>CM028136.1:242617500-243817500 GCA_016271365.2 Neoceratodus forsteri
ATTGATGTTTGTTACACAGAAATGCTTACTGTGGGCCATCCCTCATGGTTGCCCAACATGCGTGTGTGCCCACAAGGCACTCTGATGGCAGCAGAACTCATACAGTTGCTGGACCATGATGATTGATGTCTTGTACTGCTTGCACGCGTGTGTGTGTGTGTGTGTGGAGGTGGGGGTGGGGGAATCACGGAGTAGGGGATTGAGGATAGGTAATGAGGTGGAGTGGTGGGGTGGTATTTTTACTTGGTTTTTGTTTACCGGGTAAGGTGTCGTAACCACAAAATATGACTATTTTCAGACACAACCAGGGAGATTACAATACAAAATTGGCAGACAAAACAAACAACAGATATAGTTCAGAGGTAATCTACCATACAAGGAAAAATCTACACGATGTTCAGTGACAAACAGTATTGCTAATATGACAGAGACAATGGCAGAAAAATACATAATAGTACAAAACATAATAAGCATACAATCATAGTGCAGTAGAGTTTTAACACTTAATCCACGGTAAGTGCTACATATAACAGTAACAAGGGGTCAGAGCAAAATTAAAACATTTTGAGAGCTGAGGAAGGGGATGTCAAGCACCTTATGGGGATTTAAAACAGGAACATAGGGAATGTTTGACGAGGAGAGTGTGATGCATCTTTCTAAAAGCAATATGACTAGGTGCAGAGCTAACATCAAGAGGTAGGAAATTCCAATATTTTGGGGCCAGGCAGGAGAAAGCTGAGGTTCCTTTTAGGGTTCTGCACCTAGGGGTGTATAGTAGAGAGAGTCCAGTAGAGCGGAGGCCATAAGTGGGAGACAGATGCACCAGCATGCCTGCAAGAGAGGTAGGTAGATTAGTTCTAATGATGCTGTCCAGCAGAGTACCATGGGCAAGGCGTCGATTGGCAGATGGAGAAGGCCATCTAAGGTCTGCACATAGAAAGCAATGGTGCTTCAAACATGGGGAAACCGAGGCATAATGACACATACTATTGTATGTTGTATCCCACTTACTTAGGTGGTTTTCAAAGCATTTATGTAGGTGACAGCACCATACGCAAGGGATGGAAGTAGGATACCCCTAGAAATAGCCAGTCTAGCTGAAGGGGTAAGCATTCGACTAGTCCTGTAAGCTATTCCGAGTTTGAAGTTTACTGACTTGCAGGTGTTGTTGATGTGTTGCTCAAAGTTGAGAGTTTTATCAAGCAGGACACCTAAATACTTGAATAAGGTTGCATTTATAAGGGAGGAGCCATCTGCACAGTAGACGTTGAAAAGGTTGTGGTCTGTTCTAAGTTTGGTTGCAGATCCGAAGAGCATGCCCCGAGTTTTACTTATGTTTAGGACAAGCCTTTTGTTGTGGATAGATTCTTGCATTATGAGAAATGCAGATGTCAGTCGACTATTTATTTTCTTCTATGTTTGCAGAGGAGGTGTGGAGCTCCAGATCATCTGCATACAAGATTGTTGAGCATCAAGGGGTGTTAGAAGATATGTAATTTTTAAAAATGGAGACGAGAAGAGGCCCCAAGGTGGAGCCTTGAGAAACACCAACATTTCTAGGCACAGAGTCTGACACCACAGAGTTAAATTTTACCTGTTGTCTTCTATTGCTTAAGTAGCTCTGGAAACAGATTGTGGCTTGCTCCGAGAAACCAGTGAAGCTAAGGCGATCAAGCAGAAGAGGGTGATCTACAAGATCAAATGCCTTTGAGAGGTCAATGAACACTGCACCAGTCATGAGACCATGATCCATAGCAGTAAGGACATCATTTGTGCAGTGTCAGTGGCTTAGTAGGTAGCACACTCGCCTTTGAGGCCAGGAGATCAGAGGGCTGTTGGTTCAGTTCCCACATCTGGCACTTGGGTTAATATCCCAGTACTGACACTGTAGTACAGCATGAGAGGGGTGCTGCACTTCTGAGGTGCCGTCTTTCGGATGAGACGTTAAACCGAGGTCTCATCTGCCTGGATTGGTGGTAGTTCAGGTGGATGTTAAAGATCCCATGGCACTTATCGAAAAGAGTAGGGGAATTTCCCCAGTGCCCTAGCCAAATTTCCCTCATTCACTAAAAATACCACCAACAGCTTAACCTGGTTCAAGGTCAGTTGGCATTCATCTGTATCCCCCTCCACCGGGTCGTGCCTGAAAATAGGCAGAATTTGTCTAGTGCACTTACCCGGTCAACAAAAACTAAATAAAAATAAAATAAAATTTGTAAATTGTATCAGAGCAGTAGAGGTGCAATGCCCCTTGTGGAAACCATGTTGAGCAGGTGATAGGAGGGTACATTTAGAGAGGAACTCTGTGAATTCGGTGACCTGTATAGCCACTAATTTCTTGAGTATTTTGTTTAGTACTGACAGAATGGCCATGGACCTATAATTAGCTGTGTCCTTCTTGTCACCTTTCTTTTTTTTGAAATTGTAATATTATTTCATTTTTCAAACAGTAACAAATTACAGAAAAAGGGTACAAACAGAGATACGAAATTACATTCTTGTGAGAATTAAAATCCAATGCCTACCCATGAGTGGACCCTAACATTCGTAAAAACAATTAGATGTACAGCCGTGAACATTTGATAAGACATTTTTCTGGCGGGCACATTTATCTTAGCCTGCATTATATACTTCTCGCTCCAATTACCCCTTTTAGTTTAACCAATAGCCTCCAAAGTGAGAGCTACTAAAGAGAAGGAACCCCCCCCCTTCAGAAAATATATGGATAGAATAACACAGAAGAAGTAATTAAACAATACACATATATACACAAAAACCAACAGTACCCCCAAAGCCCGTGGTGGTGAAGGCTAGTCCAGTTTAGCCTAGAGTGTGCAAATGATGTCTGGAAAGCTTTGCTTAGCCGGAGAGCCAGTATATACCATAACAGGCCCTTCAATCTAAGACTTCTCTTGCTAAAATCTCTAGAATGGAAACCGGCGAGATTTGTGCAGATCAGGTTTTAGATTCAGGTTGGCCGTAAGCCTCTCCATTACTTTAATTTGGTTACAACACGACAGCCACTGCTCTTCACCTGGGGGAGTCTTGGAAAGCCACAACCTGGTAATGGCCTTCTGGGCCCTGGCTAACAAGATTGGAAATAAATAATTGACTTTAGGGCCTACCAGACCTTGAGGGGGTTCCCCCAGTAGTAAACAGCGAGGCTGTTCCAAAGTATTTGTCTGTAAAATCTCACTCAACCCTTGACTAATGCAGTTCCAATAAGTTTTGATTCTAGGACACCCCAAAAAATATGTTTGTGTGTCCCTACCTGCCCGCAACCCCTCCAGCATTTATCTGAGCAGGTTTGTCCAAAATGTTTGGTCATCACTGGTGTCCTGAAAAATCTTGTGAGTACTTTCCCTAAACTCCCTCCATGAGGAGGGAAGTTCTGTGTGCCATCCTCAGATTACATCCACCTTAAAACCCCTTTCCCCAGGTCCAATTCCTTTTCCCAGAGAGTCTGGATTCGTAGTCTGGAGTCTGAATTCACCGGCTCACCTGCCGGAATATATTTTGGAAATCAGATGAGTCACCCGAGGGGATTCCCTTAGTAACTCCATGAGGAGATCCAGAAGTGGACTGACGACCCCGGGGCCCTGTTCTGCTCCCCACTTGTAAATAGTGTCTGATTTGCAAATAACCAAAAAAAATCAGAAGATGGAATTTTAAACTCCTGCTGAATCTGGGTGAAGCTTTTCAAGGTGTCCCCATTAAATAGCTGTGAGAATCTACCGAGCCCTAGCTTCTGCCACCTCAAAAAAACAGGATTCTCGTGCCCTGGTTTGAACTCCGGCCTTTCAAGGACCCCTGCCTTAACACTAATGGTTGTGATCTTAGCTCTTTTACAACATGTAGCCAAAGTGTGACTAATGTTTTGAGCCAAGGAATGGGTAAGCCCTGAATCACCCTGGGGTTCCTCTTATTGAAGAATATTGATGAGAGGGTGTGTGGTTTTAAAAGCTGTAGGTCCATTTTGACATAACTCTGCATTGCAGCAGAGTATGCATATACCGCCAGGTGCTGTAATTGAGCCGCTCTGTAGTACCTTTTGAAGTCTGGGACCCCCAAGCCTCCCTTCCCCTTGGGCAATTTCAGCAGGGCCCAGCCCAGCCTGGGTTTCCTACCTGCCCATATTAAATTACTTGTCAACTTTTGAATATCTGCCCAAAACTTCCTTGAAGGACATAGGGCGATAGCATCAAACAAAAAAAGCATCCTCGGGAGGATATTCATTCTCGACGATTCCACCCTACCCGAGATAGTAAGCTGCAAAGTGGCCCATCTGGCACAATCCTCTCTCACACTATCCAGCAATTTAAGATAATTAACCTGTAATAATTTACCCAGGTCCTTCGGGATGTGCATTCCCAAATACCTAAAATTAGTAGTATTCCACCTTAGGTCGGTCAGAACCCTTCCCAAAGGTGGGACACCCGCTCCCAAGGAAATTATTTCTGATTTGGATTTGTTAATTTTAAACCCCGAGATGGAACCAAACTCTCTAAGAGTAGTCATCGAGGCCGGTAGTGAAAACTGGGGGTCACTCAAATACAGGAGGGTGTCATCCGCGTATAGAGATATGCGGTTGTCCACCCCGCCCACTGAAATCCCCTTTATACCCTCATGCGATCGGAAAGCCTCTGCTAGAGGTTCCATACTTAGGGCAAAAAGAAGGGGCAAGAGGGGGCAGCCCTGTTTCGTTCCCCTTCTAATAGAGAGAGGTTGGGAGAATACCCCATTCAATCGTACCTTTGCAGAGGGTGCCTACCCAGGCTTGAAATTTAGGGCCAAATCCAAAACTTCTTAAGACCCTCACCTAGGTATCCCCACTCAAGGCGATCAAAGGCCTTTTCAGCATCAAGTGTGATCACTGCCGCCTGTTCCCCCCTCCCCCTAGACTGAGCGTGGGTCATTACCGTAAGCAGCCTTCTGACGTTATCGTGGAGGTGCCTCCCTGGCATAAAGCCTAATTGATCTGGGTGTATCAATTGAGTCACCACCGCCTGAAGCCTGTTTGCCATCATCCTGGCTAAGATCTTAACATCCTTGTCACCTTTCTTAAAGACTAGGGTGACTTTTGCCAAATTTCCATATGTCCGGAACAGGACCATGGCAGAGAGACAGTGTAAAGATTTTAGGCAATGGGGCCGCAATAAAAGGAGCAGCCAGCTTCAGGAGTTTAGGCTCTAGGTAGTCGGAGCCTACACTAGTACTATCAGAGATTGATTTTAGTAGTTTTAGAACATCAGTATTTGGAATAGCCTTAAAATAGAAGGGTGGATGTATGGGCACGTTTGTGTGAGTAACGGACATCAGGATGCCATTTGCTGTGAAAGAGGCAGTGTATTTGGTGAGATCAGTAAAGTATTTGTTGAAAGAATTTGCAATGGTGGTGGGGTCATTACAGTGCATACCATTGAGGACCATATCATTCGTGTGTAGAGACTGGTTTGAGCCCAGGAAGGATTTTACATGTGTCCAGAATTTCTTTGGATCCCCAGCAGCTTCCAGCAATAGACCTTTGCAGTATGAGCTTTTGGCAAGCCTGATTTGTTTATTGCACATATTGCGCTGCTTTCTGTAAGTGTCATATTCACTTTGCTGACCCAAGGTTTTGTAGCGGTTCCAACTTTTGTCATGTGCCCGGAGGGAGGAGAAAAGTTCCTTGTGCAGCCACCTAGCCTTAACCTCGCATTTCCACACTTTTGTCGCTGTGGAAACAACCCTAACTGATGCATTAATGGAGTTTTTTGCAATGAAAATATAGGTAATAGATAAACCACTCTGAGGTGTGCGGTCGTGCTTCGAGTGTGCGGCCTCGTGCGTCAACCACCCAAGGTGTGAGTATATCAGAGCGCGACCGCACACCTCAGAGGGGTTTATCCATCTTATAAAATGTCAAAATTGTTTTGGAGGGTGTAAAAGTGCAGGTGTGCAGTCGCGCTCTGATATACGCACAGTCATGTGATGTGTTCCTACAAATCAGCAGACATAATTTTTCCTACCCAGGGGCTGACCCAGTGGTGCTGAGGGTTGAAGCGCTGGATGCCACACCTCGCGCCATGCCGTCGACCCAGGTTCAGGAGCAAGCTTGGGCCGGCGGGGAGAGACGGGCTGGAGCGTCCGATGACGGCTCACTTTCTCCGGGGGAAGGAGGGTCTTTCAACCCAGGCGAGTAGCTCCCAGCGGAGGCTGGAAGTGACGCAAGCTGGAGTCACTGGGGCATGCTTGGTTGCTGGCCTACAACCAACCAGTCACAGGGGCTGCTCCTTCGAGGAAGGAGGGGGAGGGACGTTGCCGACGGCGTATGCACCATGACGTAAGGGCCCACAATGTCCCACAGAACAGGAAAAAAAAAAAAAACACATCGGAGCCGGGAAGATGGAGCGCCAAGTTGGGTCCAGATATGCCGGTGCCTGCCTACAGCCCCGGACCCTGATAAGATATGCAAGATTTTTCCGAGGCCAGATGGAGGGACCGGAGACTGTCAGGTAAGGCACCGGCAGGGTCAGACTTCATAGGTGACTCCCGATGGTGCAGCTCCGATGGGACAGTAGGAGGGGAATAAAGAGTGATAAATGAGTGAGACAAAACAGTGCATCATCCACTGCAGTGTGATATTTTTACTCTCTGCTCTACTGTGATGATATCAGCCATTTACTACACACACAGGTCACACAAAGGTCACGGATATCATCACTCTACGCAGCTTTTCCCTCAGCATGCAAGAAACACCTGTGCTGTTACCACAGACACAAATGCAGAACTACATGAGAGGTGTCACTGCTGCCTGCAGCTAACTCAGTTAGCATTACAAAACACACCTATTCCCCACTAACTTCCAGCTCAGTACTGTGATACTCTCAGCTTGACTTCAGCCGGAATTCTAAAGAGTACAGCTTCACAGAACACTCTGTTTCTCAATGCTGCCTGCAGTTAACTCAACTACCACTAAAAACAGTCTCAGCTGTTCTGACATGGACTCTCAGCCCATTACCATTACTGTGATACTTTCAGCTTGACTGCAGCCAGACTTCTAAAGAATACAGCTTCACAAAATAGTCTGTTTCTCACGCCTACATAACACCAACTCATTTAGCATTGCAAAACACACTCATCTGTTTCCCAGAGTTTATAACACTGCCAGCCCATTCAGAAAAACTCACACACAGAATGAGCAAACACATAAACAGGAACAGAACACAAGACAACATAACAATACTTCTGAAACTCCTAGCCCTATTGTATAAATTGAATACATGATGTGCAGATCGTATGCTATGCAGGAGTGACAATATTTGCCATATCACACTCGTGACCATCATGTATCATATATTATATATATATATTACATACACACACACACACACACGTATATATACACACACATACACACACACACACACACACACACACACACAAAACAAGGTAAATGTTCAACTCAAATCTGTTATCCAAGACGGCCAGGAAAGTCCCAATGGCACTGGTTCTCAGATTCCTGTCACAAGACTCAGTTAAATAAAAGACTCTTCCGTCATGAAAAAACCCGGCAAACTCCAGGGGGTATTACCCCTGACAACACAGAACCTGTGATGTTCGCTATAGCATAAATCATATAAAGAACAAACCCACCAGACGGGGAGGTAATGACAATAGGATGAGTTTGGGGGGGCAAGTGGGAGAAGGGGAAAGAGAAAGAAGAGAAGAGAAAAAAAAAAGGAGCACAATTAGTAGTTATTCTATAGGGAAATTATGTAAGATTAAGGCACTGCACGCTGTTATGTCTCTCGGAACAGCTTCTCAAGGTCCTTCATAGTTTGCTTACAGATTCAACATGTAGAATTCAGGAGGATAAGGTAATCTTACTATGTGCATATAGACCACCACACTAACCAAAATGCTGAATATCCACAGGACTGTAAGATATACAGAACTAAAACATTCAGCATTATATGGATGTGTGTCCTAGTTTCTTTTACCCTGAACCTCCTTCAGATTTTCTGCTTGTATTATCCAGCATCCGACACATTATGTGTTCCATCTCGATTGCAGCCTTGAACAGCATTATGCAGTATACAGAGGCATAGTGAGGAAAAAAAGAGGGAGAGAAAGGAGTTTATAATCGAGACCACAGAAGGAATAAATAGCAAAAAAAAAAAAAAGGGGATTAAGTATATTGAATCGGGAGGGCTGGAGAAAAGGGGAGGAGGTACAAACATGAGGAGAGGATAACGTCTATTGCAATCATCACAGTATGGTTAGGAATTGTGTATCCATAGTACTTATACTTGAGACACTGCAATCGTCATAACTAGATATGTGACGTATTACATAGCACCAAATGACATCAGCACTACCCCCCTTACATAAGTTAGGTATTACCAAAGTCAAGGGAAGCCCACATTACTGCATATTCCTAAACACAGTGACGTGAGAGTGAAAGTAGATAGCACACTGCTAGGTAAGCAGTATATTTTGCATCCACAGAACAGCTCAAAGTTTAAGCAGTCAGCATCAATTTACAGCGATGGTCAAAACTGAAATTATATGGTTAAAGTTCCAAGAAAAGCTGCCAAATCATGGCCCTCTTTCATGTAAATAACCAAATGAGCAGCTAACCCTTGCTGTGTTGTCGGCACTTTCAGCAGATAAACGGCGATCTAAGAAATCACTCAAAAGAGGTATGGGACACATTCCTTGAATGGTAGTTCGGTATCTGGGCAAGAAATAACGAACCAGAGTACACTTTAAACAACTTGCAAAGTCAACCTACACTATCAGCGATTGGCAGTGGAGTAGGAGAGGAGCATTCTGGGTTCTCTGGATCATAGGGTAAAGAACAAGCCTCTGACTGGTCTCCAGCATAGTTTCCACTGATTGGCTGTTCGTCTGTAGCGATCGCTTCCTGGGAGTACTCCATATTATCAGCTAGGCACGTGAAGCAATTGTGAATAACAGCATTGGATTTTTTTACCAGCAGCTCCTTTTGGTGTAAACACTGTGGACTTCTGACGACCCCTGGTGAGGCCCTTGCATTTTCTATTGATCACCTGCCAGACCTTCCTCTGCGAAAACTCAGGAAGATTCATTTTGAGCTTTGGGCTGCCCATTAACTTAGAATTCTGCTGAGGTCTGGGCTCTAAGGGTGTCTCGTGCAGTGCATCTCATGGTTGAAAAGATTTGAAATGTTGGCAAGATTCAAACTGCTTTAGGCCGTTGCACTTAACTTTAACCTTTGTATCAATGAAATACCAGGCATCTTCAGACGTTTTGAAAACATGTGAGACCCCACTAGGTCGCAGGGTAATTTATTCTGCAAGGCACACCATACTGTCTTAACACACTTCTAATCTCCGTGAAAGCCTTCCTTTGTTACTGTGATAGATGCCTCCCCCCATAAACAGTGAGCACCGTCCTGGCTGAGCTCGATGCCAACATCGCAGTGACCATATCCGTGAGGTGACAGAGTGTGAAAAAAACTCACTGTGTGACCAAAACTGCGGCTCCCAATTTATCTTCTCCAAAAGTTGCTAAGGGTGTGCAGTATGTGTTTCACCAACGTCCGGTGACAGGTTAGTCGGTTGTCAGAGGTTTAAATAAGTATTTTAAACAGATTTTGAACCGCGATTCGCTCCAGATTGCACTTAAGCGTCCATACTCTGAGGTGGCTAGCGCAAAGGTAAGCACTTGGACATCTCCACAGGTGGTGGACTACAACGGGGACTCTGCAGAGAACCTGATGGTGCAATGATCTGACCAACTCACTGTATCAATCTTGAGATCCTCTACCTCAAGCTCCAGAGAAAATACCAAAGTCAAAGCAAGGCTATGGTGACGGGTCGCAGAAATAACTTCTGTGAAGCCCAGGGATTCCATACCCCGGAGGAAATCTTGACCAAAATGCAAGAGTTTGTCATCCATGCACTAAAAAATTGACCAAAATATACCTCTCAACCTTTCTTCACAGAAATGTGTGACAAATGAGCAAATTGTGTGACATACCATCAACACGGCATTGCAAGCTCAGAACACTATGGCTACTGGTGCACTGCTGTTCAGAATGTTTCCAGATAACCGAGAGTAACAGATTCTTCATGAATTTCTGTGTTAAAGTCTCAGTGGGAAATGTGGAATATCATCTTCCCCCCAGTGGGAAACAGGATTTCTCTAACTGGCCTTCCCAGAATGCTCAGCACACAGCACCACCACAATCTGGCTCCCAGACCACTAGTCCTTTACTCCTCCAAAAACGTCACAGCTCCAGATACACAAGAACCTTTCTCACTGGCCGTGTAACCGGGGCTGTACTGCAGCTCTCCTCTGCGTCATCCCCTCATCAAGGACCTCAGGCCACATCACTGCAACAACCGCCTTCAAGAACTGGAACCCCAGACCAGCAGCAGACTATGGGTAATGTAAAGAATTAGATATTACAAGCGACAGATTAGGAAAGTTCAGGATGGGTTTGACTGTAACAGCCCAGAAAGTCACAAGAGAGGTTTCAAAACACTACTGTAGCATTACTACCAGAGTTATTACTGATGCCAAACACATGCAACCTGCTTGTACACCACACCACAGTCCTCCCTAAAAGCACTAAAAACTAGCTCCTACTTCTACCTCACTAGAGCACTGTGACTACTTCTAAAAACGTACCCTACTATTAGCTCTAAGTTAACAGAATTGCACTATGCAATTACAATCCAATATCCCCATTAACAGGGTATTTTAGCAACATTGCTGAGCTCAAAGAATAAAGTTCATGACGACCTACCCAGTCCAACAGTCATCTTGTGTTGTTGCTTTTTTAGGGGTGAAAGAGGAACCGAATCCATCTAAACCAGGATAGATTCAGAAAAATCTAAACTGAATGCCCCAATCATGTTGCACTAGGAGAAGCTCAGGGTATTTTCAAAAGAATTAAAGCAATAAATACCAAGTCTGTGCAGAAACCAGGAAACTACACAAAAATGTGGGTTGTTAGTACTGGACTTTAAGGTCACCCTGTCCACTGGCATGGATGGAGCTAGCCGGGCACTATCTGCCTTTGAGATATCGGTGACCCAGATATTGGCCTCCGGCACTCTTTTGCACAGCTCCAGACAATGTACCCTCTGATCCTAACAAATGGTAATATCAACCCAAAAAGCTGTGGATTAGTGTGAAAAGCATTTTCTGACTGATAACCAGTCTATAACACTAATAGATAGCATAATTTCATGCTTCAAATCTCTAATCTTCTGTGGTACAAATGCCAAAGTCAAGAGAGCCCAATGATATGCTTGAGGCAAAAATCAGACCGCTGAGAGGTTGTTCTCATACTAGTTTGTCTTTCCAACCCAGTGAAATTTTGCCCCAGGTTACTGCAACCACCGCCACTCTCACCCCATGCACCCAAGTGTCGCTCCAATGAAGACAGACTTACTCTTGAAAAATCAAGTGTCACTCTTCAAATTAAGTTAGCAATGTAATGTGGGTTTCTTGCTCTATATCTTTTATCTTGCTACTACATTCATTTCGACTGAGCAGTTATTTTATTTCAAAATTGTTATGCCAGGAAGGAACACTTAACAGTAGTTGACTCCTTTCCAGTTATATCTTGGGGCAAGTAACAGTGGATGAAATCTTAGCTGCGTGCATGTAGCCAGGGAAGGCCCTGGGTGCCCAGAAATCCCCTGGATTGCATCAATGTTTAAAACAAAAAAAAAAAAAAATCATGTTTTTTGTTTGTTTTTTTGCTGACAAAACAAAAATCTGGGCAGGTCCCTGCTGTCTAAGTCCCCAGCCTGGCCACCCCTGCACCAGCAGCTGACCCCCTGGAGCCTGCAGCATGGGCTGCCTCAGCTCTTTACACATCTCATGGCTCACATCCCTGCCTGCCACGTCAATGACAGATGCTGAACTTGCTGTCATCAGGTCAAACCTTAGCCAGCAGGCCCACCTGTATTGAGGGCTACCTTGCAAATGCCGATAGGGACAAGTTACTGACAATTTCTTGAGTACTTCTTGTTATGGCCACGGGGCCTACCAGCTGCTGCTTACCTGACATGGCACCCACTCCCTAAATCATTGCCTCTCGTGGGTAGCAGCTCTGGACAGCATCATTTGTATGTGATTCAGGTACTGTCATCCTGTGTTTAGAGTGGCAAAGGCCACTCTGGAAACACTGCCTAACTAGACAATGGACAGACTGATTCATAGGCTAACTCATCCAGCTGACTAAATAATACATAAACTACTTGGTTATCATTTCTGCAGAAAAGAGAACATTTTATGAGCATGTATGTAATGGGTGGGGGTGGAGAGATGGAGTGAAAGAAAGAAGAGATGAACAGCTAGAAACAAAAAGGGAAACACAGGCAATGAGAGAGATGGAAACTGAATAGGCAGTGGGAGAAATGGAAAGAAAGTTGGAACAAAAAAGGGAAGAGTTGGAAACAAAGAAAATATAAACTAGATAAATATATATTAAACAAAAAAGAGGAGAAAGAAATTCTGAGTCCAAGTCAGTGACTTGGTGTAACTGAGGACTAGGGATGAGAATGAATTTTTGGTCTATTTACCCACTCGTTAGGGCCTAAAAAATTCCACAAAATGCGCCATTTATCACCTAAATGTTCAAACAAATTTTCCTGGACATGCCCCCCCCCCAAAAGAGATGTTTGGAAAACAAACCAAATTCTAGCTATGCCTCTGAATAGCACAATAGTACAATGCACACATACAGGGCATTGTACAAAATGCACAGTGCAACATATCAAACAAGGCATGTGTATATACGGAAACTGCAAAGTTGTGAACAAATCCCAGCATGAGCAGTAGAAAGTTTTATAAGACTCACAAATTCAATTAATTCTGTTTAAAAGGCTTAGCCCCAAAAGGTTGAAGACCAATGTAATGTGCAGGGGAAAAGTAAGGTTCAGAAAGATTTAATAAGGAGTGCAAGGGAAGGGTATAGACTATGGGGGTTGGCAGGTACAGCTGTGAAGCACTTGGGGACAAAGCAGCCTTTTAAAGAAAACAGAGCTGACTTCTCTGAGATCCTGCCAGTCTGGGAGAGGGGGGCAGATGGACGGAAGGTCAGAGAAGGGGAGATAGGGGAGCTAAACATGTGGCTCAAGGACTGGTGCCAGGAAAAAGGACACAAATTTGTAGGTAACTGGCAACAGTTTTGAGAGCAAAAGTTCATTAAATTTGATGGACTGCATCTGACTAAGGAGGGAGTCAGTGCATTGGGGCAGAAGTTTGATGTCTTTGCAGAATATTTAAACTAGCAAATGGGGAGAGGGTGCAGCACCCAATACATCGAATAGGAAGAACACCCCTGCCCCCTCAGCTAGTGATCAAACAGGAGTGCAGCATGTTTGTAGTTCATTTGCATCACCAGGTAAGGAAAAAGGTCTGTCTCCCCATACGATGCAAAGGGGAAACACCAGACCTCGCCCAACAACCTACACATCAAAATCTGGTCAGTGGAAAATCATGTACATAAATGCTCGCAGTCTGAGAAACAAGATCCCAAACCTGCAGGCAATAATGACAGAGGTTAAACTGGACATAGTAGCCATTAGCGAGACATGGTTCACCAGTAACCACACTTGGGAGACTTCAATACCCGGCTATGTACTGTTCAGAAGAGACCAATGTGCAAAACAAGGGGGTGTGGAATTGCCCTTTTTGTCAATGAAAACATCAAAGCTACAGAAATTCAGAATGCACATAAAGAGCCAGAAGAATTATAGGACACCCTGGAAACAGGAAATGGGACAGCCATACAAACTGGGGTTGTCTACAGGTCTCCAGACCAGGGGGAAGACACAGACACATTACTGTTAGAAGACATACAAAACATGACAGCTAAGGGGGAGGTTCTGATAATGGGAGACTTCAACATGCCAGATACAGACTGATCAATACCAGCAGGAACATCTGCCAAAACTGGACACCTAGTGGATTCCCTGCAGGGGGAGGGCCTCAGACAACTGGTACAACAACCCACAAGAGACAGGGCTATCCTAGATCTAGTACTGCCTAACAGGGAAAGGTTCCCAGATCTCCAGGTAGAAGGTCACCTGGGGGCCAGAGACCATCACATGGTATGGTTCAATTTGGCCACTACAACTAAATCATCCCATTCCAAGGCAAACATATGGGACTTCAGAGGAGCTGACTTTGATAAGATGGCCAACAGGGTTAAGCTAGCCCTGGCAAAAAGAAATACAGGTGAGGGGGTACAGGCAAAGTGGGCAAGCATTAAGGATGTAATACTTGAAGCAACATCTCACTGTGTTAGAGAAAAAAGGAAGTGCAAAAGAAGAAGGAAACCACTTTGGTTCTCAAAAACAGGCCAGCCCGCCAGCACAGCGGTTGGATTTCTGCTTGCGATGCCAGCGACCCGGGTTTGGGAGCGAGTTCGGGTTACTGGAGGGCGGCCAGAGGGAGACAACTGAGCATCCACGACTGCTCGTTGTCTCCAGGGAGGGAGAGGAGGAGGGCTACGACCGGTGTTAGGCGACTGCTGGTAGAGGCCAGGGGTAGGGCAACATGTTGGGGTCACTGCTGGGCGGTGCGTGGCAGATGTCGGCTCTTACCTTGATGTCCGGACGTCACGCACCTCAAGAAACCAGGAAAACATTGCTTGCTGGCCGCCGGATGACGGCTCTCTGTCTCCCAAGTGCCACCAGTGCTTTGCCAGGGCCTCCTTCTCCTCGGCAGCATCCCCGGGCCATAGAAGTATGTGCTGGGGCCATCCCTTTCCCCTTGGTGCCTTCCCCCTCGGAGGAGGGGGAACCGCCCGGCGAAGGGATACATTGGGATATTCCGGGGATCGGCTGCAAATACGAGGAACCAGAGGAGGGCTGGGTAAAGGACAGTGGGGCTAAGGGGAACTTGCAGAGCCTGGAGGAGTGGGGACCAGCGAGCATGGGGGGGGCAGAAAAAGCAAAACAGTAGTAGAAAAGGTCAGAGCCAAAAGGCTGGCCTTCAGGAAATATAAGGGAACACAGCGGGATGAAGATAGGGAGGCATACCAAACTTCCCTAAGGGAAGCAGGGAAGGCAGTAAGGCAGGCAAAGGCCCAAACCGAGGAAACACTAGCACGAGCAGTAAAAAGAAGGTGACAAGACTTTCTATAGATACATTAGTGAAAGGAGAAAGTCCAGAGGACGTATTGCTAAGATCAAAGAGGATAAGGGGCCGTGTGAGGAGGAGGACCATGTAAAAGCATCTATCCTAAATAGATACTTCTGCTTGGTATTTACTAAGGATAAGGTAGGGCAGAGCCCACAGCTCAGCACCATGGACACGGAGGGGGTGCACTAGTCCATTCACAAAAGAAAGGGTCCTACAAGAGCTCAATAAGCTCAGGGTGGACAAGGCAATAGGACCTGATGGCATACATCCCAGGGTACTAACGGAGCGAAGGGTGGAACTAGCAGAGCCATTATCAGAACTGTTTAGTGAGTCTCTGAGCACAGGAGAGGTCCCAGAAGACTGGAGAAGGGCTCATGTGATCCCGTGGTAGCAGGGAGGAGGCAAGGAACTACAGACCAGTCAGTCTTACCTCAGTAGTGGGCAAGACTATGGAGGCACTCCTTAAGGAAAGGATAATGCAACACCTGGAATCCATAGGAGCACAGGATTCAAGACAGCATGGGTTTACAACAGGAAGGTCCTGTGAAACTAATCTCATAGATTTCTTTGACTGGGTAACCACAGTGGTGACATCCCTAGCACCTGAGAACTCCCCCACCACCAACACCCCGGTTCCTGCCTTTTAGCCAGCTAGTACCCATCCAGTCTTTTTCTCTCCTACCCACCAGATCCTCCAGCTTTTTGATCAGTCTCTTGTGGGGCACAGAAGCAGTGGCCTTGCTGAAGTCCAGGTACAGCATATCCACTACTTGGTCCTTGTCCACTGTTTTGCTGACCCAGTCAAAGAACTCAATCAGGTTCATCTGGCAAGATCTCCCAACCATAGATCCATGTTGCCACTCATCCTGGAAGCCATTCTCTTCTAGGTAGCCTACCAGACTCTCCTTCAGTATGGCTTCCATGAATGTGCACACAACTGAGGTCAAGCTAATTGGTCTGTAGTTGTCCGGGTCATCCCCAAGTCTGCCCTTATGGAGCAGCACCACATGTGCCATTGTCCAGTCCCAAGGTACCACCCCGAATCAAGTGAACTACTGAACAGATCAGCCATGAGGCCCACAAGTTCCTTTGCCAGTCCCCTTAGCATTCTTAAATGGATTCTGTCAGGACCTGGGGATTTGTCCACCCTCAGGGCTATAAAACCTTTCTTCACCCTATCCACCTCTATTATTCCATCCATGCCCCCCACCCCACCCTGTGCACTGGGCCATCCCTCTAATTTGTAAAGACAAACTAGAAGTACTCATTCAGTACCTTTGCCTTGACCCCATTCAATTCCACCCACCCCTCCATTTCCTCAGCCAAACTATGCCATTCTTTCTATCCCTTTTCTCACTAACGTAGTTTTTATTTTCTCCTTTTTTAATCCCTTCAGCTAGCTGCAGTTCTTTTTAAGTTTCACCCTGTTGGACTACTTTTCCTGCCTCACTAGACTGCCTCTGATAGTTTTCCCTGTCCTCCTCCCTCTATGTCCATCCTCCTGAGCTTTGCTATAGGTGATCTTCTTATCTCTGACTGCATGGGCAACCTCACAACTAAACTAGCTGACTGCTTTGGCCTTTGAGTTTAGCCTAACACACTCCTTTATGGCTGTCACTGTTCCCTCCTTAATGATGGGCCACTTTTGCCCACCACCATCTCTGCACTGTTGCTCCACTGGTGCCCATTTAGCAACTCCCCTATCCTTCTGAAGTCCACCTTTCTGAAATTTAAGACCTTGGTCTTTGTGGATACCTTTTCCCTGCCTATGTCTAACTTGAACCACACTGTGCAGTGGTGGCACCTACCCAAGGGCTTCTAAATCTGGATGTCCTGGACGTGGTCCCCATTTGTCAGTACCAGATTAAGGACTGCCCCTTCACTGGTTGGTACCATGACACCCTGGGTCTGGAATCCACTCTACTCCAGATCCAGGAATACCCGACTCCTGGCGCAGATCATGATGCAGATTCTCCAATCCACCTAAAGTAGGTTAAAGTCCACACAATTACCACCTCCCCCTTTCCACAGTTGTCCTTATCACTGAATCAGTTCCCTGCTTGTGGAGGGGTTGTGGGATAACAGATTGACCAGACATCGACCTTGAAGTTCAACACACAATCTCTGTGTGATGTTTATTAAAACACAGAAGATAACCTTCACCAATGGCATATCCCTTCTTCAATACATCAGTCTGCAGCAACAGACTATTCAAGTCCTTCCTCTGCACTTGTCAGCACCTACTGACTCACTGATCTCTGATCTAACTTATCTGTTGAGATTTAGCCTCCCCTATGCGGGCCTTGATTGCTTCGGTGGTGGGGGCTCAAAAAATTTTAAAAAAAGTTGAAGACAAAGAACCTCAGTGCAGAAGCACTGAAATAAGGGTTACCCCCAAAGGGCATTGACAATAAGCCAAGTTTCAAAGAAACACAACACAACACAAACTTCCATAATGAAAAGCATCATGGGATATATGCAAATCACTATAAAATTTCAGACTTGTTCAGTTTACAGCAATTTACATGCGTTTTAATAGCATAACTAACTTTTTATCATACAGTCCCCTAGTAACTTTTTATCTTTATTAAAAACACCTAGTGCCATGGTATTTTCAAGATTTACAGATTTCATACACATACGATATATACATTAAAGCATTTTATGACATAGTGCCATTGCATACTAAATCCAACAACGAGGATCACAGCCTGTTTTATATCTGCTCGGAGGTCACAACAATAACTTCCCTGTACGAGGACCTGAGGGGGAAAAGGAAATTTAAAGAGGACACTATAGCATAGTCAAGAAAGGGAAGGGGTGCACATAGGTGGCCAACCTTATGGACTAGAAATTATAAAGAATAGGTTATGCCAGAGGCAGCAATTTCTTTCCTTTGGAACTTGAGGACAATGGTGCCAATTAGAGCCATCCTTGAACAGAAGAGCTGAGGGCGGAAGAGGAGAGATTATTGTTATGGCCAAGTGCCCCAGCTGTGGGAACAGCCCTTTAATGAATGAGCCCTGATACCACATGACAGCCCTGCTCCTTTACTGTTGCAACCCGGAGGGAAGGTGAGGACTCCCACTGACAGTCCAGACTTGTATGAAGTTGCATCCCCAGCCTTTCCCCCACCCTTTACCAGCATGCAATACTTCTTTCTTTCTCCCTTTTAGTTTTCTTCCTAATATTCCTCCCTCTCCCAGTGTTTAGGGGCAGGAGTTTCCCCTGGGACCCCTTCCAATCCACCAGAAGGGAGCCCACATACAGACAGTCAGTAGACTTGTCTCAAGCACGGTTACACAGAGTACCCGTGCAGTGGAAGTCACCCAACTTATCCTCTACAGGGTAATTTATATAGTTTGTAGTCACATAGTTCAGCCAAGTTGGCTTATTCCTGTGACTACAAGGTTTTTCTCTTCTCTATTATCCTTTCAACCTTCTCCTATGGACACAGAGCTTCAAATGCAATACTGCTTTCTAGAAATGTGTAACCTTGCAACAGTGTGTGATGAGCATTTTTTGATTTAAGGGGTGCATGCTGGGGATGACATTAACCCTACAACAAAATAATATCAATGGCTAATTTAAAATCATCACCATAATGTGAATGGCTGTCAGGCCACATAAAGAGGTACTGCACTACAAGCCCTTAAAAACTCCATCAGATGTTCTCCTCCTACAGAGACACACATATCAACCCTAGGCACCACAAGTTACTCAAATTTGGTTTCTCTCATATAGTGGAATCTTCTTACCTCCGAGGCAGAAGGAGGGGGACAGCAGTCCTCCTCCCGAAGCACTCCAGGGCCCTAGTTCTTGATCAGTACTCGGATAGAGAGGGTAGGTTGGCACGTATGATAATCAAGCTGAATGGGCAGGTCCTAACACTCTGTAGTACCTACATTCCCCCGGGATCAGATGCCTCCTCAATATAGCATCTGATAGATGCTATCTTTATTAGGCAGAGAGGTATACTAATTATGGGAGGAAATCTGAACTGCCAATTAAACCCCTCACTAGACTCATCTTCTGCTCGACCCTCCCCTCAATCCTCAGGTCAAAAACATCTCAGGCAAATAATTCGGGATATTGGCTTAATAGACACATGGCGGCAGCTACATCCCAATCAAAGAACATTTACATATTATTCAAATGCCTATAAAACACTATTCCAGACTTGATTACATATGTATTGGGAAAGAAAACCTTGAGCTGGTCAACAGGGCAGATATACTCAACATCTGCCTCTCAGACCATGCACCCACTGTTTTAGAATTAGCTTTAAAGAGAGAAATAAAAGAGACACAATGGAGGTTTAATTCCTCTTTGCTACGGGACACTGAGTTTAAGGGACTATTAGAGAGACGCTTCTCAGAAATCATTAGAGATAATTGGTCCCTTCGGGTGTCCCCACAACTGATGTGGGATACGATCAAGATAGTACTCCGGACATTTAATCTCATATGCTTCCCATAAAAAAAAAAAAGACAGCTTAACTCTCGCCTTAATGCTTTACAGGCACAGCTTTGAACCCTCCAAGAAGCTCATATGCAAGGGAATGGAGACGTGGCACCTCAAATGTCTCAGATCCAAGCAGAGATTCAAAAACATTGACCATTAAAACAGAACAAGCTCTTGCCTGGCTGAGACAATGCTACTATGAGGGTGGGGCACGAGCCTCAAAGCTCCTGGTGTATCGCCTTCGATGACAGATCCAGCAATCAAACATCTCAAAAATAAAGGACCCGATTTCCGGATACATGCGTTATACAACGCAGCATATTTTAGGAGCATTCAGAAACTATTATCAATCATTATACTCGGGTCAGCCTGACCCACCCCCACCCAGCTCTCAGCCTTTTTCAAAGCTACCCTGCCCTCTCTGACCGTGTCCCAGCAGTCTAAATTAATGGTGCCTGTCTCTGAATCCGAATTACACACAGCCAATAAAAACCTCAAGAAAGGGAAAAGTCCAGGCCCTGATGGCTACGGCCCAGAATTTTATAAGGTCAGCAGGGACCTAATCAGTCTTCCCCTACTACAAGCTATACAATCAGGCCATACCACCTGCATATTCCCCACATCCTGGTGACAGGCAGCTATTTCAGTAATACTTAAAACCTCAAACCCCCCCCCCCCACAACTGTGCGATTCATATTGCCCTATCTCGGTTCTTAACCAGGACTTTAAACTTTATACTAGTATTATAGCCCATAGGCTTGATGATATCCTTCCCACCCTTGTCTATCCGGCTCAATCTGGCTTTATTAAAGGTAAGCAGACCACTGACAATATTAAACGCACCCTATATCTCAGACCTCGCCCAATCCACGAAATCCCCTCTACTTCTTCTCAGTTTAGACGCACAGAAAGCGTTTGACATGGTATCTTGGACTTTTCTTCAGGCAGCACTAACTAAATTTAATTTCCCTACCCTCTTTAAAAATATAATCACAGGCATATATATGGACCCAGAGGTGACAGTTAAATTAAATGGCTCCCATTCAGGTAGATTTAACTTGCATCATGGCACAAGGCAGGGCTAGCCCCTGTCTCTGTACTTATTTGCTATTTTTGTAGAGCAGATTGCACAGCTCCTTAGACATAATACACACATCCACGGATACCACATACAAGAAACACATCATAAAGTAGCATATTATGCGGACGACCTCCTCTTATATATCACTAAACCAGAAGAATCCCTCCCATCTCTGCTTTCCCTCCTGGTAGAAATAGAATCACTATCTGGATACACTATTAACAAAAATAAATCAGAGGCCAATTCAGTCAATCTCCAATACCTCCTGACCTAGAAACTAGGCTCCCTTTCAAATGGAATAAGCCATATATCACGTATTAAGGTATTAAAATATCTCAAGAAATAGATAATATATATTCACTAAACATTACAGCAGCCCTCTCACAAATCAGACTGGACCTCGAGAGATGGGCCCCCTCCCCCTAATTTCTAGAGTACAGGCTATACAGATGAACTGTCTTCCAAAAATGCTCTACATAATGAAAAATATCCAGATTCCCTTGAAGGCACAGGATATACAGGTGTGGGAGCATCTCGTCAGGAAATTTATTTGGACTGGTGCTCAACCACGCATAGCCCTAAGCAAACTCCAGCTTCCGGAAGAGCAGGGAGGTTTGGCCTTACCAAACATCTATGGGTACTGGATTGCAACAGTACTTACGCACCTATCTACCTGGTTTCACAAACAGTCATCAACTCCATTTTGGCTCTCCTTGGAGAGAGCCATGGCTGACATGTCACTAGATGCATACCTAGTTTTTCAACTCGATATTCTCACCCAACCGGACACCTGCTCCCGGTTCACTAAAAACCTTACTCAAGAGCTGGTCATCCTTCCTCTCACTCCCGGAAAATAAATTCCTGGCAGTATGGTTACGAGTCCAGGCTAGGGATCGCTCCTGGAGCCCTGCCTGGACAGACGACACGTTTATAAGGTGGGCTAGGCTGGGCTTAAGGCAGACATACCAATTTTTTGATAAAGGCATATTTCAATCATTCATGCAACTGAGGCAAAACTACCCAATCAATCATAGAGACTTCTTTCGCCATCTCCAAATCCGTCACTACATCAGCTCTTGAACAGGTCTAGATGTGACTGCGTGGACAGTCCCTCCCATACTCTCCCTCATCACCCAGCTGGCAACTGGAGGCGACCGCCACCATTTAGTCTCAAGGATTTATAAAGCCTTGCAGAATACTCTTCCCCAGAGTATGGAGTTAATACAGACACACTGGGAGGCTGAGCTCCAGGTGGAGCTGTCGCAGAGTGATTGGCTCTTTATCTGGAGGAGGCAACATAAAGTAACCCCTCTTATTTCTGGAGAGAATTCTTTTGGAAGGTGGTATCCCGTTACTTCTGTACTCCCCCGATAGTTGCCCAAATCATCAAAACTGAGAGCTCAGATTGCTGGAGACACTGTAGTTGTGCAGTCACTACCCACTTTCATGTATTTTGAGCATGCCCAATATTGGTCCCATTTTGGTCTGAGATAGGAAACAGATTGGTGGACCTCTTCCGGATCTGGGTTCCCTCCCCAGGAGATAGCCCTATTTCTGTATTTTCCTAGACACTTTAAAACTACAACACATATACCTTCCCAGCATCCTTTTAAGCACAGCTAAAAAATGCATCACCCGGCTCTGGTTATGACCAAAACCCCCAGTATTACCTCCTGGGAGGACACCATCTATGGCATCTATAAACTGGAGCATATGACGGCCCACCTTCAAAATAAACTCCCAGAATTAATGAATAGGTGGACCAAATGGCTCCTCTCTATTGCACAATCTAGACCAGACCTGACCCCTTGAGGAGATCTTTACAAATCCCCCCATTTATGTGTGGTGCCTCATTGGGAGCTGCCCAGCCCCCATCCCTCCCTCCTTTAAGGGAATTATTGACCCTGGGTGGGACGGATTAAGGCAGTACTATTTTAATATTCACCAGTGATGCACCCTCCTGTGGCATGCAGACCCCCACCCATCGTGATCTTCTGACAATGTTATACAGTATTGATTAACTCATTGTCTAAGGATAGTAGTGTATGCCCTCCTTTGTCAATATGCATTTTCATTATGTTCAACTCAGCAAACTTTGTACTATGTATAATTATTATACTATTCCATAATGTAAATAACTACATTATGAATATGATGCTCTGTGTCCCATACCCTTTCCTTAAAATGGAAAAAATGATATAAAGAGTTAAAAAAAAAAAAGAATAAATTAGATTAGACTACGAAACAGAAGAACTGCTGCAACAGATTTAAGAAAAGGTCGGTCCTCAAGAGTGGCAGGAGCTCCCTGTCGCACTGCTCCTTTCCTCTTACTGGTTGGGCAGTCTATAAACCACCCCCAGTCTTACCTTCCTCCCTCTGCTGGGCAGTAAGTGCACCCACATCACTTCTGCCTTCCCCTCCTCTGTCTCCACCTTGTGCATGTTATTCCCTCTTTTATATAAACCACTATCTCCTTTTCCCTACTCCCCTGTTCCTTCTGTACAGCTTGTAACATAGAAACTGATGGCAGACAAGGACCGCAAGGCCCATCCAGTCTGCCCATTTCTTTTTCTACCTTATGAATGTGCCATTGCCTTTACTCTGTCAATGGCCCATCTATTCATACTCATCTGTATTATACCCAGGGGTCAAAAGACCCGTGGTTAGGGGGTAGCCCATGCCTCAGAGACAGCCACAATGTCCACACTCCTCTCCACCATCAATTCCTGCAGATCATCTATCTTGATTCCAAGATTTCTTGCATTCAGAATTACCACCTCCCCCATGAATCTGAGCCCCCCCCCCCGGCCTGTCTTTCCTCTTACTTTCCTTTGTCTACTCCCTCCTCCTGTCCTCTACTTCCCCCAGCTCTCACTCCAGATCTTACTCACAATTCTCCCTGCCCAAATTCGAGCAGCTGTCTGCTTCCTGTGCTTGCACTATACTAATGTCCTGCCCACTCAGCCACTGGTCAGTAGGACACATTTGTACACAGCAAGTGCAGGATGTGTGTGACTGCTCATGAGAGATGATGGGCAACTTTTTCAACTGTAAGTTGCAGAGGAATAAGACGAAGATAAAAAAAAAATAAAAAGCAAGCCCATTGCAGTGGTAGAGCTACCACATGCAATGCTGGTGACCTGGGTTAGGGAATGAGCTAGGGTCATCATGGGCCAGCCACGGAAAAGGATTAAGCATCACAGCAGACGCTCTCCTCCTGGGATGGTGCAGTGCCAGATTCCACTCTATGAGTGGCACCGGAGTAATCACAGGTAAACATCATGTGTGGGAAGGAAGGGACGCTGGCTGGTGCCACATGTTGAATGCTTGCATGCGCATAGTTGAGTACCCTCGCTACCAGGGCCCTTGGGGAAAAGAAAATGCAAAATTACCCTAACCCCTGCAAGATAGCACCGGTCTCCCGCAGGCCCCACACCATCTACTTTGCTCTCCTTCCACTTGCATTTGATCTCCACCGAAGACCTATCCCACTGCGGAGGGAAACCCACAGAAGAGCAAAGGCGTTAAGTCAGAGAGGTGGATGATGATGCAACTGGGGAGGTCGTCAGGAGGCGTAGACTGGAGTGCAACAGGGCATAAATAATACATTTAAAAAAAAAAAGATAAATTCCTTATGCATGAAAAATGCTGAGGGGTGTGCTATGGCCACAGGTTCGATAGGGTTCTTCATTTTGTATGGCTGTCCTTTCAGGTAGGGTCAAACCAACACTCAGGCAGCGAAATGTGTTGGGGATGGGGGCGGGATGTATTGTTCAGGTACAAATCTGTCAGTTTTTCCTTATGTAATTCACAGCTTGATGTTCTGACCTTGACAGCACTGCCCCCATATGAGGGAGGGGTGCTTTATTTATCAGTTGGATCCTTGACCCACTTCAAGTTATATTACACCCCCCCCCCCCCTTCCAAAAAATCTCTCTCCCCATAATAAGGCGGCAAAATTTAGAAGTGGAGTTCACTGAACAAGAAAGTACAGGCTAGGCTGTTATTTCACTTTGCTAAGTGTCTGTCTGGCTCTGAGCGTTTTCGGCATTACAGATTTAGCCTAACCTGGTTACACGAATTTCAAACTTTCTCAGCCCCAAGAACCCTCAGAAACTGACGGTAACACTGTAACTACAGCACTCACCTTACGACTTAACCCGCTAGCTGGAGACCGCCGAGACTGACTGTGTTTTCGTCCCGTCAGCGAGGCGGTTCTGGACGTTTCGCCAATGGAAATGAAGGATGCAGCGACAAGGCAGAGCTTCTTGCTCTTTTTCATGTTCGGCTGCAGCCCCAGCTCCACCTTGCAGAGGATTCTAGGAATTGTAGTCCAATTTGCAGGATGTTTCTTCCTTAAGCTGTAAGTTGGCTGTCTTGGCAGTGTGATGGGTTGCTGTATAGGGTATGGGTCCCCAACGCTTTTTCTTTTTCTTTTGAGGAGTCTCTAAAGATGTTCCTGCTGTTTTCTTTCTTAATTAGCTAATGTTTGCACCTAATTGCTGCAGCTAACCCTGCCTCTCCCCGGTTCCGGTCCCACCACTTATCGCTCCCCTTGTCTCCTAGCTTCCTGTGACCTCGCCTCTGCTTTCGGTATCGATTCTCGAATACTCGCCTCAGCCTGTGATAGGTACCACACCCATACCTCTCAACTGTCACACATTTGAGGTACGTCACTCATTTTACCTCTCATAAAACACTCTGTCTCACATGGCACAGGTTACTCCACACTGCCCACTGAAACTTCAATGCACAAATTCATAATAATCTATGATACTCAGTTATCAGCAAACATGAATAACATAAGTGCACAGATTTAGACTGTTCTGAGCTTGCAATGTCATTTTTGATGATGTGTCACACATTTTGCCCATTTGTCACATATTTGAGTGATGAACGGTTGAGAGGTATGACCACACCATGATGCTGGGTTGGATATTTGGTTTAAAACTGAGTTAAAAACGTATTTATTTGATTTAGCCTTCCCAAAATATGGATAATTTGTCTTATCGTTTTGTTTTAATCCTATTTATACCCGCTGTATTTGGTTTTATGTGCAGTATCTTTGTTTGGAAAGGCGCTATAAAAATAAAGTTTGACTTGACTTGAGTATTTTTACCCTTCAGAGAATGTGTTAATTGCTCATACTTAGCATTGTATTAGTCATTTTTTTCTGTTGTACTGTAACCTGTTGGGCAACATTAAAGGATATAGTCTGCTAGCACTTTTCTTCCTTGTCATGTCACGCCCTTCTCCAATGCCTCTGTTTCTCCCTACCCTAATACCTTGTATGCTCTAGTCTAGTTTGTTCTATCGCTCCTGTATATTCTGTAAACGCATTACTTATTCTCTGTTTTGAACTGATAATGGACAATAGATCCTTTAAATACCTAGGAGTCCTGCTTGACTGCTCACACTCTTTCACCAACCACATCCAATCTCTTGTTCGAAGAGTTCACCAAAAACTTGGTGCTGCCTGCAGATTTCGGCAGTAACTCGCCCTGGCTGTCCGACTTGCCATCGTCCAGAGTAACCTACTCCCTATCCTGGACTACTGCACCCCATCTACACTAGAACGTCCTCAAACCTTATGACCAAGCTCTCCTCTGCCTACAATTGTGTATGTTGTTTCGTCCTGTTGGCACCGTTCTCCACTCACCATTGTGTCCTCTACAAATACACTAGGATGGCTACCGCTGCAAGGCCGCTTTGACATTGCCCTTGGTAGCATGATCGACTCCGCCATCAGGTCCGGTCAGGAGTCCCCCCCTCACTGCCGTCCTCATGGCCGGTACTCTTCATCGCTTCCTATGTTCACACAGTATCCCCCCCCTCTGTATTTCCCCAGAGTATCCACAAACATAGGTAGACGAACCCTCTCAGTAGCTGCCCCTATGCTTTGGAACCAACTGCCTGCCGAGCTCCGCTCTGTTGACACCCACAACTTTTTCAAATCTCAGCTCAGAGAACTGCTAGTGGCTACTTCCAGGTGCCACTGCTTCCCTGGGCTGTAAATTCCTTGCTGCACGTAGTATTGAAACTTACGCACTTTTGTCTCTCTCCTACTATGTTAGGCTCTAGCCTAGTAGGCTTTTGTATTACATAGCATTTGTACCACTGTGTTAACTCTGCTTCAAGCAGCCTTGTGTTATAGTTGTAGCTTTGTTATCTGTTATTTGTTTTCGACTGCACATTTTATTGTAACCATGACTTATTATCAAACTGTATACTGTATTTATGCATCTCTGCTTTGTAACTCTGTGCTACTGTATGGTGGCCCGGGTCATGCCTGAAACGGTCCCTGGGATCAGTGCACTCACCCGGTTAACAAAGTCATAAATAAATAAAATAAAGAAATTATGATTTACTAGGCTGCTACTGTCTACTCTGTGATTTTTGATGTAAATTGAATTTGTAAGATGCTGAACGTATTTTTTTACTTTTATTTCCTCTATATATTTTTTACTTTGTGCCAAATGTTGCCGCCCAAGTCATGCCTGAGAATGGTCTACAGGATCAGTGCACCTACCCGGTTACCAAGGACTTAAATAAATACAGGGCACCTGGGCTATGTACTAGCTTAGGGCCCCACTAAGCAAGGGGGTCCAATAGTCCTGGGCACTGGCAGTGGTACATTTTTATGCTTCCATTCTCCGGTGCAAATGGGGCTTGAGGGGAGAGGGCCTTGGTCACCCACAAGCATACTTGGTTTGCTGAAGACTTTACTTCTAAAGGAATGTAACATGGGAAGTAAATCCGTCGGGGGATGTGGAGGTCTCCTACCTCGATTTCAACAAGGCCTTCAACACTGTCCCACATAACAGGCTGGTCAACAAGATGGGAAGTCTGGTCATGGGAGATAAGGTGTTAAGCTGGGTTAGGAAATGGCTAACGGTCAGGGGGGCAGACGGAGGTGGTAAATGGGGTGCAATCTGGGGAGAGGAGGGTGACTAGCAGGGTACCTCAGGGATTAGTCCTTCGGCCAGTCCTGTTCAATGTCTTCATTAGTGACATTGCAGAGGGGTTGGAAGCAAAGGTCTGCCTGTTTGCAGATGACTCCAAGATCTGTGACTGGATGGATACTCCAGAAGGGGTGGAGAAAATGAGAAAGGACCTGCGGAAGCTTGAGAAATGGTCTGAGGAGTGGCAGCAGAGGTTTAATTCAAAGAAATGCAAGGTTATGCACCTGGGGTATAGGAACCCTGGGGAGAGCTACATGATTGGGGGGGAAGGGGTTGCTGACAGTCACCAAGGAAGAAAGTGACCTAGGGGTCATTATTTCAGATGACCTGAAAATGTCAAAGCAGAGTACTAAGGCGACAGGGAGGGCCAGTGGCATGCTTGGCTGCATAGGCAGGGGTATCACCAGCAGGAGGAAGTGATGCCATTGTATAAAACCCTGGTCTGGCTGTACATGGAGTACTGTGTGCAGTTCTGGAGGCCGCACCTTTAAAAGGACATAAACAGGTTGGAAGTGGTCCGGAGAAGGGCGACTAAGATGGTACAGGGCTTGCACCACAAAACTTATGAGGAGAGATTAAGGGGCCTCAATATATACTCGCTGGAGGAGAGGAGGAAGAGGGGGACATGATAGAAACATTCAAGGGAATAAACAAGGTGCAGGGGGAAGACATCTTTTGATACAGGAGGAGTACAGGAATGGGGGGGCATGACATGAAAGGAGGCAGGTTAAGAGGAAATGTGAGAAAGGTTTTTCTTCATGGAAAGGGTGGTGAATGCATGGAATGGGCTGCCACACATGGTGGGAGTAAGCACTATGGTTGGATTTAAATATGCATGGAACAGGCATAGGGGAACTATAGAGATAAAGCAGAGGGAGGAGCAAAAGCCGTAAACAAGTACTGGGCTTATAGGCAGACTGGATGGGCCTAGCGGTCCTTATCTGCTGACAATTTCTACGTTTCTATACCCACCCGGACAACGTGACACCCCGTGTCATACTGAAAGCAAACAAATGGACTCGTGCACATGCAGAAGAAACTCAGAGCATGCAAGAGCGACTAGCCTGGCTAAAAACACAAAGATGCCCTCACACTGAAAATACGTGGCATAAAAAAATGTAAAGGCACACTGCAGAAATTAGGGTCTGCACTATGGCATAAAGAAGTTTATTTAAGACCATAGTGGTAACAAACTGCAAGTGCATGCACACAATTAGCAAAAATGGAAAGCAACAAACCAGCTGTTGGTCATCGCCCAAAGCCATGGTACTTTGCTTGCTAGAGATTCATAAGGGGTCAGGGAATGGACAAGGATCTTGCTGCTTATAAGGCCCTGAGCTAAGACATCATGCATCTATATGTTGTATTCTAACTGCAGTGACCTTTAAGGTTCCAATTTAGCAGACCAGTCTATCAAGTGACTCCAGGTTTAACTTTCATTCTCCATGTGAACACAAGTGCAGAGCAAGCAGCGATACTATTGACCTTAAACTTCTGTCCCTTACCCTGGAAGAGGTGCTGCTCCCACTCACCAAAATTTTCAATCTCTCTCTCTGCCTCAGTTAATTTCCCAGCAAATGGAAGTCTGCAATAGTCACCCTGGTGTTCAAAAGTGGTGACAAGTCTCTACCTGGTAACTGTCGACCCATATCAATACTTCCACCCCTCTCCAAGGCCCTTGAACGTATTGTGGCGGACCAACTCTCAGACTACCTGCAAAAGTATAACATCCTCTCTGCGCAGCAACACGGATTCAGAAAAGGACACAGTACGTCGACCGCCCTACTGGAATTTTCAGAAGCAATCCACAATGCTTTGGACAAAGGATACCAAACCGGAGCCGTTTTCATTGACCTAACAAAGGCGTTTGATACTGTTCACCATGGCTTACTTGTCAAACAGCTACAGAATCTTGGGCTCTCTCAGGGTCCTCGTGCCTGGGTAAAAAGTTACCTCGCCCAACGCTCTCAAACTGTAAAAATCTCAGGAGTTCTCTCAGGCTCAAATCCGGTTCTCTCAGATGTTCCCCAGGGATCCATCTTAGGCCCTCTTCTTTTCAGCCTTTTCCTAAACTCTCTCCCCCAATCCTGCCCAGAACAAATAATCCTTTATGTTGATGATGCCGTGATTCTTTCCTCTCATAAGGATCCGAAACCCTTACTCCATAGCCTGCAACTTGCTTTCTCCAAGGTTGAGAAGTGGTTCCTAGATCACAAGCTGGTCCTAAACCACAAAAAAAAAATCCATGCTCTTCTCCAGCCCGCAAAACAAGAAAAGGAAAATTCCACTTACTATCAATACGTAGCCAGGAAGTACCCTTGAACAAGTGACAACATTTAAATATCTTGGAATCACCTTTGATCAAGGCCTAGCCTTTGCGACCCACATTGATAGTACAGCGAAAACGGTGAACCAGCGCATTGGTATCCTGTACGAAACCGACAGTTCCTTACCCAATCTGCGCTGAGGATTGCTATCCAAAGCTGTGTCATCTCAATCATAGATTATGGATTAATTATCTATGGCTCTGCCTCAACCACTGCACTTAGGCACATTACAACCTCCCTAAACAAGGCCTGTCGGCTGCTCACTGGAGCTCAAACATGCATTCATACGTGTGAGCTCTACACTGAAACAGGATGGTTGCAATTCTCAAATCGCATAAAGTACCTTACCTGCCTAATGGCAAAAAAATCCACTATGGGCCTAACTCCACCGTGTATCCAAGACCTGCTATGCCCGAATACCAGCATCCGTCTCACCAGAAGTTCGGAACATCAGCCTCTCCAGGTCCCCCGATGCTGGACCACTCAGGGCCAAAGATCCTTTGCCTATCATGCCCCCAGCTGGCTCAATGCCCTCAGCACTCTCATCACCTCCTCCACCTCCCTAGGAGTTTTCAAATCTAGGCTATATTCTCATCTCACAGCCTCCAGCTCCTGTGACTGCCTTGATTAATTTTTTTCCCCTCCTGGCTGTTCTATTGTTTTCATCTACCACCTCAGCTTCAATTCTTGACAAAGGCATCTGAGTAGCTCTAATCTCTCTATGTCTGCTCCCCCATCTCCTCTTACCCCTTCCATTTGTTCATTTCTCTAATGTTTTCCTCTAATCAGCTTGTTCTGTGTATGCTAAGTATTTTTTTTTTCTTGCTCGAAGTTTGACATTAATGTACTGCATTATACTGGCTTATTGCCACTTCATAACTTGTTTGCCATCCTATGTAACTTGACTTGTTTGTACACAATCGACGTGGAACCTTTGTAAAAGAGCCATGGCTCAAAGGTAATAATTCCTAGAACAATAAACTAAACTAAACTAAACAAGTGCAGTTTATATCACATATGTACAAACATTAAATGGGTACCAATATTTTGACACTGACAGAAAGTGCTGAAGATCATAATTTTGCATAAATAAGTTTATAGTAAAGATTTCTTAAGCCTTGCTGGCTTACATGCGAACATGGTGGGCAGCTTCAAGTGAGGCTGGGATAGACACAGGGGAAGGTAAGGGTCACGGTGGGGAGGATGGAAAAGATGTGGGGGGCTGACTCGATAGCTCATGATGTAGACCCTGCAAAACGAGCAAACTAAATAGACAAAATGGCCTTCTGCTGGCTTGTTTGTATGTCCTCATGAACATTTATGTTTTAAAGATAAGTACCAAACAATCTGTACTAACGATAGTGAATATAAATGTGAACGATGGTATATATAAATGTGAGAGTGGTGAAGAGCAGTTGGTATGAGGTTTTGCATTTTTTTCTCATTGTATGAGTTATTGTGATGGACCTCATAGCAAGGCGTACCCATGGTGTACACAGTGCTCTGCCACTATCTTTGGTAAACCAGGGCAGTCCAGCATAATTGGGGTGGAGGTTGAGTGCAGAGGGCAGTCCAATCAACTGAGCCACAGGGACCTTGGCTCTTACTGGGCTTGGTTAAGAAACCGCTATTAACTTTTCCAACTTGAGAGTCCATACCCAACAAATGTTTAACAGAATAAGGCAGTTGTATTCATAGTTTGAGACCTGGAAAGAAAGCAGTTAGTGCTGTCAATAAACTTTGGCACAACCCTTATTAGGCACCCTTCCAGGCGGGCCAGTTCTACCCTCTCCCCACCTGATAACAGGATTTACTTTAACCTCCCCAGAGACTTCCCTTCAACACAGTCCCTGTATACCAATGGTGTTGAACCATGAAAGACCACAATGGTTGCTGGGGATACCTGGTGTTGGTGCACTACAACAGGAGCAACATGCTCAAATTAACATTCCCCCACTAAAGGCAATGCAGTTACTCAAATGAGTAGTACACCCAGAATTTGCAAAAACATATGTTGTGCAGAGTGTTTTGATTTGTGGTGTGAAGTCCTAGTGTGTCCTTCCCTCTGTCTGCTATTAGGAGTTTTTCCTAAATTAGCCTACTAGCTTTATGGCAGTTTTATGACCCCTGGGGATCTCCATCTCAGCTAATTTTATTGCTTTCCTTGTTCCTACAATGCATCTTGTCTCATGTGACAGTGATGTAGCCAGGACCATAGATTCAGCAGCAGTCACTGCTTTACAATTAGTTCACAACAGTAGAGATTGGCTATATTTTAAAAACTATATGGAGTACAGCTTGGTGACTACTCTCATTGTAAAGGTCTTTTTGTTGTGAGCTATTGTGACACTAGTTGTGTATGTGTAGCTTGTATGGTTTTCAATATATTTACATTTGTTTGGCTTGTCTACTAGAGTGTTCACTCAGAGAAAAAAAAGCGTCTGCTGTTTGCAAGTGCATCTGCACACATGCCAAACAAACCTAAATATCTTGGAAACTTCACAAGCTACACACAAATTACTAGTTGCAAAGTTGTTCATGACAAAAAGACCTTTACAATGAGGGTAGTCACTAAGCTGATCTCAGTGTAGTTTCCAAAATATAGCCATCTAATTAGCCAAATATCCATGTTTTTTAACCAGATTTCCCACTTCGGATGGGAAATATTTTAAAAACTGTAAGGAGTTCAGCTTAGTAACTACCCTCATTGTAAAATTGTTTTGTTCTGAACAACTTTGCTGCTTGTTGTTTTTGTGTAACTTGTATAGTTGTCAAGCTATTTAGATTTGTTAGACATGTGTGCAGATGCCCTTGCAAACAGCAGACGCTTTTCTCTCTCTGAGTGAACACTGTAGTAGACATGCCAAACAAATGTAAATATCTTGAAAACCATTCAAGTTACACATACACAACCAGTGTTACAATAGTTCAGAACAAAAATACTTTTACAGGGAGTGTAGTCACCAAGCTGAACTCTGTATAGTTTTTAAAATATAGCCATCTCCACTGTTGTGAACTAATTGTAAAGCAGTGCTTGCTGCTGAATCTATGGTCCTGGCTACATCACTGTCACATGAGACAAGATGCATTGTAGGAACAATGAAAGCAATAAACTTAGCTGAGATAAAGATCCCCAGGGGTTGTAAAACTGCCATAAAGCTAGCAGGCAAATTTAGGAAAAACTCCTAATAGCAGACAGAGGGAAGGACACACTAGGACTTCGCACACAAATCAAAACACTCTGCACAACATATGTTTTTGCAAATTCTGGGTGTACTACTTTTTAAATGGCAAACTTAATCCCGCAAACTGAGGTGTTTGTATTCCGACCTAATGGCCAACTTTCAAACATGTTGAACAACAAATGAACTTTCCACAAAGGCAGGGTGGCCCTGCAGTGTACCCATAGTTCCCAGACACAGGTGTCTTCTCCTGATGCAGCAGGCTGCTGGAACTCCACACTCTCAGGGTTTCTCTAATGCTAGCAGGTTCTCTCTTTAGATTCTGTCCCTCAGCTGCAGTCTTAGACCGGCAGTTCTGGACTCAGCTTCTCCACTCTGCACAGTCTCTGTAGTGTTGTCTCTCATGCAGGCTAGCACATAGATACCTCTCCCTCAAAAGAATGGGCTACTCTGTTTACAGTTTGTCTTCTGTACTTCCATTGGTGCCTCATGCTGTCATTTAGCACACATGATAGTCCACAGGTCCAGAAAAAGACACCAGAATCGGGGGCCCCTGCTTCCCCCCAAAACCTCCAGGAGTACTTGTTGTTGTAGGGAGAATGAGCACGGGCACACATGTGCAGATTCATTACATTGTATTTGCACCTGCACTTTCACTTTATTAACACTGTGGGCTTAAAATAAATTTAATTATGTCATAGCATAACCCACATTTCTGCAGTGTGCCTTTTTATATTTTATGCCGCATATTTTCAGTTCCTTTGTGTCTTCCACACATGTAACCCCCCCCCCCCATTACCTTATATGTTACAGTAATATCATGTCAGAGTCTCTGGACTTTAAAGGGTTAACTTCCACAAGCTCCCTGAGCTGCTTGTCCAGGTGACCAGGGCATGATGGCCAGGCGGTTTGGCCATCTGCCTTGAACTTGAAGGTTGCTGGCAGTTGGTGAGATGAGCATGTGTTGCCTGCAGCTTTTGAAGGCAACTCTGCACAGTCAGTTTTTTGAAGGAGGAGAAGCATGTCCTGATCATGGCAGCCACTGCTTACAGCCAGTCTCTGCTGGAGCATACCTCCTCCATGACAAAGAGGCTGGTTAAGCCTCAGAGCACCGGAGTTTTTCTCCTGGTCTTCTGTAGCTGAGTTAAACATTTGTATCCTGAGTAAGATGCCTGAATAAAAGAACACCTAACTCACGTCTTTGGTCACAGAGTTCTTTTTTACTTGCCAGTCTTCTGTTCAGCAGAACCTTTTCAGAGAAGACACCAGGTTTAGCTGTGTGCGCTCTAACCCACCCCCAAGCAATCTCTGCTGGGGCATAGTCCGGCTCAGCCTCAAAGAACTTTGAGTATTGCAAAAAGTCTGAGCTGAGAAGAATTTAAACTGGCTAAGGTGGACAACTCATTTGAACTGAAGATTGAAACCCATGCCCTTTCTTGTGGGAGGGTGTTTCACACCCAGAGGCTTCAGCCCCACACAGTCTACCTAAGTGTGAGTCTGGAGAAGGGGAGGCCACGTAACCACCCTATTTGCCCAGCCTGGATTAGATGCTGGCCTGCTACTCTATAAGTACAGTGTACCTAGACTGTGGTTCTGTGGAGGATGGAAGCCACCTCCTGGCTACCCCTACTATAAGGGCTGCACCCCAGTGGGCCCTACTCTGCGCCAGGGCGAATATGCTCAGCTTGGAACTGTTTCAACCTTAAAGATATGCTGACTGCACTGTGCTAAGAAGAAATGGTATGCCATCTGTACCCAGTCAGTGGCTGAGAATATAAATTAACCAACATCTTAGACATCATACCTTATTTGATTGCTGCTCAAACCAGATGAAATTAAGCTGTCGATTAAACAGTGCTATTCCTGGTGGTACACTAAAGAAAGAACCTTTCCTACTGTGGAGGTAACAAGCTTGTCAGTTGGCAGCCAAGGTGCTGAGCAATTCCCTGCAGTGTCAGGACACAGGCTTGTGTAAGAGATGAGTCTCCTAGAGATATGCTACCAATGCAGTGAAGAAATTCAAAATCAGATATAAAGACATTGCACATATATTGACCAAACCAATGGTTTCATTAACGGTATGGTTCTGAGGATGACGAACATTTGTCCTTGAAATGTTGGTATGTAGTACAGTACTGGCACTGTTTGAAAAATTAAAAAAATTAAAAGAGTCAAACTCCTAATTTGATGAGTGAGTCTATTTCTTTAGAAGTTTGTAGCTACTCAACAAAAGACCAGAGGGCAAGAACCAGTGTCCAGAAACTCGAGCAGCTCACTGAGCATTATGGAATACCTCAGAGTATCCATTCCTACCAAGCAGCAGATTTGCAGCGCCGACTTGTGAAAGAATTTATTGCAGCCTATGGGATCAAGTAGTCTCGTATTACACTGTACCATCTCCAAGGGGGACCACAGCCAGAAAGGTTTAGCAAACCGCTGCTGGACGTGTTGGGCACCCTGGTCACAGACAGCACAGATGTGCAAATGGAGTCAGAACATCAGCTCTTTGATCCTGTGCCTGTTACAGAGTTCTAATATTTTGTCTTATTTGCATAGCATGTAAGTCCCCTAAATCCCAATTGTTCCCCCAATCCCTTTCAATAAGATTGCAGTTTGTTTGCATTTTTATTTGGGGTATCTGCCATTTGTTTACTGTGTCATAGTTATTGTTTGTAGGGTGGTGCTGTTGGGAGGGAGGTCTGTTCTGTCTCCTGGGGTAATATTCCTGAGTATAGCCCTTGGGGCCCATATTGCTTACTTAGGTGGAGGTCCCACGTCACTGTTCACCTAAACCTAGTTCTCCTGCAACAGTGTTGTGTAAGTTACTTTTTCTATTACTTTTGAAAACTTGTTCCAGAAAACTCTGTGCAGTCACTAGCATGGATGGAGAACTATTGGAAGATGTAATACACCTTACATTTACGTTTACTTATGTCTTTTTATACAAAAGAAATACGTAACTGTAACTGATTACATTTATTTGAAAGTAACTAGTAACTAACCTATTACTTTCAAAAAATGTAATCTGTTATAGTTATTTATTATTTTTGTATTGTTTTTGTATTAAAAGAAATAAGTAACTATAATTGTAAGGTGCATTACTTCAAGTACTTCTCCATCCTTGCTAATGACTGCACAGAGCTTCCCGGAACAAGTTTTCAAATGTAATAGAAAGTAATAGAAAAAAGTAACTTACCCAACACTGTCCTGCAACTGCAAGAACCCAGACCAGTTCTCCCTGAGAGGTAACAGTAAAGGAAAAGTGGGACCCCGATCCATCAGGTATACATGACCCTTATACCTGCCTGGGGTGACTGCCTACACAGCCCGAATGGATGCACAGGCACATACTGTAGATATCCAAGTTGGAAATTCATGGGCAGAAACACTGTAGCACCTCTGACCCCTCTCAATAGTCCTAGTGGGGTCGGAGGCTCCTGGCTGCAAGGTGGCAGCCATATTTGCTTACATCGTTTGTGTACTGGTTAATGTTCAGTTCGTGGAACATAGGTAGCTAACAAATCAGTGGCGCACCCACATAATAAATATAGCAGCAGAGGAGGAAACCATTTTTTCATTAGCTAATCTCTACATTGTAGGTTCTTTCGCATGATGCATGCACGGGGGTGAGAACATCGTCCAATGAGACTTCTGTCAGCTTAGCATGGTAAATTGGTGATTTTTTTTTTTTACAAATGAGGGGTTCTGCTGGCCCAGTGGCATGGAAGGCTGAAGCACAGATTGCCTTGCCTCCAGTCGTGCGAGCGACTCTGGTTCGGGCATAGAACAAGGTTGCTTGGGGGTTGGGCAGTGAAGATCGAGCATTCCTAGGATAACTGCTCTCCCTCATGGAGGGCAGTGACTGTGTCCCACTGCTCATATACCACCTGGAGAAATCTGGGAGGCATCGCAGTGAGACCACACACAGGGGAAAGGATCCTACATACAGGAAGTCTGGGCATCTTTGTGTCAGCGGAGTACGCACTTCACATCCATTGCATGCAAGGTGGGCCCAGGTGAAAAACAAGTGAAAAATACCCATGACTACAGAATGAAGCCTGGTTCCCTGCAGGTCCTGCACTGACGACCAGGTGCCACCAAGGTCCTGTGGCAGATGACAGTGGAGACAAGGGAAGTCCCGGAGAAGCCAGTGGGACCGATCATATAGGGGTAGTCAGGGCTGGTAAAAGTGGGAAAAATTACTGATTAAAAAAAATGGTGGTCCTTTAATGTCATGATGCACCTAGGACTGTATTTGTCCTTAAACCAACCCTGGTAATTTGTACCTAAATGTATATGTTTTAAAGCAGCAGTGTTTCTTAATCTGCAAAATGTTTCATCGTAGGTTTTTTTTTTTTGCAAAAATGTATTTATAACATCCGTAGATTCATCCTCTGTGTATTTTTAGTTTTCTCAGATATTTTTAAAACTGCTTTTATAATTAATTTTGTAATTAATACTTCCGGTGATGCCACGGAGCAGATGGGAGACTAATCTTTGGAGCTCCTAGATCCGTCCAAGAAATCCAATTAAATCCTTCCCACAGATACACTAATTTAAGCTAAATCTAAAGCATCGGCTTAAGAGAGATGGCGGCCAAAAGTAATCGTCCAAAAACACCAAAAAATAACACTGCACAAGCCAAAATGAAGCAGCTTACCTTGGATGAAGAAATGGAGGCCTTCACAGCCCGATTGCGTAGAGAAAGAACCCTCTCAGAATCATCCCTCGATCTAGACGAAGAGGAGCTGTGCCTGCCCAGAAAAGTGGAGCATACGCTACAAAAAATACTATCCTTTGTCCAGAAAATTGAATCCTCGCTGGCAGACCTGAGGCAAGATGTCAGAAATATCGACGCCAAGGTGGAAGACCACTTGAACAGACTAGCCGAAATCACAGAAACGCAAGACACAGAGGGAAGAGTCCTAGTCTACCTTTTGCAAAGGGATCAGGAAATACATAACCGCCTAGAGGACATCAAAAACAGGTTCCACAGAAACAACTTTCAGGTTCACGGTGTACTGGAGGGGGCAGAGGAGGGATTTCCTACCCCACTCAACTTCATGCAACTATTCCTGCGCTCAGTGCTCCCGATACCCTCCGATCTCGACCTCACAATGGATAGAGCTCACAGATCCTTGGGGCCGAAGCCCACTAATCCCACAGCCAGGCCCCGTTCCTGGGTCATATGTATGGCCCTGTTCCAGAGCAAAGAGTGGATTCTGAAAGAAGCCTGGAGACTACGCAACCTAAAATATAAAGGAGTGCCCATTTTTTTCCAGTAGGATTTTTCACCAGCATTGCAGGCTGAGCAAATTAAAGTTTGTGCAGTTGCCAAAGAAATCAAGAAAAAAAAGAATATCAGGGCTCAGATATTGTTTCCTTCACGGCTTCGCCAGCACATGGACTCTGGCTCTAAAACTTTCAACACCCTGCTAGAAGCAATGCCCCTTCTGAAGGAATGGGGAATAAATGTGCCTGATATAGACATGGAAATCCTGGTGCAAAACCTGCTGAAGAATGTCTGGCAACTGGCAAATAAAGGGTTAAAGCGCCCGCATCATGGAGCTCTGCCTCAAAACCTGATGAAAGATGCCATGAGGCTCACTCAGCGAGCAGAAAAGAGAAAGAGCTCTGGACGGATCCCTTCATTTAATTCTACATCCCAGACCTGAGGTGCAGCACACAGAGTGCTATTCTAGATTGACAGAGAGACGAGAAGGGGGAATAATGAAAGGAGGAGAAGTGGAAAACATCACGGATGCCTAATGGATCATCAGAAGATGGGACAAATCATATAAATGTCAGTGCAGGCTGCTTTGGAGAGGCTACCACGTAATTAAAACCTCCCGATTGGGGTGGAGTGCTGAGTATCCTCGCATTGGCACACAACAAGCCCACCGTAAACAAGTGATCTCAAGTTACATATGAGGTATTGCGGGGGTGGGCTTGAGTGGGTGGGGAGGAGCTGGGTAAGGAGAAGTATTCCCCTGACAACTTTTCTCTGGGTGGCTTTCCTCCCTTGTTCCCTAATTCAGGCATTGGATTTGGAGGTTTCCATGGGGGGGAGGAGGGGAAACCCTGATGTCATTCACCCTTATGTGCTCACTGATGGGGGGTAGGACCGGGGGACAGTGATGCTCTCCTATAATTATTACAACAACTGAGGGGTTACAATGATTTTTCATAGATGGTATGAATTGACAAACCCCAAGAAATGGAGGAAGGATCATAATTAGGTGATAAAAATGCCTGTAAGGGACAAGATTTGGGTCCCCCATCCTCTGTGACGATCTCTACTTTTAGAGCAGCTTTACAGCTCTGCACTAGGTCCCTTTATCAAGAGACAATTAGTGTTTAAAATCCAACACTTACCACCACGAGTGGACTCAGGCACCCCCTAGAGGCAAAGCCTGGTAATATACCTAGGAAGCAACTGAGTTAATCCTATAGTGTTTTTTTACAGCGATTGTTTTGTCTATCACAGAGGCTTTTCCTGCGGTCTACGTGAAGAGGTATTTTTTCAATATCACTGTTAATTTTTCATACAAAGTGTTACAAAACAGTTTATCTTGTTCTAAAAAAATTTTCTCTTTTTATTCTACAACTGAAATCACCCAGAGTTAAGGGCAATGTTACATATAATACTGTTCATGGATTTTGTTAAATGTTTTCAGATAAGGGTACAGTCAATAACAGATAAAACATTATTTTTGAATAAGGGTACACAGCGGAGCATTGGGGAAGATATTGGATTGAAAGGTATTTATCCAACATATAAATTCTATATTAGCCTAGAAGTTACACCATGGCTAAGCTAAACGTTTGCTGATATAATGTAAAAGGAATAAATTCCCCGATCAAATGCACAAGGCTGCTGCAAGAACTTAGAAAACTTAAAGTAGATGTGGCTTTTCTCCAAGAAACGCACTTGTCAATACAAGAACATTTAAAATTACGCAGGGCATGGGTAGACCAAATGGTGGCGGCATCCCATCCCCAAACTAAAAAAGCGGGGGTGGCTGTTCTGTTGCGCAGGGGACTAAACTTGTCTATTGACTCCACTGAAACAGGCCTCCAAGGCAGGTACGTGAGGGTCTCATTACACACCCACGGTCAGTTGCTTCACCTTATTAATGTATATGCCCCAAACTCCAGACAGGAAGGCTTCTTTGATATTAATTTCAAAAAAGTGGCGAATCTCCCTCTGGGTCAACTACTCCTTGGGGGAGATTTCAACACAACTGCACACCCGCAGAAAGATCATTCCCCTGGAGCCACCTCTACTAATAGAGCAGCCTCCAAGTCACTGGTGACCCTGACATGAGAGATGGGGCTTGTAGACATTTGGCATTCTCAACACCCTAAAGACAAGGACTTTACATTTTACTCCCAAGTACAACAGTCATACTCATGTATTGACTTATTTTATACCTATGCAACCACCCTCCATCTAATTAGGGACTCCAGTATTCATAACATTACTCTATCAGACCACTCACCAATCTCCCTTCGGATGGCCCTCTCACCACAAAAAAAACAATCCCTATGGAGACCGAATGTCTCACTTTTGAATAATGAAGGCTTTATTTCTAAACTAAAGCAACGGATAGACGATTTCTCCTTAATTCATCAATCCACGGAATATTTCCCTCTGCTTAAATGGGATGCACTGAAAGCGGTACTCCAGGGGGAGGTTATCAGTTTTGCTACCACCCAAAAAAAATTATCACAGCTCACACAAAACAAAATACTAACAGAGTTGGAAAAGAAACATAAAACAAACCCATCAGATGAACAGATCCAAAAAGAATTAAGCTACAAGGACTTTACAGGGCTTAGAAAATAAAAAAGCTGAAGGCCTGCTACGTTTCACTAACCAGAAATATCATGAATTGGGAGGGAGGGCATCCAGATTGCTAGCTTTCCATTTAAGAAAGGCACAAGCAGCCAGATACATCCCTCATATCCAAGAGCCAGGGCCAAAAGGGAAAAGGTGGACCTCTCCTAGGGGTATAGCTCAGCAATTTCAGGAGTACTACCAGAAACTATATTGGGAAGATAAAGACAAAGAGAGTGTAGGGGATAGGACCCAAACCTTCCTAGCCACCCTTAAATTGCCAAAGTTATCAAAATTAAGTAAGGAGTTAAGCCAGCCCATTACAATAAAGGAAACCTTGGAGGTAATAAGTCGTTTGCCAACAGGAAAAGCTCCTGGCCCTGATGGGTTTAGTGGGGAAATATATAAAAAACTAGCCACTTCACTAACCCCCCCCTCCTTCTAACAGAGGTATTTAACCGGAGTATTGAGATGGGCGGAGTCCCAGAGAGTTGGTCCCACTCCATAATAACAACAATTCCCAAACCTGGTAAAGACCCAACCAAATGTGAATCATTTAGACCTATAGCCCTTCTCAACCAAGATCAAAAAATCTTCACAAAAATTTTATCAATTCGGCTCCAAAAATACATGGAATTGCTAATTCACCCGGATCAGACAGGCTTTATTCCGCACAGACACCTGAGTGATAACATCAGAAGACTCCTAAACATCTTGCAATATAAGAATCTCAATCAGAATCCAGCACTAGCAGTTTTTTTCTAGATGCAGAAAAGGCCTTTGATAGGCTAAATTGGACCTATCTTTTTATGGTTTTGGAAAAGATGGGTTTTGAGGGGAACTTCCTAACATGGATAAAACGTTGTTATCAGAACCCTCAAGCCAGGGTCCAGGTGAACGGCACTATCTCGCCCCTGATTAAAATTGAGAGGGGTACAAGGCAGGGATGCCCCCTATCCCCACTCCTTTTTTGCAATTAGCATGGAACCTCTAGCTCAAGCCATAAGGCAACATGACAAAATTGAGGGCATAGAAATCCAAAATTCATGTCACAAAGTATCCCTTTATGCGGATGACACCCTAATCTATTTAGGTAATCCCAGGGCAGCCCTTATCCCTCTAATGACTCTCCTTTCAGAGTTCGGGGACATCTCAGGCTTTAGAGTCAACACCTCTAAATCAGAGGTGCTTGCAGTGGAAGAAGAACCAGATGTAGACCTGAGGACTAAATTTCCCTTCAAATGGGTTAAAAAGAAACTAAAATATTTGGGAATACAAATTCCTAGACAACCAACCCTGTTATATAAATTTCATTACGAAACGTTAAATCAACAAGTAGTGGCTGATTTGAATAGATAGAGACTTCTTCCCTTGACATTCTCAAATAGAATAGAAACAATCAAAATGAATGTTCTCCCAAGATTTCTTTTTTTATTCACTAACCTTCCTATCTCAGTCCCAAAAAAAGACTGGAAAGACCTCAAAAAAAGGCTTGCAAATTTCATCTGGCTGGGTAAACATCCAAGAAACTGATGGGAAATATTAACAGAGGGAAAAAAACAAGAAGGGGATGGGGCTACCTGACTTCTCCAAGTATTACCTAGCAGCACAACTGCTACCGATCGTTAAAATGTTAATGACGGGGAAGGCTCACGGCTGGCTGGAGATGGAGCAGCCTGAAGGAGGGCTGGCCCCACTGCATATCCTGCCTTGGTTAGTCCAACCCAGAGACCTGAAAAATATAACCAATAACTTCACAAAACATACATTGTCAAAATGGCTGGAAGCAAGACAGGAGTGGGAAATAGTACGTCCTGTATGGAATTATCTTCCACTTTCATTTCTCTCCAATTTTCCCATCTCTGGAGGTGATAAATGCTTTTTCAGATGGTTAACATCTGGACTTTTATACCCGCACCAATTTTTGGAGGGGGATCGAGTAAAATCCTTTCCACAAATACAAGCAGAATTGAATTTAACCCAAGCTGACCTGTTTAAATACACACATGCACACATTACATCACTACCATTATTGGCCTCACAGAATTATCACAGGGACCATCGGCCCCTATACAGCTAACACATCATAGAGGCATAATGAGGGACACCAGATCTTATATATCACAGATATATAAAGTATTAATGGAAGATAGAGGAACACTGGCAAAGGTTCAAACAAATATGGGAAGGGGAAGCAGAGCTTAACATTCCACACAAAGCATGGCAAAGTATATGGATGGGCATTCACAAAACCACTAACTCTCCCCTGTGGAGAGAATTCCGTTTGAAAATAAACACTCAATTTTTCATAACCCCAAATATATCACATCACTGTTCCCCACTAATTTCTAACAAATGTTGGAGAAAATGCGGACATACTGGTACTCATTATCATGTCTTTTGGGAGTGCCCTAAGATTACCTCTTTTTGGCAAGAGGTTGCCCAGAACATTGCCAAGATTTTAACACTCTCCAGTCAGTTACAATTTCCGAATTTAGTCCTGGGACTTCTCCCAAGGGAAATCACAACTTCAACAGGGAAATACCTTTTTTACGTTCTGATTGCAGCAACACTTAAGGCGCTAACTCAACATTGGTTGAGGGACTCACCCCCCTCTGTTGACAATTGGTACAAAAACATCAAACAAATAAAATAGATGAAGGCCATCTCGGCATTACTTAGATTGATGATAGACAAATTCAATTCCAGATGGCTCCCCCTTCTTTGACCATATTGAAGGAAAGGAGGGGACATAAGTTTTGGAACAGCTCCTTCACTCATAAAGTGCTGGGACGAAGCTTTCCTTACTCCCTTATGAATAAAGATATATTTCCTAGAGTTGGCTGGTGAGGGGCTTATTCCCCTTTTATATCAAGTTTATATATTACTGACCAAGTCTAGCCTAAAGATCAATTATAACTGCTAGAAATATAATTTTTTTTTTTTTAAAAAGGGAAAAAAAAATGCACATGGCAACGGTTTCAGAGCTGAAACGGTTTATTGTACTGGAATAGTTAAGGAAAACCCCCATAAATGTAATGAAGAGGGGAGGGAGTCTTTGGGGTCAGACAGAGGATCTCCTAGAATAATGAGACACTTCTTTGGTGCTATGCCGTGCTGAGGCTGGATGCAATCTTTGATTTCCTCTTCATCAGAATCTTCCATCCAAGTCTCTGCTGACTGGTGTCCTGAAAGATATTACTGATATTAACTAATGCCTAACGGATATGATGTCTAATGTAGTACATGTTTTTAAACTATCTTTATTTTAAATGTAAGCCCATATATGTGGTCAATATATTGTACCTATTCTATTCTGTACCCAATAAAATAGTTTTGAAGTTCAAAAAATGTTGCAATTAATGACTCACATCATTAAAGATGGCTGCAGATCATGATTTTTAAAAATCTCTTCTGTTGAGGTTACCTATTGAATATTTATGCTAGATTCATACTTCAGATGTATTAGGTTGGGACTACCACATGCTACTGATGGTAAAACAGCACAACACTATACCAAGATATTTAATTGTTTTATTGCGGGCATAGAATGGGAGAGAGAAGTTTTAAAAAATTCAAAGTCCCGTATCTTAGCTCAGGAATGTAAGAAAATGAAAAGAAAAATAGATATCTTGATATTTTTTCCTGGAAAACATTATTGCTGAATAAAACTATATGGTGATGAACAAATATTGCTGCTTTATGTACCCAACTTCCTTTCCCTCAGGATTTATTTATTTATCTTTTATTAACCAGGTAAGCACACTAGACAAATACAGATGCCTATTTTCAGGTATGACCCAGGAGGTTACGGGGAAAATACGGAGGCAATTACAGACATGATAAGGATGTGCAGAGTTTTCAAGTAAAACAATATACAGGCATTGCCAAGGTGTTACAGGTAAACAGTAAACATACATTGCAAGGTGAAAACAGGGAGACCGTTTAACTTTACATACAATACATGCCCAAGATAACCTTATGAACAGGTATGTTTAGGCGGGAACCAGCTCTGAACACAGGAACGCGCCCAGCAAGGGGGACCAAGTCAAGCGGGATACTAAATCGGAATGCCCAATAACACTTTTTTTTTTACAGTTTCATTATGCACCCTACAGCCCAGGCATCCTTCCGAGGTACTCACTCAGTAAGGCCTCTACTCCCTGCCTGAACCCCTTGCTGCCAGCTTCCTCCCCCGAACACCCAGGCAGGTCTAGCCCTCCCATGGCAGCCTTTCTGAAATAAGAGAGGACTACCTGAGTGTTGGGTCTGCTGTGGAGTCCACTGGAGTGCTGGGCCAGCGTTGGGATGTGGGCCTGCCCCTGGAGTCCCCATCATCTCCGCGATGCCGTAGAGGGTTTTTCCTTGTTTTTCCCCTTTGGAGTGCAGCATGCAATGATGCCTACGCATGGCTGCCGTGCTGGCATCTGCCGCACTCCACCCCTTACGCTGGCTGGTGTACCTGTAGTACTCCCGATCTCCATTGGGGGCTGCCAGGACACCGAGTGACCCTGGATCCCTCCCCAGAGAGAGGAGAGCTGTCCTCTGGACACTCTATCCTCTTCCCTCCCCTGCCGACCCCCAGCAACCCGATTCCATCACTGAACCCAGGGCACCAGCGTGGCATAAGGTGTGGCATCCAGCGCCACTGGGCCAGCGGCCCAATAGCACCTTAAGTGCAACTGCATGCCGAGGAGAGCAGCAAGTGATCCCAAAGGGAGTTTCTGAAGCAGGTGTGGGAGGGGGTAGTACAAATATGGACAGGAAGGGAGTTCCATAGTTTAGGTACACATATAGCAAATGCTCTGTCGCCCATTTGCATGCATGTATTTGGAGCCTGAAATACTGCTGAACTATGCAACCTTAGCGAATAAGAGGAGTGGGCCAGTTTAAGGAGCTCTGCCTGGACAGGAGGGGTGGACAGTCTGGCAACATTGTCCATGAAGCACCCTAGAAAAAAAGCTTCGATGATTACCTGGGGAGAGCCAAGTAAGTTTGTTATAAAGGTCGCAGTAGTGGGTGAGACGGACTGCCAGAGCAAAGCGGCATATGTTATTATAAGCCACGTCCCATTTGGAGAGGTGAGTTTTAGTGACTTGTCCAAATGAGATGAGTCCATAGCAGAGTGCCGGGAGGAACTTGCCTCTTGCCAGGGCAAGGCGAGCAGCATGGGTGATGTTATTTTTTTGCTCTGTATGCCAGGCCCAACTTACTATTAAACTGCCCTACAAACATTATGGCTAAGCAAGGTGAGGTCAAGCTGAGGGTCAAAGGCAACTCCCAGATATTTGATGGAGTTCACAACCATCACGGGGGAGCCATCAGAGCTGGTAACACTCAGGGGAACAGGGGACGCTTCTATTTTTGACTGGGAGCCAAAAAGCATGCCCTGGGTTTTTGAGCTTGAGGACAAGTCTGTTTCTCTTTAGCCAGGATTGAATATTGCTAAAGTCATCATTTAGTTGATGGTTAATGACATTAATGTCGCGGGAATGGGCAAGGATGACCAGATCATCAGCGTATAGGGTAGCGCTGCAATGAGTAGGTGCAGAGGGGAGATTATTTACAAATACAGAGAAAAGGATAGGCCTAGGACAGACCCCTGAGGGACACCGGATTTAGCCAGAGTAAGCCCTGAGAGAGCCTTGATGGATTTAATGAGTTGCTGCCTTCCTTGGAAGTAATCGGGAAACCACCCACGGACAGGGGCAGACAGGCCAAGGGACCGAGTTGCGAACACAGGAGTACATGCTCCACCAGGTCGAAGGCCTTAGAAAGATCAATGAAGATAATGCCAGTGAGTTTTCCTTGATCCATGGCAACCTTGACCACTGAGATAACCTTAGCAAGGGCAGAGGAGGTGCTGTGACCCTTTTGGAAACCATGTTATGCTGTTGATAGCAGTGCGTGAGTCTGGATGTATTCCAAAAGCTGGGTAGCAACAACTTTTTCAAGAAGTTTACTAACAGCTGATAAAATGGCTATAGGCCAGTAGTTTTCAATGTTTTTTAGATCACCTTGCTTAAAAACTAGGACGACCCTAGCCATATTCCAGAGGTCAGGGATGTGGCCCGAGGTGAGCGATAAGTTGAAAATGTGGGAGATGGGTAAGGCAATTAAAGGGGCACCAAGGTGAAGGAGTTTGGGCTCTATATTATCGTGGCCAACACTAGAGTGTGGGGAGAGACTAGAGAGAAATATCTGTATCTCCCTGATGGTCACGACCCTAAAATAAAAGGGAGGGCGAGAGGAAGACTCAAGCAGAGAACTATGAGGCACTGCTTGTTTATCAAGAGCAGGAGTAGGGAATAGGGAGGTATAGGCAGGCAGGCAGGTCTGAGAAATGAGAATTAAAGGAAATCAGCAATAGTTGAGTCATTATTGCAGTTTGTACCCCCTATATTCATGTCAGAGACATCCCCTTCAGAGGAACCATTAACTATATTGTTGATATTTTGCCAGAAATTCCTGGGGTCTCTGGCTGAGGCTAACAGGGCGGATTTACAGAATTCACTCTTTGCAGACCTAATGGCTTTCTTACATACATATCAGAGACATCTATACTCCTGAAATACAGTCATGTCATTTGAGGTCTTGAAACTAGCCCTGCATTTATCCCTCGACTTCATGAGGGCAAGTAGGTTACCATGGAGCCACTTTGTAACAGTACCCCTTATTCTCTTTTTGATGAGGGGTGCATGTTTGTCTTGCAGGGCAGAGAAGATGACAAGAAAGCTATTCAAGGCAGTGGGAATATCAGGAGTGGATAACAGTGTAGACCAGTCCTTGTGTCCCAGGGCAGCATGGAAGGATTCAAGGTTAAAATTGGAAAAGTCCCTCATAAGGAGAATTTTGCAAGGGATTTTAAGGGGGGGGGGCAGACCTTCCAGACACAGTATATGGGGGTGTGGTCTGAGACTGAGTCCGGGAAAGTCCCAAGTAGACTACCCTTTTAGGTCTATTTGACAGTACCCAATCTAGGAGAGTACATTTACCACCTGTTTTGGACAACATGGTGGGCTCTCGGATAAGCTGAGAGAGGGAAGGGCCAGCCAGCAGAGGCTCATACTGTCGAGCATTGCCACTCAGCCAATTTTAGGTTAAGGTCACCTAGAAGCAGCAAGTCATTTCTGCAGACCTTAGAGTTAATGGAGTCGAGAAGCTAGGTTAGCCCTTGCACACCCCCTTTAGGGGGATTGTACGCACAGCCTAATGCAGTTGTTTAGTGTTACCCAATAGGAGAAGTATATGGAGGAACTCACAAGGGGGGGTTGCTGGTGTGGTATGACGGATAAGTTTAGGTGAGTTTTATAACAGAACAGTAAACCACCCCCACGTTTTTTTCCCCAGCACAGTCAAACCTAATAAGGCTGAAACCAGGAAGAGTACACACAGAGTCAGGTGCACCTGGAAACAAATATACCGTATATAGAGAGAGAATACATGATGGCAAACTGTGGTATACATATAGAATAATATATGGGGTGGTGTGTTTAACAAAGATTTTACACACACCTGAGGTGTTGGATGCTACATTAATGCTTGAGGGGTTTATTTAAGCATCCAACACCAAGGGTGTGTAAAATTCGAGTTTTACAGACCACCCCAAGTTTTAGTTCATATAATTACTGGGGAGTGTTTTTTCACCATAGCAATTATATAAAATGGAAATACATGGCTGTTCTGCTGTGGTCCAGTCATGTTTAAGTGTGGTCTGCAGTCGGGTTGAAGCAGGTGCTGAAACCTTTCCCTTTTAACTTTTTAAAGGCTCATTCTTTCATACTATGGTTCGGAAAGGAGCAAAGAGGCCATTGTCCATATAACTCCTATACTAAGCCAGAGAATAATAGGACAGCCTATGCTCAGAATTAATTAATTTGTCCAATCGATATGTAAAAATACCTTTATTTTCTAAAACGTTCTTTCATTTTTTTTAAATTTACTTACTGACGAGTGTGAGTGTTGAAGTGTCCAGCGTGACAACAGGAGGATGGCGGCTGGCACATGCCTGGAGTGAGAGGAACCCGGCTCGTGTTCACCACTATAACCAACTGGTTATAACAGTGAAAAATTATAACCGGGTTTTCCTATGGGAACAAAAGGTTAACCAGTTATTATATACAGTATAATGCTTGTTAGGTATTAATGTATTATTAAGGTGTTAATAACACAGTAATACAATGTAATTATCTAATTGATATCATAATATGCTAATTGGCTGCCATCACATATGGGAAAACATATGATGGCTTCTTCTTTGGGAATGCAGGCCCAACCATGTAATATATATCTATATGTATGTTAATTTTAAATGTGCATAAAGTACTTGGAGGGATGTTCTCATGAAACAAAACCTCTAATTTTTTTGTAGAACCCTCGAAACAACAGAGTACAAAAGTAGTTTGTAGCGCAGTACACTAGGATATACAAGAGCTTTTTCCAAAATGATACAGAAATACAAATGGGGAGAGGGGTGCAGCACCCTATATGTCGAATGGGAAGAACACCCCTCCCCCCTCAGTTAGTGGTTAAACAGGAGTTCATCATGTTTGTAGTTCATTTGCATCACCAGGTAAGGAAAAAGGTCCAGAATCCCCATACGATGCACAGGGGAAACACCAGACCTCGCCCAACAACTAACACATAGAAATCTGGCCAATGGAAAATCATGTACAAAAAAGCTCACAGTTTGGGAAGCAAGATCCCAGACCCCCAGGCAATAATGACAGAGGCTGAACTGGACATAGTAGCAATTAGCGAGATGTGGTTTACCAGTAACCACACTTGGGAGACTTCAGTATCTGGCTATGTACCGTTCAGAAGAGACCGATGTGCAAAAAGGGGGGGTGGAGTGGCCCTGTATGTCAATGAAAATATCAAAGCTACAGAAATTCAGAATACCCATAAGGAGCCAGAAGAACTGTGGGTCACAATGGAAATGGGAAATGGGACAGCCATACGAACTGGGGTTGTCTACAGGCCTCCAGACCAGCAGGAGGACATAGACACATTACTGTCAGAAGATATACAAAACATGACAGCTAAAGGGGAGGTTCTGATAATGGGAGACTTCAACATGCTAGATACAGATTGGTCAATACCAGCAGGAACATCTGCCAGAACTAGACACATGGTGGATTCCCTGCAGGGGGAGGGCCTCAAACAACTGGTACAACAACCCACAAGAGACAGGGCTATCCTAGATCTAGTACTGACTAACAGGGAAAGGATCACAGATCTCCAGGTAGAAGGTCACTTGGGGGCCAGTGACCATCACATGGTATGGTTCAATTTGGCCACTAGAACTAAATCATCCCTTTCCAAGGCAAAAATATGGGACTTCAGAGGAGCTGACTTAGATAAGATGGCTAACAGAGTTAAGCTAGCCCTGGCAATAAGAAATACAGGTGAGGGGGTACAGGCAAAGTGGGCGAGCATTAAGGATGCAATACTTGAAGCAACATCCCATTGTGTTAGAGAGAAAAGGAAGTGCAAAAGAAGAAGGAAAACACTTTGGTTCTCAAAAATAGTAGCAGAAAAGGTCAGAGCCAAAAGGCTGGCCTTCAGGAAATATAAGAGAACGCAGTGCGATGAAGATAGGGAGGCATACCAAACTTCCCTAAGGGATGCTGGGAAGGCAGTAAGGCAGGCAAAGGCCCAAAACCGAGGAAACAATAGCACAAACAGTAAAAGAAAGTAACAAGACTTTCTATAGATACATTAATGAAAGGAGAAAGTCCAGAGGGGGATATTGCTAAGATCAAAGGGGATAAGGGGGGCAAGTGAGGAGGAGGACCATGTAAAAGCATCTATCCTAAATAGATACTTCTGCTTAGTATTTACTGAAGAGAAGGTAGGGCAGGGCCCACAGCTCAACACCATGGACACGGGGAGGTGTGCACTAGTCCTTTACAGAGAAAGGGTCCTACAAGAGCTCGATAAGCTCCAGGGTGAACAAGGCAATGGGACCTGATGGCTACATCCCAGGGTACTAAAGGAGCTAAGGATGGAACTAGCAGAGCCATTATCAAAACTGTTTAGTGAGTCTCTGAGCACAGGAGAGGTTCCAGAAGACTGGAGAAGGGCTCATGTGATCCCGCTCCACAAGAGTGGTAGCAGGGAGGAGGCAGGGAACTACAGACCAGTCAGTCTTACCTCAGTAGTGGGCAAGATTATGGAGGCACTCCTTAAGGAAAGGATAGTGCAACACCTGGAATCCATAGGAGCACAGGATCCAAGACAGCATGGGTTTACAAAAGGAAGGTCCTGTCAAACTAATCTCATAGATTCATAAAAGTATGATGGCAGAAAAGGACTGACAAGGCCCACCGAGTCTGCCCATTTGTCCAGCTATCTGCTTGAACCTGTGCCCCCCACCCTTAACACTCCCCTGTGGTTGTCCCATGCCCTTTTGACCCCTCCAGTGTTTCTTCTCCAACGACCACCTCCAGGAGTCTGTTCCACCTTTCCACCACTCTCTCTGTGAAATAGTATTTCCTGATGTTATCCCTGAACTGCCCCCCCCCACCTGCAGGCCATGCCCCCTCGTCCTCTGATTACCCTTCATCTGGAAGATGTTTTCAACTGGCACCCTGTTTATACCCTTGGTGTACTTGAAGGTATCGATCATGTCCCCCCCCTCCCTCCTCTGTTCCAGGGAGTACATGTTCAGATCTCTCAACCTTTCTTCGTAGGATAGCTTGCGTAACCCTTTTACCATCTTTATCACTCTCCTCTGAACCCGCTCCAGCCTCCCCACATTCTTTTTGAGGTATGGCCTTCAGAACTGGACTCTGTACTCCAAATGCAGTCTAACCAGATGGGTGTACAAGGGTACTATGACCTCCCTCTTTCTACTGGTGAGCCCCTTTCTGATGCATCCCAGCATTTCACTCCCCCTAGCCACTGCCCTCCCGCACTTCCTTTCCACCTTCAGGTCCCCCAATATAATGATGCCTAGGCCCTTTCTTGTTCGTTACCTCCAGATCTCTGACCCCTATACAGTACCCTGCCCTCCGATTCCTGTAGCCAAGATGCATGATTCTACACTTTTCTGTATTGAATGCCAGCTGCCTCCTCTTTGACCATGCCTCAAGCCTTCCCAAATCTCTCTGCATTTTTTTTTTGGCCCTTCCTGCGTGTCCACCCCATTGCAGATTTTGATATCGTCCATAAACAGATTCACACCTCCCTCAAGGCCCTCCACAATGTCCCCTACAAATATATTGAATAGTAGGGGCACCAGCACTGATCCCTGAGGGATCCCACTTGTGACCTTGCCCTCTCTGGATGTCACCCCATTTATTATGACCCTCTGCCTCCTGTGCCCCAGCCAGTTTCCCACCCATTTAACCACCCTCTGCCCCAACCCCAGGCCTGACATGTTACACAGCAGTCTCCCATGGGGCCTGGAGTCAAACACCTTCCTGAAATCCAAATAAGCCACATCTACCTCCCTCCCCAATCCAGTTCCTTGGTGACCCTGTCAAAAAACTCTTATCAAATTTGTTTGACAGGATCTGCCCCTAGTAAAAGGGACTTGGCAAGGTTAGAGGAATGGTCAAATGTATGGCAGCTTAGATTCAATGCTAAGAAGTGCAAAGTAAGGCACCTGGGAAACAAAAACCCAGGGGAAGAGTACACAATGGGGGGTGAGATACTAACAACAACAAAAATGGAAAGGGACCTGGGAGTAGTCATATCAGATGACCTAAAGGTGGGCAAGCAATGTGAGAGGGCAGCAAGGAGGGCTGAGGGGATACTGGGATGCATAGGGAGAGGCATCACCAGTAGAAAACAGGAAGTTATTATCCCTCTGTACAGACAGCTGGTGAGACCCCATCTGGAGTACTGCGTGCAGTTCTGGAGACCCAATCTCCGCAAAGACGTAGACAGGATGGAAGCTGTCCAGAGGAGGGCAACTAAAATAGTGCAGGGTCTGCACCGGAAGACATGTGAAGAGACTAAAGGAGCTTAATATGTATAGCCTCGAGGAAAGGAGGGAGAGAGGGGACATGATAGAAACTTTCAAGTACCTCAAGGGAATCAACAAAGTCCAAGAGGGTAGCATCTTTCAAAAAAAGAGGTGTGAAAGAACAAGGGGGCACAATTTGAACATGGGGGGGGGCGGCTCAGAGGTAATTTAAGGAAGTATTTTTTCACAGTGAGGGTTGTGGATACATGGAATGGCCTTCTGGAGGAGGTTGTGGAGTCAAAAACTGGTGGAATTCAGGCATGCGTGGGACAGTCATCAGGCAATTCTAGGGAGTGGGGGTAGGAAGAAGTAGGCTGCTGGTTAACTAGGATCTGCAGCTTATCCATTATGTAGGGAAATGGGCAGACTGAGTGGGCCAAGCGGTCCTTATCTGCCGTCAAACTCAAATTCTATGTTGACTTGGATTCATTAGACCACTTTCCTCCAGGTAGCTGGTGATTCTGCCTTTTATTAGTTTCTCCATGAGCTTGCTTACCACCGATGTCAAGTTCACGGGCCTGTAATTTTCCACTTCCTCCTTCCCTCCCTCCCCCTTTATGCAGCGGGACCACATTTGCCTGCCTCCAGTCTTCCAGCACCACCCCAGTCTCCAGGGACTGATTGAAGAGTGCAGTCAATGGTACTGCCAATATCTCCTTTAGTTCCCTTAACACCCTTGAGTGCACCCCATCCAGCCCCATTGCCTTGTCCACCTTCATGCAGCCTAGTTCCCCCAAAAGTTCCTCCATGAGAAAAGGCCTCATCTCCACTTCCCCCCTCCCCTGCCATTTCTTTTCCTGCTCTGCTGCCTTCATCTTCTTCCTCCCTATTGAACACTGAGCAAAAATAGCTGTTTAGCAGGTCTGCTTTCTCTCTGTCCCCTTGTAGCATCTCCCTCTTGTTTGTTTTTAACTGGAGTATTCCCTACCTAGTCTTCTTCTTTTCACTTACGTACCAGAAGAAAGTCTTATCCCCCTTGTTGACCCCTCTAGCTATTCGCTCCTCTGTCTGTGCCTTTGCCCTCCTTACCTCTACCTCGGCTTCTCTCTGGCTCACAAGATATTTTCCCCAGTCCACTTCAGCTTGTGTTTCCTTGAACTTCCTGAAGGCTTTCCTTTTTGTCTTTACCTTTTTCGCTACTTTCCAAGTATACCACAGAGGTTTTCTTCTCCTCTTATTTTTACTTGCTGTCTTGGCACAGATGTTTGTGACCTCTACAATAGCTTCTTTTATCTTCTCCCATATTGCCTCCACCTCTTTCAAATCCTCCACCCCTTCCAAAGCCCTCTCCACTATTTCCCTCATTTTCCTGAAGTTTGCCGTCTTGAAATCCAGCACCTTCAACCTAGACCGGTGAACCTCTGCAGTGTTCCTTATTCTAACCTGACCATGTTGTGGTCATTCGTACCAAGATGTTCCCCCACCAATACATCTCCTACCCTATCCCCATTTGTCAGGACTAGATCAAGAGTAGCTCCTGCCCTGGTTGGCTCCTGACCAGTTGATTTAGGAGGGCCAGTTGCAGGGAGTTCAATTTTTCCCTGCTGCTGGTTGAAGCAGCCAAAAGGGTACTCCAGTCTATATCCGGTAGGTTCAGGTCCCCCATCAGCACCACTTCCCCCCTTGCTGCCATTCTCACAAACTCGTCAGCCATGCTTCTATCCACCGATTCCTGCTGTGTCGGGGGCCTGTAAACCACCCCCATATGCACTGTCTCCCTCTTCCCCACCGACAACGAGACCCAGAGTCCTTCCGCCTCTCCCTACTTACCTTGCAATTCTGATGCCCTGATACTCTCCTTTACATAGAGTTTTGACTGGGTAACCAGAGTGGTGGACCAAGGGGGAGCAGTTGATGTCGCCTACCTTGACATCAGCAAAGCTTTTCAATACTGTTCCACATAGAAGATTGATTAATAAGCTGGGTAGGCTCGGGGTGGGTCAGAAGTTGGTCAACTGGGTGGCAAACTGGTTGGCGGGCAGAAAACAGAGAGTGGTGGTAAACAGTATACAGTCAGAAGAGATGCAGGTCACAAGTGGGGTACCTCAGGGATCAGTCCTGGGGCCAGTCCTCTTCAGTATCTTCATCAGTGACATTGCAGATGGACTGGAGGGTAAGGTTTGTCTGTTTGCAGATGACACCAAGATCTGCAACAGAGTAGGTGATCCAGATGGGGTGGGCAGAATGAGAAGAGATCTGGATATACTAGCAAAATGGTCAAAAGAGTGGCAACTGGGGTTTAATGCAAAGAAGTGCAAGATCATGCACATAGGGAAGAGAAACCCTGAAGCCACCTATAGGCTGGGAGGGGAGCTGCTGACAGTCACAAGGGAAGAAAGAGACTTGGGCATCATCATCACCGATGACCTGAAATCATCCAAGCAGACCACTAAAGCAGTAGGTAAGGCTAGGGGGATGTTGGGGTGTATTGGTAGGGGTATCATAAATCGGAAGAGGGAGGTAATAACCCTCTTTACAAGACACTGGTTAGGCCCCATCTGGAGTACTGTGTGCAGTACTGGAGGCTGCACCTTCACAAGGACATTAACCAAATTGAGGCAGTCCAGAGAAGGGCAACCAAAATGGTGCAGGGACTGCATCAGAAAACATATGAGGACAGATTAACGGAGCTCAACATGTATACCTTAGAGCAAAGGAGGGAGAGAGGTGATATGATCGAAACAGTCAAACACCTTAAGGGGATTAACAAGGTGAAAGAGTCTAACATGTTTCAATATAAGAAAAATAGCAGGACAAGAGGACACAGCATTAGATTAGAGGGAGGCCGATTAAGGGGTAATGTGAGGAAGTTCTTTTTCACAGAAAGGGTGGTGGATGCATAGAACTGCCTACCTCAGGAAGTGGTGGATATGAATACAGTGCAGGGCTTCAAACAGGCATGGGATAGGCATAAGGGAGCAATACAGATGAGTATGAATAGATAGGCCATTGACAGAGCAAAGGCCAATGGCACATTCATAAGGTAGAAAAAGAAATGGGCAGACTGGATGGGTCTTGCAGTCCTTATCTGCCGTCAACTTCTGTGTTTCTATGTCTATGTAAATACAGGTTACATGCAAGATAGTTCATGGCAACAGTGGAGAAATATTAGTCATACCTTAGCTAAGGGGATGAAAGCCACAGCTGAGTTGCCACTTTCTTCACTCATGTAGTATGGAAGAAAATGCCATGCTGAGACCACAATCAGAAAATAAATCTGAGGTTAGTCCCAGGTGCCAGAGTTTATGCAATGCAACTACACAGGTGTGGAGTTTGCATGAATATTATAAAAGACATCTAAAGCACTTTAGCTTTATTGTAAAGATATCATAAAGGTTAGTATAACAATATGAAAGGTATTTTTTTTCCGCAGTAATAATGGTTATCAGATAGAAACAGAAACAAATTGTATGAAAAAATCAGTCTTCTTATTTTGCTAAGCTCATTGGTATGTCGTTCCTCTTTTCTTTTAGTTTTGGCAGTGTCTATAACCTATAGTGAAGCTCCTATGTGTAACCACCCCCAACTACTTTACTCAGCACACCTTATTAAAATCACTGGCACCCATAACTGGGCACACACTCAAAATTTAGAAATGGTACCACACCTAGCTTTGGAAATGTATACCCAGCCCATTCTCCAGAAATTAAGGGGGGGAGGTTACCAAACAACTATTTGGTATTTACCAACCAGGTCCTGGGTAGAGATTTTTTGCTAGGCATATGCTAGACCTAACTTCTGGAGGGGTACCCAGTAAATCCACACAGGAAGCAATAACGTAACTGTCCAGACCATAGTTGGGGTCCTAGTGTGGGACTTCATTCAAAAGATGTTCTTTAAAGCAAGGGTGGACCCCCAAAGGTTTATACATCTTGGCACTTGAAACTGCAGAACCAAAATCGAGTTGTAACTGACAGAACCCCTTTGTATTCCCACTGCAGTAGGACATAGAACACTTCCACTGTAACTTCCAAACCAACTTTGTATTCCCACCGCAGTAGGACATAGGACACTTGCATTCAGTGGCATATTGGCCACAACTGAAAACACACTTTGCTATTCATTAGCACAATTCTTCCATGAACAGTGAAGAAACTGAAACCCACTACAGGAGGTATAATCCTTCAGGCATTTGGCCATTTGTCTAAAGTAACCAGGCGCCCTTACTGAACCTGTTAGTCCTGAACTGGTTACTCCAGATGGGGTTCTGCCCACCTATTGCTCCCAAATTCATACTCAGCCATTATTTCAGAGTTACACTTTAAACATTTGCAACCCCTTTCACAATGCTTTGAATGAAACTTGGCATTCAGCATTCAAAAACACCACCTCGGTAGTGTAAAGGTAAAAGTCCCAAATAGTGTGATATAGTCATACCTTTGGACATCACACACCTCAGCAAACTTTACTTCAGAAACAGTCATGAACATCTGTACTTACAGAAAAGTTATGCCTTCCCTTTAGGCATGGAACACAACAGAGCAGGTACTTGCTCCTTGTAGCAAAAGTCAGATTTCACTCACTGTAAGACATTTCAGGTAGTTTCAAACATTGTGGACCAAACGGGATTGCCCCATAGATCCACTGAACTACAATTCCTTTCACCCATCCAGGGAAAAATCAGGAAATCCTGGTAAAGAACGGTCTCCACCACTTCACTTGGCAAGCTGGGGAACACCAGAACTATGGTGAGAAATCCAGGGCTCAAGACTCGGTGCCCACTAGCAGAGCAGCTCTCACTCCCACACTGTAACTCCAAACTCTCACTCTAACCAACTCTCACCAACTCCAAACTACAACTGCCGTCTCAACATTCTATCTCCCAACTCAACAGTTGGCACAAGGGTTATGCTGCTGCGAGGGTTTCAAATGAATTCATCACTTCAGTCTCAGCAGGAGCCAAGTAAACGGAAGACTGAGCAGGTGAAAAACCATTTAACTAGTTAATTGCCAGCTGCCTCTCCCTGCCTAGCATTTTTTCTGAGGAGATTCTAATAACCCTAGGGGACCAGGTGGTTACACTCACCACATACCAGATGAATGACTATCTACAGTCATATCTCCATCCAGCACTAGTCCATCCTACCGCCATGCTCCCTATGGGGAGGTTGCGCAAGTCCTCTCCTACCATGTGCCAGGCACAGACAGGTAACACTAAAGGATAGAGGCCTGCTGAAGAAACTTAAGCTCCTACCCTATGATCTATCTATGGATTTCCAGTAGCTCCAAAAAACTGCCTGAAGCATGTCCTAGCAGACAGCATTGGTGACCCCTATAGTGAATGAAGACTACCAACCTGCCTTTCCCCCTAGCCCTCAAGGGAAAACTGTCTGACCTGTATCACTTACCAAAGTACCTATGTCCACCCACCTTCCAGGGTTCCTGTGGACAGCAAAAAGGGAAAAAATACACTACATTGCATTACTTTTACCAAAATACCACACCTGTGAAGAAAAACATGTTAACACCATGTTAACCATAAACATTTCTCTTAAAACACTCTGCAGAGGGGAACTTGGATGAGGTCCAAACATCCTCTTCATTACTTCTTTTCTCCTTCAGGAACATCTGCAAGAGAAGAAAAACACAAAACACATTCTACATTCTACACAGTGCCTAAACCTCCACCCAACACTAAATAACCCCAACAAACATTTTTTATAAAAGTATTAAATAAAAAAAGAAAGAAAACATTTATACAATACATTTTGGGGATGGAATTCCCTACAAAGCTTGGATCTAGGGACAAATGTCACTGGTGCCCATAGGCATTGTCCATGAAGGAGTCTCTCCTAGGCCGAAGCCTGTTGAAGAACAGGTCTTGGACAGGACAGGGCCTGCATAGCACTGCAATCCATGGGAGAATTTTTGATGAAAACATTAAAGTTCCTTGGATAGTATCCAAATGTAGGATGTGTTGTGCAAAATCAGTTAATGTAAATAAAAATAATTTGTTTAACCAGCTCCTTGAAAAACAAAAAGGATCGTCTTACTCTGCGAGCTGAGGATTTTCTCTCTTTGAACTAGGTGAAATCTTCGGATACGGCTGTACTGATGTCCTGGAAGACCTGACAATGTAACAGGAAAACTGCTGGGGTGATGTCCTGGAAGGTCAAACCGAAGGAACAGGAAAACTGCTGGGCTGATGTCCTGGAAGACCAAACCAATGGAACAGGAAAACTGCTGGGCTGATGATCTAGATACACACTGAAGAAATCCTGGAATAACAGAAGAGCTGCACCTTCCTCCATAGATACTGCTGCTTTGAATGATAGAGATTTGGCCTGCCACTGTTCACTTCCTTAAGGCATGCTGGGCATATTCTCGGTGGCATCATTAACGGTAGTACCACTCAGGGTGTGGGGCAAGGACTATGACCCCGTCTGGGTGTACCAGGGTTAATGTTGTGAAATGTCTCATGCCCAGTCCCATCCACAGTTCGCACAGTGTCAATGAACAGAGTCCTGCCCAGTCTCCAGAATTTAAGGCAGTCATTGCTGATTTTGTCCCTTTCACATTCTGATGCCTCTGGATGCATATTCTTCCTTGCTTCCTCCATAAGCCAGGATTGCCTGTTTTGTTCAATCTCCTCCCAGACTCGGCTAGGAAAAGTGGGATAGGACTTCCCATACATGGCCTCAGCCCTTCTATGGATCAGTCTCTTATTTATTTATTTATTGAATTTTGATGACTGGGTAGGCCCACCGGGCCCCGGAGGTCCCTTTTTCAGGGGCGACCCGGGAATTACAAGACAAAAACACGGTAAACAGTAGTACAGGACAAAAACATGATAAACAGTAGTAGAGGCACAAGTTTTTGGCATGCGACATTCTTACATGGATATATAGCAGTGACGTCGCGGCCAGCGGCCCAGCTTTGGGGGTGGCCAGTCCTGGTCGAGCCAGTGTTTCAGACTCATAGCACAAAAGAACTTGTCCTTCCCTACTTCTTGGGATGAGTTGCTAGAGCCTTCTTCAACAGTCATTGGCTCTTCTGAGGCAAGAGCTTTGGGTGACTCCCAGTGGCCCTCTCTGGGAAGATACTCTGCTTCATCCTCCTCTTCCTCATCACTCATAATCTGTGCCCAAGAGTGAGCAAACATCCTTACCCCTGAAACATTCCATTCCTCACTGGATGCAGAGGTGGACACCTCCCAATTCAATGTTTTGTGCACTTCGTCCTCCCATACTAGGCTAGGACTCGGACCCTCTCTCCATGGGTCAACTGATCCCTCTGTGGCAGTGTCCATTTAGGACACAGGCGTGGAAACCTCTCTCTGTTCCTGCCCTTGCAGTGGATCATCATCAATTTCACTTGGTCTTTCTGTGGCATACTAAGTAGAACTTTCCCCAACAGGTTCAGCCTGGTGCTGCGTGCTGTTACTGCTGCTGGCAGGGTCCCCTGCCAGGGTCCATGTGGGAGCCAACCAGATTCTTGCTACCCTTTCTGGAGCTGTACCCCTGCTCATTCCAGATTTTGCAAGGCAGTCCGAGCAATGGGGTATTAGAAAAACATCTCTTCCAGCCTTTAGACACACAGTGCTTAGTCTCACTGGATAGCGAGGAGTTGCTACATCTAGAGGTAACCTTTCACAACAATAGGATCTCCCTACCTCTCACAATACTGCCATCTCCTCTGCAGTCATGGCACGGACATGACTGGGGTATCGAGGTGTTCCCGAAGCCATATCTGAAAGCAAACACAGAAACCTTTTGTTACACAATTCACTTGCTTGCTCCTAGGAATATTTCACAAAATGACTCCCTGCTGCTGTGTTTACATTGCTGACCCCACCCTGTCATGGTGTCTGTGACTTTTATCATGCATCACACTCTGTTGAGCTTGCTCAGAAACTGAGTTTCTGACCTTTCTAGCTACTGAAATTACTTTAAGCTGCAAACGATTGTCTCTGGTGGCACATCTCAGCACATTCATACTGATTTAGCATTGGTAACTTGACTTTGCGATCAGGACAGTTTAGGAAAATTCTATTTACATATTCACAGTTGCTCAAAGTCACTTGCAAGCCCCACAGTTTTTCTTTCCTCAGGTTTGTCTGTTTGCTGCATCTGATTTCTACAACTTACAGTCCTACTGCTTAGAAATTTACTGTTGCTATACCCATATCTCATTGCCCACAGTCTGTTGCTCAAAATTTTCTGTTTGTTGCACCTGCCTTTACAACTCGCAGTCCTTCTTTGTACATAAATCACACTGTTTGCACACAGGTTTAGCTGGCTTTGCATTCACACACAGTTTGTTTGCATCGTTTACTTGTTTACTCACTGTATTCAGTAGCTGGTTTCCTCCAATGGAAAATCTTGGCCTGCTACTGATTCAAGGAAGGCTTCTGTGGTGAAATGGGCTAGCAGCAGTCTCGCCGATCGTAGCCACAATCACCTCAATCACTCTCCAGTTGCTCAGAATATGGATTGAGCCTGAAATTACACTTTCTGTCAGTTTGCTAAAGTTTAGAACGCTCACAAGCTCCTCTGATTGATCCTGGTCTAACCAGCTCGCACGCCACTCTCTCTCTCTTCTCTGCGAACACTCTGTAGCACACAGACGCTGGCCAGGGGGCGGGACTTGATGCAGGCACACCAATCACTTGACGCCATGCAAATGATCTCCTCTCTCTCTCTCTCTCTCTCTCTCTCCTCACTTGCTGTTCCTTCACGGCGATCATCGAGCAAGAGCAAATTTAAACTGCAAACTGTAACTTTTTTCCTCGGCTGCAATTTTCAGCGGCGGGAGCACCGTTTTGAACAATTTTACCACAGTCTCTGTACATTTTCCTTAGCAACTCCCTCAGTCTGTACACTAAGCACATGAAACATTCAGGGCACATATCTGAGTCTGTTCCTTACGTCCACGATACTTTTGGCACTTGAAAATTAAATTGTATTTTAAATAGTTATTTGAGCACTTTTTGATGCAGAGACCAGGACACACATTGCAATGCTTTACTGTCCATTAGGTAGTTGAAAACACACAAGCAGCACTCTGTTTCTGTACTTGAACTGGAGGCACACAAGCAGCGCATTTATGTGGCATTTTCCTGGGCACAAATCACTTTTCCAATCCTTCCTTTCTGTTTGGGCTACACTGCTACCAGACAGAAAGATGCTAGACATACCCTCTGCAAAAAATGTTGTTCTCTCCCCAAATTAAACATCACCAGAAGAGCCCCAATTTTTGTAACCACTCCCCGCTATTCTACTCAGTTAGCACCCCTTATTAAAATCACTGGCACCCATAACTGGGCACACACTCAGAATTTAGAAATGGTACCACCCCTAGCTTTGGGAATGTATACCAGGCTCATTCTCTAAAGTTTAAGGGGTGGTGGTATACAAAACAACCATTTGGCATTTACAAACCAGGTCCTGGGGAGATATTTTTTGCTAGGCATATGCTAGACCCAACTTCTGGAGGGGTGCCCAGTAAATCCACACAGGAAGCAATAACGTAACTGTCCAGACCATAGTTGGGGTTCTAGAGTGGAACTTTATTCAAAAGATTGTTCTTCAAAGCAAGGGTGGACCCCCAAAGGTTTACACATCTTGGCACTTGAAACTGCAGAACCAAAATCGAACTGTAACTGACAGTACATCTTTGTAGTCCCACCGCAGTAGGACATAGGACACTTCCACTGTAACTTCCAAACCATCTTTGTGTTCTCACTGCAGTAGAACATAGGACACTTTTTTTAAATGTATTCTTTATTCATATAGACACGACAGCATACTTCAGTTCAGACAGTACATGTACATCCAATAGGGATAGGCCTGAGCCTGACCCAACAAGGGCCTAGTACATAAGTTATGTGAACAAGTGGAATTCTAAGCAGTGTATCATGATTATAAACAGGTAAATGTACACAATAAATGAAAGAGAAAAAAAAAAGGATACAGATACAAGAATTACCCGGGGGAGTATGACGCAAAAGTGTCACATATCACTTTAATAAGTTCTAGATTTCATAATGGGCATCAGGGTACAAACTCTGGATAGTGAGCTAAATGGTGGATAACCCACTTCCGCCAGCAGATTTCAAATACTTCTTTTTGGTCTAAAAGACTGGCTGAGAGGCGCTCCAAGGAATAAATTTCCCAGACAATTCTCACCCAGGACAGTTTGGTAGGGATGGTTATAGTTAGCCACAGGCGTGTAATTGCTTTATGGGCAGCAGACACTAACAAAATTGTTTGCTTATAGGTGCTTTTATCAACCTTTGTTCCCTGAGGGAGGGTAAATGTTAACAGGAACACAGGGTGGTCGAGAGCTCTCATATCATAAACCTCCTGTAACTCATCTATCACCTCCTTCCAAAACCCCTGGAGCAGGAGGCATGACCACAGCACATGGATCTGTCCCACAAGACCAGTCCCACGCCCTCTCCAGCAGGCTCCTGATAGGTCCCCAGAATATTTAGAGGTTAGCAGAGGGGGTCCTAAAATATCGGGCCCTGAGTTTCATATTATACTCCCTCCAATATGAGGCCTGGACCACCCTGGTTGCCAGACCAGCTGACCCCTCCCAAGCGGAAGTCAAGATATCCATTTGTATTTCCTTGGCCCAAGTTATCCTCAAACTTTCCGTAGAATCAGGGGGTCTTTCACTTAATGCCTGATAGATGGCATTAATTTCATGAGAAGGAGGAGTCCCTTTAGTATACTGTATTAGTAGCTGGACCAGTGTAGGGACTTTTTCAGCAATGTCCACCAGCAAGTTTTCATATCTCAACAAGTATGATCTTAGCTGCATATACCCATGAAATTCAGTGGGCAAAAGTTCATACGATTTTTGCAGGACTGTAAATGGAAGTAAGCCAATGGGACCCACCATTTGATGTATATATTTTAAACCCCTAGTCCACCAAGCCTGGGTTCTACCACCAACCAAGTTGGGGGGGAAGGATCTATCCGAGGGAATTGTCCTCATAAAAAGCAGCTCCTGCTGAGTGAAATAATGGGTGTGCAACCAGATCCAGATCCTCCTGGGTTCCCTGGAATAGGAGGAGTATTTACTTAGGGAATTGCATGCTAGAGGGTTAGCAAAGAGCAATTCAGGAAGGTGTCTCAAGTCATTATAAACTGTCTCTATTTGTTTCCAGTAGGCTGTATACAGTGGATTAAGTCAACCCGTAAGTACTTGTAGTTGTGCAGCCCTATGATAGTTTTGGAAACATGGTAAATTACAGACCCCTCTCTTCCTTGGAAGCTGCAAGACTGAAAATTGAACCCATGGGGGCTTTCCAGCCCATATATATCTAGATATCAAACGATCCCAGGCTGTAAAATATGTGTTGGTCGGGGGCTGAGGCAAGTTTTGCAGGAAAAACAGAACCCGGGGCAGAACATTTTGCTTTATGGATTCTATGCGGTTAAAAAAACTTAAGGGGGAGTGGGACCATCTGGTCATATCCAGGGCCAATTGGGAGGTAAGAGGTTCATAGTTTATGATGTCAATGACTTCTAGATTGGTCGCCAGTTTTACCCCCAAATATCTCATTGTGACTTTGTTCCATTTTAGTGGGTAGGATAGTTTTAATTGGGGTGTGGGGTGGAAATTGTATAGAAGAACTTCGGTTTTCTGCTCATTAACTTTACATCCTGCCAGAGCCGCAAACCTACGTAGTTGTGCCCAGACTTCTGGGATTGAATGTTTGGTGTTTATAAGGGTGAGCAATATGTCATCTGTGAACAGAGACAGCTTGAATTCTCTACCTGCAGTAGGGCTCCTCTCCACCCCCTGAGTCTGGCGAATTGCAGCGGCCAATGCTCCAAATATAATACGAATAACAAGGGAGAGAGGGGGGGGCAGCCCTGTCTAGTACCCCTAGCAAGGGTAATAGGGTCTGAAAGAGCACCATCCAGGTGCACATAAGCCTTAGTGGAGTGATAGATTTTTTGGAACTGGGACACCAGGGCCTCTTGGAAGCCGAAGTAGGACAGGGTCGCCCATAGAAAGGTCCAGGCAACCCAGTCAAATGCCTTCTTCGCATCAAGACTCAAGGTGACAAAAGGTATACGTCGAGTTGTGGCATATTCGAGTATTAGAAAAGTGTGCCTGATGGCATCATGAGCCTGGCACCCCTTAATAAAACTTACTTGGTGTGGGTCTACTAGGTTGGGAACTAGGTCCTCAAATCTATGTGCTAATATGGCCATGTAGACCTTATAATTGAAATTTAGCATGGATATAAGGTCTATAAGATGCAGTCTGCTTTGGATCTTTGAAGGGTTTGGGGACCACAGCAATAGTGGCATACTGCCAAGGGGGGGGGTCCTCTCCCCATTGGATTACTTGTAAGGCTGGGGGTAAGATGGGGCTAGAGTGTCCTTATAGGCCTTATAAAATTCATCTGGGTAGCCGTCAGGGCTAGGAGCTTTCAGTGTGTTTGCTTCAGAGATAACTCGATCCACCTCAGCTCGAGAGATAAGCCTATTAATCAGCTGGGCCTGGGAAGTTGTAAGGTTTGGGAGGTTAAGGGAGTTCAAGTAAGCCGAGATTTCAGCCGAAAAGGGGGAGCTGTCCTGGGCATATAAATGCTGATAAAAGTCAGCAAAGATTTTCCTAATCTTGGAGGGTTGAGTGTGCAGAATCTTAGTGTTGGTGTCATAGAGGGAGGAAACTGCAGTTCTAGCTTTTTGTTCTCTAAGTTTTCTGGCCAGTTTTCTGGCTTCTCTCGGGCCCCCCTCATAATGATAATGCTTAAGATAAAATAGTTCTTGCTCTACCTTTTGATCTAAGCACTTTTGAATTTGCTGCTTAACTTGCTGGAGGGCGGGCTTAACAGAGTAGTCTCCCTGCTCCAACATAATGTGTAGGGTATCTAACTCATTTTGTAGCTCAGTATACCTCCTATCCCTCTCATTTTTCTTCTTAGCAGAAGTTTTAATTATTAGTCCTCGAAGGACCACCTTAAGGGTGTCCCAGAGGATCCCAGGGGAGGTTTCCTGGTTCTGATTGTCTCTAATGATATCTGGGACTATGTCTAGTATCTCCTGTCAAAATTCTGGGTCTCTTAAATGTTGGACATTCAGACGCCAATGATTGAACGTAGGTATATTACCCAAGCACACCTTCAGATAGACCGGGGAGTGATCCGACAGTAGGGGAGGCCCATGCCAAATGTCTGAGACTGAATCATAATGTTCAACAGTTGTATGCATATAATCTAATCTGGTGGCTACCCCCGTACTGGGGGGGATATATGTGTAAAACTCTTAGTGGCAGGAAAGGTATGCCTCCACACATCCACGAAACCCAGATTTGCCATGTTAAGCTTGAAATATTTTTGTAGGGGATTAACCCTGTGAGCAAGGCACCTGGAGACATCAAGAGCAGGGTCTAAAACAATATTCAGGTCTCCCCCATAATTAATTGCCCCTTATGTATAGACAGCAGATCTGATAGAAATCTCTGAGCCACAGACTTTGGGGAGCCAGGAGGGAAGTAAGTGGAGACTAGAGTCACCTCTCTATTATATAAGAGGCCAGATATTATGGCGTATCATCCCTCTGTGTCCTCAAGTCTGTCCATTTCCACCCAGTTCGCTGTTTTAGTAATGAGTAATGCAACCCCCTCTTCCTCCCCAAATTGTGTGAAGCCGAGGCCATGAGAGCATAACTCTGGTTTTGTAATTTCAAATGCTCTGTTTGAGACAAGTGAGTCTCCTGTAGAGCAATTATTTCCAGTTTTTCCCATCTCAAGAACTGATGCAGGCGGTATCTTTTTATTGGAGAATGGATCCCATTGACATTCAGGGAAAGTATTAAAGATGTCTTATCTATTTTTAACAGAATTTAAAGGGGTCCATGTATGTATTTGAACCCTCATGTCCTTCAGCAGCAATTGCCTTCTCCCTCTATCCCTCCCCGATGCCCCCAAGTGCCTTGTCAAATGCCCATTTCCTTTATTAATCATGATTAGTTTCCAACAAATCACAGCTCTCATTCTCCACTTATTTGTCTGTCTAATTACAAAGCTAGTGTCATGTCCTTTTTTATACCAAAAACTAAAATAAATATAAAACAAAAACTTCCACCTCAAAATACAGGCAGTAGCTGTTGTTAAGAATGGTGGAGCAATCTGCTCAAACTGAGCAACAAATATAGACAGATATCAGATTGCCAACTGGGCCTTCCAGATAGGGGCCTGCAGTACAGCCGGTAAACTATTTACAAAAAGCGTCTTGACTTCCACGAATAGTGAAAGGTGTGTAAGCTCTCTCCTATCCTGCGCGGTATCATGTATGACTGCTAGAGGGGGAGGTAGACCAGATAGATTAACCAGTTGGGCCTCCCAGGGGCTACAGTCACCCCCCAAATTAGGGCAAATAAAATGGGGATGGTTCAAGGATAGGCTGTCCGTGATTGGCGCATAAAAAAACCCAGGACTAAGCAGACTTTGATATAGGAACCAAATCAATGGGGGAAGGTTTAGTAAAAGTGTCAGAATGGTCTCAAGCATAGCTTCAAGGCCCAAGACGGCATTGTAACTCAAGAGTTACAACAGGAAAGAGGATTGTCTGCTCTGTTAACCAGGTTTTGCTTACTGAATAAAACCATCAATTAGTCTCCCGGTTCTTCCCAGACATAGAGTGGAGGGACAGTTCAAACCAGCAGGTATTTACAAAATAGAGACCCCACACAGTAAAGACATCTTGACTAACTAAGAGTCTCGCCCCTTAAAGGTATACAAGGCTATCCGGTGGGGGGGTGGGCCCCTCCTAGAGCATTAATCTTGTACAATATTGCCCCTTAAGTATACATCACTCGACCATACAGGTTTGTCTTTCAGGAAATTTTAAATGTTCACTCTTTGACATCAGCCAGTATTCTCCTGGATTCACCCATATGGTAATATATAAACCCATTAGGCCATTAGTAAATCCTGCATGGGGAAAGTTGAAAAAAACACTGGAGGAGAGATATTGGTAAGAGGGAGTGTTATTAGGTAAGGTTCCCCACGATTATTTTACAGTTATAGCCCTCTTAAACAACGGTGCTTTCAAGCATTTTACTGTAGAAAGAAAGAAGGTAAACTGGTAGCGACTCCCCCCATTATAGACTGACTTCTCAGGGAAAGTTCACACCTCATAGGTTTTGCTGTGCAGTTTATTGTACCATAGCCCGAACCATCAAAAAGTAAACCAAACCTGGTTGCAGGACAGAGTTCTCCAGGAAGTACCTCTCGAATCCCACTAAGGCTTCAGGTGGCCACTACAGTACGGCGAAACGAAGCTAGCGTTTTAACCAAGGTATTGGAGAGACTCTTAGATCCCACTCTCTTGTTTCTGGATTGGGCTGCCTCTCGCCATCTCTCCATTCTCTGGGAGTTAGGTGGGTCTGGAGTTCTGTCCCATATTTGTATGCTGTGGCACAGGATTTCAGCTCTGGCTTCTTCTGGAGAATCAAATTCTTTTTTGGCCTCAGGGAAGTGTATAATCATCCTGGAAGGGTAAGGAGTGGTGAACTTAATTTTGTTTTCTTTGAGAGGGGCAAAGAAAGGCTGGTATTCTCTGTGGGCCCAGAGGGTGTCAGGGGCATAATAGTTATCAATATATATTTAATCTTGGCCATAAAAGATTTTCTGTTTTCTTCACGCTGTAAGTAGCACACGTTCTTTGATTGTAAATTTGAGAAAACGCGCTATGATGGAACGTGGGTGTGCATCTGGCTTATTTGGTTTCGGGCCCAAGGCCCTGTGCACCCTTTCAAATTCCAGTTCTACGTCATCAGGGAGTTCAAGGGCCATATGTAACACCATAGACAGGAATTCTGTTATATTTTGTCCCTCTGCCCCTTCTTGTTTTCCGTATACCCTTATATTTTTTTCTACGGGCATGATTCTCTGAGTCTCCCTGCCTGTGTTGTATGTGGAGTTGGGTCTCTTTTATGGTTTGGATTGCTTGTTCTAAATTGTCCAATCTGTTCTCGGCCAGTTATTTCTCTCTTCGAGTCATCTACCCGTTGTTCAAGTAAATCCACATCTTTCTTAAGTTCTCTGTATAGTTGCTTCATTTCCACTCGAAAACTTAACAGCTCAGTGTATATGGTGTCTAGTTTAACTCACATTCTTGGAGCTTAGAAATTGCACAGATTTTGAGACGCATGATCCTGGTGATTGATATCGGCTGAGGCTTGTGATTGTTCAGAGTCTGAGGCCTCAGATCGCAATCCGTCTCCCTCCGGCTCCATTTCTGTGAGTTTCTCCATCTGTGAGCGTCCTCTATGTCTGTTCCCCTTCGGCATTAGGTAGGTAGATTTTATTGTTCAGCATAAAGCAGTTACAATATATTAAAGGCAATACAAAACACAGTTAAAATAAATGAATAGCTTAGGTAACCATACATTTTTATACAAATGGTATAAAATTTCCATAAATATACTGCACTAATCTCCAGCCTTCCTTACACAGAAATCTATAAATGGGTTAGCAGTAGAAATTTTGCTAGGATCTCTGCTGAACTTTTCTTCCTTGTGGAGAATATATATTTAAGTAGTTCCTCAGGGTGGAGGCTGAGATCACCTAACAGTCCACCCAATAATTTTTTTCTATGGATTTCAAATCTGGGGCATAGAAGTACCACATGCTTGAGATCATCAATGGTCCCCATTTCACATACACAAAGCGGGGAAGATACTCCATCTCTCTTCTGTGCCTAAAATGAATGTATTGGGCATTGTAACTTTCCGTTCTGAACCTAGTGTACAATCTCCTAAGTTTAGGACAGGTTAAGAGAGAAAGATATGGTTCATACCCCCATGCAGTCTTTACTGATCTGTAAAACTCATGTAACTTCAACTTAGAAAGTTGGACACGCCACATGTTTATATCCAGATCAGTAAGTCTGCAATTCACATCCTGTCTAATTTCCTCAAAAGGCCTCAAATAAATTTTATAAAGTAAGTGGCCCAGGCCTGTTGGCAGTATTTTCTCTTTTATAAGATGTATCAAGGAATGTACATACTCCAAATTGTCTAGTTTTATGGCCTCCTCCATACACATCCTGGGATATCTTTGTTGAGGTAAGAGGAAGAGTTTTAATAAAAAGAGAATCTGATGTTCGTCAATAAATGAGGCAAAGAATGTTGACCAAGTTCCATAGCAAGAATGCAACTCGGGGATCCATTAGGTAACATAAGTATATATTTATAAAGTTTATTCAGTATAATTTCTAAAGTTCTAAGCTTGGAGCAACCCCATACTTCTAATGCATATAGCATGCTCATTTTGATTGTAGCATTGACAGCTCTCAGCACCCCTCTTACTGAAGTTTTCCCCATTTTGTTATTAAATATTTTTAAGGCGTTAACCGCTGAACTCATTTTATGTCTGATTGTCTCTAAGTGCTTAGTCCAAGACACGGTATAATGAAATTGAACCCCCAAATAATCATAGGTTTCAGCAGTGTCTATATGCCTTTCACCCATCCTAAAGTTAGCTACCCTTTTGGTTTTAGCACTTAAAAATAAGGATATTTGTTTTCCCCATATTGACTTTCAGATCCCTTTCTGAGCAAAGAGAGTTAAAATGGGCCAATTTTCTTTTAAGACCAAGGACCGGAGTAGAGAGTAAGACTAAGTCGTCTGCATATGCTAAACATTCGACCTTTTGCTCATTGATCTTAGGTGCATGGAAGCCTACATTACTGAGCTGATCCAATACTGTGTTTATATAGATTTTAAAAAGAGTGGGAGCTAATATACATCCTTGTCTTACTCCTACATTCATCTTAATCTTATCAGTTAGATGTGCATACTGATTATATTAAATCCTTGCCCAGGTATTTTCATGGAGCCTAATAATTATATCCAAAAGAGCAGCTTCTAGATTCAGATTTTTCAGAGTAGTCCAAAGAATCTTTCTGCTAATGCTGTCAAATGCAGAGGAAAAGTCCACAAAACAACAGTATAACTTGCCCTTCCTAATGTTAGTGTATTTCCAGACCAAGTGTTGAAGTACATAGCAATGCTAGACTGTAGAGCGGTCCTTGCAAAAGCCATTTTGGGCCTCATTTAACACTGCATTTTCCTCTACCCATGTCACTAGCCTAAACAAAATTATTCTAGTGAAAATTTTTTGTGATAGATGTATCAGACTAATGGGTCTGTACATTCTTGGCTCTTTTGGATTTCCTTTTTTAAATATTGGAAAAATAAAACTACCTGCCCAACTTACAGGGCATAAGTCTCCCTGGACCAACCTATTAAAAAAGATTGTAAGAATAGGGATATACCAATCAGGAAAGGCTTTATAAACATGTCCTAAGACCCCATCTGGGTCTGGTGCTTTATTGGCTTTGAGCCCAGTCAACACCAGTTGAATTTCCTCCTCTGTTATCAAAATAGGTGTCGGCATAAAGTCATTCTCCTGTGATGCATAGACTTCAGGCCTTTTAAGCTCCTCAAGGGAATAACAAAGTCCAGTGAAATAGTTAACCCAGATATCAGGGGTGATATGAGCCTCTGTCCTATTAATATATGTGTTATATCCCTGCACTACAATGCTCCAAAAATGCCTACCATCTCTATCCAAGACTGCTTGTCTTAACTTTTCCCATAGTTTCTGCGTATGTTTTAATCTCTCATGTTCAAGTATTTTCCTATATCTCTCCCTTTCCTGTTTTAATATCTTGAAGTCAGCTGCAGAGTTATGTTTTTTCATCTTATGGTGTCTTAGTTTTACTCTGAACTTTTACTTTGTATGAGCACAATTCAAATTAAACCATGATTTCTTATAGGTGGGTTTAGCACAATATGTTGTTTTACATCTGGAGCCTAGTAAAACATGTATGGTTTCCCAATTTTCTAGGACATTATAGGTCTCTCCTTTATCTAGAATTTGCTCATGGTTTTCTGCTAGTGTTCCTGTACTAAGGATCTCTTCAAAATTAGCATGATGGATCAGCCCCCATTTAATCCTTTTTTTGTTAAGAATCTCCAAATTATCCTCCTGTAACAGCTCATTACTACCTGTTTCAAAAGAATTTCTTAAGTGGACTATGACAGCACTATGCGCAGATTCCAGTCTGTCCACTATCTCTAGATTTTGAATTAATTTTGGAGCTTCTAGGTTAACCCATATCTGATCCAGAGTTGAGGAGCCAGTGGCACCTCTAAATGTTAGACATTCTTCTAGATCTCCCTGAGTCCTACCATTCAGAACGCAAACATTTCTGGTAGCTAGCCCTTCAATTAGCTCCCTTCCTGTAGAATTAGACTTCCTGTCTTGAGTATTTCTCATATATGAGATCTTGCTATTGATTTTTGCTACCATAGAAATCATATCTGAGCATGTGTTTTCTAAAAGGGAAGCTCGGATTCTGGCATTGAGATCTCCCAGAATAATTATTGGACAAGCTGTATTCTGATCGGTCAAGTCATCAAGCAATTTTAGGAGATCCCTTACATAAGGGTCAGGTAGATCCATCATTCCATTACGGGGGGGGAGTAAGTATTACAGAGAATAACTTTCTCTGATCCTCTGCTAATACAGGAGCCAAAATACCCTTGGACTTAACTGGGATATCCATAATCTGGAGATTAAATAAAGTTTTAATAAAGAAAATGATGCCCCCTTTAAGTCTCCTGTATTTCTTGTCCCTGGTTGCAGGTAACACAAAGGCAATAAACCCGGGTAGCCTAGGAGTAGCATTTTCTGAACACCATGTTTCTTGTAAACCAATAATGTCAGATTTATCCAAGAATTTTATTACGTCAGGGTCAGTTATTTTAAGGTGAACACCTTCAATATTCTATGAAAGTAAGGAAAGGTTGTTCATACCTTGATCCCCATCAAGCCCCTTTGATAATGGTCTGTTATGAGACCTCTGTTTGTGTCAAGCTGAATCCAATATAATTGAAGGAGTAAAGGTGTTATAGTCTATCAGATTACCAAAATCAATCAGAGGAGACTCTGAGTCTCTGGTTGATTCTACTCCATTCTCTCTTTGAGATGGTTCTAAGGAGATTTTCTCTAATTCTAAGGGATTAACTATGTAAATTTCCAATTCATCCAGCTTGTTTGCCAGTGAAAATAAACTGCCAGCAATATGAGGATTTTTAAAGGTAATATCAATCTGATTTGTGCATTTGCTGTTTCTGTATAACCTTACTGATTCTACCATATTTCTAGAGATGTGAAGCCCTAAAATTCTTCCCAAGAAAAGTAAGAGTTCTTCTGTAGCTTCCTTATTGGACACTCTAGATGATATCGTCCAGCCAAATAATGTAACTGTTCTACTTAGCCAATCTTTTCTCTGCCTCAGGAAATAGTCCCCTATTACACCTAGGAGTTTATTTTGCAGTTCTGTGTCTTGTATCACTGAGGTTCCCATAAAAGGGGGTTCGTCTAAACTTGGGTCAGATTGCATTGTGTCATTTTCACCTGATAATTCCTTATCCACAATTCTTAGAACCATCACTGGTAAAGACACTAGCAATCCACTGTTCTCAATAGTGTGCAACTTCTCCAGAATATAGTAGGCTGTTCTTGCAAGAGCGCAGTATAATAGAACTGTATCATCATAGTCCTGATTTGGGGGTCTTATCACCACCATCTCTCCTTTATCTCCACAGTCCTTAATTCCAAAAAAAGTCCAGTACCGTCTTTAGAAGCACTTGGTCAGTTTCCCTTGGGACCTTGCGGATACCCTTAATTTCTATCATAAATTCTGCACCTTCAAAATCCCTCTTACAGGGTTCAGAGTTTGCCTTTTCAATCCCACTAGTAAAAATGGTAGGTGGAACTGTGGTGATCTCAGCCTCCCGCGAGATCACTGAATTAGTTTCATCCCTCAATATGTCCTCATATAAATTCTCACACAAAATCTCATTGTATCTAACAGAATTGTGTTTAGGCAATCCAATTTGATCATTTTCAGCCCTTTCTTATAACAGACCAGTGATATCTTCTTGGGCCTCCTGTGATCGTAATAATTCTTCATTAGTTTCAGGATTAGTTAGCATCTTGTCCCATAATTTTTTGCTGCACTCTTCATATTTGTTGCCTTTTTAATTTTACATTTCCTAGTATTTTTTGGTTCATATGAAACTTTCTTACTAGTAATTCCCATATTGCTATTCCCTAAATTTCAGAAACAAGCCTTATCCTTATGAAATGGTGGGGGAAGATTAATTTGAATACCTTTTGTCTCATTAGTAACAGAGTCCTGAGTTAAGTGTGAGAAAGACTTCTGCTCATTCTAGCTGGAGTTCAAATCTCTATGGTTTTTCAAAACTTTATCCAACAGGATTCTATTATGAAAAACATCCTCTCTCAAGCTAGCAAGTTCATTCTTCAGAATGGTGATATTTTCCAACAGAATAATATCAGCTGAGTATCTATCTTTCAGGATTTCTAAAGTTTGTGCTGAAATAATTGAGGCTGCCCCTAAATTAATTCTTCTTTGATCGTGAGGTCCATTGTTAAAAGTACCGGCTCCCTCTAGAGTCTCCAGTATACTGCTATTTGAGATGTCATTTATTTTTATATGTTCCTCTCGTCTTCTTTTTTCCCTATAAGGGTTGTCTAATCGTTTTAACCCTTCAATTGTCATACTCATTTCCTGTATTATCCTGCCTATGGCCGTATTGTCCCCCTCAGTTTCCCTCAGCTCAATACAATAATTATTTAACCCCTTAAGGGATGTTGCACTCCTTAATTGGGATTGGGCAGTGTGAGAGTCTGGTGAAAATACCAAGTCCATGGACTCAGGACACCCTTGATAGCTTGAGTCCTGCATCGATAGTATAGTAGGAATCTCCCAGTCATAATGGTCATTTTGTTTGTTTTGTGCAGACAGTCTCCTTTCTCCCAAAAAAGTGTTGCAGTCTATATCTGACTGGTCTGCCCATTCAGGAGAAGTTTGTACAGGTGTAGAAAGGTATCTAAGGGTGACTTCCCTTTCTACCCATAGGTCTGTTAACTTAAGTTGTTTATTTCCATCCCTTTTTCTTCTAATTATTTCAGCTTTTTTTCCCACCTTAGTGGCTCCTTTCTTTAATTTAGGAGTTTTTTTCTTATTACAACCTTTCTTATTTTGTTTTATTTTTTTTAAGCACTTAATTCTTGACAGACAACCTGGGTATCTTGTATATCCTGGGTATCCAGAATCACAATCACCTGTGATACAGGCCCACCATCCATATTGTCAGGTGGAAAATTAGCCTTCCCGCTCCTGATAATCACCATTTCTTCCCAGGACTTCCTTTAAAGTTAAATTTAAAGGGAGATGCAGAATAAATCTTTATTGTAGCCCCCTTAAATGTAACAGACTGTGAATATATATTGGATATGTACAATTTCGAATAGGAAGACAGCAATACAACAATATCAGAGCCAGAAAAGCAGAACAGCAGCTATCATCAAATGCCTCTCAATTAAAAATTGAAGAAATTAAGAGGTAATTGATGGTAAAAGCAATCAGTGTTTTATTTTAACTTATTCCTCTTAACACCTAGAAACCATTTATACCAGTATCACCAATGTCACCAGCTAATCCACAACTACTATTATTATCAAGATCCTAAATGTTTTGATAACATATCTGTATAATATATTGATATTATCAAAACTGAAGTTAAATAATCATTATTGGTTCTCTAAAGATCTTCTGCCAAACATGCAGAAGAAACAGGAAGATAAAGTGGCTATGCAGCTTAAAGTGCTAAAAAATTAATAGTGCGAAGATCCTTCCTTTAGCAGGTTAACTTCTCATTCCGAGTTCTCTAATGTCACATCTATACCCCTGCTGCTAGAGTACTAAGATAGAGTTCGATTTTTCAAAAGATACAGCGTTCCACCGTCACCGTCACCATCAGGCTTCACAAACTTCTCCAGCACTCTGTAGCTGTCCTTTCACAAGAAGTAGTGGTAGACCATAAGTAAATAAACGTATGCATCAGGTTCTCCTTCAATTCAACAAAGTAAGTAGAACAAATAATCCAAAGGACTGCTCCACCACCTTTTCTTATGCCCTTCCGGGATCCAGCAATCCCCAAAACATCTTGGAGCTCCACTAGAACCAGAAAAAAGAGCCTTCAGTGTAAAGACAAAAACTATGTGACTATACAGCCTATGTAAATTTAACAAGGTTCGCTGAGTCTGAAACCAAAGTCACCCCACAGGAAGAAGGCACTAATATACTAAAAGCTGTCTTAGTGTTACTGTTGTTATTATGCTGCTAAAATCTCTATATTTACAATACTATAATAAAACCAAATAGCACAGTCTCAAAAAATCAAAATATGCAAATTCTTATTTAGTAAAACAAACTTACTTAATCTCAGTTTCTGGGCAGTTTTTCGAATTCATAGATTTTGAAACTCCTGGTTACCACAGGTTGTAGGCCCAAAAAAGTGGTAAGACAATAGGTGGATAAAAAGCGACATGAATGACAGAAATGGCTTTAGGCTCTCCTCTAACACCAATTTGTTAAATAAGAGATCAAGAGCCTGGCAGAAAAAATCGCTATAAGCGCTATGGGCACTATAAATACGAGTGCAAATGCCGGTTACAAATGCCGTTCTTCCATAGCAAAAAATGCCAACCATCCACCAGCCTGCGCCCTCCTCACAACTCAGCACTACTCTGAAAGAACGTCCACTCCCTGCGTAGGGATACTACAAACTGACTCTCAGCAGGGGTTTTATACAATGATGTCACATATGCTAATTAGCATATGGCGTGAAAAATAAAACAAAGTAAAATAGTCCAGAAATTGACATAAAAAATATAAAAAATACAATATAAATAAAAAACAGTTAATCCTCTAAAGTAACCCTATATCCATAGGTTAAAACAAGACACATAAATCAGCTAGTTCTAAGCAGTTCTATGCATTTCTGTGCAGAAACCTAACAAAACCTAGCAGCTACCAAACACTGCTAACTGCTGTGCTGCAAAGTATCATTTAATTACACTTAGAGTCAAATTTGTATCAAATTTTAAATTTAAAATTTAGGATTAACAGTTAATAATAAATCCCTGCAGCAGTGGGAGTTTTGGAGGAAGTTTTTCCAGAACGGAGAAATCTCTCAAATGACTAGCGAATCTTCATTTCTTCAGTGGCTCAGTCCTCGCAGCTTCAAAGCCATTACAAGTGGCCTCTCTGTGGTCCTGCTCTCCTGACTGGAGCTGTCCAGTACCACCACCAGGGGCCTTCCTCCTGTGGGGGGGGGGAGTAAAGCACAAAGGACAAAAAACAGGCAGAAGTGCGCTAAAAGATCAACTATAAAGGAGATCAACTTCGCAAAGGTAAAGGTGGCATACCTTTTTTAAAACTTTTGTCCAGCAGTATCTCCTTGCTTCTCAGCCTTACTCCACAAGGTCAGAGAGCAACGAGCAGCACATCTGTCTCCAATCTCCTTGCCTCCTAGAGTGAATCAGCTCCTTCAGCCAGAAGAAGAGCCAGCCGGTGTCAAGTGCCTTATTGCAACGTCCCCTTCGGCATTAGCGTTTTAGTTTGTTTTTGCCAACGTTTAGGTAGTTTTACAAGGGTGATGGTCGTCTTGGGCAGAGAGCTTGGGATTCAAGTCGCCATGCAGGTTCATGTTGCAACCGGAAGTCAGAACACAGGACACTTGCATTCAGTGGCATCTTGGCTGCAACTGAAAACACACTTTTCTAACCATTAGCACAATTCTTTCATGAACAGTGAAGAAATTGAAACCCACTACCGGGGGTATAATCCTTCAGACATTTGGCCATTTGTCTAAATTAACCAGGTGCCCTTACTGAACCTGTTAGTCCTGAACTGGTTACTCCAGATGGGGTTCTGCCCACCTTTTGCTCCCAAATTCATACTCAGCCATTCTTTCAGAGTTACACCTTAAACATTTGCAACACCTCTTAAAATGCTTTGAATGAAACTTGGCATTCAGCATTCAAAAACATCACCTCGGTAATGTAAAGATAAAAGGCCTGAATAGTGTGATATAGTTTTATTTTATTTTTATTTTGAATTTTGATGACCGGCTGGGTCCACTTAGACAAATAAGTCCCTTTTTCTGGGCAACCTGGGGAACAACATATTCCAGACGTAGAAGACATATAACATTGTTCATAGGAAATCAGTTTGGAATTACATAAATACAATACCTAGGAAAACAATGCAACATTCAGGTGAGGGACAATAAAGGTTTGATGCAAATAAACAGTAAAGCTCTAACATAAACATCATATAATAAGTACAAATGAGGTGGACCACTGTTTAATTCTTTCAAGGTTTTCTATGGGCAGAACAGAGATTGTATCCAAGTGCTGATCATGGACAGAGAAAATGAAGGATATAGGGGTGAAGGGGCAGAGGGGGACACACACTCCCAGGGTAAAAAAATATTAAAAGAGGAAGGGGGAGAGGAAAGTCAGGTAGGGTTTAGTTGCAGTTACCATTACATATAGAAGGAAAAAGACTTCTTTCAAATATTTTTTGAAGAGGGGGAGAGTATTACATGAGAGTAGTCAGTGTGGGAGGTTATTCCATTTTTGGGGTGCCACGAAGGAGAAGGATTTCCTAACAATGACTAGGCGGGTTTTGGGGAGGTTTAGATTCGGGAGGTGGGACGCTGTGAGGGTCCTTGGGAAGGATTTCAGAGAGAGAAGGTTTGATCGGGCTGGAGGAGATGGAAGGTGGACAAGCTTGAATGTGGTGCAGAGCACAGGGTAGTCTAGCTTGGCCTGGAAGGACAGCCATCCCAGGTCATTTAGTATGTCACAGTGGTGGGTACATACAGGGGTCATAGCAGCAAAGTGAGCAATTCTGTGATAAGCCATTTTAAGTTTTGCCAGATTTGTAGTCTTAGTCGAATGAATTATTGGTGCCCCATAAAAGAGACTGGGGAGAAGAGTAGTAGAGGCAGTAGTCCTCCTTACTTGAGGTGAGAGGTACAGGCTGTACAGTATAGGAGGCCAATTTTTTGATTTGTAGTCTTAAGAACATTGGTTATGTGCTCATCACAGGATAGACGTTCATTTAGTGTCAGACCTAGATATTTAAAAGAGGTTACCCCTTCTAACTGGACACTGGAGGAGGTTTTGATAGCCAGTGGTGATTGCGGGCTCAAGTCAAATGAAGAGTGACAGAACAACATTGATTTAATTTTCTTGGTGTTGAGAACCAGAAGGTTCTCCTTAAACCAGGTTTCTAACCGATGGAAGTCATCTTCCAATTCAGAGTCGATGCAGGAGATATCACTTGAGGATCTGTAAAGTATGGCATCATCAGCATAGAGCTGAACCGATGCACCTCCACAGTTCAGTGGAAGTTCATTTATGAAAACTGAGAATAGTAGTGGTCCAAGAATGGACCCTTGGAGAACACCATAGGTGATAGGAGATCATGCTAATTGGGCTCCTGCACATTTGACACAGTGTTGCCTGCTTGATAAGTAGTTGGATATCCAGGAGAGAGAAAGGTCGTCAGGGCCATGGCAGCGTAGTTTAGTGGTAAGAAGCGGGTGGTTGACAAGGTCAGATGCCTTTGTGAGGTCAACGAAAATTGCCCTGGTGGCTTTGCCCTGATCCGTGGCCGGATAGATGTCCAAGGTGACCCACAGCAGACCAGAGTCAGTCCCATGCCATTTACGAAATCCGTGTTGTTGAGTGGTGATGGCATTGTTCAACTCAAGGTACGAGTATAATTGATTGTGTAGTATTCCTTCTTGGATTTTGGCTATTGGGCATAGAATGGATATCAGTCTGTAGTTATCAGCCAGGTTGGTTGGGCCATTTTTATGCATGGGGACAACAATCGCTGTTTTCTATTTGCTGGGAGTAGTATGCTTTAGGAAGGATCTGTTGATTAGCAAGGCGATTGGGTGGGCAAGTGCAGATGCCCCGATCTTTGGGAATTTGCACGGTAGTGTGTCAAATCCTGGGGAACTGTCGGGGTTGAGACCCCTTTGTACTTTATACACCTCCTTCTGTGAGGTGATTTTTATATGGAAGTGGGGGTAAGGGACTTCTGGGTGAGGGGTGTGCTGGTCAGGTTGGGGAGAGGGTAGGCCTATCTTATAGGCATTGAGGTTGGTGAAAAAGTGATTTATTCCATTGGCTATTTGAGAAGGCGAAGATAGGGTGGAGCCTTTTGAGATCATGTCTTGGGGGACATCTCTTACATTACCTTTAAGGAGGGTGTTGATTTGCTTCCAAAAATGCTTTGGGTTGCCAAGTTGTGACTCTTGTTAAGAAAGGAAATAGTTTTTTATGTACTTGATTGTTAGGGTTTTACATTTATTGTGTAGTTGATGACAGGATATCCAATCAGATTGTAATCCGCTGCATTTGTAGACTTTCCAGGCTTTGTCCCTCGAACACATGAAGTGTTGCAAGTCCCGTGTAAGCCAGGGGGAGTGGATTCCCTTGGCCCTTCATAATTTAAGAGGGGTATGAATGTCAAGGATGGCATTAAAAGCATTAGCCAGAAATTCTAGTGCCTGGTTTATTTCAGGTAGGGAGGTTATGGGTGATCAATCAATGGAAGCAAGACTCTGCTGGAAAGCAACCTCGTTGAAGTTTGTTAGGTCCCTGGTTTTATGTAATTTTGGGGGGGAGGTATTTTTCAGATGCAGAAAGTAGGGGAATGGTCACTAAGTACATCTGGAAGGATACCGATGGTCTTGATGAATGCTGGGTCATCCAATCTAAAAAGGTGTGTTTACCTGACTTCATGTTAATTCTAGAGGGCTAGTCGAATAATTGTTCTAATTTAGCATCTAGGAGGGTGCCTTGGTACATATTTTTGTTGGGTCTAAGCCAGTCCAGGTTGAAATCTCCACAGAGTATGATGTCACTGTGGGGGAGGGCATCTAGATAGGTGAAGAACTCAGAACAGGAGGTGGAGGCAAATTTCGGGGGTAGATATATACATCCAACGGTTACGTTTCTGACTTGGCCGAGGGTAACTGTGATAAACAGGTGCTCTGTGATCATGTTAGTAGTAAATTCTGTTAACTCATTGACAGTCAGACCATTCCTGGTGTAGATTAACACTCCCTCTCCTCTCTTGTGAGGTCGATCCCGTCGGTAGGGGGAGAAACCTGGGAGGGCACTCTCGTGAGACAGAATTAAGAGTTTCAACCAGGATTCCGATATACAGAGGATATCAGGATTATAGTGCAGTACCCCAAGTTCTAATTTGGCCATTTTACCCCTAATGCTTTGAGTGTTCATGTGGGCTATTTTAAGCCCTTTGGTGTCAGCCCAAGAGGGACAAGAGGTGAAGTGATTAGGCTTGGGCTTTTAGTAGGTGTCAGAACTCGTGTATCTGAAAGAATTATTCCTACAGTAGGGTCTCATACCTCTGGACTTCACACACCTCAGCCAACTTTACTTCAGAAACAATCTTGAACATCTGTACTTACAGGAAAGTTGTGCCTTCCCTTTAGGCATGGAACACAACAAAACAGGTACTTGCTCCCTTTAGCAAAAGTTAGATTTCACTCACTGTAAGACATTTCAGGCAGCTTCAAACATCATGAACCAAACAAGGTATTGTCCCTTAGATCCACTGAATTACAATTTCTTTCACCCCTCCAGGAATGAAAATCAGGAAATCCTGGTGAAGAACGGTCTCCACCCCTTCACTTGGCAAGCTGGAGAGCACCAGAATTAGGGTAAGAAATCCAGGGCTCAAGACTCGGTGCCCACTAGCAGAGCAGCTCTCACTCCCACACTCTAACTCTAAACTCTCACGCTAACTAACTCTCACTGACTCCAAACTACAACTGCTGTCTCAACATTCTATCTCCCACCTCAACAGCTGGCACAAGGGTTATGCTGCTGCGAGAGTTCCAAATGGGCGCATCACTTCAGTCTCGGCTGGAGCCAAGTAAACAGAAGAGTGAGCAGGTGAAAAACCTTTTAACTAGTTAATCACCAGCTGCCTCTCCCTGCCTAGCACTATTTCTGAGGGGATTCTAGTAATCCCAGGGGACTGGGTGGTTACATATGTATTTGTATGTTTGCTGCTAAGCATTCCCCAAAAGTAGTCTTCCTCTCTTATGACTACTAATATTTTTGCATGTGAACCTGGATACAAGAGGCTTTAAAAAGCTGGACCCTCTGTCTTACCACACTGTGGGACCCTGTCAATAGGTTTCAGCCTGGACACACTGGACACTCAGTATTCTCTTCCCTGAAGCATATTGAAGGTGTCCTCTTATCCTATGAAGTTCTAGGACTATATAGTGTAACCAGGGAGGCTCTTTCAGGAAGGCACTTGTTACGTATCATAGAATACTAATAAGGGCATTGTATCACAATGCAGTTTGGTATGCCTCTTATCAAACAGGATGCCGCATACTAGTTATGACTTTCTTATAAAAAATATGTTTTCCCTAAGCTTGCAGTATGCTCTGAGGCCTTGTGCTTCTGTGGTCTAAATGTGCTACCTCATATGAGGCATCTATGCAAGGCTCCTATGCATCGTTTGTATTAGCACCTTTGTGCATGTGTAGAACTGTCGTGCTGAAAGCTGCTATCATTTTAAGAAAGTTGTGCAGTTAGCTGGCTTCAGCTTAGTTCTGGCTTGTCACAACTACAGTCCAAAATGCTTATGTGCCTTGTTAAGCTATCAAGGTCTCATATAGTAGCTGCGCCTCGATTTCCGATCCAGGTCTTTGGGAAGTACCTTTTTACCTGTATCAAACTGTTAGCACTATATTGCTTATTGCCATGCCTCATAAGCTAGCCTCAGCTAGAATGCTCTTGCTTTAGCCTGTCTGTATGTTGGCACAGGTCATGGGGAAAGACCTCCCTGGTATCGTTTCCGCCCTCATTAATTTCTGGCTGAAGGAAGGTTCTAGATTCCTACAAATCAGTGACTATTGGGAGGGCATATCTTGTTTTTCAGTTGTAGTTGTTGCCTTCATACTGGAGAAGAAGACTTCATGAAGTGTCTCGATCATTCACAGGCCAGGAAAAGTACTGTTAGGTGCACTGTAGGCTTCCCCAACACTGCATCTCAATACAGCCTATTAAACTAAAGGCATGTGTGCTAACTACTATATTATGGTTCAGCTGTACATAGCAGTGTAAAACAGTTATGTATCACTGTCCAAAACCACTACACATTTGCCTATGTGCATTGTATAAGAGAACAGAATAGACTAGAATTGGGTTTTATAAGGCACTATTTTGATCAGTTTACTCTACTTTTTCTCCTGATTTCTGCTGCAACCCACAGAGTTCCATACCTATCCTAAGTTCTGTAGCTATTCCTAGGATCCCAGTTCCATGAAAAGATAACCCCATGGCTAACCACCATTGGGGTGGGCCCAGGCAGCACAGAAGCAGAAGTCTGCCAAATTTGAAGGAAGGAGTTCCCTAGGCAGCAGCTTGTGCTGCCAAGAGTGGACAAGCCTACTTGCTGCCTGTGCACTGCAAAACCATTACCTATGTCTGAAAACGTTGAGAGGCATTGTAAGAAGAGTCCTCAGTGTATGAACCCCCATCCTAGGAACACCAGGGGCAGTCATGCAGTGAGAAAAGATCCTATCCCAATGCTGGAGACTTCACACATCCATCTGGACAGTGCTGTTGTCTCCTGCCTGTTCAGCTATGATCCTGAGCTCGGGATGAGAACCCAGGTCCTTCATGTGGAGGGCACATGTGCCTTCCTCTACCAGGCAGTTGGGCCAGCCAATTTATATAGCACTTTTCTATAATGGAGCACTGTACCACAAAGCACTTAGCAAAAGCAACATGTTAAAGGGACACTGTCGCCCCCTTAGGCTTCATATTGTTCATAGTTTAAAAAAATGTCATGATTGCCTACCTGCTGTAGAATTTGTTGTTGTAGCCAATTGCTTTTATCTACTTCCTTCTGTTTAGTAAAAGTACCTCTGTTGACAGTCTGTTCTAGGCATCTACAACCCTTTCAGTGAAGAAATATTTTCTCACATCTCTCTTAAACTCCCCCCCCCCCCCCAAATCCAGCTTCATTGCATGCCACCTAGTTTGGTGCTCTTTTCATTTGAAAGAGACTCCCCTCCTGGGCCTTGTTCACCCCCTCTTGAGGTACAGTACTTGTTGGTCTTTATCATGTCACCTCTCCAACTCCTCTCTTCCAGGGTGTACATGTTGATAACCCAGCCTGCCTACAGGTACGAAAAGCATTTTCACAAATTGAGTGCGAAGGGCTTGCTCGATTCTTTGTGGCTAAGGTGGTTGACATCAGGGCGGTACTCCAACCGGCAAACTCCATGGGCATTGCTCTGAACCGGTGTTTTGGCACTGCACCTCGGTTTTCCTGGAGTACCTTCAGCCAGCCTGAACTTTTGAACATCACGCGGATTGTCCAGGGTATGCACCCTACATTCTGTAGTTTGGATCCAGGACCAACTACCCTGATTATGGGCTGTGGTGACATTCATGGTCCGATCCTAGCATGGATAGTCTGGTTCTCCTTGGAAACAGGTGAGTTTCCTAGCTCCCTGAAAGAGGCAGTGGTGACACCCCCTTGAAGAAAGCTTCTTTGGACCCAGACTGCCATGCGAACTACAGACCAATCTCGAACCTCTCCTTTATGGGGAAGTTGATCAAGAAAGTAGTGGCCTTACAACTGGAGGACCATTTGACCATCCATGATACCTATGAGCCTCTCCAGTCCTGTTTTCGAAAGAAGCATAGTACTGAGACATCACTGGTTCGGGTGCTCAGTGATCTCCTGATGGCTAGAGATTGGAAGAACCACTCCATCTTGGTTCTTCTTGATCTCTCTTCAGCGTTTGACACTGTGGACTATGGGGTTCTGCTTGATCATTTGAGGTTCATCTGTGGCCTGTCAGGTACGGTCCTCAGGTGGTTTTCATCTTTCCTCACCGGAAGAACTCAGAGGGTGGTGTCAGGGATTTATTCCTCTGACCCAGTTCTGCTATCATGTGGGGTTCCTCAGGGATCGGTGTTGTCCGCCATGCTGTTCGCAGTGTACATGCTACCCTTCTGAGACATTGTAAGAAGGTATGGGCTGAGGTTTCACTGCTATGCTAATGATACCCAGCTCTACCTGTCTTTTACACCTGACCAGGATAGAGCTCTCTCAGTATTTAACAACTGCCTCATAAAAATCCAGGAGTGGATGAGTTCAAGCTGGTTGAGGTTGAACTCAGAACAAACTGAGGTGCTGGTGGTTGACCCGGGTCGCTGGATAGGGGGGTTGGGGTGGGGTCACCCTCTGGACTTTTTCTTGGGGGTTTGCTTCTCCCGAACTCCGATCGGGTGCTAAACCTGGGGGTAATTTTTGACGAGGGACTGGCACTCCATTCGCAGGTATCGGCCATTGTCAAATCCTCCTTTTACCATCTGAGGAATATCGCCAGAGTCAAGCATCTTGTTCCGTCTGGTGACCTGCCTACGTTGGTCCATGCCTTTGTGTCCTCGCGCTTGGATTATTGCAATGCCCTATACCTAGGGCTCCGGGGGGTGGATATTCACCACTTGCAGCTGGTGCAGAACGCAGTGGCTCGGTTATTGTCAGGAACCTCCCGGTCCTGTCATATTTCTCTGGTGCTGCGTGAACTGCACTGGCTGCCGGTACAGTGGCGAATCACCTTTAAAGTCGAACTTCTGACATATAAGGCCCTACACGGACTGGGTCTGGACTACCTGAAAGAGCTCCTGGTCCCTTACTGCCCTGGGCGATTGCTCCGCTTGACTGGCGAAGGGTTGCTAGAGATCCCAAGGGTCTGTTTAAAATCTTCCGGGGCCCGTGCATGTATGCATGCGGCCCCTACCCTTTGAAATTCTCTACCCTGTCAGTTATGTGAGTGCATGACTGTGGAGAGATTTAAACAGGCCCTAAAAACCTCCCTATGGACCCAAGTGTTTGGGGAATAACTTGAATATTATTTTACTGCTTTTCTGTATTTTATGCTATTTATAATGCTTGTGATTATGTGCTGTAGCTGTTTTAATTGTTATGTGCAGCGCCTTGGTAATTGAAAGGCGCCATACAAATAAACTTGATTGATTGATTGATTGATATCCTCAGTCTATCTACATAGGGCTTCTCATCCAACCTCTGTACCATTTTAGTTGCTTTCCTTTGGACTGCCTCCACTCTGACTGTGTCCTTTCCTACGTGCGGCCTCCAAACTGGACACAGCACTCTAGGTAGTGTAATTATACTATGATATTATGATATTATGCTTACTTACAAACTGATGAAAATTGATATTGGGGTTGGAATGGAAATCAATGCTGAACCTGCTATGTTGTGTTTACTTGTACAGTATGTATGTAAATACGTATATATTACTTTGGCTACTGCTAGAAAACTGTTAGAGTGTACCATAATGGATAGGGTTCTGGAGAATGACGTTGTTAACAAAAATAATAACAAGTTTAGTAGCCTCTGCCACATGGAAAAATTACTGTGACAAGGTTTACAAAACAACCAACCATTGGGGATGGGGCTTCCTGAACTTAAGGGATGGGTTAGCCCATCAACTAAAAATATGTTAGGCTGTTATGGTTTAGACCTTGGACACTGTAACCCTCCCCCCTTTTCCCTTCTAGTAGCCTAAGCAATGAGCAACAGACACAGTTAAAATGACCCCTAATCAGCATACAAATCCCCACTCTGTTTGCAGTTACCACCAGGGCTGATTCCACCAGTTTGACCCTGAAGACCCCTTGCAAAATAAGGTTAGACACAGCAGGTAACAACAGTACAGTGCTTCTTGTACAAAATGGAACCACAGTCAAGTTAAATGCAAAAAGAATTAGATCTGATTTATTGGGGGGGAATGAGCAAGGGAAGGGCGTAATTTGGCTTATTAGTTCTGTAACTGATTCAATCAGGCAATCATGCATGCACTTTAGAGTCCCTTCACAGTCACACACTCTGGGTACCCAGTTGGAAAAAAGGTGGGCTAGCCTGACACGTTGCCCAGGGTAGGCCGGCGTTGCAGCTGGTTGGGGCCCTGTGATGGAAAAAAGAAGCATGCACAACCAAACACAATTTGTAATCTGGAGCCTGGAGGCTTAGTTCGTGACAAGAAAACAACAACTGAATCAGATAACAACACTTTCGATTTAGCTGATGTTGCAGGGAGCTACCATGGTGTTTACTCACGCTACCCAATATGAAACAAAGGAGGGATGAAATGGAGACTGCAGGTCGACAAGCTGGTATGCCAGGAGAAGCAGGGTCCAGATGATTCACTAGGTGTCGTTCCTGTTCGAGATGTTGAGCAGGGGGCTGATCCCCGGGTGAGTCTCTTGTTGATGGTGATCGCTGCATCTGAAGTAGCTGACTGGGCCAAGGTGGCAGGGCCGAGGCTGGGTGAACAGTTCGGATTCAGTTTGATAGGTGCTGGAGACAGCTTCCGGCAAGCGTGACACACTTAAGTATTGAGGAACCAAATTGTGACCCACTGACAGCTTACAGCACATTTATAATAAAGCAAAACACAATTTCACAGGTCAGATGACAGTCCAGTTGCAATTTCAATTTTCCTGAGCAAAACCATGATCTCTGTGGTGATTCAGATGTCCTGACAGGCCAATTACTTACAGCAAATCTTCAGTCTTCTTCAGGTAACAGGGCAGTCACAATTCGGTATTTCTGGTCACAAGCCGGATCGGATTCAGTCTGATTAATTTCACTAGCAGATCCCTCAGAAGGGAAGATGAAGCAGGCAGGTCAGACACAGCCTTCCCACCAGTTTCCTGTGCTGCTATGCAGGAGCAGCTGCTCGAATGTCTTGAGCAGTTCACTCTCTCAACTCCAAACTCAGACTGATTCTCTGCTGCAGGCAGCACTGAGAGTTCCTTCTGATCCAAAAAGGGTTTGGTTGGCTGATTCATCTGTCTGTCTGTCAAAGCAAGGGCTTCCCCTTCAGGTCCATTTAGGCACCAAAATGAAAAAACTACAATTCCTACAGAAATTCACTCCCACAAGACTACTGGGGACAGACTCCATTTTAAGGTTCCCAGAAAGTACTGATTGGTGCAATACAGAAATGTCCAAGCTGCAAAGAAAAGCAGGTTAGACAAATTATAATACCATTATTATTAGAGCAGCTAATCAGCAAACAATTACCAGTTCTAACAGAGCTCCCTCTGCACCATTAGCGATGGTAGAACAGAGCAATATTATTGTAGATCGGGTGGAACTCGAGCCTGGAAACACTCGGCTCCTACTCAGATGAATTATACACTACAAAAATAATGTCTTTTAAAGGGACAGGCATGGAGGCTAACAGGGCACTCATATGCAAGCACTTTTACATCTGTAAAGACACAGAATGCTCACCTAGCAGTGGGCATTTAAGCACACCCAAGGAAGACTTTTGGGAACCCCCATTTATGGGGGAGGGTACAAAAAAATTATTCCTGCAGTAGGGTCTCACTAGCAAGTGCTACAGTGGCAACACCATCTCCTTCCTTCTGCTGGAGATGCCCCTCTCTGTACATCACAGCATCTCACCAGCCCTACTCACTGCTTTTTCACACTACTCTGCCACTTTGCGGTCCTCAGATATGATAACCCCATGGTCCCTTTCCTGCTTAGTGACTGTCAGTATCTCCTCCCGTAGCCGGCCCGGTGGCACTGAGGGTTGAGGTACTGGACACTACACCTTGTGCCACGCCGGTGACACGGGTTCGGGAATGAGCTGGGGCCACTGGGTGTTGGCAGGGGAGGGAAGGGATTGAGCATCTGATGGACAGTTCGCCCTTCCCTGGGGAGGGTTCGGGGGATGCGCCACTCTGTAGCGGCACCTGGCGGCTGTCAGGTGCAGCACAATCCGGTGGCACACGCTCTGAGGGGGAGGAGCTCGACGGATGGCAGCACACTGTGCCCAGCTGCCATTGCATGTCCGAGCCCTCGGGGGAAAGAAAAACTCAGAAAAGCCCTATGCGGAGCCGAGAGAGGAAGGAGACTCCAGGGGCAGGTCCACATCCCACCACCGACCCAGCGCACCAGTGGACTCCACGGCCGACCCAATGCCAGGTAGGCCTCTAATTTCCAGAAAGGTCATTGAGGAGGGGCAGGCCTGCCTCGGGTGACCTGGGCTGGACCTGCCTGGTTAGTCGGGGAGGACACTGGCAAGTGGGGGTTCAGGCTGGGAGTAGAGACCTAGCCAAGTGAGTACTCTGGAAGGATGCCCAGCCCTGCAGAGTGAGAAATAGAATTAAAAAAAAAAGTATCTCCCCCCATTCTATACTCAGCTCCTGGGTTCCTATGCCCTAGGTGCATAATGTTGCACTTTTTTGGCATTGAACTATCAATACTTCTGCTCAATCTTTACAATCAAGGGGCAGGAACCATCTCTGCAGGGGGTAGGCGGAATGTGGCAGGGGGGTGTGGGAGGCACTCACAGATGGGGAGATTCCATTGGAGAAGGTGAGAGAGGCTCTAAAGTCCCTGAGGTGAGATGAGGCACCGGGTCCAGATGGGATTCATCCCAGGGTATTGAGGGAACTGTCAGATGTCCTGGCTGCACCACTGACGGACTTTTTCAACTCCTCCCTTCAAACCGGAGAGGTCCCCCATGACTGGAGGGAGGCACATGTGCCACTTCATAAGGGTGGTCCACAGAAGGAGCAGGGAAACCACAGATGGATTAGCCTGACATCCGTGGTTGGGAAACTGCTGGAAACCACCTTAAAGGAATGGTTGGTAGAGTTCCTAGAGGCCCACAGTCTCCAGGATGTTCGATAGCATGGATTCATCCAGGGCAGATTGTGTCAGACGAACCTAGTTGAATTCTAAGACTGGGTCACAAGGTCTCTGGACCAGGGGAAGCCAGTAGATGTCCTGTACCTGGACTTCACTAAGGCTTTTGACTCTGTACCGCACCGTAGACTGTTGGAGAAGCTGAGGAGCTTGTCGTTGGTGGAAAAGATACCAGGGTGGATTGGGAATTGGTTAACGGATAGGTATCAGAGGGTGGTGGTTAGGGGTGAGGTCTTGTCCCCCAGAAGGGTTATTAGTGGGGACCCACAGGGATCGGTGTTTTGGTGCTGGTCCTTTGTAATGCATTCATCTCAGACATAGGGGTTGGGGTTAGGAGCAGACTGAGTCTATTTGTGGATGACTCCAAACTGGGAGAAGTGGTAGATGAGGAAGAGGGGAGAAGTATGCTGCAAGATGACTTGGAAACACTTAAAAGGTGGACACACACATGGCAGCTGAGGTTCAGAGCCAAGAAGTGCAGTGTTTTCCACTTGGGGGTCAGGAACCCCGGGTACGACTACAGTCTCGGAGGGTACAGCTGGTGGTCTCCAGGGAAGAAAAGGATCGCGGGGGTGGCAATAGATGCCAAAATGAATAATTCTGAGCAGTGTAGGAGGGCAGCTGCAAAGGCAAATAGGATGCTGGGGTGCATAGCCAGAGGGATAACATCAAGGAGGAGAAAGGTCCTACTACCCCCTGTACAACTGCCTGGTAAGACCACACCTGGAGTACTCTGTGCAGTTCTGGTGCCCATACTTGCGGAGGGATGTTGCCCTTCTTGAGAGGGTCCACAGGAGGGCATCAGGGATGATTCACGGCCTGAAGGACCTGTCTTATGTGGAGAGGCTATGGAATTTGAACATGTACTCCCTGGAGGAGAGGAGGGATTGGGGGGATATGATAGAGCTCTTTAAATATTTGAAGGGGATTAACTGGGTCAACTCTGATGGACTGCTTCAGTTGAGAAAGGACGAGCCTACAAGGGGCATAGCCTGAGATTGGTGGGGGGGAATTTAAGGGGGAGATAAGGCGTCACTACTTCACTGAGAGGTTGGTGGCACCCTGGAACTCATTGCCATCGCAGTTGGTGGGGATGGAGACAGCGGGAGGCTTCAAGAGAGGGTGGGATAGACATAGGGATGTGGTCCTGGGAGAGGGGAGGGTGGTAGATAAAGGGTCCACAGGGGGTAACACAGAAGGTGGGGGGGCAGCTGCAGTGAGTTAACTGTAGGCTGTTACTCGAGCAGACTCGATAGACCAATGGGTCTCATCTGCTGGCAATTTAGTGTGTTAGTATGTAACTCCCACTGCCATGCTTTTAACCACCCCTCAAGTTTTCTAAAATCCTTGTACATTCTCTACACCCCGTCCTGAGTGTCAACCCTATTGCAGATTTTGGTATCATCTTCAAAAAGGCATGCCTTCCCTTCCATTCTTCTGCAATGTCACCTATGAAGACACTGAAGAGGAGTGATCTCAGTACTGAGCCCAGTGGCAACCGCTGGTCACTCTCCCATCATTAGAGTGAGTGTCATTGACTACCACCCTTTGTCTCCCTACTGTTAACCAGTTTCTAACTCAATTCATCGCTTTGGATCCTACCCTTAAACTGCTAAGTTTTTTTATCTGCCTCCTGTGTGACACAGTGTAAAAGGCCTTGCTAAAGTCCAGATAGACCATGATCACTGCCCTTCCCGATCTATTCTACTCAGTCAAAGAAATCTATCAGATTTGTGTGGCATGACCCCCCCCCCAATGAATCCATGCTGCCTGTGGTCTTGTAGCCCAACGGACTCAAAATACTCTATCAGTCTTTTCTTTAGCAGAGTTTCCATTAATTACCCCACCACATAAATAAGACTGACTGGCATATAGTTGCTAGCCTCCTTTCTTCTGTCGCTCTTATGTAAGGGAAAGGGGAATGGGGAAATTGTTTAGTGAGATAAGGGCCACTGAGCCAAAGCTTGTTTCCAGGTGCAACCTGGGGGCACAAGGAAGTTAAGTGACTTGCTCATAGTCACACAGTATGCAAGTGGGGGCTGTGACAGTCAAACCCAGGTCTCTAAGAGAGACCACATCAGCTCTTCTTCAGTCCTCCAGAACCACACATTGAACCAGGCTGTCAATGGGGCAACTAGTACCTCTCTGAGTTCTTTAGTGCCCTTGGGTATATCCTGTCTGATTCCATAGCCTTGTCTAGCTTCAAAGCTCAAGTAATTTCTTCTGAAAATGGACTTGTGTCCACCTCCCCTGCTATTGTTCCTGCTATTCTCTGGTGGTCCTCCCTCCCTCTACTGTGAAGACTGAGCAGAAGTACCCGTTCAGGATGTCAGCCTTTTCTTGGTCCTCTCCTGCACAGTCTCCCCTTCTGCCCTTCAAATCTTCACAATTCCTCTGCTTGCTTTCCTCTTCTCACTCATGTATCTGAAGAAAGTCTTATTCCCTTTAGCAACGCCTGAGATGACCCTTTCCTCTGTCTGCACCTTTGCTCCCCTCACCACCTTTCCTGCTTCTCTATGTTTTACTTGGTATACCTCCCTGTCCTTCTTTCTCTGTGTTTCCTTATATCTCTTGAATGACACCCTTTTTTCCTTCACCACGTTGGCTATTTCCTTAGAGAACCATAACAGTCTCTTTTTCCCTTCTGCTCTTACTCATTTCCTTCACACAGAGGTTGTTAACTTTCATTATGCCCTCCCATATGTTTCCCCACTGAACCTCTACCACACACACTAGCAATCCCCACTTTGAGGCCAGTTTCTGAGGCAGTCTCCAATTTTTTAAAAATCTGCCCTCCTAATATCCAGGTCCTCTTGTGGTTTGCCTCTGTTCCCATTGTTTGTTAAACTACACTGTATGGTGATCACTGCTACCCAGGGGACTACCCACTGTGGCATCGGTAATGCTGTCCCTGTTTGTAAGCACTGGGGTCAGCACTGCCCCATCCTTAGTGGGTTCTTTGACTAGTTGCCCTTCAGGGGTCAAGGATGGCCCTGCTCCTTGCCAACGCTACAGTTGGAAGACTGTACTCCACATCTGGCAAACTGAAGTCACTGACTAGCAGCACTTCCCTCTTGCTTGCCATTCTACTGATGACTTCCTCAAGTGCGTTATCCAGTTCCTCTCCCTGTGGTGGAGGTCTGTACACTTCCCTGGTATGGATAGCGACCCAGAGCTTGTCTCCAGCAGTACTCATAGTACCTCCAGCACCTCATTTTCCTCTGGGTGCCCCTGTACCTCCGTGGCCTTGAGTCCCTCACTCAAATATAATACAACCTCTCCTTCCTGCTTTCTGTCCTGTCTCTCCTGACAGAGAGCAACCCAGTATCATCACGTTCCAGTCATGATGCTCAATTTACCATGGCTCCATTATGTCCACTAAATCCAGGTTAACCTCTGCCATGATGGCTTCCATGTCAAAACAACCAAATACATCAACACATTTTACAGAAAGTGAACACTCCTAAAATGTGTTTTTTAAACTAGGGCAATTTGAAGCATACAGTTGAGAAGTTGATGATATCCCTTTACATACTAGCAGTGCAGCGACTGTAAGCAAGCAAATGGAGCAGCCATTGCACTGTTTTACACTTCAGCATCATTTGTCAGCTGTGGTTTGGAATGGATTTTTCCAGTTAAGGAGTATCTCCCAGATTAGTCCCTGTGTAGTCAAGAGGATCTGGCAACCTTAGTACACTCCTTCACCTCGAGACTAGATTACTGTAATGCTGTGTACCTAGAGCTATCTGGAGCTGTAGATCCACTCTCCTTAGCAGCTACTACTTTTTCTTTGACATTCCACAACATTAGTTACATCATGCCATGCTTTTCATCTGAATGGCCTGGAATGGTGTTATTAATGCCATGGAATGTGCAGGCAGTATGACAAGAGAGAGCAGTGACTACTGAGGAGAGAGAGAGAGAGAGAGAGAGAGAATCGGGGTAGTTACTAAAGCAAAAAAAAAAAAAGATTATTAATTTAAAGGGAAATGTCCACCTATAATCGGGGCCTCACCTTAAGGTGAGGCAGGGCCTGATTAACATTTTTGCAAACAGTGTTAATTTTTTGACTCACTGTGACTGTAGTAATTAAGATTTTATCTGGTTGGTCCTGCCATCCCTTCCACCGGCATTTTGGAAGGCACGCCTCTGGCAGCGCACCTACAACCTCCTGTGGCTGTCCTAAAAATGACGTATGAGTTGCAGGAGTCTGCCTGGGGGTCCTGTATAGTCGGAGTTAGTAATAGCTCTGGTTTGCAATGTACATGTCTTGGTGCTATAGCGAGACCAGGTATAGGCTGGCAGTCGACTGCCAGTGTAATGCCAGTCTACACCTATTCTTGGTATACACTGAGACATGTGCATTTCATACCAGAACTATTAATAGCCCCAGCTATACGGGACCCCTATGCACACTTCCGTGGTCTGCTCCCTGGCTCATATGTCATTCTGGGGACAGCCACAGGAGGTTGTGGGTGTGCCGTCAGGGACACTTCCTTCCAAAATGCCAATGGAAGGGAAGGCAGGATAGAAACATAGAAACATAGAAGTTGACGGCTGATAAGGACCGCAAGGCCCATCCAGTCTACCCATTTCTTTTTCTACCTTATAAATGTGCCTTTGGCCTTTGCTCTGTCAGTGACCTATCTATTCATAGTCATTTGTATTGCTCCCTTATGCCTATCCCATGCCTGTTTGAAGTCCTGCACTGTATTCATAGCCACCACTTCTTGTGGTAAGCCATTCCATGCATCCACCACCCTTTCTGTGAAAAAGAATTTCCTCACATTCCCCCTTAATCGGCCTCCCTCTAATCTCATGCTGTGTCCTCTTGTCCTGCTATTTTTCTTATATTTAAACATGTTAGACTCTTTCACCTTGTTTATGCCCTTTAGGTGTTTGAATGCCTCGATCATATCACCTCTCTCCCTCCTTTGCTCAAGGGTATACATATTGAGCTCCGTTAATCTGTCCTCATATGTCTTCTGATGCAGTCCCTGCACCATTTTGGTTGCCCTTCTCTGGACTGCCTCAATTTGGTTAATGTCCTTGTGAAGGTGTGGCCTCCAATACTGCACGCAGTACTCCAGATGGGGCCTAACCAGTGTCTTGTACAGAGGGATTATTACCTCCCTCTTACGATTTGTAATACCCCTACTAATACACCCTAACACCCCCCTAGCCTTACCTACTGCTTTAGAGGTCTGCTTGGATGATTTTAGGTCATCAGTGATGATGATGCCCAAGTCTCTTTCTTCCTTTGTGACTGCTAGCAACTCCCCTCCCAGCCTATAGGTGGCTTCAGGGTTCTCTTCCCTATGTGCATGATTTTGCACCTTTGCATTAAATCCCAGTTGCCACTCTTCTGACCATTCTGCTAGTTTATTCAGATCTCTTCTCATTCTGCCCACCCATCTGGATCATCTACTCTGTTGCAGATCTTGGTGTCATCTGCAAACAGACAAGCCTTACCTCTAGTCCATCTGCAAGATCACTAATGAAGATGTTGAAGAGGACTGGCCCCAGGACTGATCCTGAGGTACCCCACTTGTGACTTGCATCTCTTCTGACTGTATACCATTTACCATCACTCTCTGTTTTCTGCCCGTCAACCAGTTTGCCAGCCAGTTGACCAACTTCTGACCCACCGAGCCTACCAGCTTATTTATCAATCTTCTATGTGGAACAGTGTCAAAAGCTTTGCTGAAGTCAAGGTAAGCGCATCAACTGCTCCCCTTGGTCCACCACTCTGGTTACCCAGTCAAAGAAATCTATGGGGTTAGTTTGACAGGACCTTCCTTTGTAAACCCATGCTGTCTTGGATCCTGTGCCCCTATGGATTCCAGGTGTTGCACTATCCTTTCCTAAGGACTGCCTCCATAATCTTGCCCACTACTGAGGTAAGACTGACCGTCTGTAGTTCCCGCCTCCTCCCTGCTACCACTCTTGTGGAGGCGGGATCACATGAACCCTTCTCCAGTCTTCTGGGACCTCTCCTGTGCTCAGAGACTCACTAAACAATTCTGCTAATGGCTCTGCTAGTTCCTCCTTTAGCTCCTTAAGTACCCTGGGATGTATGCCATCAGGTCCCATTGCCTTATCCACCCTGAGCTTAGCAAGCTCTTGTAGGACCCTTTCTTTGTGAAGGGAGTAGTGCTCACCTCCCTCCCCTGTGTCCATGATGCTGAGCTGTGGGCCCTGTCCTACCTTCTCTTCAGTAAATACTGAGCAAAGTATCTATTTAGGATAGATGCCTTTACAGGGTCCTCCTCCTCACATGCTCCCTTTTTCCATTAAGCTTAGCAATACCCCTCTGGACTTTCTCCTTTCACTAATGTATCTATAGAAAGTCTTGTCACCTTCTTTACTGTTCGTGCTAGTGTTTCCTCAGTTTGGGACTTTGCCTGCCTTACTGCCTTACCTGCTTCCCTTAGGGCAGTTTGGTATGCCTCCTATCTTCATCCCGCTGTGTTCCCTTATATTTCCTGAAGGCCAGCCTTTTGGCTCTGACCTTTTCTGCTACTGTATTTGAGAACCAAAGTGGTTTCCTTCTTCTTTTGCACTTCCTTTTCTGTCTAACACAATGGATGTTGCTTCAAGTATTGCATCCTTAATGCTTGCCCACTTTGCCTGTGTACCCCCTCACCTGTGTTTCTTTTGCCAGGGCTAGCTTAACTCTGTAGGCCATCTTATCAAAGTCAGCTCCTCTGAAGTCCCATATTTTTGCCTTGGAATGGGATGATTTAGATGTAGTAGCCAAACTGAACCATACCATGTGATGGTCATTGGCCCCAGGTGACCTTCTACCTGGAGATCTGTGATCCCTTCTTTGTTAGTCAGTACTAGATCTAGGATAGCCCTGTCTCTTGTGGGTTGCTGTACCAGTTGTTTGAGGCCCTCCCCCTGCAGGGAATCCACTATGAGTCTAGTTCTGGCAGATGTTCCTGCTGGTATTGACCAATCTGTATCTGGCGTGTTGAAGTCTCCCATTATCAGAACCTCCCCTTTAGCTGTCATGTTTTGTATATCTTCTAACAGTAATGTGTCTATGTCCTCCCTCTGGTCTGGGGGCCTGTAGACAGGATCAACCAGATATAATCTTAATTACTACACTCACTAGAGCCGGCCCAGTAGTGCTGACAGTTTAGGTGGTGGAGGCCACACCTCACGCTGCACCGGCGACCCGGGTTCGGGAATGAGTCCGGGTTGTCAGAGGTTGGCCGGGGGGGGTGAGGAGTGAGATCGAGCCACAGCAAGGCATCTCTTTCCTCCTGGGAGGGATTGAAGGCTTCTCAACTACTGGCTGCCACCCAGTGGAGGAGATAGTGGTGCCGCCCTGAGGGAACTCCAGCAATAGCCACGGGGAGGGGGCAGAAGGGCTGAGCTGGCATCTTGGGGTGTGCGCGTGCCTCACACTGAGGTGTGGCTCAATTAAAGGTGGATGTTTCCCTTTAACAAAAACAGGTCAAAGACCTATCAGAATATTGGATATATACTAAAGGAAAACAGGGCATCTAGAGGTGTTAAAAAACTGTTTCACAGCCGGCCGGTGGGGTAGAGGGTTGAGGCATCTAGCCTTACCTCACATCACGCCAGTGACCTGGGTTCAGGAGCGACCTCGGGTCGTTGGGGAGCCGGCTGGGGGGTAGGAACAGGACTGAAATGCCTATCGGCAGCTTTCCTCTCCTGGGGTGGACACTGTCCCTCCCATAGTCCCGTCACCACTGGGTGTAGGTCTGGTATTGGCGCAGGTGGGAAGGGGTTGGCTAGTAGGGTGGGGAGCTCTGCAGTGTCTGGCATGTGCATGCCCCCACACGCGTATGTCAGCACCCTGGATGTGCACGGGCAGGGACAGGAAGAAAACGGGAGAACCACCTACAAAATGTAAAATAAAAAAAAAATGTTTCTTATCACCTTTAAGAATGCCATGTTCTACCATCCCAACACTCCCTGCAGCTGTCCCAGCCTCCCAAGCTGGATCATCTGCCTAATCATCCATGCTTTGTCTTCCTTTTATTAAACAGCATGTAAACCTAAACTCTGTAGATATGTATATATTATTTATATACCCATGTTTGCCATTCATATTTTCTCAGCCTGTATATATTTAGTTTATTACACATTTGTTGATCATATCTGCTGCTGCAGTTGTTCCCCCAACACCCACTTAAGAAATAGGCCACTAGTCTAGATGAGGATATCCGCATGTGCAGAAATTGTAAATAAATATATAAAATTGTGAACAAGATTCACACAGAGACCCAGACAACTGCAACAGAACCTATGTGTTGGAAAGAGGGGCTCAGCCAGGATACCAGGTAATTATCTGCCTTGCTTTTTTGGAAAAGTGCAACAGGCCCTTTAACTGCCATCTGGACAGCCAGCAAAGCTGGGTAGAGGGGATATTAGTTAAATGTCTAATTCAAAGAATAGTACCTCCCTAGTGCTGCACTGCAGTGTTAGAGTTGGGTATGAGCCCACAGCTCCAGAAAGACATGAACCCTTGACCTCTTGCCACAGAGTAATCACATATCAGTATGTTATGTGCACAAAATTTAAGAACACAAATGGTTCCAAAAGAACAAAAGTGGATGTTTGCTGAAGATTAGCCATGAGGAAGCCTAGCCTGGGAAAGATTACTGCCAGGAAAGCTCAGACAGCTCAAGGGGAGACTCGGAGAGCTAGTAGTGACCTTTCTGAGGTGTCCTGTGGCTGGATTGAAGAAGGTGTGGGAGAGGGATAGTTAAGGAAGTTCAAAAGGGAGTTGAAAAATTAAACAAATGAACAACAATTTTCAAATTCTGTATCTGAAAGGGATAATATTGTCAGAACCCAAATTCAGGATGTACAAGGATAAAATGATATGAGAACACTCAATGTCTTTAAAAGGGGAAAGGGTCAAGGCAAATATGAGGAAGAATTATCTCACAGAATGAACAGTGGACACTTGGACAGACAAACAAGAACAGGTGGTGTCAGCCAACCTGTTTCTACCTTCAGGCTCAAACTATATTCTGTAAGTGCCTTGAACAATGAGTGTTGGGGTAATCCCACTGAGTTTGTAAGGGAAAGAAATCAATGGGCTGAAGGTTTACTTTCTTTCCTAAATTTATATGTTCGTAAAACAATAGATTGACAAAATCAAGATCACAAAACAGAATCCATTCCAGCTAAACTACAGTACTATAGTTACATGAAAGTTTTAAACATGCAAAACGATGGTGGGAGAACACTCATATTTAGTGCAGTACAATATGGAGAAAACTTCAGCTGAAGGCTATGGAAAAGACATGGGTTTTCAGGACTTGAATTGGGCAAGAAATTTAGACAGTTGTATTGCAGATGTGTAGAGCTTTTCATGTAATCAACGTATGGCAGAGGAATGTCTGAACAACAACTGTAGACAGGTTAGCAGTAGGAATGTTTCTATGGAAGAGTATACAATGGGGGTGAGATCCTAACAACAACAAAAATGGAAAGGGACCTGGGGGAAGTCATATCAGATGACCTTAAGGTGGGCAAGCAATGTGAGAAGGCAGTAAGGAGGGCTTGCGGGATACTGGGATGCATAGGGAGAGGCATCACCAGTAGAAATCAGGAAATTGTTATCCCTCTGTACAGACAGTTGGTGAGACTCCATCTGGAGTACTGTGTGCAGTTCTGGAGCCCACATCTCTGCAAGGACATAGATAGAATGGAGGCTGTACAGAGGAGGGCAACTAAAATGGTGCAGGGTCTGCACCAGAAGACATACAAAGAGAGAGATTAAAGGAGCTTAATATGTATACCCTCGCGGAGAGAGGGGGCATGATAGAAACTTTCAAGTACCTCAGGGGAATCAACAAAGTCCAAGAGGGTAGCATTTTTCAGAAAAAGAGATGTACAAGAACAAGGGGGCACAATTTGAAGATAGAGGGGCGACGGCTCAGAGGTAATATGAGGAAGTATTTTTTCATGGGGAGGGTTGTGGATACATGGAACAGCCTTCCTTAGGAGGTAGCGGAGTCAAAAACAGTGGGGGAATTCAAGAATGCATGCGACAGACATAAGGTAATTCTAGTGGGGGTAGGAGAAAGTAGGCTGTTGGTTAACTAGGATCTGCAGCTTATCCATTAGGCAGGGAAATGGGCAGACTAGGTGGGCCAAGCAGTCCTTATCTGCTGTCAAATTCTTGTTTCTACTAATGGAAAGGATGTTGCTAGTGGCAGAATGAAGGAAGCATGTGGGAACATATGGGGATAGGAAGTTCATAATGTAAGGGGGGGCCTCACTGTGGAGGGATTTGAATGTTCTGGGAGCAACCTTGCACTGAATGTGCTGTGGCATTGGGAGCCAGTTCTTGTCACGAAGAATGGGAGTCATAATTTCCCTCGATAATTGCCATATGAGGAGGAGAGCATCAGTATTTTGGATGTACTTGTCGGAGTTTACTGATGAGAGAGGAGGGCAGTTCAGTGAAGAGGTAGTTGTGGTCAAGGTAGGAGATACTGTGAACATGAGAAAAATATCTTCTAGATATGATTTATATGTGCCGCAAAGGATGATTTAGGATTGAAGTGGATGCCCAGGTTCTTGACAGTTCTGAGTAGGTCATGATTGGAACACCTAAGTGGGCCATGCAGTGAATGTCCTGTATTTAGACTTCAGCAAGGCCTTTGATTCAGTGCCACATGGCAGGTTGGGGGGGAAACTGGAACATGTAAGGGCGGGACCAAAAATGGTGAAATGAATCACAAACTGGCTAAAGGGAAGGCAGCAAAGGGTGGTGGTGGGAGGGGACCTCTCATATCACCGAGAGCAGTGATGAGCAGGGTACTACAAGGATTGGTACTGGGACCGGTGCTGTTTGGGATTTTTATTGCAGATATCTCACATGGGATCCAGAGCAAGATCAGTCTGTTCGCAGACGATACCAAGATAGGAGCTGTGATTGATGATGCCGAGGGGTGGAAGGGGTTGCAGGAGGACCTGACTAAGCTGCAGAAGTGAGTGGAAACATGGCAGTTGGGGTTCAATGCCAAGAAGTACAAGGTTTTGCACTTCGGTGCCAGGAACCAGGGGAAGGATTGTCACTTGAATGGGGTACAGTTTGGGAGCTCCATGGAGGAGAAGGACCTAGGAGTGATCATTACAGGGAGTATGAACAACTCTGCTCACTGCAGGAAGGTGGCAGCAAAAGCCTACAAAATGTTGGGGTGTATTGCAAGAAGGATCTCCAGAAGGAGGAAGGTTATCCTGCACCTGTATAGGTCATTGGTCAGACCCCACCTGGAGTACTGCCTGCAGTACAGGCACCCATTCCTGTAGAAGGACATCAGATTGTTGGAAGGGGTGCAGCTAAGAGCCACAAAGATGATCCAGGGATTAGATAGCAAGCCCTACGAGGACAGGCTGTGAGAGCTGAATATGTATTCACTGGAGGAGAGGAGGGATGGGGGAATATAATCGAGACCTTTAAGTATCTAAAGGGGATAAACAAGACCAACACAGAAGGGATGTTCCAGACGAGAAAGGGGAGGGACACGAGAGGACATGGACTGAGATTGGAGGAGGAAGATTCAGGAGGGAGATGAGGAGACATTTCTTCACTGAAAGAGTGGTGGACAAATGGAATACCTTACCAGATGAGACTGTGTCCTGTAATACAGTGGGTAGTTTTAAGAGGGGTTGGGACAGGGTAAGGGTAAGGGATACTGGGAAGAGGAGGGTGGGAGGGGTAGCTGCGAGATGAGGTGCTAGCTGTACACTCGAGCAGACTCGATAGACCATGAGGCCTGTTTCTACTGGCACTTTTGTATGTTTGTATATAAGGGTATTCTTAAGTCAAGCACTGAGATGTCAGGAAAAGAAATGAGAGTGTGGCCAGTTGCAAAATGTTAAATGAGATGCACAGTTGGGTAAAAGTGGTACCCAGTGTTGAACTGGGATAGCAGATGCCCAAAGGAAAGAAGTCAGAGAAACTAAATGGTCCAAAGACAGAGACCTTGGGGGCCCCACAGAAAATAGATTTGGTGGTGGAAGAGAATCTGTTATCAAAGATAAAGAAAGAGTAATCAGACAGAGCAGACTTAAACTAGACTAGAATGCTGGGGTGTGTTGCTAAAGGAATCCCCTCTAGGAGGGAGAAAGTCATTCTGCCACTCTACAGGTCACTGGTGAGGCTGCACTTTGAGTACTGCATACAGTTCTGGAACCCATACTTAAAGAAGGACATCGGGTTACTAGAGAGGGTACAGTGGAGGGCAACTAAAATGATTAGAGGTATGGAGGGGAAGCCTTACGAGGATAGGCTGAGGGACATCAACATGTACTCATTGGAAGAGAGAATGGGAAAGGGGTGATATGATCGAAACCTTCAAGTACTTAAAGGGCATCAACAGGGTTAGTATGGAGGGCATGTTTCAATTAAAGGGAGAAGGGATTACTAGGGGGCACAGCCTGAAGTTGGTGAGGGGGTAGATTCAGGAGGGAGTCGAGGAAGCATTACTTCACTGAGAGAGTGGTAGGGGGATGGAATGTGCTCCCTGAAGAAGTGGTACAGTATCTCTTAAAACAGCGGAGAGCTTTAAAAGGGTGTGGGATAGGGTTAAGGGCAAGATACTAGTCAGTGGGAAGATGAGGGGGGAAGAGGGGCAAGGGTGGAGGGAGGAGCAGCAGGAGTCTAACTTCTGTGCTGCACAATCGAGCAGATGTGATAGACCATTTGATCTGTATCTGCTGGCAGTTTCATATATTCATATGTTCGTATGAACCAGACCAGGACTGTCCAAGAGGTACCCACAAAGCTGAGAAGGCAGTCAGGATGTAACAAAAGGTGTTAACAGATGAATTTGGGTCAGTGGCATACGGATAATGGGAAAGCCCTACTCACTAGAGTTGAAGAAGTTGTTGACTGCCAATACCAGTTTAGTATCTGTGCTGTGAATAGGATAGAATGCAAGCTGGAATCTGTCAAGCAGGCGGGTACTAGAGAGAGATTTTCAGAAAGTTGAGCCTAGCCAACCATCTCTAGGACTTTGCTGAATAATGGGAGGTTGGATATCGGGCAGACATTGGAGAGGGAGTTTGGGCACAAGACAGATTTGTTTGTTTAGAAGCAGGTGGTTAGTAGTAATGTGTAGGAAGTCAGGGAGAAACCCAATCGGCAGAGAGTTGTTCACAATAGTGATTATGTAATGTGTGGACCGATAACTTGATACCTTAGTGGATGGGCTAGGTTCTGGAATGGTCGTACTCTTCACTTAGGAAGAGTTATCAGTAAAGATCTTCTGAGCGACCCGGATAGGGTCAGATAGGGTAGAAGGGGGAGATGGGTTGCAAGAGAAGATGACAACAGGGAGTGGGTTTGGGTTATCAGTTCCAGCCAGACTAATGTTACAAGTAAAGTGGGAGATTTGAAAAAGCAACGATTAGGCAAAGTTCTCATATTTTAAGGTGGACGTGGTGTTAGGAGCACTGGTATAGAGTGGGGTGAAGAGTGAAGTCAGTAGAGTGGAAGAAGTATTGTGGATTTCTTTCACCATAAGATATAATATGAACATACATCAGAAGATAGATTTTTAGGAAGAACAGAAAGGCATTTGGTATATTGCATTCTTTCCTCCGCCAGCTCAGTGGGAATCCTATCACCCTTTTTTCTGCAAAGCGCCTGTCAAGTCTAAGTTTAAAGGTAGTTACAGTATTGGCTGATACAACCAACTCTGCGAACCTGTTCCAGATATCCAGTACTTGTTTCTCTTGAATTTTCCTCCTGTCAGTGACATTGTGCGTCCCCTTGTTCTCTTATCCTTAGATATTCTGAAGAGCAGCTGTATTTGATATAATGGTGTAATCCTTTTCAAGTATTTGAAAACCATGATCATGTCTCCCCTGATGATTTGCTTTTCCAATGAAAAGAGCCCTGATTCTGTCAATCGTCCCTCAAAAGAACACTGTCTGTGTGTTCTTGAGCAATATTTTATAGTGTCCTCATAACTTTTGCATAGCTCAAACTAAATCATGAGGTGGGTAGAATGTCATTGTGTCTCTCTCTGTCGTTGTGACACTCTCTCTCTCTCTCTCTCTCTCTTACTCCCCTCCCCCCATCTCTTGCAGTTGGCCTATTAATGACAAGGAAAAAATGGTCTTTACATTTCAATAGAGATGTTTTACCACTAGTTTTCTTTATTGACGTGTCTATGACATGACAGTATTTATGCACATTGCTTTTATTACTTGACATTGCTGCCATGCTGTTTAATAGGTAAAACAAATGCTCTGCCCCCACTTAGTTCATTGTGTCATGTTGTTTGTATTTTCCTGTGCTTATGTCCCTTCCAGTCCTACATATTTCCATAAAACTGGTATGTATTCCAAGCTATTTCTTTAAAGAACAATACTGCTTAACCAGAGGATGCTAAACAGCATCCACAAACTTTCTTATTAGACATATCCTTCTGTAGCCTTGCAATGAGTCTGCTTTTCCACATGATAAATCTCATTCACTGTGTCCTACCATTTCTCCCTGGCTGTAAGTTTTTAACCACTTTCTTTTTTAAGCTAATATTTTATGTTATTTATTTGTTTAATTAATTAATTATTTGTTAACTGGGTAAGGCTCACTAGGCATAAGGCCCATTTGCAGGGGAAACCCTGGACCCAAGGAAAAGGTCACAAATACAGTAATAAACAGACATGTTAAATTTATTTAATTTTATTACAGTTTATTAAAATTTCAATAGAAAACTTAACAGAACAAACAGTAAGTCTTTGTGTAAGAAATACAAGTAAAATACATATCCAAAATTTAATCTTGGCCACTTTCTAGTTATATATAGTACTGATGTTTTTTTTTTTGACACAGCAACCAGAATAGAAAGTAAATGCTGCCATACTTTAAACAGTCCATCATCCGAAAAGGCTTGCAGCAGAATATGCTCAGGTAAATTGTGTATTTCATGTCCTAAAATCCATGACACAGTCTCTCCAGAATTTTCAAGAAAATCTTTTATTCTACTTTCTCAACACAACCGTTTAATGGGGAACTGGCAGCACAAAGAGCCCCACACTCAAGCGTGGGTTTGGTCCCAATATGCACTTTGTGTGCAGAAAACATTTTGGTTTACTTACTGTTTACTGTGGTATAATAGATTGTATCAGACTAATTGTGTTTACTTCTAGGCTGACATCCTCTGTTACTACAGATTGTAGAATCCCCTGCAGCTGACATCAGACCAGTAGATGGCAGTGGGAGATTCAGTAGCCTGCAGTGCATGTTGGAGCTTTTAAAATCCCATATCAGATGTTTTCTAGCTCTGTTCTTCTCCAGGGGCTAAATATAGTTCTCTGTGACTGCATATAGTCCAGGAAGGCCAGTAGGACCAGAAAACAAAAGATCAGAGCTTATATAAACTCTAACATGCACTGCAGGTTATTGAATCTCCCACTCCTGCCTACTGCTCTTATGTTCACTGCAAGGAATTCTGGGATGGGCTGGCCTGCCTGCACAGGGATAGCACTACCGCTTGCGATGCCAGTGACCTGGGTTCGGAAACAAGCCTGAGGCTTCAGAGGGCCAGCTGGGGAGGAGGTTTGAGCATCCATAGGACAGTTGTCCTCCGGGGGGGGGTAGGGCTTGGTGTTTAACTGTCCTCTGGCGGAAGCTGGAGGCAAGACAAGTCTGAGCTCAGACCAAGGGCGGGGGGAGTGTGATGAACATCAGTACATGCACCTTGATGTCCGGTGCACGCCACGCCTCTGGGGAGAAAACCAGAAAAATGGCCCCTGAGCCCTGACTGCTCTGGATCTCCCCTGCCCGACCCATGGCCCTGGCCTCCTGACAAAGTGACAGAAGTTTGAGGGAGGGGGCTCCCTCATCCCTGCATGGGAGGGGCAAACCATGGCTATATAGGGGAGGGCTGGCAGCACCGGTTCATGGATACGGGGACACTAGCTTTAGGGATGCAGTGGTAACTCCCAAAGGAGTCGGAGCTCAGGTGGCCGGGGGATAAAATATGCAATAAAAAATAGGGATTCAGGGATTTGTAGTAACTGAAGATGTCAGCCTAGAAATAAGCAAAATTTGTCTAATTCAATCTACTATACTACAATAAACAGTAATTAAACCAAAATGGTTTTGCACACAAAGTGCACATTGGGACCAGCCCCACACTTGATTCTGGGGTCCTTGGTGCTGACTTTCCCCCTTTAAAGTCTATCTTGTAGAAAATTCCTTCTAGACTTCTGAATTTATGATATGATAAACAGCAGTCCCAACTCTTATTGCTACTATTTATCAAGAAATAACTTGTTAAATTCTCTTTGCCATATGGCAGCTTGGTGGTTCACTGGAAGTGTGTCACACTTCCATGCAGGTTACTTAGGTCCAGGAGGGAATCCAAGTCCCTACAGCTAGGAGTCCAAGATGGGAAAAATTCTACTGCTCATCAACACATCCAGCCATGGAGGGATTGCCCCATTGTTCAGCATCACAGCAGCTGCTCTCGGTGGTCCAGGTTATCTGCTTTCTCTTGTTGAGGAGGTGTGCCTGCATGCTGTTGCTGCAGTGTGCCAGGTCACCAGTGGCTGTGCTTGGTGTCAGGAAGGTGGGAAGGACTAAGAGGGAGAAAACTGAAAGAAAATGCCTGCCTCAGTTGAAGATGAAGCTGTCAGTCTGAGGCGCACTGCCATGGATCCCCTTGGCTCCAATATGGAAGCTGAACTATTCAGGTGCTACAGATTTACAGAACTGGAAGGCTGTATCTTGTAGGGCCACCCTGTTTCTGTGAAAATAGAAAAAAACAGGATTGAAATGGACTTTGCCAGTTTTGAACATGACATAGAGCCAAATTTTCATATTAAAAACCTATTTGCACCACATTTACAACCACCACTGCAGCCAAATTCATGTAAAACCTTTTCTATACCCCACATTTGTAGTGCAAAACTTACTGATTTGTATTCAGTTTTTGGAAAAAAAATAGATTTTAAGATTTTGTAAAATGGAATTGTCGATTCTTGCAAACTGAAATTCAGTGACCCCAATCTAGCTGTTCTGGCGTCTTTATCTAATATTTAGGCTGCTACCGGCTATCTCCCAGTCCCAGCCAAGCTGGCCTACCGCTTGTTCTGTTGTGGTTTGCCCTTCATAGGGGAACTTAATTTGCCAGCAGCCCCTTCCTCCTCAGTCTGCAGGATCTGGTGTGGGCCGGGTGATCAGACCCAAGAGTGCCTGTTGTCTGCTTTCATCCTGAGGCCAGTGTGGTTTTGTGGTGTGTGTGTGTGTGTGTGTGTGTGTGTGTGTGTGTGTGTGTGTGTGTGTGTGTGTGTGTGTGTATGTATGCATGTCCTCATTGTACAGGATTTTAGTTTGCTCAGTACTAAATTCCTTTCCCCTACCTCTGACTCTGCATGTGTGAACTGGATCCAGAGCCCCCTTACACCATTTGAGTTGCCTCTCTGGGCTAGCCATGGGGGACACAATGGAAGCAGTCAGGGGCATCCTTGTCCTGGGCCAGGAAATGCTGCCACTGGCAACATCCCCAGCCATGAACCGCTTGATCAGAGTCAACCCTTGTTTGCTCTGGATTCTGAGTCAACTGCACTGGAGTGTGTACTGCTTCTATTAGAAACATAGACTTTCACGGAAGATAAGGACTGCTTGACCCACCCAGTCTGCCCGTTTCCCTACCTAATGGATAAGTTGCAGATCGTAGTTAACCAACACCCTACTTCCTCCTACCTCCCACTAGAATTGCTTTGTTTCTGTCCCATGCGTTCTTGAATTCCCCCACTGTTTTTGACCCCACGACCTCCTCAGGAAGGCCATTCCATGCACCCACCACCCTCTCCATGAAAAAATACTTCTTCACATTGCCACTGAGCCGTCCTCCAATTATCTTCAAATTGTGCCCCCTTGTTCTTGCACATCTTTTTTTCTGAAAGATGCTACCCTCTTGGACTTTGTTGATTCCTTTGAGGTACTTACATGTTTCTATCATGTACCCCCTCTCCCTCTTTTCCTCGAGGGTATACACATTAAGCTCCTTTAGTCTCTCTTCATATGGCTTCTGGTGCAGACCCGACACCATTTTAGTTGCCCTTCTCTGGACTGCTTCCATCCTGTCTATGTCCTTGTGGAGATGGGGTCTCCAGAACATAGAAACATATTGGGTCATTCAGTGGCCAAATTGCTTTCATTTTCTACCCATTGACTGTTCATATCAATAATCTCTTCTGAAACTGTCTATGCCTGTATCTCCAGTCTGTGGTTTTGCCAGGTCTTCAGAATTTTCTGTGTTCCTTGCCTTTACAAAGTGAATACAGTACATACGTCCTTTGCTTTCTCTTCTGTTGGTGCCAAACAGTTATAATTCTTCAAATGAAAAGGGTGCTTTACTTCTCTCCAAATATTTTATATATTTTGACTTCCAGAAGTTATGTCATGTTTTGCCTTGTTATTACTTTATTGAAAATTAGTGCAGCTGGTCCCAGGCAAAATGAAGCTCATCAGCGCATAAACTTTGATCAACATTCATAAATGGTTAATGAACATCCACCACAGTTCCCCAACTGTTCTTCAACTCAGTTCGTGAACCAAGTTCATGAATTGTTCATCAACACAAAGTTCATGGAGCTGCTGAATGTTTAAAGGGCTATCATGTACTGAGACAAAAATAGATGTTTATAACTAATTTGCATATAAGAATGCACGGTTTCCCACTGTAAAAGTTATAAAGCATCACAAAATCAGAACCTTTTCTGTTTAGGAGTGGAATATATACATTTTACAAGGCAATTAATTATTTGAGCACCCAAAGGGATTAACATTTAAATTTACCACATTTTAAAGAGTTTCAGAATCTGCTGATAGAAATAGCAGCTGGGCCTTTCTGTTTATGAATGGAAGGTGAGCAGTGATTTCATTTGAAAGAACAACTAGAAAAACTAAGTCTAAGGTAAGATACAGTTAAGATACAAATTCTAAAATGTACGATTAAAAAAAGCCATTCATTAGAAAAGGCTGAGTTTGTTAAAATAATTCAATTGTTGTGGTTAATTGCTTTGGTTTTGTGATAAAACAACATAGGGTTAAATGGGCCTGCCTCTGAGTGCAAATATATTTTGAGAAAAGGGCTTAAACAGGGTTCCCTTCGGTTGAATTAACTAATATTACAAAAGCAGTGTATTTCTGGTCACTAAAAATGTTGATGGACTGTGTCTATGAAAGTGGAGGAGCTCCATGAACTTTCATGGACCTTAATTAACCTTTATGTTCATGAGCATTCATGAACACAGGTGCTCTACTTAATACTCATGCACAATTCATGGACATTAATGAACAATTTCACGCCCTCTTGATGGACATTTATGAGCTGTTTGTGAATAATTCATAAACATTCATGAACAGTTCATGATCGTTTCAACTGGGGAAGCATTTAGCGAAATTTTGATGTCTCCCATCTGCTTCCCTGGTGTTCTCTCACTGCTACAGAAACATAAAAACTGACAGCAGATAAGGGTTGATTGCCCCGTCCAGGCAGTCCATTTTCATTGTGATTGCTGTTACTGTAGACCCTCCTTGGTCCACTAGACCACCAAGGATGTGATTTGTTTCTTACAAGGGAATCGGGGCTGGGGGGGGCGACTGCTAGCCACCACAGACATTAATTACTTTTATTTTAAAGGAGATCAGGGTTGGAAGGGGCCACTAGTCACCTGGGGCATTTATTAATTTGATTTAAACAGTGAACGGAGCTGGGGGGGGTGCTAGACACCAGAGACTGCTGTCCATGGTTCTGTTGCTGCACAGCTGCCCTGTGGCTTGTGGCACACCTTCCAGATGCACCATCTGTTTGGCACAGGGCCACAGTTGTCACAGACCTGGTAGGAGAGTGGAGCCTGGTGGGCGGATTGGGGTGTTGGAGGCTAGAAGACACCCTGGGGTGAAATGGGTTCTGGAAAGGGGTTCCCCTCTGTCTGGTGCTCAAACCCAAGGGTTCCTCCTTGTGTGGGCAGGCAACATGGCCTTTCTTGGTGGCCCATCCTACTCGGGTGGTCTTATGCAATGCCACATGCATCAAAAACAAGACAGCAGTGATTGCTGATCTTGTTGAGTCATCTGACCTGATTTGCATCACTGAGACCTGGCTGGATGATAATGCTGGCCCAGTGTTAGAGTCAGCTGTTTCAACTGGGTTCTCGGTGATACACCGCCTGAGGATGGACCGTAGGGGTGGGGAACAGCCATTTGCTTTGAAACAGAATTGGACCTTGTAGTTGTACCAGTGGGGGAAACTAGGTCCTTTGAGTGTATCATTGGCGCAGGTGTGGGGTGCAGGATTCTTCTCATCTACCGTCCATTTGGGGGCGAGAAACAATTTCTGCAGAAGTCGTGGACTTCCTTGTTGAGATGGTGTTGGAGTCCCCCAGATGGTTGGTTCTGGGGGACTTCAATGCCTGGGTCGATGATGAACGCTCACAATTTGGTCAAGACTTCTCCCAACTAATGAATTTTTTGGGCATCACACAAGTTGTTACTTCTGCAACCCATATTCATGGTCACTCTTTGGACTTGGTCTTCCTACTTGGGATGGAGACTTCTGACTTGGTGGTGGAACCGGTTGGATGGTTGGACCATCACACTATAAGGTTAAATTTCCAGGCTCCCCATATAGATCTGCCCCTTTGGCGATGGTCTGGTACTGTCCTTTAAGGAGTTTGATTCCAGATGGTCTGGTGGCAGCCTGGACCTATTGGGCTTCCCGAGTGTAAGCTTGGATCCTAAGAATCTGTTGCAAGTCTATAATAAGACTGTGATGGAGGCTCCGGATTCCATGGTTCCTGACAGTGTTCGTCCACTCACTCTTTGCCCTTGGTCTCCTTGGTTTGATGGGACTTTGAGGGAGTTGAGGCAGGTGGGACAAAGACTGGAATGGCGCTGGCAGAAATCTGGCCTTGATGCCAATAGACTTAGATTGATGACCCATTACATGGACTATCAATCGGCCATCTTCTGTAAGAAGGTAGAATTCCTGTTCAGGGAGGTTGCTGCCATGCAGAATTGGCCAGATCAGCTCTGCCAAACTGTCGACAGACTGTGCAATCCAGCCTGTCTTCAGTCACGGAGCACATTGTCACAAGAGAAGTGTGACGAGTTTGCTCATTTCTTTGTGGATAAGGTTGTGGACATCAGGCCTGGAATCTGTGTGGCCCATCCCAAAGGGGGTAGCAATGGTTGGTGGGAGGTTGCTGCCCCTCAGTTTGTCTGGTCTGACTTTGACCGGTTGGCGATTGAGGATAGCGTGAGGAGCATCTGGAATATGCGGTTGACCTGCTGTAGTTTGGACCCGGGCCCAACCCGCCTCCCAGTAGGGTGTGTTGAGGTTATTGACCCAGTCCTAACCGAGATAGCCCGATGTTCATTAGAGACAGGTGAGTTCCCGGACACCCTGAAGGAGGTGGTGGTAACACCCCTCCTTAAAAAACCCTCTCTTGACCCAGACTGTCTGGTTAACTACAGGCCTGATTCTAACCTTCCCTTTGTGGGTAAGGATATTGATTAGGTGGTTGAGCTGCAGATGGAGAACCTTCTTACCATCCATGATATATACGATTCTCTCCTGTCAGGATTTCGGGAGAAGCATAGTACTGAGACAGCCCTAGTTTGGGTACTCAATGATCTCCTGATAGCAAAAGATTGGAAGAGCCGGTCCTTCTCAGTTCTCCTTGATCTCTCTCTATGGCATTCGACACGTTGGACCATGGTGTGTTGCTAAAGGACCTGTGGTTCATCTGTGGACTATCGGGTATGGTCTTCAGATGGTTTCATTCCTTCCTCTCAGGCTAGTTTCAGAGGGTGGTGTCTAGGATTTTTTCCTCGGTCCAGGTCTTCCTGCCTTGTGGGGTACTGCAGGGCTCTGTGCTTTCACCCATGTTGGTCACGGTGTATATGCTGCCGTTGGGAGACATTGTAAGGTGGTATGGGCTTCACTGTTATGCAGATGATACTCAGCTCTACATGTCCTTTGAGCCCGAGTAGGATGGTGCTGTCTCGGGTGTTTAACAACTGCCTCGCTGAGATCCAGGACTAGATGAATGCCAATTGGCTGAGGTTGAACCCTGACAAGACCGAGGTGTTGATTGTGGACCCAGGTCATCGGGCAGAGGGGTCTTAGGCTGGGTGTCCCTCCGGGCTTTGGCTTGGGGGCTACCAGCTGGCGACCTCTGATCAGGTGCGAAATCTGGGTGTTATTTTTGATGACAGACTGACGCTTAAGGCTCAGGTGTCATCTGTCATCAAGACCTCATTTTACCATCTGAGGAATATCACCCGGATTAAGCACCTGGTCCTGTCTGATGACCTTCCAACACTGGTCCATGCCTTTGTGACCTCTCACCTTGACTATTATAACTCCTTATACCTAGAGCTACCGGGGGTTGATATTTACCGCTTGCAGCTAGTGCAGAATGCGGCTGCCAGGCTGCTGACTGACTTACCTTGATCTTGCCCTGTCATGCCTGTGCTCCATGGCCTGCACTGGCTGCCCATTCAGTCCGTATCACCTTCAAGGTCAGTTTGCTGACCTATAAAGCCCTACACGGACAGGTACCATGTTACCTTCAAAATCTCCTGTGTCCCTATCACCTCCCCTCCCGCTCACTTTGCTCCACCAATGAGGGATTGCTAGAGGTTCCCAGGGTTTGTTTAAAGACCTCAGGTGCCAAGTCATTCATGTCCATGGCCCCTACCCTATGGAACTCTCTGCCTCACTGGATAAGGGAGTGCCTGACCATGGAGAGCTTTATGTCTGCATTAAAAACACACCTTTTTAGCCTGACTTATCCCAAATATGAATGAATTGCTGGTGTATACATATATTTGATTAGTTATTGAGTTTTTAATTGATGCTTTTATTAATTGTACAAGCACTTGGATACATGTTGACTTGCACTTTTATAAATAAAATGAGCTGAACAGAAGCTGTGGGACTTTGGCGCTGGGACCCTGCCTGATAGTGAATTGGGTGCAGGGCCCCTAGTTTGCACCAACCTTTGTGAATCAAGCCCTAGGTCTCAGAATAGGATCAGGTTTAACAGGGCAGACTGGATAGACCAATGGTCTTTTTCTGATAACTTTGTCCATAGTTCTGTGTGTCTTCACAGTCTACTCACCTTTCTAACATACCTCAAAGTAGAATCCCTTACCACTAACACTACTACCTAACTGCTACCCTGCCTTGACTTACTCTCCAAACTCTTCTGTACTGTGCAGTGCCCTCTGTTTGGACCCTCAGCAGCAGCAGCCCCCCATCTCCCCTAGGTTTCCCTCCTCCTTTCCAGCCAGTGGCTGGTACCAGTTTTGTATGGGAACAAATGACAACCCATGCCTCACTTCAGGATCTCCTCCCTGTACCTTCACGATCCTAACCAGCTCCTTATCGCTAAGATCTGGGCCTGTCTTTCTGGTCTCCTGTGACTCCACCCCCGACTCGCCCTCCCCTATATCCCAAAGTGCTGTTACTGTATTTGTCCCTCAACTCTGGCCTTGACCAGCATGCAGTAGTTGCAGAATAACCCATCTACAACCATCGTCATGAATACATATATCACAGATTGGTTCCTATGGGCAGTAAGTAGTTGGCTGAGAGGGGTAAGTAGCCCATCAGAATAAGTTTCAAATTGGTTATACCCAGTAGCCCTTCCCCTTCCCCTTCTGTTTTTTTTACCCATTTGCAGAACAAGCCAGTTAGATCTCCATGCAGCAGTTTTTTTTACTTTTTATACAAGATCTTCTAGCAAGCTAGGGCACAGTCTCAGGATTTTGTTGGATCTGCTCATGAGACTTCTTTGGTCGACGGGTGCACAGGGAACTGATCAACTTCTCTGTGTACCTTCCCCTGCCTGTGACTGCAGCACAGGCCAGAGTTCTCTAGGCAGGGTCCACAGGCCAGAGTTCTCTAGGCAGGGTCCACAGGCCAGAGTTCTCTAAGCAGGGTCCACGGAGGTCAGCAGAAGCCACAAGCCTCGAGTAAAGAGGATCTTTTTTAATCCCCCAGACTGCAGGTGAATAGGGAGGCAGTATAGTGTAGTGGTTAAGAGCACTGAGCTGCAAACCTGGAGAACTGGGTTTAAATCCCACTGCCACCACTTGCAGACTGTGTGATCATGAGCAAATCACTTAACTTCCTTGTGCTCCCAGGATGCACCTGGAAACAATCCTCAGCTTAACGTTTCTTTTCTGATTAAAACGTGTTAAAAAAATTGCTTTTCCTTTCACAAATGTATACTGGCTAGTCCTCTAATCACCCACCTCTCGGTATCCAAACATTAGCTGCTCTTCCAGTAAAATTCAGTCAGTAAATAAGAACAATAAAATTACTCAAGTGCCCATAGTGAGAGGAGGCTATGGTGGGATTCAACCTTGGAAGCCCCTGTCTGAATTTTCAGGTGACATTAGTCTGCCCTATTATCCATAAAGAATGACATCTCACTGTAAAGTCACCACAGTAGCATGCAGTCAAATCCAAGTCAAATCAATTTACTCCTCCATTTACCAGCCAAAGAGCAGGAATTCAATTACATTTTTAAAACATGATATAGAATAACGTAGCAGACACAAAAATAAGCACATTTGTTAAAACATAACAGAAAAACAGCTACAATAATGGTGTAATAAAATAAATTAGAATTATAGAAACACCTACCAAGTAGGACATCATGAATAGCATTACTTTATCTTTGAAAAAGCACACACAGATTGCAGAGACAGTAAGATGATTTTCATGTTTACCTTTCCTTTCAAATACATTTTGAGGAATGTTTTAATAGCCCAAGGGACAAAACTATTTTAATATATTTTAGTTACCTATGTGCTGATGGCACAATCAGGTCTCTGCCTTGGCAGAAAACGAATGCTATAAAATTCAGTAAATTCATTAAACATGCATTTCACATATCAGAAGGCTGTGTATTCCAATAAACAGAGCACATAACTGAACTAGGGGATCCTGGGTTTGAACACCACCACCGCCACATACTCCCTGTGAGACCATAAGCATGCCACTTGATTTACCCATTTTGTTTTTGGTCCACACAACTTTGAAATTAGGAAGAAGCAAGACCCCACAGTTGCATGTTAGCTGAGCTAGGCTGGGCAAATTCTGAAATAATAAATAACAGTAATTTTAATGAAATTTATAGACGGATGTGTATGGGGATACAGACCATGCAGAAAAAGTAGCCTGTGAATGGGTGCAGAGAATTAAGTACTTTGAAAAGGGGTGACCAGAAGAGCAGGGCAGGGGTGTAGCTAAAAATTTATGTTTTGTACACACGCTTTCCACTTGTTGCCCCCCCACATTACAAAATGTACACATCCTCTCCAACTGATGCCCCCCCATTAAAAAAATGTACACATCCTCTCCAACTGCTGCCCCTATTTCAAAACAAATCAGATTATCAGATGATTTATCTAATCTCTAAACAGGTTGTACACATATATATGTACTAAACAATAGAAGTTTAAACAGATACAGACACAAAGTGGCCTGCACTAACTCAAATACTCTAGGTTAAAATGATAATGATAAAAAAATGCATATGGTTTGGGACAGGTACTCAAAAAATGTACACAAATGTGTACAGTGAGTATGTCTGTCTACACCCTTGGAGCAGGGAAAATAGTCCCGCCATTTTGCAACGCTCAAGTCGGGTCCCACCTGGATTACCCTGCTAATGCTTCACCTGCTGAGATTATTTGTGACTATGTGCTCAATTAGATCTGGCCTTCCTTGCTCCTCTCCTGTTAGTTCCACCACCCTGGCTCTAAGTCTGTCTGCTGTTGCCCCACTTAAACAGCGGGTCACCCCTTTACCATCGGGCATGAGACTCAGATCCCTCCAATTGCCCCTCAAACTGAATCCCCTATTATATAAACCTTTCTCTTGCCTCTGTGGGGCTTGGCCAACCCTCTGGCATACTCTCCGGTAGTGGCTCCTGTTAGGCGTGTTGATTCCCTCCTTCCTTGTGAGGGTAGTTGACCTCTTGTCAGTGCACAGCCCCAGTTTCTTTGGCTTGGTCTTCCATTCCTCCTTCTTCCCTTCGTCCCAAGCCCATTTACTGTCCCGCTTCCTGCTCTGGCCTGGGTTGGCATTGGAGGTGACTATGGTAGTAGTGCCCTATGATGCCTAGCAGCTGCAGCTCTTAGGTGGCATATTTCAGCCCTTGCAGCTTCCAGCTCTGCACTCATGGCCTAAGGCAAGGCAGTGTTATTTTATTGACACCGAATCCCGGAGGCTCTGGGCACATTACAGACATTAAACAGAATAACTAACGTCAAAGCATTTATCAGTAAAATGATAAAATCAGCCACCAGACCCATAACAACTGTTAAGCAAATGGGTTGTAAGATTTCTTTTAAAAGTGTCCAGTGAGGGGCTTCTCTAACCTCCGTGGGAAGGGCTTTCCATAAAAGTGGTACTGTGATCTTTTATTTAATATTTTGGAATATTCAGAGTAGCACCTTTGAGCAGGGCTCATTTACAAAGGTTCCATGTCAATAGATACAGAAGTATATCTACAGAGAAGAAACATAATCAAGGATCATACAAAATCCACGAGTCATATTCAGCAAATTACAACAAACTGAGGACAGAATAAAAGCAAGTTCCTATGCTCACAAATAATACAATTTCAGTACATTACAACAAACTGAGGACAGAATAAAATCAAGTTCCTATGCTCACAAATAATACAATTTCAGTACATTACAACAAACTGAGGACAGAATAAAATCAAGTTCTGATGCTCATAAATAATACAATTTCAGTACATTACAACAAACTGAGGACAGAATAAAATCAAGTTCCTATGCTCACAGATAATACAATTTCAGTACATTACAACAAACTGAGGATAGAGTAAGAGCTAGTTCCTATGCTCACCAGCAATCCTGTATGCACAATTCCCCAAAGATTTAATGTGAGATCTCTGAATACAGAGGAGACCCACCTCAGCAGACTGGAGTGAATGGTTGGGAGCATGTGCAACTAAGAGGTCTTTCTGGTAGCCTGGGCCCAGACAATGCAGGGTCTTGTAGGTTAACAAACACACCTTGAAACTGGATAGAGGGGACAAAACCTTTTACAGGTACATAAGTGAAAAAAGAAGGGCAAAGGGAGGGATAGTGAGACTGAAGGGGGAGGATGTGGGCCACGTGGAGGATGACAACAGTAAAGCTGACATACTGAACAGATATTTTTTCTCAGTCTTTACTGAGGAAGAGGAGGGTAATGGGCCTGAAGGGAGTACAAGGGGTTGGAGTGGGGCAGAGATGGACACAAGTCCCTTTACACAGGAAAGGGTCCTAAAGGAACTAGAAGGAATGAGTCAGTAAAGCAATGGGGCCAGATGGGGTGCACCCTAGGGTCCTAAAGGAACTAAGAGAGGTGCTGGCTGAACCTCTGGCAAGCTTGTTTAGCCAATCACTGTAAACAGAGAAGGTAGCCAAAGACTGGAGGACAGCAGATGTAGTCCCCTTATACAAAAGCAGGAACAAAGAGGAAGCAGGGAACTACAGACCAGTCAGCCTGACTTTGGTAGTGGGGAAGATCATGGAAGCACTATTGAAGGAAAGATTGGTGGAACATCTGGTTGTCAAAGGACTACAGGACCCAAGGCAGCATGGTTTCACCAGGGGGAGGTCATGCCAGACCAACCTCATTGAATTTTTCGACTGTGTGACAAGGGAGGTGGATCAGAGGAGGACAGTGGATGTGGCCTATCTGGACTTCAGCAAGGCCTTTGACACTGTGCCACATAGAAGGCTATTAAACAAACTGGGGAATATGGGAGTGGACAGGACAGTAGTGTGGTGGGTAGGTAATTAGCTGGGCGGCAGGACACAGAGGGTGGTGGTAAATGGCTGTCACTCCACAGAGGGAAGAGTGACCAGTGGGATACCACAGGGATCAGTGCTGGGACCAGTCCTATTCAATGTCTTCATCATCGACATTGCACAGGACCTAGAAGGCAGAATTTCCCTGTTCGATGATGACACGAAGCTCTGTAACAGAGTGGACACACCAGAGGGTGTAGACAGAATGAGGAGGGACCTGCAGAAGCTTGAAGAATGGTCAAGGGCTTGGCAGTTGAAATTCAATGCAAAGAAGTGCAAAATAATGCATATGGGGCACAAAAACCCTGAAACGACATATCAGTTGGGGGGGTGAGGATATAGCGTGCACCAAGCAGGAAAGGGACCTTGGGGTTATCATCTCTGATGATCTTTAAGTAGGGAAACAGTGTGACAAGGCAGCAGGTAAAGCAAATAGGGTGCTGGGATGCATAGGCAGGGCATCACCAGCAGGAAAAGGGAGGTTATAATTCCACTATACAAGACACTAGTGAGGCCACATCTGGAGTACAGTGTACAGTTCTGGAGACCTCACCTACGTAAGGACATAGACAGGGTAGAGAAGATTCAGAGGAGGGCAACAAAGATGGTACAAGGATTGCATCACAAGTCCTATGAGGACAGGCTGAAGGACTTGAATATGTACTCCCTGGAGGAGAGGTGGGAGAGAGGGGGGATATGATTGAGGCATACAGTTACCTTACAGGGAGGAACAGGGTGCAGGAATACACTATTTTCCAATGAAAAAGATGTTCCAGGACTAGAGGGCATGGGATGAAGTTGGAGGGAAGGCGATTCAGAGGAGGCGTGAGGAAGAATTTCTTCACAGAAAGGGTGGTGGACAAGTGAAACACCCTGCCAGAGGAAGTGGTGGGGGCTGAAACAATCACAGGATTTAAGAATGCATAGGATAGACATAAGGGAATTCTGGAGGTCAGGGGTAAGGGGCAACAGACTTCTAGAAAAACATAAAGTGAACTTACAAGCTTAAATGGGCAGATTGGGTGGGCCATAGGCCCTTATCTGCCGACAGTGTCTATGTATCTATATATCTGTGAAACTGATGCACCACTCAACTGGTAGCCAGTGCAGTTCAGGAGCACCGGTGTCAGATGCTCAGAACGGGAAGGCACAGCAAGTAGCTGGGCTGCCATATTGTGCACCAGCTGTAGGTGATGCACCAGCATCCCAGAGAGCCCTAGGTAGACAGCATTACAGTAATCCAGTCTAGAAGTGATGGAAGCATACACCAGGGTCACCAAGTCAGTTGGCACAAGAAAGGGTTGAATCTGGGTGAGATGCAAAAAGCACTATGTACAGCTGCTGACATCAGATGTTCTAGTGACAGCTTGGAGTCCACAGTGACTCGTAGATTCCTCACCTTATCTTCAGCTCCAAGATGGAAGGACAGCATCATCGCTTTTCATTGCCGAGCCATACTAGCCTGGTTCCACCTGCAGCAACTTCGTCTTCAGCGGGTTAAGTCTGAGCCAGCTGGTGGCCATCCAGTCTTGAATTTACTTAAAGAGCAGCTGACACATTTGAAAAAACTTTGGAAAACATAATAGTTGGACACAATTCAGTTTGTATTTCACGTATCTTCTGTAGATTTATCCTTTTCATTATTTATTGAAGAGATTCCCACAAAAACAGGATCTTTATCCCTTAGAGATCATCTGCCTCTATAACTTACTCCCTGCTTGACATCATCAAGCTCTGTTGTGACATACAGTGCCTCAATTGAACCAACAGCACCCTATGGCACACCATGTCAAATGCTGAGGAAAGGTCAAAAAAGACAAGTATGGAATGAAGTCCACTATCCCTCATCAGGAGGAGATCATGGTGGACCTTAACCAGAGCAGTCTCAGTACTGTGGCGAGACCAGAAACAGGTCTAGAAAGGCTCGTAGATATCATATTTTTCCAGGCGTTGCTCCAACTGTACCCTTACCATCTTCTCAGTCACCTTCCCAAAAAATGAAGGTTCAAAACAGGTCTATAGTTAAATAGGTCATCGGCATCCAATGATGATTTTTTTACAGTAGGCTTCATCACCACCCCTTCAGTGCAAAAGAAATGTACCTGCCAACTTGCTGACCCTGGTGCATGCCCGGGCTATATCTAGATTAGATTACTGCAATGTTCTTTACCTAGGGTTATCCACGAGGTTGGTGCATCACTTGTAGCTGGTCAATAATGTGGCAGCCCGGTTGGTTGCTGGGACCTCTCTATTCGAGCATATCATTCTGGTTCTGTATGCTCTGCACTGGTTGTCTGTGTGGCAGCGCATCAGTTTCAAGATATGCCTATCTTCTTTGCTGCCCACTTCATTCAGCAGAGGCGAGAGTGGGCGTTTGGTGCTGTTTCCCCAATTTTATGGAAAGCCCTTCCCCCAGATGTGAGAGGAACCCCACTGCTTGATATTCTGTAATCTCACCTTAAACTTGGGGTTTGGCATGGACTTTAAAGGCTCTCTAGAGTGCTTCATAAATGTTATACTGTACTTTGCTGTTTTTAAATTTCTTATTATGTCTGTTCTGACTCTAAGGTGCCCAGAGCCCCTGGGATTAGGTTTCGTATAAATAAACTTGCCTTGCCTTGCCTATACTGAAGGAGTTGAAATAACAATAGATAGGACCACTGAACAGTGGGTGGAAAGACTTAAGAGGCCTTGCCCCTTCTGTCCTGAATTGTTATGTTATTGTAACCACCCAGTCCCCTGGGGTTAATAGAATCCCATCAGTGTCAGTGCTATGTAGAGAAGACAGCTGGTGAATAACTGGTTAAATGGGTTCGACTACTCACTCTCTGTTTACTTGGTTTTAGCTGAGATGAGGGAGATGATGCCAATAAGAACTCTTGCAGCAGCATAAGCCATGGCAGATGGCTGTGAGTGGGGAGTTTTAGAATCTTGGAAGAGTTGTTGGTTGGAGTCTGTAACGAGCAGTTGGAGGAGTGGGAGCTGCAGTGTGAGCTCTAACAGGAGAGCTTATTTTCTCACCCTAGTCTTGAGAAACATCTGCCTGCCAAGAAAAGTGGTGGAAACCGTTGTCTTCAGCAGGAGCTCCTGATGTTTTCATCCCCAGAGAGATGGAAAGAACTGCTACAGGAAGGATCCGAGGGGCAATCACCTATTTGATCCAGGACTTTGAAGCTGCCTGTTTTGTTTTCCAACTGTGAATAACCCGACTTTGTGCTTCCTGGGGGAAAGTACCTGTTCTTAGGTGTTTTCTTTGACAAAGGGAAATATACACCAGTTTCTGTTCTAAGTTGAGATTGTTCTCAAGTTTAAAGTTGGCTGGCAATTGTGTGGTCCAGAGGAAGACTTATGCACATTGTTCAGGACTTTAGTTCTACACTCAGAGGTAGCTGGATGTGAAAGTCATTCCAAGATGCATATTCCGAACAGTTTTACCAGAAGTTGAGGTGTAACTCTGCAAGAATGGCTGGGTATGGACGTGGAAGCAAAAGGTGGGCAGCACCCCAATCTTGAGTGAACAGTTCAGCACTACAGGTTCCGTAAGGGTGCCTAGTTATTCAGGACATGGTGGCCAATGCCTGAAGAGAAAGTTTACCCCCTGGTGTGGGTTGTGCTAATTATGAGCCCCTGTGAGCTAAGTTGTGGTCAGTTGCCACTTGCCGAAATGTTAAAGTCCTATGCCAATTGGGAAATTTGTGTGCTAAGTTGTGGCCAGTGCACTAGAAGAAAGTGTGTTCAACTGAGGCCATTGCTGCTGAAGAGAATTCAAGGTCCTTTGACATATGGGATATGTAGAGTTTCTGTCTGATACAGATTTCCATTGTTCTGCCATTGCCTTGTGCCACGATGTGTAAACCTTGGGGGTCCACCTTTGCTTTAGAGTACTATCTTTGGAATAAAGTCACACTGTAGAACCCCAACCTGGTTTGGACATTCATGTTGCTGCTTCCTGTGTTGAATTATTGGATACCCCTCCAGAAGTACAGACCTAGGGTAGCCCTAGCAAAAAGTTCTCTCCTCAGGACCTGGGTTTAGTTAATAACAATTGGTATTTGATTTGTACACCCCACAACTTTCTGACCTCTAGAAATAACAAGCCTGGAATACATTCCCAAAGCTAGGGATGGTACCGATTGTCCAAAGTAGTTCGGGTGCCCAGTCAAGGGTACTAAGGGGTAGCTTGCTGTGCAAATTAGTGTGTGTGGGGGGTACATTATGTTATGTTATTGTAATGCCTCAGACCCCAGAGTTTGAGACCCTGCAGAAGGGAAACTAGGGACCCCCCCAAGAACACAGACAGGAATCTATTAGGGCTCAGGGATCTCCTAGGGAGCATTAGAGATGATTCAGGTGTGATGATGGTGCATACCAGCAGCCTCAGGGTGTAGAGTGTGGGGACCTAGGGGAAAGAAAGCATGTAATTGGGCACAGTGCCCACTGTTATGCATCCTCAGCAGCTGGATACCACCCCCAGCAACACTAGTGATAACCCTGGTATCCCCTGCACCTGGAGTGTTCTCTGCAGCAGTGTAACCCCAGCAGTCTCTGAGTATCTGCAGTTTAGTCAGCAACTCCATAATAACCCCCGCAGGACCCCAGCATAAACAGCAGCAGCTAGGGTCCCTAGAGCATCCCCTGCAGCTCCACAAAAAGACCCCTTCAGCAGAAATCTCCCTCTTCTTTAAGACATTTTTTTCTCTTTCTCCTGCTGCACTGCCTGCACTCAGAACATCCTCAAGCAGGCAGCGTGAAGTAGTGACAGCCACACGCTGGGACTGCTGTCCCTGCCCAGCACGTGGACATTTTTCAACCTGCAGAAGTGGTTATGGCTCAAGCTCAGTGTTCAAGAACTAGAACCCCAAGCCTTCAAACAAGGACCCAGCCAACCACTGGGGTGAGTAATCACCAAACTGAGGACAGAGAAGAAAGCAGAAAGAGAACGATGGGAACCTGTGGCTTACCTGGGTTCTGTGGTGCCCCTCCTCCAGTCGAGCCTCTGGTCAGTGTAGTCACAGTTGTGAGAGTCTCCTGGCAACAAGGTTTGGCAGCAGCTTGCTTGATCCCCTCAGTGGCAGCAGTGTGTGGGGTTTTCCCCTCTTCACTTGTTGGTTGGGTCACCAGTTCAGGTCCTTTACTCATCCAACCCCACAGCATTGTGGGAGGGATGTCTCCCTCAGGATCTTTCTAGCTACAGATGCCGGGCCATGGTGGTGAATGTGGTGGCCGAACATACAGACAGTGCTGACCAATAAAACAAGAAAAAGTTAATTTTTTTATGTAAATAAATTGTGCAGTGTGGCACCTGAGCAAAGTGACTAATGCTGTGCAGGTGGGTGGGTGTTACCCATCCCAGGACTGCCAATAGAGGTGGCACAGAGGGTGGGCCAAGCAAGCCCCTGTAAAAGAAGTGCCTGCAGGGTGGGAATTAAGGAAAGGCTACTCCAGGAGCAAGTACAAGGCGGGGGGAGGGGTCAGAAGTACAAGAGAACTGCCCACAGGACAAATTAATTCAGGCTCCATCAGAGCCAGTATAATGGGCTTAAGCATCATTAATTACCCATAGGGCACATTAATAAAAGTCCCATAGGAGTTGGTACAGTGGGGTTGGGGCAGATGAAGCTGCATAGGAGCTGATGCTGAGGGGCAAATATCAGAATTCCTGAATATTTACAGCCTGTCTAGTAAACTGCATTTGAAGTGACAGTATACCTACTTGTGAGATTGCCTATTGACCTGTATTTGAAGGCACAGCGGATACTTACTGAGACTGCCTTTTAAACAAAAGCTAAGCTGTGCTCACTAGTGCCAACGATGATAGCTGCTTTGAGTTACAGTAGCTTTCAGTTCCCCATAAAAATCCTTTAAAATCTGTGAAAAAGTTGATTCAGGCTGCAGATTTTTGTTTTGCTCATTCATACTAGTGCCTGCCTAATGAACTTTAATTGAAAACTGGAGGAAAAAAAATCAGCTTTTGTTGTTTTTTACAACTTCTAAAATTGCTTCAGTAACACGATTTCAAACATAACCAGAAAACCAAGACAGCACAAAACACACAGCAACTGGATAGCAACTGTACAGCTCATCGGGGCAAATAAACTGGACCTGGTGATTATAAAAGATACTGTATGTTGGCTGAATTAACAATGGGCATAAATTAAAGTACCTTAATTAAAAAATAATCTGATATTATGAAGGGGAGAGTTGAAACTAACAAGAATAGGTTGTCAGTGCTTGAGGACTCTGTATTTAACTTAGAAGAAACTGTTAGCCTTCATACATAACAAAGTCAATATATTTTGGACAAAACTGATGACTTAGGAAATTGGGAAAGCCACAACAATATAAGAATTGTTGGCCTCCCCGAGGAGATGGAAGGGAACAACATGGTGGGCTTCAGGACTTCCTCCAGCAGTTCTTCATGGAGCTGTTCCAGCAACAGTAGCCTTCTGCTTATGTTATCATTGTACTTTTACCTTTTGGCACATTTAACAATTGGTACTTCATTTCAATCCTAACCTCGTTCCTTTTCCCCTCCACCCCCTCACCCCTTCTTCTTCCCTGCTTGTGCATCTTTGAGCTGTTCCCCTGCTCCTCCTCACCTTCCCTCTTCCACCCCTCCTCCCATTCTCTTATCTCATGCTACCTCTTTTGCAACTTCTTCCCCTTCTTCCCCCTACATTTCTCTCTTTTACCTCTCTCCCACTCATATTACGCTCTCTCTCTCTTGGGTTTTCTACAAGGCCTGCTAGGCTGCCCCCCTCCTGGCTAAACACCACCTCTTCTCCCTCTATTATTAATTTGTCTTCCTCCCCCTCACTTTGCCAGCACTCACCCTTCTCTCTGCAATTGACCCATTTCCCTCCATCCACCTCTCCCTTCCCTCATCTCTCTATCCCCATTACCTCCTTTGCAACTCCGCTCCACCTCCTGTGCAACTCATCTCCTTCTCTCTCTTGTTTCTCCCATCCCCCACCTTACACCCCATTACTTTCTCTCCTAGATTTTGACAAGGCCTCCCAGGCTGCCCTCTCTTCTAGCCCACTCTACTGTATATTGAGTAACATTCAGTGCTATTTTGATTGCTTTCGATGTATTCGTTTTTTAAAGTATATTCTTGATGTCCGCTATTTACTTATCTATTGTTTACCTTGTTTTGTATTTATACTACTGATATGGAACCTTTGTAAATGAGTTGTATTGCTCAAAGGTGTTGTATTCCAAGACTCAATAAATAAATAAGTATATAAAACAGTAGCAATGGCCACCTGACACTGAGCGGACACACCACTCCCTAGCCCCGAAACTGCAGGCAGGTGCAAGACTCAGACCTATCATTGTTAACAGGATGGTAACTAGTACCCTACTAGACTGGATACTCTCCAGCCACCCCAAACACATCTCGAATACAACTGTCTTCTTGGATGCTGTTCGTGACCATTCTACTATCATATGTAACTGGTCGAATAAATTTGTCAAGCCTCCGACCAAAACAATTATATGTAGGGTCCTAATCTGTGGGAACCTAGAGCCACTAAAATTACATCTATGAAAGAAAGATTGGTCACCAGTTGACTCTGACGATGATGTTGATATTGCACTTGAGTACTTCATTACTCACTTCGATGCTGCCTGTGACATACACACCTCCTATAAAAAAATGAAAAATCAAAGGGTCTTGTAATCCTTGGATCACTCCAGGACTTATTGATCTCATGAAATCTAGAGATCACCTATGGCAATGGCACAGGCAATGGGCAGAAAAATGGATATGCAGGGTTACAAAAAAGCTAGGAATGAATGTACCCAAGCCATCCATATCAAAAAAACAGGTACTATAAGAAAGCACTCACTAACTCCTGGAACGATGGCAGGAAATTCTGGTGCAACATAAAGGAAGTAACAGGAAAAAAACAACAAATTGGCCCTTTCAGTGCTCAAGGTTGACAGCATCCTGACACTCGACCCAAGGATCATTGCAAACACATTTAATAATGCTTTCATGGACCTCAGTGGTGTCCTTCCTCCTGATTTTTTTGAAGTTCCTACAAATACTGACAAAGTAGGGAAAACTGACCAGCCCCAGGCACACACACCCCCTTTCTACTTCAAAGCGGTTACGGAACAAGAAGCTAGAAAGTACATCCTTTGGTTCCTGGGAAATCCAGATTTAGTGGGGATACACTACATCTGAAACTAGTCACCCTCACCCTGGAAGAAATTCTATCACTTCTAAGTAAGATAATGAACCTATCACTAAGGCTATCACAATTCCCACATAAGTGGAAATCCGCCTTAGTGACCCCAGTTCACAAAAGTGGTGACAGAGCTCAACACGGGAACTATAGACCGATCTCCATTCTCCCACCTCTCTCCAAAGCCCTAGAGCACATAGTGGCAGACCAATTGATTGAGTATCTGGAAAAATATCAGATGCAATGCCCCCAACAACATGGCTTTAGAAAAGGGCACAGCACCACCACAGCACTACTTGAACTCACTGGCTTCATCCACAACTGACTCGATCACAGCCTTTATAGATCTTACTAAAGGCTTTGATACCATAAATCACTCCTTACTGCTTGAGCAGCTATCCAGCACAGGTCTGTCAAAGGAAACCACCATGTTTAAAACCTACCTTGAAAACCAGTCACAACAGGTGAAGATCGCTAATGTCCTCTCCAATAGGCAAGCAGTTTGGTTGGGTGTTCCACAAGGGTCCATTTTGGGTCCCCTCCTGTTCAGCATCTTCCTGAACAGGCTCCCTAGCTCCTGCCATGATCATATACTGCTCTACATGGATGGTGCTGTAATTTTCATAAGTAACCCCCATCCTAAACTTCTTGAGAACAACTATAACTCAGCTTTGCATATGTGGAGGAATGGTTCATTGAACACAAGCTTATTTTAAACTACAAAAAGACCAAAGTTTACTATTCAATAGATCCCATGAGTATAAATCCCACCCACTGACAATCAGAAATAGTGCTCCCCTTGAGCAAATCCAACATTTCAAATACCATGGAGTCACCATAGACAGCTAATTATCCTATGTACACCACATAGAAAATGTTGCCAAAGCAGTCGACATATGATTAGGGCTGCTGTACCAGGACAAGCATTGCTTGACCTCTGAAGCACTAGGTTTAGCAATTCACAGCTCTGTCATCTCCATTATTGATTATGGGCTGGTTATTTATGACTCCACCACTGATACATCTCTTCACCGTATCTCCACGGTGCTTAACAAAGCATGCCAGCTCATCACCGGGGCAGCACCACTCACACATACGTGTGACCTGTATGCTCAGGCTAGCTGGCTACAGTTAAAAGATAGATTCAAATACCAAACTTGCTTGTTTACAAAAAAAGTAAGCCTAGGCCTCATGGCCGCAGGAGTTCAGATGTTTCTATACCCTTTCAGTAACCCCCGTCGAGCACAAGGACAAAGATCATTCACCTACAGAGCCCTTTTCTGGCTTAACTCACTCTGCAGCGACATCTCTTCTGAAGTCAAGCTGGGCCCATTCAAATGCAAACTTCGACAACACCTCATGGCTAACAACAGCTGTGATTGTATCCTTTAACATCGTCCAGGCCATCTGTCCTTACTGCCTCTATTTAGCACTTATGAAGCCACCCCACTTTGTCAGCTCTGACCTCCCTCTCTACTCGCTTAGAACTCCCCTCTCTCTATCCTCACCTTTTTCTTCCCCCCATATTGCTCCTCCTCTCTCTCTCTCCCTTCTACTCCTCTTTCCTCCCTTCACCTCCTCTTGCTCTTTCTTCACTCCCCCACTCCCTTTGTACTTTCCCCTTCTTACCCCTCACACCCTACCTCACTTCCCACCCCTTTTTAACAAAGCCTCCCTGGCTGATTTTGCTTCAATTGTTTCTTTAAGTTAGTGCCTATATATCTAATGTTTTTGCCTGCTACATGGCATACATTGTACAATGCCACTCAATTTTTTATTTTGTTTGTTCATGAAATTCTATGTAAATTTGTTCTTTCTGTGTGTGTTAGTACCTATGTTAATCCAACTGACGTGGAACCTATGTAAAAGAGCTTCCAGCTCATAGGTGTAATAATCCAAGATTCAAATAAAAAAATAAAAGCTTTTTAAGATTATCAGTCAAATAGGAGCTTTTGAGATTGGCAAGGAAATGTAGATCACTCATGTGGAAAGGGGAAAAATATTACAGGATTTCTCAGCAGAAATCATGGACAGGCACAGGACATTTATAGACATAATGCAAACATTACAAAAGTGGGGCATTAGCTACTTCATAAAATACTCTGCATAGTGATAAATACTACTCCTGGCTCCTCATTTTATTGTCACACTGTTGAGTAGGCTTGGGATGTAATATATAGCAATTTTGGTGGTGACCCCAGTGGCAAACAGCAGATTTTTTCAAATGTATTTATTTATTTATTTACTTATTTCAGAAGTTTCACCAGGAGAGACATACTGATGTGCTAAGAGCTCATTTTCAGGTGTGTCCTGAGGGTAGGGGAAGTGGAAAATCGTATATGGTGAATACAGTATATCAAAGAGCATAATAAAAAATTGAACATGAATCATTATAACAGATTTGTGCAATGTAGTAGAAAAAGAAACAGATTGCCAGGGCAGCTATTGTTGGGAGGAGGGAGGGAAGGAAGAGAGTCATGGACAGTTACAGGAGGGAGAAGAATAGTCATGAAGGAGATACTTTAAGGAGGAAGCAGAAGAGGCAGAGCGAATTGACAAGGGAAGGGAGGACCAGAGTTTAAAAGGGCAGCATGAGAAAGCAGGTTGACTAACAATAGACTTTCTAGAAGGAACAGTGAGGGAATGGGAAGCATTATTGCACAGAGGATAGTAGGAAGTTGAGGGAGAGGATGAGAGGATAAGAGGGATGTAAGGTAGGAGGGAAGGAAACCAAACCATAATTTAGATATAAAGGAGGCACAATGGGAAAGGTGCCTGGCATCAAGAGAGGGAGTGAAATGGCAGAGTAGAAAGAGCAGTGGTGGGTACGAGGGGAACAGTCTAAAGCAAAATGACAAAAAGAGTGAAAGACAGGGTACAGTCTGGCAAGGGAGGATTTGGGAGCTCCGCTATAGATTATGTCACCATAATCAAAACTAGAGAAAATCACCTTTAATACCCACCGGGTCAATATGTCGTGCGCTTAATAGCGCATGACATAACCGCATAACAGGAACAGCACGGTAGGGAAGAACGAGAGGGTGCAAACCTGCGAAAGGGTGTATGTGCAGTAGTGTACCTTTTCACTCTCCCAGGCAGAGGATAAGACCTCTGCTGGGACAGGGGGCTGGCGAGCAGCTGCCGTGGCTCAACAGGATGAGCCACTGGCAGCAAGGGAGGCAGGTAGTGCGTTTGGGACTGGGTTTCAATTCCTGGTCCCAGATGCATGGATTTTTGTTTTCACACTTTGTGCAATTTAACTGTTAACTCCTCCCCAGAGTTAGTTATTTTAGTTGGTGGGGTTGGGGGGCTGTGGGACAGAGCCCCTACAAGGTAAAGACTTATGCTGGCAATATATTGCGCTGCGGTATGGCCTTGATTGTCACTGCGGCATAATGTCTTGTGACAGTATGATCCCGTGCCTCTTTAAAACAATCTTTCAGAGGACAGGAAGTGGGTACTCACTTTGTTCTTGTACAATGCACCAAGCTAGGGGTAGAGTTTTTGGTGAATGGCATCAGAATGCCTTGAAAAATCAAGACGACAGTCAAGCCAAACCCCAAGGTACTTAAATGAGGATACATGCTCAATAATAGTGAGGAAGTTTTTCTACACAGAAAGGGTAGTCAACGCTTGGAATAGTCTGCCACAGGAGGTAGTGGGTGCAAGCACAGTGGAGGGGTTCAAGCATGCCTGGGACAGACACAAGGGAACCTTGAGAGGGAAGGGAGTGATGAAAAGCCATTGATCACATAGGGTCAGTGGCCACATACAATGTATAGGGCCTTCAGGCAGACTGGATGGGTCTGGCGGTCCTTATCTGCTGACAAGTTCTATGTTTCTATGTAATAGCACCATCAGGGGTGTGAAATGAAGGGAGAGGGGTGAGTTTGGAAAGCCTCTGATGGTTGCCAAAAGACACAGAGACTGTTTTTTGGCATTGAGGGATAGTTGGTTAGCCTAGAACCAGCACTGAATATTGTTGAAGTTCAGCTGAAGCTGTGAGGTAAATAGTCCTCAACATTCTCAACCTGAGCATGCCACTGATTCAACACTCCAAGAACGCACCCAGTATGAGCCAGTAAAAGGCACTAATGCCCTGAAAGCAGTGGAAGACAAACATCACAAGCAATCATAGAAACATAGAATTTGATGGCAGATAAGGCCACTTGGCCATCCAGTCTGCCCATTTCTCCCTATCTACATTATTACATCAGACCATGCCTGATCTACAGCTTTTTTTTCCTTCTCTCCCCTCTTCCTTTCCACTATGATTCCCTTGTGCTTATCACATGCATTCTTGAACTTCACCACTGTTTTTGGCCCCATCACCTCTGCTGGAAGGCTGTTCCAGGAATCCACCACTCTTTCCTTGAAGAAGTACTTCCTCACATCTCTCCTGAATCCACCCCACAACAGCTTCATATCATGTCCTCTTGTTCTTGAGCACCTTTTCTTCTGAAAAATATTCACATCCTGTACCTTATTTACTCCTGTGAGGCATTTAAAGGTCTGTGTCATATAGCCCCTCTTCCTCCTCTGTTCCGGGCTGTACATACTGAGGTCCTTTAATCTCTTCTCATAGGGCTTTTGATGCAGAACCTGCACCATTTTAGTTATTCTCTTCTGAACTACCTCCACTCTGTCTGTGTCCTTCTGGAGATGTGGTCTTCAGAACTGGACACAATGCTCTAGGTGGGGTCTTACCAGCAATCTATACAGAGGCAACACCACCTCCCTCTTTCTGCTGGTGATACCTCTCCCTGTGCACCCCAGCATCCCACTCACCCTCCCTACTGCCTTGCTGCATTGCCTGGCCACCTTTTTTTTTTTTTTTTTTTTATTCTAGCGGAATAGGCCTAACGGTCTTTCGTGTCTGCTCGTTTGGTCAGCCCCCAACCTGGGTGCTGACCTTGCTGTCCCTTCTCTGGCTTCTCCCTTCCCAGTTCGGATATTCTTGCTGCATTGGATTTTGCTTCCAGAACCCTTCCCCTGTACCTGTCCCACCCCCTCTTGAACCCCTCCACTGTCTCTGCCTCCACCAGCCCCCTAGGCAGTGCATTCCATTGCTCCACCACCCTCTCAGTGAAGTAGCACCTCCTCCTTTCTCCCCTGAATCTTCCCCCCTCCAGCTTCCACCCATGCCCTCTAGTAGCCCCTTCCTCCTTCCTTCGAAGCACCCTGACTGTTCCTCCCCTATTTACCCTCTTCATGTACCTAAAGACCTCTATCATGTCCCCCCGGTCCCTTCTCTCTTCCAATGTGTACATATTTAGCTCTTCGAGCCTCTCCTCATAGGTCCTGTCCCCCAAGCCCCAAATCATTTTGGTTGCCCTCCTCTGGACCCTCTCCAGGAGGTTAATGTCCCGCTTTAAGTGTGGCCTCGAAAACTGCACGCAGTACTCAAGGTGCGGCCTCACCAAGCAGTTATACAGAGGAGTATCACTTCCTCCTGGAGGTGATCCCCCAGCGATGCATCCCAGCATCCTGTTGGCCTTGGCTGCTGCCCTCCTACAAGTCTCAGAGTTGTTCATCTTGACATCCACCACCACCCCCAGGTCCCTCTCAGCCATCGAGACTTGTAGCATTCCCCCCAGGGTGTACACTTGGCCTGGGTTTCTGGCCCCAGGTGGAGTACCTTGCATTTCCTGCATTGAACCTCAGCTTCCACTTTCTAGACCATCTTTCCAGAGCCTCCAGGTCCCCTGTAGGGCCACCCTCCCTCTCCATCCACCACCGCCTCCCAGTTTTGAGTCATCTGCAAAGAGACTCATCTCACTCCTGATTCCTGTCCTTATGTCGATACGAGGCGCTGAACAGAAGGGGCCCAAGGACTGATCCCTGTGGGACCCCACTAATGACCCTCCTTGGGGATGAGACTATCCCACCAACTACGACCCTCTGGGTCCGGTCCTGGAGCCAATTGCCTATCCATCTGATCATCTGGTTCCCCACCCCCATTTCTCCCAGCTTATCCAACAGGCCCACGTAAGGAACAGAGTCAAATGCCTTGCTGAAGTCTAGAAAGAGGACATCCACTGGTCTACCCAGGTCCAAGGCACTTGTCACCCAGTCATAGAACTCCACCAGGTTTGTCTGACACGATTTCCCGGGATGAATCCATGCTGTCTATCGTCCAGGCACCCTGACTTATCCAGCTCCCCCAGCCTCTCCTTGACAATGCCTCCATCACCTTGCCACCACCGATGTCAGGCTGACAGGCCTGTAGTTCCTGCCACCTCCCTTGATCCCCCTTGTGGATAGGGCACTATATGCGCCACCTTCCAGTCTTGGGGCACCCACCCTGTCCTCAGAGAGATGGTGAAAAGCTCTGACAGGGGTTTTGCCAGGACATCTGCAAGTTCCTTCAGCACTCTGGGATGTAATTTATCCGGCCCGGTGCTCTCCGCCTTTAAGGAGCTGAGGGCTTCCCTCACCTCTCTGCTGTGATTTCCACTCCGCACCCCTTCTCCTGCTTAGCCCTCCCCCACCTGCCAGTGATGCCTCCCCTCTCCCCAGACCTGCCGATCGGTAGGGTCCCCCCTCCTCAGTATCTCTGCTCCTCCCATGTATGATGCCTTCCCCATTTTCCCTGGTGAAAACTGAAGTGAAGTACTCATTTAGTACCTCAGCCTGCTCCCCGGGTCTTGTGCCCATCTCTCCCCTGATTTAATCCTGCTAATCTGCCCCTTCACCCTTCGTTTTTCCCCAATGTATCTAAAGAACCCCTTGTTCCCTCTCCTAATTTCCCTGGCCAGGTTCTGCTCCTTCCTTGCCTTTGCCGCCCTCACCACTCTAGAGGCCCTTCTAGCCATCAGCTCGTACTCCCCTCAATCCCTTTCACTCCTTGAGCACTTGAATTGCTTATAGGCTGCTTTCTTTCCCCGCACCACCTCCTGGACCTCCCTGGTCCACCAACAGGGTCTTTGGGCCCTACCGCATTTTCGTCTTACTCTTGCACAGGTGCTGGTAGCATCCTGCACCCCTCTCCTGATGATTTCCCACCTACTATCAGCGTCCATGTCTGACCCAATCCCATCCAAATGCTCCTTAAGGATCCTTCCCATTGCCTTAAAATCCGCCCCGCTGAAGTCGGTTACTTCCGTCTTTGTGCAGCCTTCTACCCCTCCTAGGTCCAGGCAGAACCAGACCGTGGCATGGTCACTCCCCGCCAATGGGTCCCTTACCTCCAGGCCCCCAATCTGGTCACTGTCTGCCAGGACCACATCCAGTACCCGTGCCTCCCTGGTCGGTTGCCTCACCTGCTGAGTTAGGAAGGTGTCTTGAAAGACATCCAACAACCTCTGTTCCCTGGTCACAGAGGATGTCATAGTCCCCCAGTCTGTTCCTGGCATGTTTAAGTCCCCCAACACCACCACCGTTCCTCTGCCCAGTCTGCAGTGTCTTCTAACATCTGCCACCAGACTGTCCTCCAGCTCCTCCGCCAGGGCAAGGGGTCTATACACCACTCCTATTTTTACTCTCTTGCCCCTCCTTGTTATCAAGGTGACCCAAATCGCCTCCACGGTTCCCTCCGCCTCCTCTACTCCCCCTATGCCAATGCAGTTTTTGACTATCATTGCTACCCCTCCGCCCCTTCCCTCCCCCCTGTCCTTCCTGAACATAGTGTATCCCTCCAGGTTCAGGTCCCAGTCATGTCTTGCAGTGGCCCAAGTCTCAGTGACCGCTGCCACATCCACACCGCTGCCACATCCACTGCTCCCTCAGTTAGCATCGCCTGGAGCTCAGGCATTTTATTGCCCAAGCTCCTGGCATTTAGCAGGACTACCTTCCACCCTTTCCCTATAGTTCCATTTCCCCTGCTCGTGTTCCCATGGGGATTCAGTTTTCCCCTGGTCTGCACTTTGCCAGTTGGCCTTTTCCTGCAATCCTCCTGGTCCCCAGGGGGGTGGAGACAGAGTCCCTCCTTTATCGGCACCCCCTTGACAGCCTTTTCTCCCATCCCACCCCCTTCACAAGTTTAAACCCCACTTTTCACCAATGAACCTCTATTTTGAACTTAAGGATTCCTCCCTCCAAATTGAGATGTAGTCTATCTCTAGCATACAGCCTTATCCTCCCAGGTCTCCCCAATCCCCATCAACCCATACCCTCTGGCCTCACACCACCCCTGAGCCACTGGTTTATCTCCCAATTTTCCTTTGTGTTCCCCACTAGCCCTTGGCACTGGCAGGATTTCTGAGAAGGAAACTCAGCGTCCTATGTCATGACAGACCCCATGCGAAGCTCCCTGAATCTTGCCTGTATCTCTAGCTCGCTATTTCCCTCAATGTCATTTGTACCCAGGTGGACCAGTATGTCTGGGGAACCCCACAATCCTTGCCAGCTGATATACCTCGTGCTTAGCCCTGTGCACCATTAGTCCAGGGAAGCATCTTGTTCTAACTGGCCAGGCTTCTCCCTCCCTATCCCATTTGATACCCTGATCATAGAATCCCCAGCAGGAGCACTCTGACCACTCCTTTCCTCCATTCCCCCTTCCATGTCCCTCATCCTTTCTACAGGCCTCTCCACCCAGCTGGCTCCGTGTTCCTCCCATCTGGGTGCCACATGCCACCCCTCCTTATTTACCATGGCCACCCTCCCTCCAATCCTATGCCTCTCCTCCTCCTGAGTATCCTTCTGTTCCTTGCAATTCCCCTCACTGCTCGCAACTGGTCCTTCTCCCCATCTACAACTAGCCTGGCTCATCCTCCTTCCTTCCTGTCTCCATTTAGTTCCTCCTGCTAGTCGTGCTCCCTGGCCTAAACCCTCAGCCCCTTTACTGAATCCTCCTTGTACTTCTGGTCCTTCTCCTTTACCTTTCCTCCCAACTGGTCCTTCTCCTTGCGCTTTCCTCCTCTTCCCCTGCCCCTCCTGCTCTGATTCACTGCTCCCCATTCTCCTGCATTCCAGGTCCCCCTGTTCTTCCTGCTATCTGGCCCCGCCTCCTGCCTCCCACTCCCACTCCCTTTCCATCTCTAACCACCCCTGTCGTGGCTACATCACCCCCTCATCCTTGAGCAGAAGAAGAGAATTGAAGCGGTTACTGAGTGTAAGGTCTGATCCGCCTCCCCGCCTTGCTTCCTTCTGTCCAGCCCTGGCCATCTGCCTACTTCCCTGAGAATGTTGTCCCTCTGTCCCCCCTTTGTGAGGGCCTCCAGTTACCTGCCTGCTTCCTTGGTAGTGTCCTTTTGGACCCCCTCTGCCAGGTTCCCTATGTGACCCCTGAGTATTCTCCTGCACTCCTTTCCCTATGCCCCCACCCCCAGTGCTTGGTGCAACCCTGTGGGAGATTCCCAGCCCCCTTCCCCAACCATACCACCCCCCTTCCCCCAGCTTTCTCCTAATCTCCAACCTCCTCCCTGTTGTGCTAGCTGGTAGCACACTGGGCAACCACCCAACTCAAGCCCAGTCCAGTATCATGGCTGCTCCACACCCTGTGCACCCCACCACCCTCCCAAAGATGCCGCCCAAGATGTGTGGTTCCGTCCCCTTCCAAATAGGTTTCCTTGGTGAGCCACCAGGTTCCCCCCTAGTCCAAGATACCCCTACTGCCTAATCAGGTCACCCACTAATCTTAGAGACAGTCCCACTGTACACCAGCAACCCTGTTACTAGGTGCAGTACAACACATTAAACTTATAAGAGAAATGAACAACTCCCAAAGCTCCTCTCTCCCAGCCTTTAAATCCTACCCCCAGTGGCTAGAACTACATGAGCTGCACCTGCAGCCTTTTCCTCCAATTGCAGGGCAGGTGTTCCCCTATAAATTCGCAGACTTCTGGGGAGGGAGGTGGGGAGGTGGGATTGGGCAGACACCTGACTCGAGAGAGAGTGTATCAGCCCTGTGTCTCCCCTCCAAGCCCAGCAGCCAAAGAACCAGGCCCAAGCAAATCCCACCAAATAGGTTTTAAATCAGAAGAAATAGGCCTCTACCAGTGCAGCCTGTTACACAGTGAAACATCCACAAAATGAGCCCCACTTACAGCCACCAAATCAGTTTACAAACATCCAGCAGCACCCAAAACAATACCCTGCTAGCCCCTTAGAAGTAAGAAAGAAAAGAACTAACCTACCAAGTAAAATCCACAAGAACCCTGTGAAAACAACAGCAGCAGCTACTGTCCTGGAACACAACTGATCCTGTCCCCTTCCAGTTCTTTCTCTGATATAATCGCCCCAGGACTCTTTCCTGCTTGGTGGTCGTGAATACCATTCCACCCATTTTGCACTCTACCCCTGAGTTTCTGTGCCCTAAATGCATTATTTTGCACTTTTTCACATTGAAATCCAGCTGTCATACCCTTGACCTCTCCTCTAGTTTTCTCAGGTCTTTTCTCATCCTTTCTACCCCCCATCCCAGAACATACACCCTATTACAGATTTTGGTGTCATCCGCAAAGAAGCAGACCTTCCCTTCTAGCTTCTCTGCAATGTCTCTTATAAAGACATTAAAAGCACCAGTCCCAGCACTGATCCCTGAGGCAGTCTCCCTTCCACGGAGGGAACTCTATTTATTATCACCCTCTGTCACCTATCCTGTAACCAATTTCTTATCCAGTTTACCACCTTTGGACCCACTTCTAAGCTACCCAGCTTGCTTACTAGTCTCCTATGTGGAACGGTGTTGAACGCCTTACTGAAATCTAGGTAGGCCACATCCATCGCTCCACCCTGATCTAGCTCCTTGGTCACCCAGTCAAAGAAATCTGTCAGATTGGTTTGACATGCCCCCCCCCCATGAAACCATGGTGCCTTAGATCTTGTAACCCACTGCATTCAAGCTATCCCACAATTCTCTCCTCTAGCAGTGATTCCATTAACTTTCCCATCACCGATGTCAGGCTGACTGGCCTATAATTGCCAGCCTCCTCCCTGCTACCACTTTTGTGTAGTGGTACTACATCCCACTCAGATCCCTTTTTCCTAGCCCTCTCCAACTTACAAATCTACTGTCAAGAAAAATAACTTTATCATGCAACCACCATGGAATGCCCAGATTAATCAGAAAAGTAAACCTCCAATCTGGTAAATCTGTAGTCAGTGAAACCATTGTATAACGTCGAACCTTATGAAGCACACCAGAACTCACAGCTGTAAAAATAGAAGCACATCTAGCAATGAATCCACACTGAGAAAATAACCCCCACCATCCACAACACACCTTGATCCACAGGAAGAAATGCTACATTAAACTCTGAAATCTTTTCTACTCTTTTATCCATTCATAGTGTGTGCTTCCAATAGTTTCCAATTTATGGGGGAGAGGACTTCTAGTGAAAACATACAAAACTGGGTGCCTGCCCTAATACTATAGTACAGAATCAGCCTGGATCAGCAGTGAATAAGAGTTTATTTTAATTGCAGTTTGACATTTACATAGATAGATAGAAATGTTTATTTTTTAACAGGAGATAAACTTTTAGGACTGTAAGGCCCGTTTTACAAAATTGCCCTGTATAAGCAGATGGTTACGTAAGGTGGAAAAGTGCAAAACTTAACAATTGTTTCAAAGAGGACCAAAGACTTATAATTCGAATCCATAAAACACTTTTAAAATGCATTTAATTATAAACTTGCAAAAGCATTTTAAACAGTACAAGGACGGGATCTTAATTTGGTATCGTGTACAAAAAACAGAAATATTTATACTACACTATGGAACAATGTTTCCCCACTAGGCAATCACAAGATATAGAGTTAAATAAAGTGTCCACGTGGTTTGAGACAAGACATCACACAAGGTCCATTGTTTATAGACTTGTTTACATAATATGCAACAGGCAATCCTATTTTATAACCTATCCATTTCTTACAAATATCCTAAGGCCCTTTACTATCCTAGACAGTAACATGTAACATTCCACATCGTGTCTTCTTCCAGTGGTGTGGCTGCACGCTATTCGGAACGATTCTCAGAAGGAGCAGGGCGTTGTTATGCTTACTTTCTGCCTGGAGCAGGTATGCCATTGTTGCCTGGTTAGTGTTTTTCCCAGTAGAAAAGAACTGCTTGGGTTTTAACTACACCGCCTTTCCAGTTCATCTTGTGCCACTGTAAAAAACAGCAGAGAAGACTTTGCTTGAGCCTGCCTTGGTGGCTGTGGGCTTGGAGTCTGGGCAGTGGCGGAGCCCGCCCCAGTCACGGAGAGAAGGACTACAGCCTTCGGACGGCTGTATGGTTGAAGTCCGTGCTGCTGAGGAACCTGCTGCTACCCTAAACAAGGAATGTGCATTTTTTAACCCGGAATGACAGCCTGTGTCTTTACTTTTTTTATGTCTATATATGAGTTATCCTAGTTATCATACTAGGGTTTTGATTATAGTCTTTGGTTTGGTCATTTGTGTGCATTGAGAATTGTTTTCATTCTATATATTTTGCTTTTGCTCTTAACTGATTAACCGATTTTAGCCTTTTATATTTAAGGACTGACCTTGCCCACTATTAAGTTTTGTTGTTTGGTCAGCCAAGGTACATTGAATAGTATAGTTTGTGCTGACCGTCGACCGATGGGTTTGCAATTTTTTTGGAAAATGCTAGATATTCTAATATAACAAACTTAGAATTACTATTATATTTTGATATTATTGCCTTTGCTGTAGTGCTGTAACCAATTAAACAATTGAGCCCTCAGAGAGCACTTAGAGAGTTCATTTAGCTGACTGATTGATCGAGTTAATTAACCTAATTGACTTACCCCTCTACCTCATTATCAACCTGTTCTCTCTACTTTAAATATCAGTACACCTCCTATTACAGTGTAGATTGGTGGAGAAACGGTGGAGAACAGCCATTAAAACCTTAGGCTGTCCTGTTATATTTGCATGTAAATGCTTTCTAGCTGCTTTTTAGCTGCTGCTTAGATGCCTTATGGTTTTGGGTCCATTTTTATTTCGGTAAAGAAATTTACGATTCTTTGACTCTCCGAGTTTTTAGAATTGACTTCACCTCCGAATCAAAGTACATGCAGGAAACATAGGACTCAGAGATTCATATTTTTATATTTTACCTTTGGTTCCTAGTTAGTTTTAGTCAGAAGTTAGCTTTCTTTAGCTTTCTCTAGCTCTTTTGCCACGATAGCCAAGACAGTGACAATATTGTTATTTTTATTATCGTAAGTGCTGCTTATGGCAAAAATCAGTAATAAGTAGTTAGAGAGAGAGAGAGATAGGAGCGGGCCGGGGGACACTTCTTCCAACAAACCCTCCGCATTGTATTTTGTCTTTTTGTGTGTTTCAGCGAACACAGACAGTGAGGTGGTGGCGCTGGAAAACTACAAAATAAGCTACCCCCCTGGATGAGATGATAACTGTCCTATAACTCAATTGCTATATTAAGGAGGAAATAGCAGGTCCGTGCCTTTTCTTAGGAGTTGGGCAATTGAGAACAGCAATACAACTTTCAACTTTCAACAACAGTTATAAACTCAAACTACTGGACTTTCTGTTGGACTTTCTGTTGGGGCTGTGTTTGGTTATTCTGCATTCATTTATGAGATCTTGGAATCATCCCTGGAATCGGTGCTTGGCAAAGCTTTTTGTTCCGACGACCATTTCTTCTTCGGTTTGGGCTGATTTCAATACGGGAACTCTGGACTGCTCGTGCTGGAAATAGGACTGAAGTGGTGAAGTGGTGAAGTATTCCAGCTTTATCCCTTGAACTCTCTGTATTAGTTCAGCAAACTTGAACAATTATTTTTTAGACTCATGACTTGTAACTTGTATATTAGAGTCAAAACTGTATTACAGCATTACCTGCATTACCGTTTGTACTTTTAGTTTGCCTTGTAATCTGTAATAACTTTTATTACTCTTCTTTACCCTTGCATTTATATCGAAGCCTACTTTTAAAATGGTTGTTACTAGAAGTGGAAAGGGCAGTGTTTTAAACCAAGCCTCAGAAGACGCTCTTTGTTCCAGCTCAGTTATTGCATTATCAGAGACCCAGGTTGATCCTACTGAAGACTTTTCTTGCATGCATATTAAGGAAAATAGAAGGGGCAAAGAAAAATATAAAAATAAATGTAAAAATAAAATGAATACTCCCAATACTTCTAATAACCCAAATAAACAAAAGGAGAAACTACACGCTGAAAATACTAACCTGGAGAGAAGGCATAAAGGTCTTCCTCCCTCTTCCCTCCATGTAGATATTTTAGAAAATAAGAAACAACTTAAAATAACTGATTTTTGGAGTAATAAAGGGAAGGGGAAGGGTCCTAACTTCAGTTCGACCCCTATTTTGGTAGCAACCGATTTGACCAATTATTTAAATGGATTGGGCAATCACTCTGAAACTTTGTCTAAAAACTCTTCCAGAAAAGACTGGGGAATGTCTACACAGTCAGCTGAATCCATTTCCTATGATCAGTATGCATGAGATACACATAAGTCCGATTTAGAGGAGTTAGAGAGGTCTGAAGATCTGGAATTGAGATTTTCACCAACTTCAGACATGTCCTGTCCAATCGATCTAGAGATACTCGCATCACCTAGGCTTTTTCTTAGAACCAAGGGACTACCGACAGAGCAGGATCAGTTTAAACATAGTTATAATTATTTAGCCTCATATCCTAATAGAAAGCTAGGAGAACAGATTTCAAATCTATAATTAAAGATCTGAGTGTCACTATCGAGGGATTAAAGAAGATGGGTACAACTCAAATAGATAAGGAAATAGAGGGGAAGTACAAGTCGCTGAGGTCTAAGACCCCCTCAGGAAACAGATTTCAACATTGGTGAAATCCAGTGTACTGACAAATCATACCTGATGGCTACCTCCACTATCTCGAAGCAGACTCTAGAGATTTTAAAGAACAGATACTCTGCTGATATAGTCATATTGGAAAATATTAACACCCTTAAAAATGAGATATGTAACATAAGAGCAGACATTTTTCATAACAGAGTACTTCTGGATAGAATCCTGAACAGCAGTAAAAAATATCCTTCTGAGTCTGCATCCTTGGGAACTGAACCGCTGACCACAGATAAGAGGTATATATATATATATAGGCATACAAGTACACCTCCCTTCACCCTTCATTAAAAATAAAATATGTGAATCCAATATAAAGAACTCAGATTCAGAAAAACAGGATAATGGTGAATCTGATAGACAAACACAGAACCAACAAAAATGAACCAAAATAAATAAAAAATATAAAAAGGAAATCTCTATCTAGTAACAATAAAAATCTAGAAAAGCCAACTATACAGGAAACAAGGGAGGGTCAGGATCCAAACAAAAACTCAAAACAGGGTAAACAGCAGTGCAGGAGACGAAGCTCCACTCAAATGGTACATATAACGAAATATCTTGTGATGGAATAGTAAGTGGGGAGTCACTGACTGCTTTTCAGAGGGAGACTGAGACCGACGGTCATTCACTCACCAAAGATGATGCTATTAATAAGATTCCAGCAAAGGTTTCAGGGATCCCTCCTGTTTTACAGAAATGTGGGAACACTGAATTTTTGACTGAGATCTGTAACATAGCTATATTAGAGAACAAAACAGACAGTTCACTACTTGCCTGGGTACTTAACTTTCTTGAACTATCACATCTTGAGTTAGAAAAGGAAGTATCTATTTTTAGATCACTGAATCCTTATTACAGGAAAACTGTTCTACTCTATTGCACATCCTTGAGGACTGCCTATTCCAGCTTAGAAAAGGCATTACTCTTAAGGGAAAAGGGCTATGGTATTACATTCCCAATGTTAGTCCCAAGAATTTCCCGAGTCCCTTAACAGTAAGGAAAATAGCCCTTATGAGCAGCCCCCGATGAAATGTGCGTAGTAGCTTTTGAACCTCAGAGGGAAATCTTAGGAGTGATTAACGAACACATTGAAAACCAGAAAAAGTCATGGCTAGGGAGAACAATCGCAGTGTTTGGGTGGAAATTCATGGATAAGAATGCTAGACGGAAGGTAAAAGGGGACCTCCTCTATTTCCTAGAAAAAGCATCAGATTTACATATTTCCTGGAATATGGTAGATTCTATTAATATACAAAATAATACAGGTCTTTCATCCCAGATTAACTTTACCTTCAGAAATCCAACTATCTAACAAAATATTGTAATTGGCAGGCAAATTGGACCCATTGGGAATCCATATAGTGGGCATGACAGAGCTGGATCCAGACACCCATGGCCGTATCCCTGTGATGGGAGTACAGGAGCCAGCCCCAGTTTTAGATTCTCTTTTAATAAACTTTGAAAATTTTGAAGACCCAAATACTTATGCACCATTGTCGACTGTGGTTTCCCCCTGACACTGGCAATCCTGGTGGCACCCCGGTGAGCTAACATCTGAAGAGCCAAACACTGGGATGGTAGTCGATACAGAGAGAAAAAAGAATATGATGGATGCCCTCTCTATTCTCTCTTGGAATATTAAGGGTACACATCTTAAAATAACAGACCCTGAGGTTTTGGGTTTTCTTGAGTCCTATGACATAATAGGGATTCAGGAAACATAGTGCACTGAACAGTCTACTCCTGGACTGGCAGGTTACACAGCCACAACCTTATCGGCCTCCAGAGACAAAAAATTTGGTAGGCTTAAAGGGGGACTTACTTTTTTTATCAAAATACAGCTAGATTTAGGAATTACCTGAATAGCAACAAATCTAGAGGGAATTCTGACTCTACAAATTCATAAAGGTCTAGAGAAAGCTATTCTGTGTAATATATATTTTGCCCCCAGATTCAGACATTTTGAAGCAGCAGATACATTTATTCAGAATCTGAAAACTTTGCTAGATGATCTGTCAGACAGCTATGCAGATTGCCATGTAATTATTATGGGAGACTTCAGTGCTAGAGTTCTTCTTGTCTTTTGGAAGACAATTATACCGATTTTGTCTATCTGCTTCCTTGGCTAATGACAATATCACCCATAAAAGGTCCTCACAGGATCTGGTACTTAACCCCAGAGGCAGGATCCTCCTGGAAGTTTTTGCATCCAGGAATTACTGTTTCTTAAATGGAAGAACTCAGGGTGATGTGTTGGGGGTCTTTACTTTTAGGGGTCCGATGGGTTCTTCTACTCTGGACCTAATTTGGACTAATCTGGAGGCAACCTACAAGGTACAGAAATTAGAGGTTAAGGACAGATTGGAATCCACCCACTGTCCTATCATTCTCACTCTGAATTGCCCCCTAGGAACAAATAGAAAAACGGGTTTCCTGGAGGACAATTTGGAGATTATTAATGAGAAAATAATTATCTGGGGACCTCTACATCATACAAACTTTGAGTTTATTTTAAATACTGGAGAAGTGTGTTATATACATGATTCCATTATAAACTTTCATGAATCAACTAATATCTTAGAAAGTTGGGAAAGGATATCTATGATATTGAAACCATGGTGCAAGAAAAAAATACCTTCTTGTAAACAGATACATAAAAAGTCTTGGTTTAATACAGATTGCCTACAGGCTAAAACATTTTTTGGCAGAATATTGAGGGCACATAAAAACAAAAGAAATAAAACTATTGCAGACTTTAAAATACTTAAGACAGAAAGAGAAAAGTATAAGTTATCTTTAGAAAGGGCAAAAGAAAAATATTCCCATGGACTCTGGGAAAAACTCAGACAGTCCGTACTGAATAGAGATGGTAGAGGCTTCTGGAAACTAGTATCTCAGAGTTACAACAAATACTCTAATAGACTAGAAGCCTACATTACACCCGAAGCCTGGACTGTCTATTTCTCGGAGCTCTACTTCTCTCAGTCTGAACTAAAGATGACTATAGCCCAAGAGCCCAGGGGAGAAATGTTTTATCCATGGCCCATCTTTATTATGGAAGGAGTTATTCTCCAGGCATTATCATTACTGAAATCTAACAAGGCTCCAGGCCCTGACAGTATTCTGGGAGACCTATATAAATCATTTCCTAATTGGTGGTGTCTGCTTTTACTATTTAATGGACTTTTACAAGGACTCCCTTGTCCTCCTAGTTGGCTAGGTAGTCATATATTTCCCATATTCAAAAAGGAGGATCCTTATAACCTGAAAATGTATAGACCAATCAGCCTTATAGATGTTTCCCAGAAGATCTTTACAAGGATAATTCTGGGAAGACTATTAGACTGGGCTGAAGAAAACTCAGTCCTGAATGAGGCACAAAACGGCTTCAGGAAGAATAGGTCCACAATACAACACTGTTATGTTTTGTATCATTTGATTTGGAAATACACTAAAAGTAGAAAAACAAATCTTTATTGCTGTTTTGTGGATTTCTCTTCAGCTTTTGATAACATCAGCAGGAAAATTCTTTGGACAACACTCAAGGCGTTAGAGCTGGAGAGTTCCCTGCTGGGTGTCATCATTAGACTCCATGAAAATACTTGGGCTAGAGTCCAATACAATCAGTATGGACATCTGACTGAGAAATTCTTTATGAACATAGGGGTTAGACAAGGATGCATTTTGGCACCCACCCTATTTAACATATATATTAACATAATTTTGGAACACATTTCTATCCCCAACTTCCACGCTCCCAAGGTAGATCGCACTAGGATTGATTGTCTTGCATGCGCTGACGATTTGGTTCTGTTGTCAACTTCATTACTGGGACTTAAAAGGAAATTGATAAAGTTTGAATCTCTCTGTGTACCGTACAAACTAAAAATTAACTATGGTAAAACAAAAGTAGTGGTGTTGGGAAATCAGAGTAAAAACATCACTAGTTTTAAGATAGATGGGGTAAACATAGACAGGGCAAAGTATTATGATTACTTAGGAGTCCACTTTTCCTACAGTCTTTCCTGGCATTAACACATGGAGATAATCCAAAACAAAATGAGATTGTCAGGGAACGCCCTAAAAATATTTAACAATAAAATGGGAAAAACTTCAGTTAAAGGAATTGTGAATGTACTCAATGCTACAATAAGAACAAGCATGTTATACGCTTGTGAAACATGGGGATATGCACAGACCAGAAGGCTACAAACTATTTTAAATAACCTGTATAGATACATCCTCATGCTACCACAAGGGACACCAAAATGTATTCTAGCATTGGAATTAGGACAGCGTACCTTACTTTCCCTTATACAGGAGCAACAAATTATATTCTTACTCAAACTTTTTTTGTTGCCTGAAAGTAGATACCCCAGAATGTGCCTTGAAGAAAGCATAAGAATTGCCAATTTGGGATTTACTCATCCCAGTAATCGGTTTATCAAGGAGGTTATGATGCCAGCTGGCCTGGGACATTTACTTTATGAAGTATATTATAGACCTCTAGTAGAAATCAAACAGGATGTTAAAATCAGACTGGGAGCATTGGATGAGAACCTTTTGCTTACTCAGCTCTCCAAGCTCAAACTCCATGATTATTACAAAACAACTAAACTTTCATGTGGTTTTGAGTTATACCTTTCCATGATAAATTTTAGATTAAGGAGGATTTATACCAGATTTAGAACCAAGTGTTATACAGCAAATTATGTGCAGCATAGATATAAGGAAAATGCCTTATCTTCCCCATTTTGCAAATGTGGTTTGGAATCAATAGATGACTTAACACATGTCATACTATTATGCCCCCTTTATGAAGCATCTAGAAAGAAATGGTTGGGTGAACTTCTTGGATGTCTCAGTGCCTCTCTCCCCCAATATGCTGGGTTATCTCTTCAAAACTAAAGATAAAAAAATCATTGAACTGTTGGCAAGGTTTCTATTAACCACATATTTGTAAAGCATGGCTCATATTATTATGAAATTTACTTATCATGATCAAAATAATAGTTTATTTATATCATTTAATATGGCATTCTTTGCTTTGGTGCTATATGATGGGTGTATGTTAGACCCATAACAGTAGTTTTAACCTTTTACAATTTGTATTTTATGTGATGTGTATACAATTTTATATTGTATACGGCTTATTGCTGATCAATAAATTGTTTACTTACTTACTTACATCATGTCTATACCTTTTCTAAACTCTCCTAGATTCCTTGCATTTCTAATCTCTGAGTTTAATTCATTCCATATTTTTGGGAGGTAATACCTTCTTTGCATCTTACTATACGCAATATTGACAAAGGGGATCCTTAAACCTCCGTTTTTTATGTCCCTCTAAGTATATTTATTTATTGCTTTCTGTGCATATTTTGTTCCATTTTCATTTCCCTCTCCAAATTCCATTTTAAAAAACATAACTTCAGTCTTTTTCCTACACAGGACCATTTTGGAGGCCTGCAGCTAACACTGCAGGATTTCGAAATCAGACTGCAGTGTATTCTGTAGTTCCATCCTCTCCTTGGCTCTGGCTATCAGGGCCATATAATCTGCGTACAGATAAATTTGACACCTTTCAATCAACTGTGGCAATGAGTTTATGTAAATTAAAAACAGAAGGGGGCTCAGGATCGAGCCCTGGGGGACACCCCTAAAACCCCCTTTCTCAGGTAGTACATCACCCCCACAGACCTGCTGCGTGCGCTCTGTCAGGTAGGAGAGCATCCATGTTTTAACTGGATCAGACATGCCAACAAGCATAAGCCTATCCATCAAAATGCTGGAGTCAACTAAAGCAAAGATTTCTGAGAGGCTGGTGAACAGTGTAAATATTATGGTGGCAGATGGGAGAAAGTTCAGCAACCCACACATCCTCCCCACCATCACAGAACCCTTGAGCAATAGCCGAGGTCTTGATCACCACTGGCCTGGTAAGTCTCCAAGAGAGAGAACATGCAAAAAGACTTTTAAAAAGTTAAAACTGTTTCAGCTACAGTTGACTGCTGGAAATTTTAGACACCTAAAAATGGTGTTTCCTTGAACTGAATGAAATGCACTGAAATGCATATTTATATCCAATATATATAGATTTAAAAAATGCTAATACTACGAATACTGTCTGATCTATATGTCAGGTTGTGCACAATGGCAGCCTTACATGAATCTTTAAGCCAGGTCCAATGGATTGAATTCTTCCAAATAATATTAAATTGTCTTGCTCCAAATTCAAAAGTTGTTTTTGACAAAATACCTTGCCTAACAGGGAACTGGAAAGGGGTAGCATGACAGTTCAAGTTAACCAAACTCTCCGTTTGGAATAATTTGACATTAGGGCACATGAAGACATCCTAAAAATAGGTACAAGAGAATTTTGCATGGTTGGCCAAGCAAAGTAATCACTATGGGGTATCACCTCCTCTCCTTTAAGTCATAGTGGGCTAAACATTACTAGTGTTACGCCTCCTCATGGGACTTAGTATTGCTGAGTAGCTCTGGCGAACTGCTTCACAAAAAGGCCCTTCAGCCTGAGCTGTCTTTTTATGCACATGTAACCCTCTTACCTCCACTAGTCACTAAATTCAACCTTGCAGTCTTTTACCCTAGGGAGAACAAAGAGACCTACTCGAACTGGTGATTGATTGGATATAATTTAATTCCTGTTCTTGTCTACTCTTGCCTTATTTTTTCCCCCCAAATGCCTCATTCTGAGAGTCTATTGACAGGTGCAGAAACACCAAGTTAGGTTGGCATTTAAAAAGTATGGTAGTATGAATGATTTAGTCAGTCACTCAGAACTTCAGTCTTATGTATTCTCATGTAAACTAACAGAATGTATAAAACTTCACTGGAGAACTGACAGTTATGGTCTCTGTAAGATTGTCAGTTAAAAGAAAGGAAAGCAAAATCCTTGGTAACCCCCAGTGCATCACAGCAACACCAATCTTACGATTGTTTAATTTTAATATTTGAGGTAATCTAAAGTAAATTCTTCAGTAAGTTTGTCTTTACATGACTATTAATTAATTCATTAGTGTAGAGTTTCTTATTTTACACTTACCTAATGTTTACTGTTCTTACAATTTACTAAGAGTACTTACATAGAATTCATGTAACTGATAAGCATTAGCCATTCCTAATCTGTTCTCTGTAGTGGTATTTAAGTGCCTTCTTTTGTACCCTAGCTTAAATATAAAGTTTAAATTCCTAAACTCTAACTTTAGTACAGTACTCCTCTCACCATTTTCTATAATGACTAAACTATATAAGTTTGTACCTTGGAGTGTGCAAGGATTAGGCTAGCCAATCAAGAGGGAAAAAGTATTAGACTAGTTACACAAAAATGGGACTGACATAGCACTCCTCCAAGAAACACACCTGATACAGTCTGAGGTGGAAAAACCTTAGTTGAATCCAGTTGTTTCTCATATAACAAGCATTTGTCAATGCCAAACATTCACTTGTAGGTATTTGCAGTGGTGTTTGGCATGTATGGTGCTTTACCCTAATGCCCTGTGCGATTGCTGGTATTTGCACAATACATTTTCAGCATGACCTTTTTGTTACCCCCATTGTGCACTACATAGGCGGAAACATGTTTTGGGCAGGATGTGAAAAATGACAGCTGTACTGCTCATAAGGAGGTGTGGTAAAATGGCAATGTTGAAAATCTGGAGTGGAAATATTGAAAATGCAAACCTACGGCGCGTGGAACTGTGCAACGCACGCTCGTAAAACAGTCATTGTTAGAATTTTTCACCAAATTTTCAACATTGCCATTTTAAACGTCTGCTAATGAACAGTGTCACTGTGATTTTCTTACTGTGTCCCATACATTGATTTCACACACTGACTGCGCCATTGTGCACTAGATGGGTGGAAACACGTGTTGGGCAGGATGTGAAAAATGACAGCTGTACTGCTCATAAGGAGGTGTGGTAAAATGGTAATATTGAAAATCTGGAGTGAAAATATTGTACCGCGAAACTTACGAGCGTGCGTAGGAACTGCACAACGCACCGTAGCAGTTATTTTTAGGAATTTTTTCACCAAATTTTCAACATAGCCATTTTAAGATCTCTGCTCATGAACAGTGACACTGTGATTTTCTTAATGTGTCCCATACACTGAGTTCGCACACCGACTGTGCCATTGTGCACTACATGGGCGGAAACACATTTTGGGCAAGATGTGAAAAATGACAGCTGCACTGCTCATAAGGAGGTGTGGTAAAATGGCAATGTTGAAAATGTGGAGTGAAAATATTGAAAATTCGCAAACTTACAAGCGTGCATAGGAGCTGTGCAATGAACACTCGTAAAACACTCATTTTTAGGAATTTTTTCACCAAATTTTCAAAACAGCCATTTTAAGACCTCTGCTCATGAACAGTGTCACTGTGATTTTCTTAATGTGTCCCATACATTGAGTTCAGCACACCAACTGCGCCATTGTGCGCTACATGGGCGGAAACATGTTTTGGGCAGGATGTGAAAAATGACAGCTGTACTGCTCATGAGGAGGTGTGGTAAAATGGCAATGTTGAAAATCTGGAGTGAAAATATTGAAAATTCGCAAACTTAGAAGCGTGCGTAGGAACTGTGCAACGTAGACTCGTAAAACAGTCATTTTTAGGAATTTTTTCACCAGATTTTCAACACAGCCATTTTAAGACCTCTGCTCATGATCAGTGTCACTGTGATTTTCTTAATGTGTCCCATACATTGAGTTCGCACACCGACTGCGCCATTGTGCACTACATGGGCGGAAACACGTTTTGGGCAGGATGTGAAAAATGACAGCTGTACTGCTCATGAGGAGGTGTGGTAAAATGGCAATGTTGAAAATCTGGAGTGCAAATATTAAAAATTTGCAAACATACGAGTGAGTGTAGAAACTACGCAATGCACGGTCGTAAAACAGTCATTTCTAGGAATTTTTTCACCAAATTTTCAACACAGCCATTTGAAGACCTCTGCTCATGAACAGTGTCACTGTGATTTTCTTAATGTGTCCTATACATTGATTTAAGCACTGCTAAGCCATTGGTAATGCATTACATGAGCGAGACACACGTTTTGGGTGAGATGTGAAAATGACAGCTGTACTACTCATAAGAAGGTGTGGTAAAATGGCAATTTGAAAATCTGGAGTGGAAATATTGAAAATTTGCAAACCTACGAGCGTGCGTAGGAACTGCGCAACGCATGCTCGTAAAACAGTCATTTTTAGGAAGTTTTTCACCAAATTTTCAACATAGCAATTTTAAGACCTCTGCTAATGAACAGTGCCATGGTGATTTTCTTAATGTGTCCCATACATTGATTTCGCACACTGACTTCGCCATTGTGCACTACATGGGCGGAAACACGTTTTGGGAAGGATGTGAAAAATGACAGCTGTACTGCTCATAAGGAAGTGTGTTAAAATGGCAGTGTTGAAAATCTGGAGTGAAAATATTGAAAATTCTAGAACTTATGAGCCTGCATAGGAACTAGTACAGCGCTAATAAAACAGTCATGTTTAGGAATTTTGCGCAAATTTTCAACATGGGGTTTTGGGACCCTTCTCATGAATGATTCACTGTCATGTGGTGTTATAGGGCCCGAAGAGGGTGATTTAGCGCAGTGACTGTGCAGTGACTCTGAGAATCGCCAGCCGGGCCATAATAACATCATGACAGTGACAGATGAAAAGTATCACTTATTGAAAGTATACAAAATAAAATATCTCGAGATAACCAATAAAGTTGAAACCCGCTATCTAGCCCATTATACAGCTTACCGGCATTTCCTCAGTTCGCGTTGACTTTGAAGAGTGAGCGTGTTCCCGGTCCAGCGATGATCGCCGCGCTGAGTCCGGAGGTAAGTATGGGGTGAGGGGTGTGGGAGGCGGGTGCGCAGTGGGTGGGTGCGGTTGGGGAGGGGGCTGGGAGACTACGGGACCGTTTTGCTTTTCAGGGTGAAAAAAAAGACGACGTGGATGTTTGCCATGCTGGGTGGGCTCTCAGCATGGCACCAAAGCTTTGGGGGCATTTGGGGGACGGGAGCTGACGGGGATTGGGCACCCCGCCGGCAGATGACTTGGATGTTTGCCACACTGGGTGGGCTCCCAGCGTGGCACCAAAGCTTTGGGACATGGAGCCAACGGGGGATTGGGCACCCCATCGGCAGAGGACCCAGGATGTTTGCCACGCTGGGGTGGCTCTCAGCGTGGCACCAAAGCTTTGGGGAGGGGGCGTGAGGTTTACTAGAGCGTTAGTGATGACAGCGGTAGTGTTTTCTTTGAAGACCACCGCTGTCACACACAGCCCCACACCCATTGCAGCAGGACCACCACACCTGCTCAACAGAGCAGTGGATTGAACGGGAGAGGCACACCTCCAAAGTGTGCTACTCTCCCAAAACGTTCCTTGCACATGCATGCAAGCGAACGTAAAAACGAGGTATAGTACTGTCATGTTGATTAAGAAAGGGGCTAACTTCATAAAACACAGACACATCACAGGTGAAAATGTGAGAATTTAAATACTCACGGGGACCCTGGAAGACAAACAAATGACACTATGCAGTATTTAATGCAAACGATAAAGAGCAAAATCAGTTTTTCTGAGCCATTTTCCAAGCCCTCTCTGACTTATGAAACTGTCAAGAAAAATAATTACATTCAGCAACTACCATGGAATGGCCAAATTAATTGGAAAAGTAAACCTAGCTTCAACTTAATGATTTGGCAAACTACAAACTAATTTTGGGAGGGGACTTTAAAGAAGTCCTAGATCCTGTTATGGACAGAAATAATGGTAGCACTACAATTTCTGTGAACTCCACACCAGCGTGGAGAGCAATACATTCATTCATTTTGTTTTTATTGATTGAACAAATGTCTTTTCAATGTAAAAACAACTGCAAAGGAGAGCAATACTTAAGCTAAAAGATGATCTAGGCCTAACTGATTCATGGTGAATTATCCACCCACAAGATAAAGATTACACTTTCTTTTCAAATAGGCACAGATTTTTTAGTAGGTTAGACTATATTTCCCTCTCAACTTCACTCAAAAATTACATACAGTATGAGCATATGAAGAAGAAGGCCATTTGGTCTATCTAGTCTGTTCATATTGCAGGGTCCACAGCTTGAGCTATTGGCCCTGCCCCTATCCCATCCTTTCCATCCTCCCCACCCATAACCCTTACCTTCCCCTGTGTCTATTCCAGCCTCCCCTGAAGCTTCCCACTGTCTTTAATGAAAGCACCTCTGCAGGCAACACATTCCAACTGGCTACTAGCTCCTCCTTGAAGAAGTGCTTCCTGACCTCAGTCCTAAATCTATATCCCTCCAGTTTAAGACTGTGTCCCCTCATGTTATGAATGCCACTTAGCTTAAAGAAACCCTCCTTATACACTTTATTTATCTCTTTTGAATACTTGTAGGTCTCAGTCATGTCCCCTATCTCCTTCCTGTACTGCAGGGAGTAGATGCTCAGTGTCCTCAACCTTTTCTCATATGCCTTACCCTGCTGACCCGTAATCATCTTTGTAGCCCTTCTCTGGACTGTCTTCTGCAGTTTAATGTCCTTTTTGAGGTGTGGGCACCAGTACCAAATCCCATATTCTAGATGTGGCCTCACTGGTGACTTGTACAAGGACATTATAACCTCCTCTCTCCTACTGTTGATCCCACTAGTTATGCATCCCAACATATTGTTTGCCCTTGCTACTGCTTTCTTGCACTGCATGGAGTGCTTCAGGTTGCACTCTCTGGTAACAGCCAGTATCCAGAGCATTGTCATATCTGACCATGCTCTAATAAGCCTAACCATTTCATTGGAAGAAACAGAATCTAAAACTTTTAGTTGGAGGTTTAACACCTGCCTAATAAATGATGGGAAATTTAAAGACTGGATCACAAAAGAAATAACTGACTTTCTCATCACTAATGATAATGGACAGGTCTCCCAGTCCTGTTTATGGGAAACTTTCAAAGTCAATCTACGAGGATGGGTAAGAAGTTAACCATCAGCCAAAAAGAAAGAAACACAAAAGAATTAGTTGAGCTTGAAAAAGAATTTAAAAAGTTACAAATAAATACAAACAAAAAGTAGGAAATAGACCTGAACATGTACGAACAATAACAGCATTTAAATATAAAATCAATAAAATCTATTCTCTTAGAGAGACACTGTTAACACCTTTTGGTCTCAAAGTGTCCCTAGTTTAAAAAACACATTTTATGATTGCCGACATTCAGTTAAGATTGCTGATGTAGCTGGTAGTTTGATCCTGTCTCTTTTTTCTTTAAAAAAGTGAAAAACAGACTGCCCACCACACTGGTGTTACCATTTCCTTGATCAGCTCCAACTGCATTTTTCCTGGACTTAGGAACACCCACAACACAGTCTAGCCCCTCATGATGCAGTGGAAGGTTAGGAGGCTACTGCCTCTTGAGTGACTGCACTGTTTGGGTGTGTTTCTAATGCTCAGGAAGTATGCAGTAAGAACAGATCCCGGATTGTAAACAAAACAAGGTTGTTTATAAATATACACTACCATGCATTTCAGTTCTGCTAAACAAGGAGACAGACAAAACAAACAGCAACAACAATGAATTTTAAAGAAGGTAAGCAATCATAAAATGTAGGTTTTTCACTAGAAATGATATGATGAAAAACAGGTTGACTGTGTCCCTCTAAAGCAGAATATACATTATACAGAACAAAACAATATTTTTGTGAATCTGGGGAAAAAGCTAGCAAGCTCCTAGCTTATAGACTTAAAAAACAACAGACCAATAGTTTGATACAATGAATTCAGACTAAATCAGGTACAACCTGCATTACTAACAAACAAATTAATGATGACTTGGCTACATTCTGTTCTGGCACCTACCAGTGTAAAGTCAAAAAAACCCAATCAGAAATCGTTTCCTATCCAGATTGTACCTAGCCTGTCTGAAAAACCAAGATGCTGCAAGTCTTGATAAACCAATTCAAATGGATGAAATAAACACAGTAATAAAACACCTGCCCATTGGGAAATCCCCCTGACCAGATGGTATTCCTGGGGAAGGGTATACCATTATATGAGCAACAGCAAAACAGTGATGCCATTATAGTGATAGCTGTATAGCTATGGGAACCACAATGAAAGGGATGTTATGTCAACAGGTTTAGGTGTCGACAGGTGCTGCCAATCAATTGGGTATTTAGGGGCTGTGTTGAGGATGTGTAAGGGTGGCACAATCATGTCCCCGACAAGGCTGGTGTGGGTGTCGGGATGGTCCATGAAGCTATGAAGAAGAGGGCTGCGGTGACCAACAAGACCACACAGCAGATAATCATCACATGTTGCGCCGGTGTGTTGGAGGCAGTCAGTGACAGTTTGCCATCTGTGGGACTGCTAAAAAGATCAATCCTGAGGGCTTGAAGGGGTGCCCGGAGAGCACCTATGGATCCATCAACCTTGTCTGAGCTCAGCATTCCAGAGGAGTATCGGGTGACCCTCAGTGGTGTTGCAGGTGTTTTTGTTACTGTGCGGCCAGGGGAACTGCTCTGTACTCCACTGTATGAGCTGTAGAGTTGGTTATATTTAGTAAGGGGGTGCAGGGGGTTTTTCCCTCCACATTTGTCTGTGTACTGCTGTGTTTGTCGGTGTTCTGTTTTGCCATTCTATTTCCGGGCCGCTCTAGAGGGTGTCTCTGTATGGGAGTTGCTGTAAAGGATGTCACTGTGTTTTTTGTCCAGCCGGCTTGGTGGACCTTGAGGAAGTATATAAAATCCTAAGTCTACAGAAAGCACTATTATTCTTTAAAGTGTTACAAGAATCTTAGGAAGTACAGTCATGACCTCAAATGATGTCAGAAGCATATATTTTGCTTATCCCCCCCAAAAGAGAAAAAGGTATTGGACTGCTCCAGTTCTAGACCTATCTCCCTTTTGAATCAGGATTATAAAATAACAGTTAAACTATTATCAGACAGAATCCAGTTGGTCTTGCAAAACATTCTTGGAAAACAACAAGTTGGATTTCTTAAAGGAAAATCTGGAGCAGACAATATTAGATGATTATTAAATACAATGTGGTATGCCAACAAAAAGAAAATGCCATCTATTGCAGTAGCATTAGACATGATGAAGGCAGTTGATGCATCAGAATGGGTTTATATGTATGCTTGTTTACGAAACTTTGGATTTGTTGGTTCCCAAAATAAATGGCTCACTATGCTTTACAGGAATTCTGCTGCAGCAATCATCACAAATGGCCTAATCTCAACTTTTTTAGGTTGTATAAGACAAGGTTGTCCTCTCTCCCCTAGCTTTTTATGTTCGCTGTGCGTGCACACACAATGAACATTTTGTTAGGAGAGTGGCTTTTGAGGGATGTGACACTGTCAGTCCAATGCAATGCGGTCTGCAAGGGGCTTATCAGTGTCACATTAATCATCAGCCAGGCTGATCATGACACTGTTCTGGCTTGCTGGGCAGAAACTTCTTGTAGTTCAAAGGAAAGAGCTGACCCAATCATAGGTCAGCTCTTTCCTTTGATCTACATAACTGCCAGCCAGCAAGCACAGCTGATCTGTCATTATCAGCCTGATGAGGTTGAATTACACCCTGCAAAAAAGAGAAACATCCATCAATGTCTGTTGCTGCTGCCACTGTTACTGTTCCCCCCAACCCTCCCACTCAGCATCCGCCACCCCACATCCCCCTCTCACAAACATAATACCGACGCTGGGGGTGCCCACTCCCCAGTGTTGTCACCTGAAAGAAAGAAAACCATCCCTAGTAGTTTTTTTTTAATATACCATGTAAAAAAGAAAACCATCCATTGATGTCTGTTGCTGCTGCTGCTGTTATTGTTACTGTTCCCCCACTTGACCCTCCCACTCAGCACTCACCACCCCACATACCCTGCACAGACATAACACTGACACTGGGATGCCCAATCTCCAGTGTCAACACCTGAAATAAAGAAACCATCCCTAGTGTTTTTTTTTAAATATACCCTGTAAAAAATAAAACCATCCATCGATGTCTGTTGTTGTCACCGCCATTACTGTCCCCCCTGCCCGACCCTCCCATTCAGAACCCAGCTCCCCACAAGCATAACACTGACACTGGGGGTGCCCAGTCCCCCAGTGTCACCATCTGAAATAGAGAAAACTGTCCCTCATAGTTTCTGGTTTTCAATACATCTAGTAAAAAAAAAATGTGTCCATCGATGTCTATTGCTGCCACCATCGTTTGTCTCCCCCACCCAACCTTCCCACTTAGCACCCACCACCCCAAGCCTTTACTTACTCACTGGGGATCCAATGCTGTAATCCTCTCTGGACTGCAGACACGTCTTCACTCTTCAGTGCCAGACTGCAAACTGAGGAAATCAGGTATGTGGTTCAATGTATTTCAATGGGGTTTTGAACTCAGTGGCATAACTTGATCATGTTTGAATATTTTTGCCCCAAATTTTTAACATGCCTTTTTGGGACCCCACCTTATGAACAGCAGCAGTGAAATTAGTCAAATCTGTCCAGAAAGGTGATTTCGCAGTCACTGTACAAAATCACCTTTCAGGCAGGAAGAAAATGTTCTCTTCCCTTGTTCATGAGGTGGGGTCACAAGAAAACTATGTTGAACATTTGGGGTAAAAATATTAAAAAACAACAAATTTATGAGCCTGTGTCAAAATTTATGAACACAGGATTGTAACTTTGGTAATTTTCAATATTTTGACCCAAAATTTTCAACATAGCCACTTATTCATAACACCTCATTAATGTGACTGCTGTCATTTTTCAAATCCTGGCCAAAATGTGTTTTCGCACTTGGGGCATGAAATCAGGCAGGATTTGAAAATTTTCTCCACCCTTGTTCATGAGGTGGGCTCACAAGAAGGCTATGTGGGATTATAAGAAGGTATGTTGAAAATCTGGGGTAAAAATATGTGAAAACAACAAAGTCATGAGTCTACATTACAATTTTTCAATGCACACTCATAACTGTTGTAATTTTCAATATTTTGACCCCAACTTTTCAACATAGCCATTTTTTCACACCACCTCATGAATGTGACAACTGTCATTTCTCAAATCCTACCCAAAATGTGTTTTAAAACTTGTGGCGCAAAATGATGTTTTAGCCATTGTTTTATAAATGACACCTGTCATGATCAGAAGGAGTGGTCATAAAAAGATTATGTTGAACATTTGGGGTAAAAATGTCATAAACCAAGTTATGAGGAAACTAATTGGTCCAACATTTACTCATAACTTTATTTTTTGCAGATTTTGGCCCCTAATGTTCAACATATCCCCTGTGTTATTTTTCAAATCCTGTCTGAAGCTTGTTTGCACAGTTGCACAGTGAAATCACCTTCCGGATGGGATTTTAAAAATTCTTTTTTAAACACCATTGTCACGGACTTACATATGAATTCTGTGCTATCTTTGTAACATTCAGATTATTAACATTACTGTACTCTCTGTATTGTGTTTGAATTTGTTAGAAAATGAATACACGTTTTACTGAAGAAACAAACAAAAATAAATCTAAAGTGTCACTGCCCCCAAATGAACTGCATGAATCTGTGTGGGGCCCTGTTTGCCATAAACAAACTGCCTGGACTTCTCTGGAGCCCCATATGCCGCAGGCGAACTGCATGAACTTGTGTGGTGCCCTGCTTGTCCAAATTAACTGCCTGAACCTGTGTGGCACCCTGTTTGCCCCAAATGAACTGCCTGAACTTCTGTGGTACCCTGCTTGCCCAAACAAACTGCCGAACTTGTGTGGCTCCCTGTTTGCCACAGACAAACTGCTTACACTTGTGTGGCTCCCTGTTTGCCCCAGACAAACTGCCAAAACTTGTGTGGTGTCCTGGTTGCCCTACACAAACTGCCTATACTTGTGTGGTGCCCAGTCTACCTTAAACAAGCTACCTTAAATCTGTGGTACACCTGAAGTGACTGCCTTAAATCTATAATACCCCTGAAGTGACTGCATTAAAACTGTGGTGCCCTGTACTGACTGCTTTAAAGCGGTGGTAGCCTTTAAACAGACTGCCTGTCCTTTTCTGCTGCCCTGTTTGAACTATGTAAAGTCCAGTAATGACCCACTTGCTGAGGGAATAGATTGCCAGCTCTGGGCATGCAATGCTGTAGTTGGCTGTTGCCCTGGCTACCCTCCTAAAGACTTGCTTGAATCTCTGTGTGGCTGGCATTGAACCACCTCATTGCTTGGCAAGCCAGTCTCGACTGTAAAGTTCTTTGGTACCCTCTGCAATTACCTACAGACTGCCCGTTACCAAAGACTGTCTCATCACTTCTCCCTGTGACACCCACCTCCTACCTGGATTATAATTTGGAACGGCTAACCCAGCTAGCAAGTTATGGTGATAGTCAGGACATCCCCCATTCACTACACTGCCAAGCTACATTCCTACCCCAATAAAAATAAAAGAAGTATAGGAGCTGCACTGATTCAAGAGAGAAGACCTCCATCTTGCAGTGGGGTTGGGTTTTGTTTTACAGAACCAGCAACCAACACTATCTTCCACAGATCAGCATCCAGGACCCTTATCCAAAGAGCTGCATCCAGAGCCATCATCCGAAGATCAACACCCTGGAGCAGCATCCAAAGATTAGCTTCTCCTCTTCTTCAAAAGTTGCAACTCATTTTCTTCTCATCCCTGCAGTCCAGGGGATCTTTGTGCTGTGAAATCTTCTTCAGAGTGACAATTCAGTTTCTTCATTTCCGAGCAGCACAGAGGGATCTTTGGTCAACAAATCTTCTTCAGAGTTGCAAGTCCGTTTCTTCTTGTCCTGGTGGCCCGTGATGGTTTTTGCACTGAAGGATCTTCTTCAAAGTGGTAACCTAGTTTCTCCTTGTCCCGGAGGCCCAGGAGGGTTTTCGATGCCAATGAATCTGTGTTCTGGTTGCAAAGTCCTTCCCAAGTCCTGGAGGCCCAATTCAGGCTCCTCACCAAAGTATCATTTCCACTGTTGCAATCAGTACCCTGTTTTGGTCCAGGTGCCCTGCTCAGTTTTCTGTATGCTGCCCAGTTCTTCTCAGTGTCCTGATCTAGACTCTAACGTGACTTGATTAACTGTCTTGAACTGATACATTTGAAATAAATATTTGTATGTATAAAGTATAGGCTAGTCCTGGTGACCAGGTAGAAATGGTACAGTAAAATAGTTGCAACAGCAGCAGGGTACATTAAAGTAGATGCTCAGAGGTGCACCTCTGTTTTATTGATACAGTTATTTATTCTGTTTATTTGCATAGTCATTTATTGCCTTTCATACTGTTGTTGTTGATGAAAACCTGTCTTTGTGACCTTTGCCGATTTTCCTGCTAAATAAATTCCTTGCTTCATTTTGACTTCTGAATATGACTGCTGCCTCTCTTTGCCAAGTGACTACATCCACCCCATCTGGGAACCTTTAGTGCCCCCTCACCATAAGACCTGCTTGAGGTGGCACTTGTGTCCATGAGGAAGAGCCCATTGTCGCTTCATGGCCCGACTTGCCAGGGCACACCAATGAAACTTGGTACAGCAAGCAGGATTGTAATAATTCAAGGAGCCCAAAGCCAGAGAAGACCCAGAGCATTTCACTTGGACTGCAGAACAGCAGTGAACTTTCCAGAGGAGCAGGTGAAGAATCATGGATGCCCTCGTCCATCATCACTCACAGTGATCTACTGCTTCAGAGTACCAAGACTTCTCAGTATACTGGAGAGGCAACTGGTGGCAGAACCATCAGTCTGAGAGAATTCTGTGCAAAGATGCAAGCAATTTTTGACTGCACCACATCCCAGAGCACCAAATAGTAGAGATACTGATCGGGCAGCTAGGTGGAGCATCCCACCAAGAGGCCATCTCCTAGTCAGGGAGAGATAGAAGGCCACAGCAGACCAAATCTTACATTGGTTACAGCACACTTTCAACATGAGAACAGTATCAGATCTAAAAATGACATTTTTCTCCTGGGCATAGGACTCCAGAGAGACTCTCAGAGAGTATGCATTAAGTCTTCAGGAGACATTGTGGGCCATTGAGAGAGTGGACCCAGGAGAAGTTTGTGACTCAGACCTTGTTCTCATGGACAGGTTCATCGAAGATGTGAGCAGCAAAGCTCTGAGGTGGGAACTGCAGATGCTACACCTCCAAGATCCAGACACCAATTTCCTAGACTTTAAAGAGAAGGCTGTTATAGTGCTGGGATAAGGAAGATGGGGAGAGAAAATGGCAGCCTGTCAACAACTTGTAGTGACCCCAAGTGCAGGATGCCCCAAGGCATACTTGGAATGGGAAAATTGTTGGCCTCAGGGTCTGTATTCAGGAAGACCATCCCAGGCAGAAGGAACACAGGGGGAAAATGCTAATTTCTTTACAGGATCAAACACAGCATATCAAAAAGTGACTCAGACACAAGAACCCTGCAGAGCAGCCAGTGCCAATGCCAATAAGGAAATAACATTGCAGATTGCAGTATGAACCAGCAAAATGTCTGAAAGTCTGTTGGGAAGTGTACAGCCTCAAGGATGACTGGAGAAGAGAACCTCCCAGCTGTCGGAACAAGAGATGAAGGGAGTACAGTGGCCCACCTCAGCATCCAAGAACAGGGACTGAAAGACAAGCCCTGGACCAGTTTGATTCTCATGGGACACATATATGCCAAAAGTATGGTGTTTGTGGCCACGTGGAACAACGTTGTGAATAAGCTCCTTCTGCAGTGGTGGCTTTAAATAAGGAGTCTCCAGGAATTAGGACTAACCCACCAGGGAGCACAAGCCTAGGTCCACCAAGCAAGCCAGAATGGTCCTAGTTTGTTGGCAAGTGCCTAACCATTCTGATAAAAGTGAATGGCATTGCATTAATGGCCCTCCTGGACACTGAATCTCAAGTCACCACTTTACAAGAACAATATTTCTACAGATACTAGATTCCAGATCAACTAAAGCAACCATCCAAGTACTGGATCAAGCTGATAGTGAGCAATGGAGCAGAGGTTCCTTACCTGGGTTACATCAAGGCTGATGTACAACTGGGAGAGATAACACATTCCCAGCAGAGCATTATCAACAGTGATAATGTACCACCCATCATACTTGGAATGAATTTTCTACAGCATTGCTGCGAGGATCTTGTGAAGGTCTTGGGAGACAAAGGCCAGACAAGTACCTCAACCTGACAAGCACATGCTGCAACAGACTATTAACTTACTGCAATGACATCAATGTTTACAAGTTCAGATGGAGAGATTGGTAAAGTCCGAGTAACAGATGTCAGACCAGTGGCCCTGAGTTTAGGAATAGAATCAAACCAAATGAGGACCCTGAGGCCAATGCTATGATGCACTTGTGGAACCTCATCAGAATGGGAAAGAGGACCCAATGATAGTGGCTTGGAGTATAGCAACAGTGACCAGAGGCAGGACCCCTGTTTGATTCCTGAACTATGGCAATCACCCTGTACAGTTTCACCAGAACCAGTCAATTGCCAAAATTTAGAAAGTTGACTTTCAAGATATTATGGAACCCAGTGATGAATAGGATGCAGAAGTAACCTAGCATAATGTGGCAGCAATGTCAGCTGCAGTAACAGAGCAGACCACTGGCCAGAGCTGGTTAGATGAGATCAACCTGGCTATGCCTGAGACCCCGATGGAGCAAAAGAAAAAAGTTCTGCAAGTAGTTAAGAAGCACCAGAATGCCTTCAGTCAGCACACTCTGTGCAGCACCACTTCCCTGCCAGACAACACCTTCCTGCTAGTGAGCAGTTCAGGCCAATTCCCCCGACCACATACCAGCCTGTGAAAGACAAGCTATCCGAAATGAAAGAAGCACAAGTCATCAAGGCAAACTATAGCCTGTGGGCTGCATCCATAGTGCTCGTCAAGAAGGATGGCAAGATAATGTTCTGTGTTGACTACAGAAAGTAAAATAACATCATGCACAAAGACACACACTTCTATGAATTGGAGACTCTCTTACTGCCCTTAAGTCTGCATCTCTCTTTTTGACCCTTGATTTGACCAATGGATATTGGCAGGTTCCAATCATACCAGAAGACCATAAGACAGCATTCATTACTCCAATGTGTCTTTTTTTTTAATCCTTTTTATTCAAAGAGACATCATATTACATATTTAAAGTGTCATTATCTTATAACGGTAACTGGTTACAATTACTCTGTGTGTAATTAACAAATAAATGACCTTGTTTAATTAATACCATACACCATTTAGTAAAAGGTGTCCTGTCTGGTTTAACTGAAGCCTTTTAATTCCTTTCAAGGCAGGCAGCTGACCACCCTCCAGTTTTTGTAGAGCTATCAAGACCTCACCTTTCCCAATCCCCCCCCCCACCATCCTCCCTAAACAGAGGGAGGGTACAGGTGGTCATGGAAAAATGTTTAATTATCAGGGGACAAATTCTGGATCCTCTGAAGATATATGGAACACCCATCTTTGCCATTTTATTTCGAAAGAGGGGAGATTGTTACGTAGTTTAGCTGTAAGGTGTTCTGAATTGTATATTTCCTTTATTATTTGGCACCAGTCTTCAATAGACGGTATCTTGTTAGTTATCCATTTATGGGTTATAGCCTTCCTGGCTGCTAATATGTGCAGTGGGAGAAAAGTATGGTCCCAATGAGGTCTGTGGAGGGGTAAATGTACAGGACAACTATCGCTGCTGTTAATTCAATATTGTCACCCAGGCATTCTCCCAACTCAGGCTGCAAGACACACCAGAGTGGTGTTAATTTAGGGCAAAACCAGAAGATATGGCCTAGATCAGCTAGATTGCAATTATATCCCCTCCAACAGAGGCCATAGGAGGTCGGAAGATATTTTACTAGTATCACCGGGGAGCGAAAATATGGGGATCGAGATTGCCATGAAAATTCCTTCCAAATATTGGAGGAGGTAATCTCCAATATTTCTTTTTGAATTCACCAGGATGCTTTTCAGGTTTTGCAACACCCCTAGAACTTTCCAAAGGCCAGTGGAACATTGTCTCGGAAGTCAAAATTTCAATATCATATTGCTCTACCTCAGTGATTTCATCATCTACGCAAACCCACCATGAATGCTGGCCCAGTGGCATGGACAGCTGAGGTATTGCTGCCTTATCTCCTGCCATGCTGGTGACCCATGTTTGCGGTGCAAGCGGGTCACCGGGGGTTGGCCAGAGAGGCAGAGGATCAAGCGTCCAGAGGACAGCTCTCCTCTCCTCTCCTGGGAAGGGCGGGTTGGCAGTTCTGCTGAATGACTGCCCCCAGGTGGAGGCCTGAGGGCAGAATGGGTTGGACACCAATGGAAGGGAGGGTGCTGCAGGACTCCACAGTGTGCGTGCGTCTCCACGCATGCGCGTTGATGTGTTGCGCCTAACAATGGGCGGTGGAGAAAATGGAAAAATGGTCATCCGGCAGGCTGACACTCCATAGGCACCACACCTGGCCAGCTGGGCACTTCAGTGCCATCCAGGTTAGTCTTGGTGGACGCTGGGATGACGGGGCTGAGGGGACCAGTGGAAGGGGGTCGGTTAACCCGAAGGAGGAAAAAATGTAGATAGAAAAAAAAAAAAAGAACACTGTAAACATCTGCAGCATCTAGATGAAGTTTTTGGACAACTAAACAATGCGGTCTTAAGCTCAAGCCCTGGAAATGCCATCTGCTGAAGTCACAAGTGATCTACCTGGGACATTTTGTAGCTTCAAATGGAATGCCCCCTGATCCAGAAAAGATTAAAGTAGTAAAGGAGTGGCCTGTCTCAGTGACCATTAGAGATGTCCAGAAATTCCTAGGTTTCATGGGTTATTACTGATATTTTGTGAAGGACTTTACCAAGCTTGATTCCCCCCTTCATCAACTACTCCGAGGATTGACAGAGGGATGTACCTAGAGAATAGCCCTGTGCAATTGACTGCAGCCCAAAAATAGGCCTTCAACAAGGTAAAGACCTTACTCACTAAGGTGCCAGTCCTAGCTTAGGCAGACTACAAGAAACCCTTTTGGATGCCAACAGTTGGGGGCTAGGAGCGGTGTTGGCCCAGGAGCAAGTTGGGGCCAAATGTGTGATCGCTTATGCAAGTCATGGTTTGAGAGGTTCAGAGCACAATGACTAGCAATACAGTTTTTTTAAACTGGAGTTTCTTGCACTTGTGTGGGCTATCACAAAGAGATTTTGAAATTACCTGGCTGCAACACTGTACACAGTTTTTACAGACAGTAATCTGTTGGCTTATTTGAATACTGCCAGACTGGAAGCCTTAAAGCAGAGGCAGGCATAATGTTGATAAACTACAGTTTCACCATTAAAAACAGGTCTGAGAAGTCAAATACAAATGCTAATGCCTTGTCAGGGTTACCCAGTTAGACTGAAGCCGAAACTGATGACATTTCCAGGGAGAACCTGGAGATGCCACCTTTTCTCCATGTTCCAACTGAAGGTTTGCATGACTGTTGCCAGACCTATCCAGATAACTTTCCTGAGCCAGAACCTGAGCTACCAACCAGTTTAGCAAGATGAGGGAACCTATGGCTACAGATGCAAGATCAGTCCCATAATTTGTGAAGTGAAAAAGCTAACAAAGGGAGGACAAAATATTGCCCCAGATGAGTGAAAGAGGGCTGACCCAGAGCTTGTGAAGTTAAGACACAGACATTGCATGACTATCGAGCATAACAAGCTGATCTGTAAAAGTTGGGCTCCAAACATCCATTGTGAAATAATTCAAACTGTGGTTCCTCAACACAGTGCACAACTGGTCCTTGAGGCCCATCACAACCTGTCTGGACATTTTGGGCACAAGAAAACAGAGGTCTATAATCCACAGATGCTTCTACTGGATCAGCATGCAGGAAGATGTACAGAAATGGTGTGAGGAGTGCCCATCCTGCAGTCTCAAGTGCAATGACAATTGCAACCAAAGAGCTCCACTCCAGTCAATCATCAGCAGTACACCACTCAAACTAATTGCTGTGGACCACCTCAAGTTGGAACCGAGCCTGAACAACATGACTGTAGTACTGACAATAACAGACCATTACTCCAAGTTCATAGTAGCAGCTCCTATTAAAGACATCTCTGCCTGAACCACAGCAAAGGTCTTCCCGCATCAGTTTGTGAGACCCTACAGATATCCCACTAAGATTCTGACAGATCAAAGCCCCTTCTTTGAGTCCAAATTGTTCTGAGAACTTTGCCCTCTGTACAAAAGCCAGAAAGTATGAACGACCACATATCAGCACCAATCAAATGGACTTTGTAAAAGGGTAAACCAGACCCTGATTGGGATGCTTAGAGCTCTTTCATGTACATTGACCCCCCCATTCTTCCAGAAGTCACGTATTTGTATAACCGTACATTTCACTGCTCCACTAGCTGCACTCCATATTTCCTCATGTTCATCCACCACCTTTTTTAACTTAATCCCCACTGAAATTGTTGAATGTAATTTTATCTGGTGTTTCAAAACTTGTCTTAAACAGTGGCTCTTAATCCGAAATGAATGTACTTGTACAATGCATTGATTGAAGTTGTATGTTTCTTAATTGTTTTTTATATGGTTATCTTTTGTATGTATGTCAAACTTGTCACCTGTGAAAACGGGCATTTTAATCATCTGGTTTACAAGTATAAAAAATAAAAATGAAATTAAAAGGCTCCCTATGGACTTGGTTCTAGACATCCACCCAGAAGAGACTTCGACTCATCTGCCCACCACAGATTGGGTACAAGAGCATCACTGCAGAATGCAAGAGGCAGGGCAGCTTGTAGAACACATGATTCAGGCTCGACAAAGACAGAAAACAGCATACAATGCCAAAGCTCAAACAGCACCATTGCTGGCTGGAGAACAGATCCTGTTGAAAATAACTCATCAATGCCACAAACTTGCTTCAAAATAGGAACCAGATCCCGATCGCATCATAGCAGAACTTTGAGCACCAGCTCTTTCAGCAGGTAAAACAATAAGGATTGTAGGCAGCAGGACCCCACAGAAAACTTCTAGCTAGCAGTCTTCGGCGGGGACCACCCCTGACGTTGGCCCACCCCTGACGTTACGTATGGTATAAAGGGTGGTCAGTCCCCGGTGTCCCTTCAGTTTTTTTTCCCGCCATTGACTCGCATTCATCAGCTCCATGGATCACCTCTTGCTAGTTTGACCGCCATATTGTATCTGCCCTATGGGCCGCTTTTTTCTTTAAATTTTCATTGAAAAAGTTTGCTTTTTCTCAGTTTCAGTCTTCTGTATGTCATCTTCATCGACATCCTCTACAGAAAGACACTCCTCAAAGTGTGCCTGCGGCAAACAGATCCCTTCCAGGGATGGCCATTTTGCCTGCCTGCTAAGCCTAGACCCAGACCACGACACCTAGGCCTGCCAGCACTGCCAGAAATTCAATAGCAGGAGTCGGATCCACCGCCAGAATACTCTTCAGGCCTACTTGACCAAACAACACCTGGCAGCCATGCAGAGAGAGTCCTCTCACTAGAGGAGTTCTTCCCACCATAAGTTGGAGAAGCATAAGGAGAAAAGGAAGGAGAAGGAAAAGAAGAGCTCTGTCTCCAAGTCTCGATCATCTGACTCCCACTCTGCATTCTGGGGAAGTTCTGATTCTGCCTCCCAGGTGACCCGGTTACCCTCCCAGCTAATGGTCCTAAAAACCCCTGCCCTGGTATGGGTGTCAGGAGAGAAAGACCATGACTCAGGCTCAACTCTACAGCCACTCAAGATTCCCCCGCCTGCTCAGTCTACAGGCCGGCACATGGAGCGTTCTAAGTCGACGTTCAGCCACTCTTGGTTGGCCTCAGTGTCAGGTGTTGATCCCCAGGACAGTCGCAAGGCTTCAGGGCACTCCTCAGGGAGGTCAGCCTCTCAGCCTCCAAGGATGTCCAAACCATCATTGGACAAACGTTCAGCAACTAATCTTTCGTCAGGTGGTGAATCCCACTGATGACAGGCAACCGAATTTGCACCACCGGTGACCTGTCCTTCAGCACCAACGACACAGTTCCTGGCATCACCGGTCTTGCCCCCTGCCACTGGCTGATGAATGGTCAGGACTCAGTCCTTCCCAGGGCCAGCACACAACAGCCTCAAACCAGGCGTCACCCACTAATGTCGGGTCCAATGTCACTGCCCTGACGTCACCTCCTGTCCACATGCCATCACCAGACAATTCTCAGCCAGGCCAGGGCGCTGGCCTGACACAGGTCTGATGCCAGACACAGATCATAGGCTCCACCTCTCCCAGGTGAAAGACCTATTTGGGTATTGGTGGGAGACAATACATACTGACTTATTGCCGCCTAAACTACCGTGGACTGAGGTGCAGTGGCCCCTCCGCCCTCTTCTCCTGTTCCTCCTTTGGATAAAGGCACAGGAAAGGAGCCCACCCCTCCTGTGGGCAAAAGCAGGGTAAAGACTCCCCGCAAGCATGGCTACAGGTCCAGGTCAAGGAGCCCAAGTTCTTCAGGTTCTCCTGACAGTGGTAGACCAAAACACAAATGAACCAGATCCAAGTCCTCCTCTTCTTTGGCAAACTTGGACCGGTCCTCCGACACCTATTCCTTGGACTACTTGTCTATCAGGGATCTACCCCCCCAGACCCTAGAGATACCCCTAAGTCACCACCTGATGATCCCTCCTTTATGGAGCTCATGCGACACATCCAAGAAAATATGGGTTGGGAAATGGAGGACCTGGACCCTGAAAGGCTCAGACTAGCAAAGTATCTATGTCAAAAAGACCTTAAACCAGTGGTGATTTTACCCCTGATCTACACCTTCGTGAATGTCACCAAGGCGGCCTGGAAATGCCCCCATTCAGCCTCGGCCATATCCAAGAAGGCAGACTACCTTTATAGGGCCTCAAAAGAAGAGCCCTTTTTGGGGGAGCAGCCACTGGCCAATTCAGTGGTCATTTCAGCCAGCCCCGACAGGTCACAGCGGCCGAAACACCATATCCCCCAGCCTCCTGATAAGGAATCTAAGCAGCTGGACTCCATGGGGTGGAAGGTCAATTCTTCCTCCACCTGCACCATCAGAAGTCTGAATTTTCTGACTCACATGGTGCACTTTCAGAATGCCCTGCCTCTTTTGTGAAGACTCAGAACAGATAGTTACCAAATTGCAGGACTCTGGCAAAGCCATCAGTTCGGTACATTCTATGTACAAACCAAAGCAGAGGCCTTTTCGTAAACTTTGCTTTCGAGGAGGAAGGGGACAACAAGCTCGTTTTCAGCAGCAGCAGCAATGAGGAAACTATGGTTGCAAGGGCCCTGCCTCCAGGGCAGCTAAATTAGCTCAGGCCACCCTCCCCCCTCCTGCAACCGCCTGACTTCTTGCAGGACCCACCCCCTCCTCACAGAGACCAGGGAAGCAGTCAGAGGTTGTTTTTCTCTCTACAGCAGAGGGTTGCAGGAGATCACGTCCAACCAGTGGGTCCTACAGCTCATTGACAAGGGACACTAAATTGAGTTCCTTCAAAAGCCACCGGACAGGCCCCACCCCCCAACCCCAGGGCTTCCAGGTGCATGCAGAACTCATTTGAGCAGAGATCCAGGCACTCCTAACAAAAAGGGCCATAGAGCTTGTACCACCATCTCAGAGGGGCACAGGCTTCTATTCTCACTTCTTCCTGGTCCCCAAAAAGACCAGGGACCTGCACCCTATTCTGGACCTCAGCAACCTCAACCAGTTTGTAGAATACAAATGGTTCCGGATGGTCACCATTCACTACATTGATAGATCCCGGGCATGGAGTTTTCTGGCGAGACGCTTTGTCCCTCTCTGGAGTGGGAGGTTTTTCTACACATTCCCTCTCTTCCCACTTCTTCAGAAGGTGCTCCTCAAACTGCAAGCAGAAGGAGCGCAGATGATCTTTGTGGCCACATTATGGCCATGATAGATCTGGTTTCCACTGTTGCAACAGTTGGCAGCTGATCCACTGGTTCCTCTGCCTCTGAGCACTCACCTGCTCTCTCAGGACAAGGGGACCATGGTCCACCCGAACCTCTGGTCACTGCATCTCCATGCATGGCTCCTGAGGACCTAGCCATGAAACACTTTGGAGTCTCCGACAGGGTGGACAATTTGCTGGCGGCAGCTAGAAAGCCTTCCACCAGAGCCACTTATGCCATAAAGTGGAAGTGCTTCTGCCTATGGGCTTCTGCCCATTGCTTGGATCCCTTGGCCTGTCCAGTGTACTCAATTCTCGAGTATCTCTTGTCCCTCTCAGACTCTGGATTAGACTACTCCTCCATTAAAGTATATCTGTTGGCCATTTCTACCTATCATACTTCTGTCCAGGGCAGAACGGTGGCCCAGTTGGAGGTAGCCCAGACCTTAAGGGGTATCCTTCATTTGAAGCCCCCTGTTAGAGACCCCGTCCCTCCCTGGGACCTACGTTTTGAGCAGGAAAAGCTCACCCTACCCCCATTTGAACCAGCTGTGGATTGCGAGCTTTGTTTCCTCTCTTGGAAAGCATTATTTTTAGTTGCTGTTACTTCTGCTCAAAGAATTTCTGAGCTTCAGGCCCTAATGTGTAAGGAGCCTTATCTGATTTTCCACAAGGACCGGGTGGCCTTGAGGACCAATCCTTCGTTTTTACCGAAGGTAGTATCTGAGTTGACCCTTAATCAAGACATCCACCTTTTTGTTTAGTATCCTGATTACTCCAAAAGGGATGAGGCTCTTCTCTACACGTTGGACATTCATCGCATTTTGTGATTCTACCTCTCTAGGACAAGAGAATGTAGACATTCAGATCAGCTTTTTGTTTCCTTTGCCCCCAGGATCAGGAGAGCACCTTTAGCCAAACAGACCCTTTCAAAGTGGCCGGTAAATTGTATTACTTTCTGTTACCATAAGAATGACAAACCCTTGCCGGGACCGGTTAAGGGTCACTCTACAAGAGGAGTAGCTGCATCTTCTGCCACCCTTCAAAATGTGTCTATAGCAGACACTTGTGCAGCAGCCACATGGAACTCTGTCCATACTTTTGTTAGACACTACAGGTTGGACATTGCCTCCAGACGCAGAGCGGACTTCGGACTCGTGGTTCTGCAGGGACTCCTCTCTTGAGCAGTTGGCTCTCATATGTTTCCACCTCCCAATTCCTGTCTGGGTTTCCTTTACTGCTTGGAACTCGGTCCTTATTTTTTTTTTTTTATATTCAAGTTTATTGCATATTTGGCACTTAAATACATTCATTACAAGACATTTCATCATTTTTTTAGTACATTGCACAGTGTAAGAGAACAGCACTCAATCAACATTTTCTATTTACTTCCCCCCCACCCTTAGACCTTATTATTTTATTCTTGTTGTTTTCAAGTCAATCCTTCTGCCAATTAGATGCTTCTGTGTAGTTCATCTCCTCTATTGAGGCCAAAATAGTTCAAACCGGGTTTCTTGCTCATTTATTTCCTCCACCTTCTGCTCTCTCCCTCCTCCCTTCCACTCCTCTAATCTTTTCCCTCATTTTCTGTCCCTATAAGCCAAGGGGTCCATCTCTCCACCCAAGTTTGCCCTCTCAGATTTATTCTAAATGTCACCTCTTCCATGTCTTTGATTTCCTTTACTACTAATTCCCAGTCCTGCTTTGTCGGAGGGGTATTGGTAAGCCATCTTCTGGTCACACCTTTATGGGCTGCCACTAGCAAGATATTCCAGAGATAGGTTTGATTTGCTCCCTTATTTCCAGTGTGTAGTATCCCTAGAATTAAGTTTTTCGGACCTAGATGCGATTGTATATGTAGGATCTCTTTATCTTTGCTTCTACATCTTTCCAATAGTGTGTAAGAGTCTGCATGACCAGAACATATGTAGGTAATTTGCCTTATTAACCCACATCCCCTCCAGCACGCTCCCTGCACACCTTTTCCCATTTGCTTTGCATTTCTGGAGTAAGAAAGTACCTTACCCGGACCTTCCATTCATATTCCCTCCAATAGGGAGAGGACGTGGTGCGTGATGCCCCAGCCAACACAGTCGTCCAAGTCCTTTCCTCCAGGTGTTCCCCTATTTCCTTCTCCCATCTGTTCCTAATACGTGTAGTTTGATCCCCTCTCCGATCTCTCATAGCTCCATATATAGCTGAAATGATGCCCTTTACTCTCGTCGAATTCAAGATATCAATTATGACATCTTTCAATTCCGTTGTTTGAGCCAGATTCAAGTATTTCTTTTGTAGGGTCTGTATATGCGACCTTAATTGGAGATACCTAAAGAAGTCTGACTGTCTTAGTGAGAAGTCCTTTTTAACCTGAGCAAATTCAATGACCTCCTCTCCCTCAAGAAACTGGCTCAAAGAGTACAGTCCAAGTCTTCTCCAGTTCCCAAAGGTGAGGTCTAGCCTAGCTGGGAGGAATTCCGGATCCCAGGCAAACCATCTCAGTGACCAGATCTCACCATCCACCTTGTGTTTATTCCATAGCCTTCTAAGCGAGCCTAGGGTATTTCTGACTGCTAATAAATTAATATCTTTCTCTCTACCTTGCACCTTAGTTCCCATTACTCTGGCTCCCAGCGGCCAGCCATCCGTTAAAGCTACCTCTATTGTTTTCCATCTCGTCTTACGAACTAATTGACCAGAGTAAGGCCCACTTCAGCTGTGTGGCCAAAAGTAATCCTAGGTTCGATGCGTTTCGACCCCCCATTTTCCTATTTGATTGTAGGACCCCCGCCTTTATTCTTGGTCTTTTTCCACTCCAAATGAACTTTGCTATCATCCTTTGCCAGATCTGGAATTGGTTCTTATGTATTTTAATGGGAAGACACTGGAACATATAAAGATATTTCGGGAGTATATTCATCGATACTGACTGTATCCTTGAATATAATGGTAGGTTTAATGACTCCCATCTTTTAATGTCTTGTTTAGTCAGATTTGTTGTATGTTCCAGGTTATTTGCATACAACAACATAAGATTTTTAGGGATCTGTATACCTAAATAATTGATCCTTTCCTTGTTCCAGTGTACCTTCAGGGTTTGGAGTATCTTCTCTGTGGGGTGGTATAAAATCTCAAGACATCTGTCTTGTTTTTCTTTAGTGTATACCCTGAGTATTGGTGAAATTTATCTATGAGTTCCCACACTTTTGGGATGGAAATCTCCGGGTTCGATATATACAAAAGAACATCATCTGCATACAAGGATATTTTATGCTCCTCCCCACCCACGTCTATCCCTCTTATCTCCTCCGATTCCCTTATCGCTTGGGCTAACGGCTCTATATAAAGATCGAATAGTAGGGGGGACAATGGGCAGCCCTGTCTCGTGCCTCGCCCAAGTGTGAATCTCTGTGAGATCCCACCATTAACTTTGACGTAGGCCTGCGGGGCAGCATATAGGGTTTTGATTGTTTCTATAAATGTCCCTGGGAATCCCATCTTCCCCAACACCAGAAAAAGGAAGTTCCAGTCCACTTTATCGAACGCCTTCTCTGCATCAAGGCTCATAAGACAGGTTGGCACCCTGCCCCTATTTATTATATCAATAATGTTTATGGTTCGCCTCACTCCCTCTGGTGCCTGCCTACCCTCCACAAAGCCCGTTTGATCTGGATGTATAATATCTTGCAAGAAGGTTTGCAGGACCCGCTATTATTGGAGTAAAATTTTATAATCTACATTAAAGTAGAGATCGGCCTATACGATCCACAATCCGCGGATCCTTCCCCTCCTTTGGTATTACCGATATGGAAGTATAGTTCCAGGATGGTGGGACACTAACCCCCTCTAACCATATTTGGTTATATACTGTATGTAATAAAGGGTTCAGATCTGCTTGAAATGTCTTATAAAATTCCCCTCCGAAACCGTCCGGGCCCGGGCATTTATTTGTTTTTAACCTGCCTATGGTGTCAATTACTTCCCCCCTTGTGATTGGTTGTTCCAGTGTCTTCCTGTGGGCCTCCGTAAGCCCCGGCAGATGGAGGGCCTCCAAAAATTGAGCTGCCTCTGTAGGTCTTGTGTTCTGCTGAGGATGGTAGAGTTTTCTATAATATACCACAAAGCTCTCTGCTATTTGTTCCCACTTATGCCGGATTTCCCGCACCGGGTGTCTTATTCCTGTAATATTTGCCCTAGCTGTGTGCTGTTTCAGGCGGTAGGCCAGAAGCGTAGTAGCTCTTGGCCCCCTCATGGTATGCCTGTTTTATGCGTATTAGTGTCCTCTCCGTTTCTATGAGTTGCATCCGTTGTAGTCTCTGTGTGAGATCCTTATCTCCTTCCCTCTCCACCTCAATTTTCTTTCTGCTGCCTCTCCACTTCTGAAGTTCCATTTGGATCTGTTCTCTTTGCTTTTCTCTCTCCTCTTTTTATAGGAAGCTATTGAAATTAGTTCCCTCTTACTAGTGTCTTAACCGTATCCCATAGAATCTGAGGGTAATCTCTGGGGACTCATTAAACTGAATAGTGTTCTTTATTATTGCTTTACTTCTTCTTTAACCTTTTCGTCTCTAAGTAAACTTGTGTTCAACCTCCAGTGTGTAAATTTTTTGGGAAGTTGGAGATCCAGGCTAGCAAACACTGGCTTGTGGTCTGATATAGTTTCCGTACCCACCCACAGCGAATCAAATACTGAAATGTCCCTGTCATACGTAAAGAACATATCTATTCTTGAATAAATGCCATACCTTGGTGAATAATATGTATAATCCCTTGCCCTCTGATATTTCTCTCTCCAAACGTCTGCTATGCCCATATCTCTCAAGAGCCTCCTCAGAGACCTCGAGACCTTTTGATTTGGAGCCGGTATGCCCGAAGTGGTATCCAGGGCCCTATCCAGCACTACATTCCAATCTCCCCCAGCAATTAGGGTTCCTTTTGCCTTTTCCGCTATTAGTTTAAATAAATCTACAAAAAAAGGCATCCGTGTTCCTGGTGGGGCATACACATTCAATAAGGATATCGGAGGTTCCTGGACATGACCCACCACTAATACATACCGGGCTCCCTCATCTCTTATTACCTCCTCCACCACAAACGGGAACTCGTTGGAGACTAATATAGCCACTCCCCTTTTCCTACCCATAGGTAGGGATGCATGAAAAATGTTTGGAAAATCTTTGTTCCTCAATTTAAGAATTTCCTTAGGCTAGAGGTGTGTTTCCTGAATAAAATGTATTTCACACTTCTGCCTCTTTAAAAACTTCTGCAGACGCTCTTTTTATGGGGTTTTTAATCCCATTTACATTCAGTGAAAGTATTTTGGTTTTCACTTTATCCATCCTCAAATATTACAGGTTTTTTGAGTGATCTTAACTTTAGAATGATTTCCAAACATTTCTTTCCCTCCCCAAACCATTCTCTTCTTATAAGGTCCCCTTCCCCCTTTGATTTGTTCCCCTCTTTCACACTGTGCCTCAGTTTAGTATAGTTTTTGTGCCATACCTGTTGTCTATAAATAAACATATAGCTATCTCCATTCCAAACACTTTCTATTACATTCATAACCGCTTTCCACTTAACTGCCCTTCTAAATGGGGCTTCAAACTGTTTAACCAAATAAACATTTTCAAACATTGAACATCTAGCTACTAATTTACTACGTCTATATGATGTCTCTAACCGCAGTCCAAAAGACTGTCCCCTTACTCCTCCACATACAATAGTTTTTTTGCATCCACCAACATTACTCGTAAGGGGGCCCCGTGTTAAACCTTGTAAAGTTCGGATTCCTAGGTCAGTCTGCCCTGCCTCCTGCAGACTGGAGTGTGTCACCCTTGTGACACCTTGCCTTGGATGGTGTCTTAGGCCAATTCCCTCCAGGACTTTTTCTCTGGGTCTAAGCCCCCTGTCCTGTATTACACTCAACAACATCAGCAGGATTAAATGGCAAGCCCACTCTCCTCCCCTCTTCATCCTTACTTTGCTTTCCTTTCTTCCCCTTATTCTTTTCCTTCTGTTCCCCCCGAGGAGGGAGTAAAAACCCCCCTCCCCGCACTTGTCTTGTTTCTTCCGTAATATGAGCAGACCCCGACATCCTGATTATTACAGCCCGTAAAAAAACAAAAAAACCTCCTGCCAGTCCCCTGTTCTCCATGTATCGTGACTCCCCAAATCCGCATCGTGATCTAGGAAATCCTCTTATTCTCTTTCAGCCACTTCTAAGCTAAGTCCTTATGTTCCTCCCACTAGTATTCCCCTTAGATATCGAAGCTTAGGTAGCCAAGTCTCCCTTTTCCAAGCCGCCTTATCCCTCCCCATACCCCCGCACCTCCATCGGGTACTCCTTTTTTAGACCCGAAACAATTTACTTCCTGTCCACCCCCATCTCTCTCTCTCTCTCCATATCCCCCCCGTTACAACCTCCAGTCCCCTCTTACCTCCCCTTTTATCCCCTTTCAGTAAGGTCACCCGTTATTCATCCCTCCCCCCCTTTTTTTTTTATCCAAATATCCCATCTGTCTTCCTCCTTACCCTTTCAACCTCTCTCTCTATCAGGCTCTTTTATTTTGGGAGTTCCCAGCCCTTTCCCTGCCCAAGTCTCATTTTGTACTTTACCCCACTGTTCAATTTTGATTTGAGTCCTTCAAAATGTTGAGCCGGGTCACCTCCGGAATCTTCTCGCCGCCACAAAGCCTGATTTTTATTTTTCAAATTTCCACTGTTGCCTCTTCGTCTAAAGTTAGGCCGTTTAGTTGAGCCCCCGAGGCGTATGGCCTAATCAGTTCTGCTACATCTCTCCTGAGACTCGTGGCATTGGCTCCTCCTCGACTCGTCGTTCCTCTCCGTGCCACCGACCACGCAGTCTCCCTTAGCTCCTTCTCCAACCTTTCTTTTTCGAGCCCTGGGACTGGTATTCCGATTTCCTCTAGAAACAGTTTCGCCGCCAGCAAATTACCAAAATTCTTGATGCCTTGTCTTGATTCCACCCGAAGCCTCGCCGGAAATAACATCTGTGCCTTGACATTTCGGGCCCTCAGCTGCTTCACCACCAACCACATGTTCCGCCTTGCTTCTTGTATTCCTGTCGAGTAATCGTTATCCAGGATTAATCTATGTGCCCCATACATTACTTTTTTTTTCTGCCAGGCTTTCTTCAAAATTTCCTCCTTAGAGGTGTACTTTGCCATCCGGACAATGAATGAGCGAGGTCTTGCGTTTGGAGCTGTCGGTCTGGGGGCCAGAGAGCAGTGCGCCCTATCCATGGAGACATCCAATTCTGGCGGGAGATTCAAAAGTTCAGACAGGAGCTTCTGAATAAAGGTAATTGTGTCTGGGCTGTCCTTCTCCGCTCCTTCTGGGATGCCATATATTCTAATATTTTGTCTCCTGCTACGTCCTTCTAAGTCGTCGAGTTTTTCTTGTAATTCTCTCTCCCGAGCCATCAAATACAGTATCAGTCTGTCATGCCGGTCGGTCTGCTCCATTGTATTCGTGAGGGCCAGTTCTAGCTTGTCCGTTCTGTGCTCTATTTTATTGATGTCCGTTTTTAATTCTGTGAGGGTGAGATCTATTTTCTTTACTGTTTTTGCTGTCTGCAGGATCGATTCTATTAGTTGAGAGTAGTCGTCCTCGGTTGGCAGGTCTGTCGAGATCGCTCCCTCTTCCTCCACAGGTCCAGTCGTCTTTTCCCTCCGTTCCCCTTGTAGCATTATTTGTAGCTTTCTCGCTGGCGTTGGACTGCTCCTGCCATTTCCCGTCTTCGATCTAATGCTTTTTGCTGGGGATTGCATGTCTTGATGTCCGGGATGCCGTTTGATTTTATCTATTGTTGGGGGACCTCTCAAGTTAAGCTGCCATTCCTCCCGCCGACGTCACCGGAACGCAAGTCGAACTCGGTCCTTATTGTGTTACCTGCTGCAAGAGCTGACTCTTGAAGTAAGATAGTACAGTTACATAAGAACTTACCATAACAGTAGATCTTATAGAGAAGCTGTTGCAGCAGGTATGACTTCCCGCCCACCTTCCCCCTTGGGAACTCTCTACTGCACATGGCTTGCATTGGCAACCTTCCGGTTGCCTTCTGTGGTAGTTGCCTTGGTTCTTTGTTCCTGTTCACCTTCCATCATCGATGCTGGAGTCTCCAGCGGGAGAACTGAGGGACGCCGGGGACCACCCACCCTTTATACCATACGTAACGTTGGGGGCGGGCCCCGCCGAAGACTGCTAGCTCGTTTTCTGTGGGGTCCCGCCGCCTGCCAGCTACAGTCCTTATTGTGTTACCTGCTGCAAGAGCTTCTCTCAAAGATCTACTGTTAAAGTAAGTTCTTACGTAACTGTACTTTCTGTACCCTGACCTCCAAGTCTACCAGATACAGACTGAATGTGGAAAAGCTTCCAAGATTGTACATCACAACCTTCTCAAACCTTGTATATTCTGGGAAGAATCAGCAGAAAGGACTGTAATTGGTCCTGTGCCAATGGAGGAGCAGTAGCGTCTCAAGGAAGGGTCCGCTAAGCTAGGATCCCCTATGCAGTGGCTTGCTAACCTTTGGATTCATATGCCTGACATGGATCCCTCAGCAACTAGCTTTCCTGAACTAGCAGTGAATCCCTCAGTGACCATTATCCCTGAACCAATCAGTTCTTCTGAGCCCCAGGTTCCTCAGATTCGCAGGTTGCAGAGATTCACATTTGGGATACCCCCAAAACAATCTGTGATGGAAGCCCTCCAGATCGAGTCACCATTTTAAATACCCTGCAAAGCAAGTGAAGAGACCTTGTCACTTAGTTACAGTACAAACATAGAGGTTATAGATGTTTTATAGATGTTACATCCTCTGCCTAAGTAGACATTATGCTAATAACTCAGGCAAGTTTAGAAATGTTAAGAACATATTATGAGTATTTCTAGAGTTAATAGTTATAGAGTGTTAAGAATGAAATACATGGGGACACATATTTTTAGGTGGGCCCATATATGAGTGCCTCAGAGTTGAGGGCCCTACAGAAAGAAAACCATGGACCTTGGGGAACACAGATAGGAGCCTGTTAGGGGCTCAGGGACCCCTTAGGGCCCAATAGAGATGGTTCAGGGGCAAACATTGTGCATACCAGGGGCCAAACACCAAACAGTACAAAGTCCAGCACTCCCAGGCCAAATAGTGGAAGTTGATGAATGCAAAGCAGCAAATGACAAGCAGGAATGCACACAATTCAAAGCTAGTGTGGTTTATTTTTAATGTTTGTCACTATGTGCAAACAAAAACAACATAGCTTCCACAGTTCTGACCCTGCCCTCTGTTAACCAGATGCTCCAGTTCTTCGCCCAATCAGAGCTTCATCAGGGAGTCCCAGGGTGTAGAGTACAGGGACCTAGGGGAAAGAAAGCATTTGTTCGGGCACTCTGCCTACTGTCCTGCATCCCCAGCAGCCGTATACCACCCACCAGCAACACTAGTGCTAGGCCTTGTTAGTCAACCAGTGCCCTTGATTAATCTACAAATGCCATTATTTCATATAAAATTGTTCTTCAAACTCAGCCCCATAGACTTTAATTAGGCATGCCCCTGTGCTCTTCCTGGGCACCTGCAATAACATGCCTGAGTGCGGGGGCAGATTGATCAACCAGAAAGTGGAAGGGATCGGCTGGATACCTCAGCTGAGTAAAATACAATCCCTTCCACTTGAAGAAAATATCAAAGCTACAGAAATTCAGAATACACATAAGGAGCCAGAAGAACTGTGGGTCACCCTGGAAACAGGAAATGGGACAGCCATAAGAACTGGGGTTGTCTACAGGCCCCCAGACCAAGAGGAGGACATAGACACATTACTGTTAGAAGATATACAAAACATGATAGCTAAAGGGGAGGTTCTGATAATGGGAGACTTCAACATGCCAGATACAGATTGGTCAATACCAACAAGAACATCTGCCAGAACTAGAAACATGGTGGATTCCCTGCAGGGGGAGGGCCTCAAAAAACTGGTACAACAACCCACAAGAGACAGAGCTATCCTAGATCTAGTATTGACTAACAGGGAAAGGATCACAGATCTCCATGTAGAAGGTCACCTAGGGGCCAGTGACCATCACATGGTATGGTTCAGTTTGGCCACCACAACTAAATCATCCCATTCCAAGGCAAAACTATGGGACTTCAGAGGAGCTGACTTTGATAAGATGGCCAACAGATTTAAGATAGCCCTGGCAAAAAGAAATACAGGTGAGGGGGTACAGGCAAAATGGGCAAGCATTAAGAATGCAATATTTGAAGCAACATCCCATTGTGTTAGAGAGAAAAGGAAGTACAAAAGAAGAAGGAAACCACTTTGGTTCTCAAAAACAGTAGCAGAAAAGGTCAGAGCCAAAAGGCTGGCCTTCAGGAAATATAAGGGAACACAGCGGGATGAAGATAGGGAGGCATACCAAACTTCCCTAAGGGAAGCAGGAAGGCAGTAAGGCAGGCAAAGGCCCAAACTGAGGAAACACTAGCACGAACAGTAAAAGAAGGTGACGAGACTTTCTATAGATACATTAGTGGAAGGAGAAAGTCCAGAGGGGGTATTGCTAAGATCAAAGGAGATAAGGGGGCGTGTGAGGAGGACAACCATGTAAAAGCACCTATTCTAAATAGATACTTCTGCTCAGTATTTTTTGCTGAAGAGAAGGTAGGGCAGGGCCCACAGCCCAGCACCATAGACACAGGGGGGAGGGAGGGAGGTGAGCACTAGTCCCTTCACAAAAGAAAGGGTCCTACAAGAGCTCGATAAGCTCAGGGTGGACAAGGCAATGGGACCTGATGGCATACATCCCAGGGTACTAAAGGAGCTAAGGGTGGAACTAGCAGAGCCATTATCAGAACTCTTTAGTGAGTCTCTGAACACAGGAGAGGTCCCAGAAGACTGGAGAAGGGCTCATGTGATCCCACTCCACAAGAATGGTAGCAAGGAGGAGGCAGGGAACTACAGATCAGTCAGTCTTACCTCAGTAGTGGGCAAAATTATGGAGGCACTCCTTAAGGAAAGGATAGAGCAACACCTGGAATCCATAGGAGCACAGGATCCAAGACAGCATGGGTTTACAAAAGGAAGGTCCTGTCAAACTAATCTCATAGATTTCTTTGACTGGGTAACCAGAGTGGTGGACTGAGGGGGAGCAGTTGATGTCGCCTACCTTGACTTCAGCAAAGCTTTCGATACAGTTCCACATAGAAGATTGATTAATAAGCTGGGTAGGCTCAGGGTGGGTCAGAAGTTGGTCAACTGGGTGGCAAACTGGTTGACGGGCAGAAAACAGAGAGTGGTGGTAAACGGTATACAGTCAGAAGAGATGCAAGTCACAAGTGGGGTACCTCAGGGCCAGTCCTCTTCAATATCTTCATCAGTGACATTGCAGATGGACTGGAGGGTAAGGTTTGTCTGTTTGCAGATGACACCAAGATCTGCAACAGAGTAGATGATCCAGATGGGGTGGGCAGAATGAGAAGAGATCTGGATAAACTAGCAAAATGGTCGAAAGAGTGGCAACTGGGGTTTAAAGCAAGAAGTGCAAGATCATGCACATAGGGAAAAGAAACCCAGAAGCCACCTATAGGCTAGGAGGGGAATTGCTGGCAGTCACGAGGGAAGAAAGAGACTTGGGCATCATCATCACTGATGACCTGAAATATCATCCAAGCAGACCACTAAAGTAGTTGGTAAGGCTAAGGGGATGTTAGGGTGTATTAGTAGGGGTATCACAAGTCGTAAGAGGGAGGTAATAATCCCTCTTTACAAGACACTGGTTAGGCCCCATCTGGAGTACTGTGTCCAGTACTGGAGGCCACACCTTCACAAGCACATTAATCAAATTGAGGCAGTCTAGAGAAGGGCAACCAAAATGGTGCAGGGACTGCATCAGAAAACATATGAGGACAGATTAACGGAGCTCAATATGTATACCCTAGAGCAAAAGAGGGAGAGAGGTGATATGATTGAAACATTCAAACACCTTAAGGGCATTAACAAGGTGAAACAGTTTAACATGTTTCAATATAAGAAAAATAGCAGGACAAGAGGACACAGCATGAGATTAGAGGGAGGCCAATTAAGGGGTAATGTGAGGAAGTTCTTTTTCACAGAAAGGGTGGTGGATGCATGGAACGGCCTACTTCAGGAAGTGGCGGATATAAATACAGTGCAGGGCTTCAAACAGGCATGGGATAGGCATAAGGGAGCAATACAGATGAGTATGAATAGATATGCCATTGACAGAGCAAAGGCCGATGGCACATTTATAAGGTAGAAAAAGAAATGGCAGACTGGATGGGCCTTGCGGTCCTTATCTGCCGACAACTTCTATGATTCTATGTAAGAAAGACTGCACAGAAAATTATGAAATGTGCAGCCCGAGACTTTTGCTGACATGAGCTACAAGAACAAGTAAGCATAGCTGAGTTACAGAATGTTAAAAAATCACTTTAAGGTGACAGTGCATCTAATAGATGAGATTGCCTATTGAAGTGCATTTGAAGGTGCAGTGAATACTTACTGAGATTGCCTTTTAAACTAAAGCTAAAGTGTCACTGCCCCCAAACCAACTGCATGAATCTGTGTGGTGCCTCGTTTGCCTTAAATGAACTACCTGGACTTACGTAATGCCCATGCCCCATATGACCCAAGCAAACTGCCTGAACTTGCGTGATGCTCTGTTTGCATAAATGAACTGCCTGAACTTGCGTGATGCTCTGTTTGCATAAATGAACTGCCTGAACTTGCGTGACGCTCTGTTTGCCTAAACGAACTGCCTGAACTTGTGTGATGCTCTGTTTGCCTAAATGAACTGCCTGAACTTGTGTGATGCTCTATTTGCCTAAATGAACTGCCTGAACTTGTGTGATGCTCTGTTTGCCTAAACAAACTGCCTGAACTTGTGTGATGCTCTGTTTGCCTAAACAAACTGCCTGAACTTGTGTGGTATCCCATTTGCTCCAGATGAGCTGCCAAAAGCTTGTGTGTTGCCATTTACCTAAATGAACTACCTGAACTTGTGTGGTGCCCAGTTTATCTTACATGAACTGCCTTAAATCTGTGGTACCCCTGAAGTGACTGCATTAAATCTGTGGTGCCCCATAGTGATTGCCTAAAAGCTGTGATACCCTTTAAAGAGACTGCCTATCCTTTTCTGCTGCCCTGTCTGAACTGTGTAAAGTCCAGTAACGACCCACTTGCTAAGGGAATAGACTGCCAGCTCTGGGCATGCTATGCTGCAATTGACTGTTGCCCCAGTTACCCTCCTAAAAGACTTCCTTCCTTGAATCTCTGTGTACTCAGCATTGAACCACATCATTGCTTGGCAAGCCAGTCTCAGCTGTAAAGTTATCTGGTACTCTGCAACAACCTACAGACTGCCTAAGTATCATACCTACTAAAGACTGTCTCCTCACTTCTGCTTGTGATACCCACTCCTACCTGGATTACAATTAGGGGTGGTTGACCCAGCTAGCGTTAGGGTGATAGTCAGGAGAGACCCCATTCTCTACACTGCCAATCTACATCCCTACCCTGATATGAAGTAAAGAAATTATTGGAACTGCACCAGCTCACTAGAGAGGGCCTCTGTAGTGCAGTAGGGTGGGGGTTTCTTTTACAGGACCAGAATCCAATGCCATCATCTGAAAATCAGCATCCAGGACCATCATCCAAAGATCTGCATCCAGAGTCATCGTCCGAAGAGCAGCACCCTGGACCAGCATCCAAAGAACTGCATCCAGAGTCATCGTCCAAAGAGCAGCACCCTGGACCAGCATCCAAAGATCTGCATCCAGAGTCATCATCCGAAGAGAAGCACCCTGGACCAGCATCCAAAGATCTGCATCCAGAGTCATCATCTGAAGAGCAGCACCCTGGACCAGCATCCAAAGAACTGCATCCAGAGTCATCGTCCAAAGAGCAGCACCCTGGACCAGCATCCAAAGATCTGCATCCAGAGTCATAATCCGAAGAGAAGCACCCTGGACCATCATCCAAAGATCTGCATCCAGAGTCATCGTCCGAAGAGCAGCACCATGAACCAGCATCCAAAGATCTGCATCCAGAGTCATCATCCAAAGAGCAGCACCCTGGACCAGCATCCAAATCTCTGCATCCAGAGTCATCGTCTGAAGAGCAGCACCCTGGACCAGCATCCAAAGACCAGTTTCTTCCTCTTCTTCAAAAGTAGCAACTCAGTTTCTTCTTGCCCCGGTGGCCTGGGGGGGTCTTTGCACTGAGGAATCTTCTTCATAGTAGCAACACAGTTTCTTCTCATCCTGGTGGCCCAGGGGAGTGTTTGGCTGACAAATCTTCTTCAGAGTTGCAAGTCAGCTTCCCCTTGTCCTGACAGCCCATGAGGGTTTTTGACACTATCTATGTTCCAGTTGCAAAGTGCTTCCTAAGTTCCTGTGGTCTGACTGTGGCTTCTCACCCAAGTATCAGTCCTATTGTTGCAGCCAGTGCCACTTTTGGTCCAGATGCCCCGTTCAGGTCTTGATTCTCTGCCCATTTCTTCTCAGTGTCCTGATCTACACTCTACATTTAAAGTAACGAATATTTACATGTAACAGTATCGACTAATACTGGCCGACCAGCTAGAAACTGTACCATGAAATAATTTTAGCAGCACTGTACATTAAAGTAGATGCTTAGAACTGCACCTCAGTTTTATTGATAACATTATTTATTCTTCTAATTATTTGCATAGGGCCCCATATTCAGAGGTGGCTGGGTGCGCCGCACAAGTGAATGTGCCGCGCATATAACTACACCAGCACAAAACAATGGGAAATTCAAAAAGTGTACCAGCAAATGCGATCACGCAGACATGACTGAATATCCCAAGTATGCACGATTGTGCATTCAGAGATGAGCAGCACAGCAGGCCACATTTGAATATGGGGGGAAAGTGCACAAAGGGGCAGGTGACAGAGGCACAAACAGTGGCTGTGGCGCACTGCAGGTGTGCATGTGAGGACGTGGCTGGGGACAGGGGATACCCAGTAGCACACCACAGGGGCCGAAATAGTCTGATGCAAGGACTGCGAGGGGCCAGACCTGTGTACCGGACAGACATGCCCAGACATGTGCACGCCTATGCACATCGCCCATGGTAGAAACCCACTACCATAGACAGGGGAGCACAACAGTGGCTGTGACCCATGGATAGCAGTGACATTGAAGGATGATGGACACTGCAGCAGACACGACAGCATGATGGAATCCCACTTTGTCACCATAACACAACCACAACGACATGGCACCTGGGCAGTCACACATGGGGCACACCTCAGTGGCAGTACATGTCTGACAACAGTCCAGGACACATGCACATGGGTATGCAGGGGTGCATGCTGCAGGAAGGGCCCCAAACAGTGCATGGCTGGGCCACCACAGTGAACCAGCAGGATGGGGTGGAAGGACAGATGTGTCACAGGCCCACCATGTAACCTATGTAGGTCAACACAGTGAAACACAAAGTGGAGCCCCCCCCCCACCTCAGGAACATGGAGCAGTGGGGTTGCAAAGGCCATCAACCACCCTGCACCTGCGGACATGTGGATGGGGGGGGCATATGAGTCAACTGCTTGTCAAAGATCCCCAGGAAAGAACACACTGCACACAGCAATGTGAAATATGAAACTATATATATGTTTAAGTAATTGATGCATCAAACAGGATTAAAACAATAATAAAGAACAACAACAATATTTACAAGAAATACAAGAAAACATGAACAGAGAAGGTACTGGGGTTGGGAAAACAGTTGACAAGGTTGGGAGGGGTGGAACTATTTACAGTGTAGAGATGGGAAGAGTGGTGGGAGAGTGGGGCGGGGGTAGGTCTATAATTAAGCAATAATGCCCTACAGGGTGTGTGTCGTGCTGGGATAATGTCACGCCTCAGGTGGTTGGGCACGAGGCCGCAGGCCGAGAGCGTCCAATGACTGAAGCCTGACGTTATCCCAAACAACACACACCCTGGAGGGCATTATTGCTATTATACAATGGCTCGTTGTTATACAGAATAAAAAAAATAATTTTAAAGACGTTTTTGTGTGGAAAAATATTTTTGTTTTTTAAGAGAAGATGAAACAATCAAGCAAATGCTCAAGATGATCAATGTGCTCAAGGTGCTCAAGATGATCTGCAGGTTCACAGTGAGGCTGAGACTAGACCTGTGATGTTGTACTGGGATAACATCACGGGTCCAGCCTAAGACTGACCAGTCAGAGTCCAGGATTTTTTCTTGCCATTGTATAATACAAAGGTAGCCGTGCCACCTCATGGGGTAACAGCGACTGATGGTGGCACCTGCAGGTGGTGCAGGGAGCCAGCTCCCACTGCACTGATCTCAGAATGCAGGTGACAGCCCTGACAGTGCTCAATATGGCCCCTTGCTGCACAAAGATAGCACGGAAAATCCATGTTGTGCCATGCTGTCCTGTCCTGCTCTGTGGCTCTCTTGCTGCCTGGACCCATCCTACTGCTCCTCCAACATCCTGGACATGACCTGCTAGAAGAAAAAAACAACTCAGTACAACAGTTTTGCCAGTGGGGTGATATATATGCACAGATGCCCCCCCCCGAACAACGCATAGGATGTGTTGTCGTGCATGTGTGATGTGGTGGCCACAGGCTGTATCACAGTGCTGTATGCAACAGGTGACAACAGATATGTAGTGGACATGTGTGCCATGAAGCACAACACATGTCTAGAGTGTGACACCATAATAGGCCACTGCAGGAGGTACAGCCCACAAGCCACTGGGCCATGTTGTGGAGAGGCACAGGGCTGTGTATAGGATTAGGTAATAGCCACAGCCATGATACACCATCCAATGGCAGAAATGTATGCGGGACAGTCAAAGGTGACAGACCTATGGGAGAGGGGTGGCGTCAGTCCCCCCACAGTTGGTCTTGATTGCCTACAGTGGCCCACCAATGCAAGCAAGGATGGATGGGATGCAGCATGGACCCATGTGGGCAAACAACACCACCCCCACAACCCAAGAATACACCCATAGTCTGGCTGCCCTGGGGACAGCTGTGCAGAGGAACATGCAGGGGTTGAAACTGGCAGCGGCATGTTAGCCCAATACTGTTTGACTTTGTGCTGTCATAGTAGGCTTCTCTCTGAACTAGTCCTGCTGACCGGTAGTGGACATGGAAATGACTCGGGTACAGCAGCTGGGCTAGTGAATCTTTCTGTGGGCTGGTGTATATCCGCAGTCACTAGCCCTACTGGGCAATGGAACCATGAATAAATGACAACTTCCCCCACAATGGAAACAGCTGTGGTGCATCACAGGGCCATGCAACCAAGGCAAAAATACATGTTCCCACCACAGAGAGGCCACAATGGGCCTGACACATGTCGCTGGGTATATCTGGCACATCAGGCTGACAGAATAGGCCTGCACACACTGCATATGGAAGTGGAAAATGCACAGCCCAAAGGTAGTGGCAGCATGCACGACGGCACGGCACAAATACCACCTGCACAATGGTTGAGGATATGTATACAGATGGTTGCATGCACAGGTGTGTAGCAGAGGAACAGGATGTGGACATCACCTGCGATGTGCGATACAGTCAGGCAGCACATCGACATGATGTTGTAGGCCATCTGGAGAGGCTGTCAGGCAACAGCTAATGGTGACACAAAGTCAACAGCAATATACAGCCATGCCCACAAGCACACTGCACACATGACCAACGGTGAGTGCTGTGGCAACACCCCCCCCATTGGCAGTTGCAAGAAGGTCATGCCTGCCCACCACTGCCATGGGTGTGGCAGATGCTGCACTGGGCATGGCTATACAATGTTGCACTCACAGGAGGTGGCTATGGGCATATAATTATCTAGGGGGATCACAGCTGGGCACAACACAGTAACATACCATGATACACAAACAACATACTGGCCATGTATAAGGGCACAGCACTTGAACAGTGTGATCCAAAACAATGTGAGGGTGATATCTGGGGGTGGGGTCGGGGACATGTCCACTGGATGACAGCAGCATACTGTGTACATATGTTGGATATCAAAGTGGGCTGGGATAGCTGTGCAGTGGCACACATCAATGTGACAACACACCTGTGGGACATGCAGAACAGGTTGCGACAAGTGCATGGGTGTGTGGGGATAACAGTCAATCAATCAATCAAAATCTTTATTTAACCAGGCGGGCACCACTGAGCAAGCTCATTTTCTAGGTGGAACAGTGCAGTTTGTGATCTGTCCAGGAGGTGCCATAGGCCACCGCTCACCAAGGCTCATGTGGGGACCACATGACTACCTCACCATGACACCTACTGGCAAGTGTGTAGATGGCCCATATGCAGACCACGTGTAGCATGACAGGGACACATAGGGTGCTACATGTTCCACGTAGCTGCCTGCATGCACCATGTGCAGGGTTGCCCTGCAGGTAATGTGAGTCCAACACAGAAATGGGCTACACAGCCGATTTGGGCATGCCAAGTGACACAGTATAGGACTGTGATGTGCACAGCACCCAAAGCATGGGTGTAGACATGTGTCCCCTATGGTGGGCAACATGGTGTGGAAGGACATGAAATACAAGGTGGATGCACCACATGTGCGACTACATGACACAAACCCATATGCAGTGAATGCAAGGCCACAGTGGATGCATCACGGTGAAAGTGCAGCACAGAATGGGCATGGCAATGTGTATCACACTCATGTGACTGTCTGTGCAGTGACACCCATGCCACACCCTACTGGCTGCCTCCCCACTGACTGTCAACGGTCCTCCTCCAGTCCTTCTTGGCCCGTGCCCTGGCTTCTTGGTCTGCAATAAAAACACAATGACAAAGACACATTCAGAGTCATGCATTACCACACAGGTATCCCACAGTCCACCCAAATACGATGCAGCAATGTGGACGTTTACTGTACACCCACGAGAGAACGGATGCACTCTCAACAGTGGATGAAATAAAGTGTACCTATGTATAGTCATGCAATAGGGAGGGACACTGGCCCCACTCCCAAATACAGCACATTGACAGTACAGTGTACATGAAGTCAGCGGAATGTATCATGTAATGTATGTGACACCTTACCTCCATCTCCTGACTGTGAGCCTTGCATATACAATATGTAGGCAGCGTCCCGTGGACCATACCCCATGATGATGGGTGACATAACAGTCAGCCAGGCTGGGAGTGCACCCCTATTGTGCACCATGAGTGACCAAAGCACAGGACAGACAATGGTCCCAGTGGGTGGTGCCGTGTGGGCTGCAATGGATACACGGGTCAGCACATGGACAGTCCCATGCCTGTATCACACCAGAATGTGTGGCACAGATGTGGATGAACATGTTTATTTATTTATTTCAATCTAGGATTACAATACCTTTGAGCCGAGGCTCTTTTACAAAGGTTCCACGTCAGTGTGTGCAACAGTCATCATTTTTAGTTACAAACATATAGTCATTGACTTACAGACATGTAATAACCAGTACAAAGACTTGAGCTATGAGCAAGACAAGGGAATGGGGGGTGGATGGTGGGGGAAGTGAGGTAGGCGATCGGGGAGGTGCAGGGGTAAGGAGGAGTACAGGAGGTGGTTGGGGTGGGAGCAGGAGTGGAGATACGGGGGGGGAGTTGGGCGAGGGTGGGAGACAGTGCAGCCAGGGGGCCTTGTCGAAGGAATATGACAGGTAAGGTGCTAGAGGTGCAAAGACTGATTGTGTGACACCAATGAGAGGCCACAGCAGCAGGACAACACTGGATGAGGGTCACTGTCATGGCTGTGGGCCTACCAATGCGGTATACTGCTTAACCAATGGCGTGCCATGGGCAGACACAGATTCCCAGGCACTTTGGCAAGGTCGTGGAACAAAACTGCAGTGCACTCTCCTCCTCTAGACAATGGGAGCCCCCAAAGTCATAGGTTGCTTCATTGATTAAAATTCTCCTGATAATTGAGCTGCTTCCGGAGGTCTTAAAGTTCCTCATCCAACCTGGCCAGTTTGTCAGGTACAGATCTGTGGGCATCCTCCATGTCTACTCACTTCTCAACCTTTGATAGCCATTGGGCTTGTGTTGCACACTGACTCGCTGTTTCAGCAAGTTGCCTGGTAAGAGTGTCCAGTTTGACAGCCCGGGCTTCCAGCACCTGCTCCATCACCATGTGGCCTACTGCACCCATTTCAGCTGCCAAGATGGAGATCTGACCAGGGTCTGCAGGCTGTGTTGTCGCTGCCACTTTCTTTATTATTTTGCAACTCCCCTCAGTTGCTTTGATGACAGATTCACTGTATATTTATAAGGCCCTCACCCCTGCCTTTTTGCAAAACGACAGGTGGTATGCTGTTGAAGCTGCCAGCAGTACCTGGTGGGGACTGGGTTCGGGGAGGACTAGGTTACTCGGCACAAGGGGCCTAGGTTTGGCTACTCCGCACAGGGGCACCCAAGTAAATCCAAACACAGGAAGCAATAACTGTAATGTCCAACACCAGGAATGGGATTCTAAAGTGTGGCTTTTATTCACATCCAAACTGAACAAACAAAGCATAGACGGACCCCCACGGGGCTACATTCCTGGTAATGCAGATAAGAGATACAGAACACTTCTTCACTATTTCAGCCCTCAGGCTCTGAACCCACCAGGCACACAGCCCGGACTTGCACGCAGCTTTGGGTACACAGCCCGACTTGTACACTACTTGGGTTTTTCTCCTGGCCCGGCTCCCCCGCCGGCCACTTGATCCTGGTCCATATGGCAGTGAACCAATTTTCTGTTGGCGGCTCCCCAAACCACCTTAGAGCCTTCGACTCCTTAAGGGAAATTTTCCTTCCATCCCATGTCTGGGTACTTCCCTCATCACTGGCCAAGTGCATGAGGCAAAGTAGAAATCCACAGAGCAAATCTGTAGAGGTAGACCTGGTTACTAAAGATGGGGAGTCTCCCACCTCCAGCTCCCACAATCCATACCCGGCCATTTCTCCGGACACTAAACGACTCTTTTTGAAAGCTTGGCAATGTAGATTACAGGGTAGACGTATATCACATCTCCTCTACATGTCTTGACTTTCCCCTTGTGCTGGACTTGAACATACTTTTACTTTGGCTAAGCCTATTACTCTAGGCCTCCCACTAATTCAGTAGTCCAATCCCCACTTTAACACAGTTCAGGTGAACATGGGCCCTTTGGAAAGAGCAGAACTCACCCTTTAGTTGCAGGTGCCCCACAGGCGAATCTTGAAATCTTCTTGTACCCCACACACTTGGGAAAAATAAGGCAGCTTCTTCTCTAGCAGGAACCAGGGGGTTGCCCCTGGAATAGCAGGCAAACCTTGCACCCCCATCCCCTCAGGGATGGGGCACAGAGACCCATATCAGCATTCTCCACCACTTCCAGAACAGCTTACTGTGTTCCTCTTTAGGCAGAAACACACACCTTTCCCTAAAAGTAGCTCTATTTCAGAGCAGAGGCTCCAAGAGCCTGTGCGCAGAACTGCTGTGCTCCTCACACAACAATCTCCAACTATAGACTGTTCAAAACTCCCAACATTCTAATCTAACTCCCTTTTGCAGATTCCAATGTGGCTCATGCAGCTGCGATAGTTCTATGGTGATGTCATCCCTCAGTCTCAGCTGAGACTGAGAACAGAGTGAGACAGTGTGAAATCCATTTAACTGGAGTTTCACAAGCTGCCTTCCCTGCCTACCACTAGGTCTTACTGGGATTCTAGTAACCCCGGATAACAGTGGGGTTACATATTCATCCATGATGTCTCTGGAGCTTATAAGGTGAGGTTTGAGGTGGTCTGTGGAAATATTACTAGTAAAGTAATATTTTTCCTCAAGAGGTGGAGCTCATGGGAAGTATATCTAGCCCACTCTGCTGCTTATTAGCACCCCCAAAGATTTTTTATTCCCTGATGGGCCTGGTTGAACACTGGACCTTTCAGGTTGTTGTGGGAGGGTTATATTTTTTTTTTATTCCCAGACAGGCCAGGTCAGGCATTGGACCTCTCAGGTTGTTGAGGGAGGGGGGATATTTTTTTATATTTCCTAATCGGCACATTGGGCACTGGACCTCTCAGGTAGTTTGGGGCAGGGAACAGATGTTTTTATTCCCTGATGGGCTGGATTGGGTATTGGACCAATCAGGTAGTTGGAGGGGGGAGAGGACCATATTTGGTTTTTATTCCCTGATGGGTTAGGTTGGGCACTGGATCAGTCAGGTTGTTGGAGGGGGGAGAGGGACATATTTTTAAATCCTTCACAGGCTGGATTGCATACTGGATCCATCAGGTAGTTTGGGAAAGAGGGACTTTTTTTTTACTGCCTGATGGGCCGGGTTGATTATTGTACCAGTCAGGTAGCTGGAGGGGGGAGAGGGCCAAATGTGTTTTTATTCCCTGGTGGGTCTAGTTGAGCTCTGCATCTGTCAGATTGTTGGGGGAAGGGGTACAGATTTATTTTATTCCCTAATGGGTTGCATTGAACACTGGACCTGTTAGGTAGTTGCGGAAGGGGGACACATTTGTTTTATTCCCTGTCAGGCCAGGTTGGGCACAGGAAATGTTATTCTGTTCTACATTCCCTACACTACCAGTGTTGTACTCCTGTGCCTTGTAAAACACTTTGGGATACAGTGTTTATGAAAGTCATGTTGGTTAAAGGTTTTGCAAATTGCCTTGCCCTGGCTCCCCTAATGCTCCAGCAACTGATCCCCCCCGTTTTCCTAGTCCATGGCCGGGCTGCCTGGACTGACTGGAAACCTAGCTGTTTTATCATTATACAGAGAGGTTGGGAGACATATCTCCTAGTTCCTACGAGCATCAAATGGGGCCACAGCTACGCTGTTCTTTGTCCTTTTGCATTGCTATAATTTAGTAGCATGAAAACTCTCAGGTTGAAATAGGTGATTTCATTTTTTCAGAAATGAATAAAAGTTAGCTTTCCATTCATAAAGTTGCACAGGGTTTGAGTAAGTGGAGGGTGTAGTTGGAATAATGGGAGCATTGGTGCATTTAAAGAGGGCAACCGAGGGCAAAATGACAAAAGGAACAGAAAACGTGGTCCAATCTGGCTAGGGAGGATATAGGGGAGGCACTGTATACAACGTCTATGTAGTCGAGTGCTAGTAGAAACATTTTGAGAACAAAAGTATTTATCTTGATACAGCGCATCCCGTTCAGGGAGATGGCTTTTATGGGTGGCATCAATGTGGGTGCAAACATCTACACAGAAATCCAGCCACACACCAAGGTACTTGAGATGAGGGACTTCTTCAAGGGGGAAATGTCCAGAGTCTGGAAAGCTGGGTTTTGTGGAGCCTAGCAACTCTCCTTGCTGCCAAAGGCAATGGAGATAGTTATTTTGACTTTAAGGGCAGGTTGATTTGAGCAGAGCCAGCATTAGACATTGTCAGAGTCATGTTGCAAGCACATTTCCAGCTTGACATCTGAAGCACCTGAGGCAATAGATACTGTGCATTTTGCATGTATGTGAACGTACAATCAATGAGACTCTCTCTCTCTCTGTCCATTGACATATATAGAAACATAGAATTTGCGACAAATAAGGAACACTTGGCCCACCTAGTGTGTCCATTCTCCCTATCTACTGTAACACCGGAGATCCTACTTGATCTCTGGCTTAGCCCTCCCTCCCTTCCCTAATAACTAAGGTTCCCTTATGTCTATCCCATGCTTTCTTGAATCCCACTGCAGTTTTTGCCCCCACCACTTCTGCTGGAAGGCTGTTCCAGGCTTCCACCACTCTTTCTGTGAAGAAGTACTTCCTTATGTTTCTGCTGAATCTATCCCCCTCTAGCTTCATAGCATGCCCTCTTGTTCTTGAGCATCTTTTTTTTCTGAAAAATACTTCGCTCTTGTACCTTGCTTATACCCCTGAGGTATTTGAAAGTCTCTGTCATATCTCCCCTTTCCCTCCTTTCCTCCAGGTTGTACGTATAGAGATTCTTTAGTCTCTCCTCATAGGGTCTCTGGTGCAGACCCTGCACCATTTTAGTAGTTCTCTTCTGGACTGCCTCTACTCTGTGTATGTCCTTCTGGAGATATGGCCTCCAGAACTGGACACAGTACTCTTGGTGAGATCTCACCAATGATTTATACAGCAGTATCACTACCTCCCTCTTTCTGCTGCTGATACCGCTCCCTATGCACCCTAGCATCCCATTGGCTCTCCCCACATCCTTGCCACACTGTTTGGCCACCTTTAGGTCATCAGATATGATTACCTCCAGGTCTCTTTTCTGTTTGGTGGTCATCAGTACCACTCCCCCATCTTGTACTCCGCTCCGGGTTTCTCTGCCCTGAGTACATGATTTTGCAGTTCCTCACATTGAAGCTTAGTTGCCACACTCTTGACCACTCCTCAAGCTTTCTTAGATCCCTGTTCATTTTTTTCACACACCCCAAGTGCCTACCCTATTGCAGATTTTAGTGTCATCTGCAAAAAGGCATACCTTCCCTTCTAGCCCTTCCGCAATGTCACTAATAAAGACATTAAGGAGTACCAGTCCCAGTACTGATCTTTTTGGCACTCCGCTGGTCACCTTCTGTTCCTCAGAGTGAATTTAGTTTACCACCACCCTCTGATGCCTATCCCCCAACCAAGTCCTTATCCAGTTTACCACTTTTGGACCCACTCCCAGGCTGCCCAGTTTGTTTACTAGTCTCCTATGTGGAACTGTGTTGAAGGCCTTACTGAAATCTAGGTATGCCACATCCACTGCTCCACCCTGATCTACTTTCCTGGTCACTCAGTCACCCAGTCATACAATAGATGAAGCTTAGTCCTGTTTCCACTCCAAGTTCTCTGCAACCTAGGACAAATATGTCCCGCTCCAGAGGTCTCATATCTGTAGGTCCCACCTTCCCTGCATCATCCCAGAACTCACAAACCTGCTCAAAGTCACTAATGTCACCAATGTGTGTAGAAGCCAATAAGGCCGTAGCCCATAGACAGCTCCTCTGATCCGAGGAAAAGGCCTAGGCATTCGAATTAACCATAACCTTACCCTGTCTAGCCACTGAAGAATGATAACTCAAAGGGCAGATAGACTCATGGGGTGCAGCAAAAAAAGCTTTATATCGTGGAATGAACAATGCCTGCTCTCCCTGTACAGGGCATATGTTAGGCCGTATTTAGACGATGCACCTCCATTTTGGTCTCCTTAGCTCAAGAAGGATATCAAGACTGTTGAAGGAATACAGAGAAGGGTCACTAAACTTATCCCTAGGCTATCAAGGCTACAGTATGCTGAAAGGCTACAAAAATTAGACCTGTCAAGCCTGGAAGATAGGTGAGTAAGAGGGAATTTACTGCTACTGCATACGTTACTAAAGAATGCAGAATTAAGATAACAATGTAACTTTACTTATAAGCACAGATCAGTTAATCTTCGATCACATGAACATCAATTAATAATACCAGTGGTAAATACCAATAAAAGGGACAAATAATTCACTCTAAGAGTACGAAAGGCTTGGAATACACTACCTCAGTACCTTACTGAAATCCAAGAATTTGAAAAATTCTAAAGGGAACTGGATATTTATTTCTCAACAGTTAATGCTAGGGAACAATATACCCACTAAAGTTTGGGAGACAGTCTTGATGGGCCAAGTGGCTCCTTCTGTCTCAAAAATCCAGTAAGAGATGATATCTTAGCTTTCTACCCTTCATTAAGTATCTATCCAGTTTTCTTTTAAAGATATCCTTGTTTTCACTTCTTATATCCTCAGGAAGGCTGTTCCATAAGTTCACTACCCTCTCTGTGAAAAAATGCTTCTTCTTCTTCTCAGTTCTAAATCATCCGCCTGATACTTGTAATGCATGTCCCCTAGTTCTTGAGTTTGAATCCTTAATGTTAATTTTCAAGTCATTCCTAAGGATGTGGTCATTCATAACTTCATAGAATAGCAACAGGTCCCCTCTTTTTATACGCTCCTCCAATGTGTACAGCTTCAGTGTTTTTATTCTCTCTTTGTATGGTTTGTCCTTTGTTTCCAGGATAATTTTAGTCATTCTATGCTGCATTTTCGTACGAACATACAAAATTGCTGGCAGAAAAAGGCACACGGGTCTATCAAGTCTGCCCGATTGTGCAGCTCTTAGTTTCATATTACTACAGCTGCCCCAGCCCCACCCAAACCCCTCCCTTCCTCCCCTTTCCTGGTCTTTCCTCCCTTTGTGTTCTTGTCTGTACTAATCCTACCCTTGACTCTATCCCAACTCCACTTAAAGCTATGCACTGTACTCAGTTTGATTAACTCCTCCGGCAGTGCATTCCATCTCAACACCACTCTCTCTCTGTAAAGTAGTGCCTCCTCATCTCCCTCCTGAACCTTCCAACTTCAGACTGTGCCCCCTAGTGACCCTTACGCTCTTTAAGCAGAACAATCCTCCTTCCCTAACTTTGTTAATGCCTTTCAAGTACTTAAAAGTCTCTATCATGTCCCCTCTTTCCCTTCTCTCTTCCAGCGAATACATGTTGAGCCCCCTCAATCTTTCCTCATACGGCAGCTCTCCCAGTCCCATGATCATTTTTGTAGCTGTGCGCTGCACCCTCTCCAGTAATCTCACATCCTTTTTGAGATATGAGCACCAGTACTGCACACAGTACTCCAAGTGTGGCCTCAGTAATGATCTATACAAGGGCAGGATGACCTCCTCCTTTCTATAGGTGATCCCTCTGGCAATGCACTCCATCATCCTATTTGCCCTTGCTGCCGTCCTCCTACACTGTGCTGATACCTTCATGTCCCCTGTGACTATTAATCTGAGGTCCCTTTCCTCCTCTGAAGCTGTTACCTGCACTCCCCCCAGCCAGTTGCTGGTCCTGGGATTTCTTGCTCCGAGGTGCATGACCTTGCACTTCTTAGCATTAAACCCCAACTGCCACTCCCTAGACCAGTGCTCGAGTTTAGCTAGATCCTCCCTGAGTGCCTGCCTCCCTTCCTCATTGTCCACTTTTGCACAAATCTTAGTGTCATCTGTGAACAGGCTGACCTTACTCTTGACCCACTCTGCAATGTCTCCAATGAAGACATTGAACAAAACAGGGCCCAGCACTGAACCCCACTTGTTACTGGCCTTGGCTTGGATGTCTCTCCCCTTACAACTACCTTTTGTTGTCTGCTCTGGAACCAACTCTCAACCCACCCCACCAGTTTCTCCTCCACCTCCATGTCCCTCAGCTTGCTCGTTAACCACTGGTGGGGCACCGAGTCAAAAGCCTTGCTGAAGTCCAGATACAGGACATCCACATCGTGGCCTTCGTCAACCGCCCTAGTGACCGAGTCAAAGAAGTCGATCAGGTTAGTTTGGCATGATCTTCCTGAGACAAACCCACGCTGTCTCTCACCCTGTAGACCATTACCATCGAGAAAGGTTATCAACCTCTCCTTTAGAATGGTCTCCATGAGCCGGCCTGGTGGCGCTGAGGGTTGAGGTGCTGAATGCCACACCTTGCGCCACGCTGGCGACCTGGGTTCAGATGCGATCCCGGGCCGGCAGGGGTTGGCAGGGGAGGGATAGGATTGAGCATCCAAAGGACTGCTCTCCTATCCCGGTGAAGGATCCAGGGATTCACTGCTGTGTAGCAGCCCCTGGTGATGACCGGGGGCACTACTAGAGTGGTGACAGCAAGGGGGTAGAGTGTGGTGGACATCGGCACGCTGTGCCTGGATGTCATTGCACACCCCCACTCTGAGGGGAAAATCAAAGGAGGAAAATCACCGGGGGGGCGACCTCTGCGGATTGATGGCCACACCCCGCACCACCGGACCCAAGAGAGGCACCTGTTCAGGGTAAGGCACCATGTTGGCCTGACCCTGTGTTCTGTGGGTTTGTGTGGCCCTTGCACATGACCGGGTCTGGGGATGCAGGCGATGGTGGCCATAGATCACAGGGGCCCATTCTGCTGAGGTGGGAAAAAGAAATAAATGATAAAAAAAAGAATGGTCTCCATCAACTTTCCCACTATGGAAGTCAAACTCATCGGTCTGTAGTTGCCCAGTTGGTCCTTGGGTCCACTCTTGTGAAGGGGCACCACATGAGCCATCCTCCAGTCCCTGGGTACCTTCCCTGTCTCCAAGGAGGTGTTGAAGAGGTCCACCAGAGGGCCTGCCAACACCTCTGCCGGTACCTTCAGGACCCTTGGGTGTACACCATCTGGCCCTGGTGCCTTGTCCACCCACAAGGCTTTAAGGCTCTTCAGAACTCTATCCTCATGGATGACCCCATTTGTTATCTCTGCTCCCCTTCACCCTTTCCCCCTTTCCCCTGTGGTATTGGGCCATCCCTTTCTTTTGTGAACACCGAGCAGAAGTACTCATTGAGTGCCTCTGCCTGTTTTTCCCCTTGTTCCGCCCATCCCCCATCTCTCTTGATTCTAACAAATGTCATCTGTACAACTCCTCTTCTCCCTTATGTATTTAAAGAACCCCTCCCCCCCCGATCCCCTGAGCCAACTTCAGCTCCTTTGCTTTCTCTAGTCTGCTAATATCTGACTTTCTATTAAAGCTCCAAAGTTGACTGCAATAGTCAGGGTGGGGTTTTACATAAGATCTATATAACGGCATTAGGACATTAGCCCTATGGCTTTTTATGTTTCTCTTTATAGCCCCCAGTACCCTATTTGCCTTGGATATGACACTAACACAATGTTCCTTAAAGTTTAGGTCGTTATCTATGAGAACTCCCAGGTCTTTTTCAATATGGTTGATTTCAGTATTGTGTTACTGAGTATAGATACATAGAAGCATAGATTTTGATAGCAGATAAGGCCCACCTGGCCCACCTAGTCTGCCCATTTTTCTACCCATATAAACTCCAGATCCTAAATGATCAGCAGCTTACCCTTTCTCTCATATCACTAGGGTTGCCTTCTGTCTATGCAATGCATTCTTGAACTCACCAATCGTTTGTACTGGTGTGGGATGCGACTTCTACATAGGTGCAAAATACAACATTTATTCATATTAAATGTCATTCCTCATCTATATGCCCAGTCTGTTATTAAATCGAGGTGTGTTTGTATTCTTTTGATTTCTTCCTGTATACCACACAGGCTGCCTAATTTTGTGTCATCTGTATATTTTGAAATATAATTTTGAATATTATTACTTATATCAGCTATAAATAACTGAAGTATTACTGGACCCAGCACCAATCCCTGGTGAACCCCGCTTGCCCCCTCCACAGATAAATATCCATTTGTGTCTGTGACACTGCTTGGCATCTTCACGAGGCTTTGGCTGTCATGAGGATCACATTTGTTATGTAATTGTTTACTTATTGTTTGCTCTGTTAAGCCTGGGTAGTTCCTGAAAATATGCACTTTTTTTGTCTAGTATTATCACCTGGTTACCAAAAACTAACTAACTAAATAAATATGAACACCTCCAAAATACGAGCACCAAGGCCACCATGGAGGCAAAACTCTATTGCTCACCATCAACCTACAGAACAACCTTAAATCAGCTAAATTCTGGAAAGTTATCCACTCCCTCTTTGACCCCCCACCAATGCAGTCTTCTTCCTTTGTTCTCAAACCGGGTAGCTCACCAAGCTCTGACCCACATGAGGTTGCTAATGCTTTCAACCAGCTTTTCACCTATTGCACTCTCTACCTCTTACCCCTCCACATTCCCTCCCTCCTTCCTCTGTTTCTATTCCCATCATCTCTTTCCCTTCTCTCCTACTTTTAACTTTTCCCTCTGTCTCTGTTGGGCCACTGTCACTGCCCAAAAGATTCCTTTTTTCTCCATAGTTTTTTCTAGCTCTGGGGTGCTGGCTGGGTTCTTTAGACCCTGCTCACCTCCCAGATTGGCAACCACCTCCCCCCAGGGCTCACCTGCCTCATAATTCCCCCACAGCTTGACCCCCATGATGGGGCTAGGAGAGGGAGGGCTGTCCTCCCCCCAGGGTCCAGATCCATTTCAGCGGCAGGGTTCCGTTGTGATGACATGCATCAGAGCTAGAGAACAGGGTTTCCTGTTTGCACAGCCCTCAAGTTTCCCTGTTTTTATTCCCCATCCCATGTTCAGCGTGCATGTACTGGAATGGGTACATGGCATGAAGATGCTGCACACACTCTTAAGGCTGCCTCCCACCCTCTGAAACATGGCTGCATACTGTGCACCCAGCCTCCGCTGTGTGACAGTCAAGCAGCAACATGCACGTTCCCCCTTTTCCAAAGGAGGAGAACTGTCTTTGGATGTTTAATCCTCCTTCCCTCGGTTGGCCCCCGAGCTACCTGGATCCATTCCCAAACATTGGTTGCAATCATGGCAGGAGGTAATACAACCACTGTCTTAGTCCTCTGCACTACCGGGTCAGCTTCACCCAAAACATTCTTTACCAAGCCAAAGGGCACAGCCCTGATGGTCTGGACTTCAGACACTTTCTTCTCTCTGCCCCTTCTATTGCTGCACCATTAATCTCCCTCCTAAACCTTTTTTTCCAGCTTGGAGCCATCCCCCAGACATGGAAACAGACTAAAGTCCTTCCCCGACACAAAAGGGGCAAATCCTCTTCTTCCAGGAACTATCATAGACACATAGAATATGTCAGCAGAAAAGGACCACTTGGCCCATTCAGTCTGCCTAGATGTTCCCTTTCCAGTCTTTGTTTGCAGACTCTGTCTAGTCTCCAGGGACCCTCCCTCCCTCCCTTCCTTCATCCTCCCTACTTATTTACTGATATTCCCCTGTGTCTATCCCCACATATGCTTGAAGCCCCCACTGTTTTCGCCTCCATCCATCCCATCTCCTTCCTTCCTGCCCTGGCTATGGTGCAAGAAATCAGGCTCCCCCACACTGGAAGCCTTTAAGAGGGGGGTCTGAAATCATACCTCTTCAAGGAGGCATTTGGCCTACAATAATTTGCTGGCTGTATACTAATAACTTTATTTTATATGGATTGTATTGCTATTTATTAGCCTATTTAGTATCTAGTATTTTAATCTTGTGGTTGTTTTGTGATAGTGTCATACTGTCTTTTGCTTGTTGTATTAATTTTATGGTGTACTTTAATATTGTACGGCACCCAGAGCCTCCAGGAGTGGGTACTATAGAAATAAAACTGACTTACTTACTTATGTACTAGGCACTCTTGCAGCTTTCCTCCTTAATTGACTCCTCTTTGTTCCTCTCTCCTTTCTAGTGTGGTTTTCTTACACACCACTCTACGATCTCCTTCATCCTCCATGACACACATTCTATTCTTAAAGGGATAGATCAGGGTTACATCATCTTGGCTATCTTATTCGACCTGGCTAAGGCCTTTGATGCAGTAGCTTATCCCCTCCTCCTCCTTGATAAACTAAGGCAGAAGACAGAGTTTATATGGCCTGGTGGTTGAGTGGTTCTGCTCCTACGTTTCTGACTGGCACCAGTTAGTTCAGGTTGGTCATGCCTTATTTTCCCCCATGCCCATTAGCTCTGGTGTCTGTCAGGGCTCCATCCTTGGCCCTGTGCTCTTCTCTATCTTTATGAATGACCTGTTCTCAGTCTGTGCCTCCTCATATATTCACATGCATGCAGACAACACTGTACTTTTTGCTTCTAGGGCCTCTGGCCTTCAGCTGAAAATGTCACTGCAATTGGACTTAGACAACATCCAGTGCTTGTTCCTTGTTAACCAGCTCTTGCTTACTGCTAAAACGACTTTTGGTACTAGGCAGAGGCTAGCAATACTCCATCATCAACATCATCATCATCATCATCATCATTTATTTAATAAAGCACTCTATTTCATTTTGACTCAAGGGACTGTACAAGTGCGCAGATTTATAAACAATTAAAATACATAAAATACAATCCCAATCGGATTAATAGCTGACTCAGCTGGAAGGAAAGGCTTCTCTAAATAAAAATGTCTTCAGCTCACCTTTGAAGGCATTCACTGATGGAGCTTCTCTCAAAGAATAAGGGAGTGAATTCCACAGGATCGGTGCCATAAACAAAAATGCATGGGCACCTGATGATTTTAAATGGACCCTGGGAATTATCAAAAAGACCCTAGTCAGCTGATTGGAGGGGATGGGATGAGTGGTAGAGCTTTAGGTGGTCTTGCATGTAGTAGGGTTCCAGTCTGTGCAGGGCCTTATAGGACAGCAAACCGACCTTGAAGGTGATCCACCACCTAACAGGCAGCCAGTGCAGAGAATGCAGCACAAGTGTAATGTGACATGATCTTGAAAGACCAATCAGCAACTTGGCTGCTGCATTCTGCACCAGCTGCAGGTGGCAAAAATCAACCCCCGATAGCCCCAGGTAAAGGGCATTGCAGTAGTCGAGCAGTGACATCACGAAAGCATGGACTAGTGATGGCAGATCACCCGGGGGTATTTTATTTATTTAGTTTTTGTTGACCGGGTAAATGCACTAGACAAATCCTGCCTATTTTCAGTCACGACCCGGGGGAGGGAGATACAGATGAATGCCAACCAACCTTGAACCAGATTAAGCTGTTGGTGGTATTTTTAGTGAATGAGGGCAATTTGGCCAGGACACTGGAGAAATTCCCCTACTCTTTTCGATAAGTGCCATGGGATCTTTAACGTCCACCTGAACTACCACCAATCCAGGCAGATGGTACCTCGGTTTAACGTCTCATCTGAAAGATGGCACCTCAGAAGTGCAGCACCCCTCTCATACTGTACTACAGTGTCAGTACTGGGATATTAACCCAAGTGCCAGATGTGGGAACTGAACCCACAGCCCTCTGATCTCCCGGTCTCAGAGACGAGTGTGCTACCTACTGAGCCACTGACACTGCTATCAGGTATCAGGAGTTTAATCCTGGCAATGTTTCTAAGATGGTAAAATGCACTCTGGACCATGGCTGACACCTGAGATTCAAGTGTTAGCCGCAGTCCAGTACACCGCCAAGATTCCTCACCCTGACAGAGGTGAGCAACTGGGAGTCCCCAAGCCTAAGCCTGGGTTTTAGTTTTTGCAGCAGAACCTGCCACAGAACACCTTCAGGACACCCAACCTGCCTAGTTAGTGATACCTAGACACTTCAGTAAAGAAGAAATGTATTGCCTTTTCACGGGGGTGCCACTAGACACCAAGGAAAAGATGCCAGCAAAGGAAAAAGGATTTTCCCCTCATGAAAAGAATCTTTTTCATGATTCGTGATACAAAAAAATAATCTTTTTTCATATCACAGATCATGGAAAAGTATTTGTAATCTTAAAAAAACAACATTTCAAGGGCATTTCTCCAACAGTTAGGTGCAGAATCCAGCTAAGGGGTCCCAATAAGCAAGGTACATGTTTTGGTCACTCTCCAGAATGTCATTTTTATAGTTTTCCAAATTTGACATTTTAGGGAAAAATGGAAAACAAGATGGTGCCAATTGAAAAAAAATTATTGAACTCACAAAAATGGATTCCCCATACAAAAACTTTTGAAATGCTGACTGAGCATGCTCAGAATCCGAAATATTAAAATGTAATAACTTTGGAAAAGATTAATATTATTTTCACCAAACCAGCAAAGAAATCCTTCCAAGCCAAGCCCTTTCTGCTCTGAAAATTTCAGACCAAAACTCCAAACTGTCTGGGCGCTATACGATGGCAAAAAAATAGCAATGTTTTATGATTTTGTGCTATATGCATCTCAGAATTTGCACATCTGACCAGAACGAAACTTGGCATGTCAGTAGATCAACCCCACGAGACCATGCATACAAAATTTCATGTGAATCCATTGAGCTGTTGTGAAGACATTAAAATGCGAACTTTGGGGTTTAACATTAAAGTGCCTACTCAACCTTAACTATAGTGATGCTACCGCACCACTTAATATATATATATATATATATATATATATATATATATATCTTTTCCCCATAGAAAAGGCCATCATTTATTTCCCTGTATGCATGTGACTAATCTGTCAATTAAAAGTATAGCTGTGACTAATCTATCAATTCACCCCGCCCACCCCAGGCATGGCATTTCCTTATAGCTAAGGTTCTGACATCACTTCCTCAACAGGTCTTGGGGCAGAACTGTCATATTCTTAATAACCCAGCACAGTGCATAAAGGGTAAGTACACACCAAAAAAAAAAAAAAAAAAATTTTATATATTACTCATTGTATATTATAAGGAAGAGGGACATGTGGGGAGTGGTGCAATGCACTGGCTGTGGAGCAGCAGTTTTCTGGGAGACATTCTGGAACCTGTGTTGCTGCCCTAGTTGCAGGCAACTGTCAGCTCTGAGGGAGGAGGTTGCCATGTGTGAAGAGCAGATGGACCACAGTAGGTTCTGGGAGGGTGAGGGTGGTGGAACAGAGGTGTAGCCCCCCTAGTTGTATGTCTACACAAATCATATGTCAGTTTGGCAAATCAAGGTTCCTCTATGATGACACCCTCAGTGGAGACCAAGAAGAATGCTGGGGACATCCACAAGGGAGACCCACAAAAGAGTGGCAAGGGTCACCACAGGGGAAAGAAACAGCTTCTGACAGGGGACTTAATTGTTAGGGGTGTAGACCTGGGGAAGGGAGAGGAGAGGGAAGTAAGGTGCCTGCCTGGTGCCATGGCTTGGAGGGACAGGAAGCAAATCCTCAGGATTGTAGAAGCAGCATCACAGGAGAGGGAACTAGATATCATTGTCCACCTTGGGACAAATGACCTAGCCAGGCATGAGATCAGTGCAGTGCAGGATGAATATGTGGAGTTGGGGAGGGGCCTCAGACAGGTAGCAAGCACGGTAACCTTCTCAGAGGTGCTGCCAGTCTATGGCAGGGGTGAGGCTAGGGTACTGCACACCATGCAGTTTAATGAATGGTTGCAAAACTGGTGCAGAGCACAGGGCTTTGGCTTCATTGGGGACTGGGGGTCCACCTGGAGAGTTGAAGGTCTATACTGGCATGATGGTCTGCATCTGTCCAGGAAGGGAAACAAGCTCGTAAGTGACATGTTTAAAGGCTTCCTTGGCAAGCTTTTAAACTAGCCAAGGGGGGAGGTGCTGATAGGAAACAGGAGAGTTCAAGCCTCCCCCCACAAAACATGGCAGGTAGTAGGGTAAACACTGAGGTACAGAGCTTGACAGAGGGCAGAACAGGGGTAAATGGAAAAATAGACAAGGGCAATAAGAGCTGGGATGGAGTAAAAAAGGATAAAGCCAACATTAAATGGAGGGCAATGAGTACCAATGCCCGTAGTCTGGGAAACAATCTTCCAGAGCTAGTAGCCCTAATGGAAGAGAAACACTTGGATATTGTGGCAGTCACAGAAACATGGTACACAGAGAACCATGACTGGGATGTCAACATACCAGGGTACACAATCTACAGAAGGGACAGGGAGGGTAAAAGAGGAGGTGGAGTAGCTCTCTACATAAGGGAAGGGATCAAAGCTACAGAACTAAAAAGTAAAGGGGGAGGACAAGAGGCACTCTGGGTCACCTTGGAGACAGGGAATGGCATCACAATCCGCACAGGGGTTGTATACAGACCCCCGTCTCAAGGGGAGGAAATGGACAAGAAAATGATAGAGGACATTCTCAAAATGGTTGAAAAAGGGGAGACACTGTTGATGGGGGACCTGAATATGCCAGATGTTAGCTGGATGACAAGGACTGCAGCCACATCCAAGAGCAGGGTCATTCTCAATGCCCTACAGGTGGCATGCCTTAGACAGCTAGTGGTGGAACCCACTCGGGAGGGAGCAATATTAGACCTGGTACTCTCAAAAGGAGAGAGGATCACAAATTTAGAAGTCAGTAGACATCTGGGAAGAAGCGACCACTGCACAGTGTGCTTCACAATAAACACAACCATGGAGACAAGCCATACAAAGACAAGGATACTGGACTTTAGAAGGGCTGACTTTGGCATAATGGGTGAATACCTGAGGAATGCATTAGCAAATGGCCAGAAAGGAGGGGTGGAAGAACAATGGAGAAAAGTCAAAACTGCCATCATGGAGGCAACAAGCCTTTGTGTGAAACAAATAAAGAAAACAAAGTGGAATAAAAAACACTTTGGTTCTCAAAAGAGGTGTCAGGGAAGGTTAAGGAGAAAAAGGCTGCATTCAAAAAGTATAAGGAATCACAGAAGGAGCATGACAGGGAACTGTATCAATTAAAGCAGAGAGAAGTGGGGAAGGCAGTCAGAAAAGCAAAGGCCCAAACCGAGGAATAGATAGCCAACTCAGTTAAGAAGGGGGATAAAACATTTTATAGGTATATTAGGGAGCATAGAAAGGTTAAGGGAGGGATAGTGAAGATTAATAAAGGAGAGGGGAGGTGTGCAGAGGGAGACAGTGAAAAGGCAGAAATACTGATGGAATACTTTTGCTCAGTATTCACAAAAGAAGAAGAGGAGGAGTTACCTAAACCAGACAATAGAAGCACTCTGGGTAGTGGGGTTGACGCCAGTCCATTTACAGAAGAAAGAGTCCTGAAAGAACTCCTAAAACTCAAGGTGGACAAAGCAATGGGGCCTGACGGGATTCATCCTAGAATCCTAAAAGAGTTAAGGGAGGACCTAGTGACACCACTAACCACATTTTTTAACAAATCATGGGAAGATGGGGTGGTATCTGAGGACTGAAGGAGGACAGATGTGATCCCCCTTCACAAAAGTGGGAGCAAGGCAGAAGCAGGAAACTACAGATCTGTTAGTTTGACCTCAGTGGTGGGGAAAATGATGGAATCACTTCTGAAAGAAAGAATTGTTCAGTACCTAGAGGCCAGCGGGGCACAGGACCCAAAGCAGCATGGATTCACAGCAGGAAGGTCATGTCAGATGAATCTCATTGATTTCTTTGACTGGGTGACCAAAGTAATAGACCAGGGAGGGGCTGTGGATATGGCCTACCTAGACTTTAGCAAGGCATTTGACACAGTCCCACACAAAAGATTAATAATCAAGTTAGCCAGCCTGGGAGTGGGTCCCAGGGTGATAGCCTGGGTAACAAACTGGCTACACAACAGGACACAGAAGGTAATAGTGAATGGAACACATTCTGAAGAAGGGGGTTACTAGTGGAGTACTCAGGACTCAGTGTAACCCCTTGTTACCCGGGGTTACTAGAATCCCAGTAAGACCTAGTGGTAGGCAGGGAAGGCAGCTTGTGAAACTCCAGTTAAATGGGTTTCACACTGTCTCACTCTGTTCTCAGTCTCAGCTGAGACTGAGGGATGACATCACCATAGAACTGTCGCAGCTGCATGAGCCACAATGGAATCTGCAGCAGGGAGCTGGAGTAGAATGTTGGGAGGTTTGAAAAAAAGTCTGTAGATCAGTTGGAGTTGGGAGCTTGCTGAGAAAGCAGCACAGCAGCTCTGTGTAGACTCTGGGAGACTCAGCCCTGACATAGGGCTACATTTAGGTAAAAGGGTATGTGTCTCCACCAAAAGAGAGACACAGAAGCAGTTTGTAAGTGGTGGAGACTGCTGATTCGGGTCTCAGTGCCCCCTCCCTCCGGGGATGGGGGCAGGAAAGAGTTTCCTGCATATTCCAGGGGCAACCCCCCGGTTCTGCTACTAGTGGAGAAGCTGCCTATTTGTTCAAGAGTTTTTGGGAAACAAGAAGATTTGTGAATCGCCTGTGGGGCACCTGCAACCGGAGGGTGGGTGTCTGCTCTTCCTAAAGGGCCTATGTTTTTCACCCTGGGACTTGTGTGATAGTGGGGATTGGACTACTGAAATAGTGGGAGGCCTAGAGTAATAGGCTTAGCCAAAAAGTAAAAGTATGTAAAAGTCCAGCACTTATGGGAAGTCAAGACATGTAGAGGAGATGTGACATACATCTATCCAGCATTCTACATTGCCAAGCTTTCAGAAATGAGTTGTTTAGTTTCCAGAGAAATGGCTGGGTATGGATTGTGGGAGCTGGAGGTGGGAGATCCCCCATCTTTAGTGACCAGGTCCATCTCTACGGATTTGCTCTGTGGATTTCTACTTTGCTTCATGCACTTGGCCAGTGATGAGGGAAGTACCCAGATGTGGGATTGGAAGGAAAATTCCATCTAGGAGTCGAAGGCTGTAAGGTGGTTTGGGAAGCCACAACAGGAAAACTGGTTCATTTACCAAAATGGACCGCGGATCAAGTGGCCTGCGGGGGAGCCGGGCCAGTGGGGAAAACACAAGTAGTATACAAGTCGGGCTGTGTACCCAAAGCTGCATGCAAGTCCGGGCTGTGTGCCTGGTGGGTTCAGAGCCTGGGGCTGGAAATAGTGAAGAAGTGCTCTGTTGTCTCTAATCTGCATTACCAGGAATGTAGCCCCATGGGGGTCCGTCTATGCTTTATTTGTTCAGCTTGGATGTGAATAAAAGCCACACTGTAGAATCCCATTCCTGGTTCTGGACAATACAGTTATTGCTTCCTGTGTTTGGATTCACTTGGGTGCTCCTGTGCAGAGTAGCCAAACCTAGGTCCCCTGTGCCGAGTAACCTCATCCTCCCCAAACCCAGTCCCCACCAGGTACTGCTGTCAGCTTCAACAGCATGCCACCTGTCATTTTGCTAAAAGGCAGGGATCCGGGGGTTACAAAAATGGAGGCACCACTTTGGATTTAATTCTGGGAGGAAGGTGCTTGGGCAGGGGGCTAGCGTTTTGGCTGTCTGGCAGTGGGTAGCCCAAAAAGCTGAAGCAAGTTAACTAGTGTGTTGCTGTGTGCTGTGGATCTTATGCTGCTGTTTAAAATGCCAACTGTTTACCAAGGAGCAGTAAAGCCAAAGAGTGTGCCCTTGTCCTGCATCAATTGTTTACAGCATTTTGCCAGCTTTTAAAAAGAACTGTGATAAAGAAAAGTGTGGAAGACTAGGGGTAGCAACAGGAAAATTGTGCCCTGGATGTTGGAAATGCTTTAAAATATAACCGTGGTAAAGAAAAGTGTGGAAGACTAGGGGTAGCAACAGGAAAATTGTGCCCTGGAAGTTGGAAATGCTTTTTGAATGAACTGAGATACTTGCAGTGTAATGGCTATGTTAAATGGCTGAAATGGGCTCCCACCGTGGAGTCAGTTGAGAAAAAAAAAATGCATTCTGCAGTTTAAATTTGCCTGCTCGACGATCGCTGGAGGAGAAGAGCACTCGTGAGGAAGAAGAGGCTCATTTGCATGGCGTCGTGTGATTGGTGAGGCTGCAATTAGTCCCGTCTCTCAGCCAGCTCTACAGTGACTGCCCCAGCATTCGAGAGGGAGTGTGAGTGGAGTGCGTGTACTGGCTTGTGGAGGAGCATTGCGGAGTGTTAAAAACGCTGTAAACCATCCAAAAATAGACTTGTTTATTTAAAATCGGGCTCAACCCGCTAATCAATCATCTGAAGTGCAAGTGTGGTGGTCGAGGAGACGATCGGCAGGACTGCCCGCCCGTTTCTGTTCTGAGGCCTCTAAGAACTGGCTGCAGGCCGTTTTTCCCCATCGTAGCAAACTGCTACTGATAATAGTACGTACTAATAGTGAAATTGCTCAAACAGTGATTTTCTGCCCTAAGCCAGCCAAATGTGTGTGCAGCAGTGTAGTCGCTTTTGCAAGTAACGACTGTGTCAAGTCCTGCCAGCAAGTGCAAGTCTGTTAAGCCATTGACTGTGTGCATAGTAATGAGTTCAGCATCAGTTTAAAGTTTAAAGCCAGAGAGAGACTGTGAGCTGTAGCCAAATGTGCAGCACTAGTTTTACAGGCAATCCTGTGCTCAAAAACCTGAAGCTTTAAGGGACTGTGAGTCAAATGTTTCCAGCATGTAAAAAAGTCCATGGAAAATCATGTAAATGTGTTTAAAACAAGAACAGAGCAAGTTTGTGCAGTTTGAGAAAAAGTTATCAGTAGTGTGTGTAAATCTGGTGCGCAGTGGCTTGACCCAATTTCTGAATGTTGATGCACAGGAGTGCTGCCGCCGCCATTACAGGGTGGGGTAGTAAAGTAAACACAGCAGCAAAGGAGCCATTTTAAAACTAAAGAGAGTGTTCAGTAAAGTGGGACTTTCAGTTACAGTGAAGTGTTGTTTGTTTTTCTGCAGTATGGCCTCAGGACCAGTTCGCTACCCCGGATCATGCCCGGGTTGCAGTAACAGCAGCAGTAAATAGACTGAGGGATATTGAAAAGTGGTGCTATGGAGGACAACTGCCTCCTCATTTGGCGATTCCTGGTTTTCCAGTGCATGTATGTCAAATATGCTTGAGAACTGGAAGGGACGTCTTCATGATTCCTCACTGTGCTGGATGCCTAGAAAAATATAGCTTGTATAAAGCGCCTCAAATTCGTTTGGCTCCCCACATGGACAAAGTTTCAGGAATCTGCAGTTGGCAGCACACAGCACCAGGCGGAGCCTGTGGAAGAAGGCCCCTCGGGGGAGTGTGGCACAAAGCTAGAGGGTGCAGAGTTAGAGACAGAACCAGAAATTGAAGTTTCGGATGCTGGATCCCAGAAGGAAAGTTCAGATAAAGCATCAGTAGACCCCTGGCGGGGGGCTAGCCCAAGTCTCTTAGGAGAAGATGAGATGCGGGAGGCCTTTGAGTGGGAGGTGTCGACCTCCGCGCCTAGTGATGAGTGGATAGTCTCAGGAATGAGGACGACTGCTCACTCCTGGGCTCAGATCCTCAGTGAAGAGGAAGATGAGGGGGAACCTATGTGGCCTTGTGAAAAAGGAACGGGTACACAGCCTAAATATCTTGCCTCGGAGAAATGCATGGAAGAGAATGGTGATGCCACTGCCCTGGCTTTGCAAGAAGAAGAAGTCAGGGATCTGTTTTTAATCTCGTTAAGGATGCGAAGCTGGCAGAACCAGGACTGGCCACCCCAAGCCAGGCCAGCGGTCTCAGGTTGACCAAAGCTAGTAAAGAGGAGAGACTGGTTCGTAGAAAGGCACATGAGATCTATGGTATGACCTTTCCTACTGTTCCTCGGAAAGTCTGGGAGGAGATTGAGAACAGCAGGAAATCCTGGATCTGGGCTGAAGCAATGAAAGGTATGCATCCTGGGGCAAACAAGCATGTAAAAAACAGACTGTTTCATGAGAAATATACCCAGTGGAAGAGAGGTAGGACACTGTTTATGGACAGAGTGAGAATAGTGGATGGAGAGGGACGTGAAATCTCCCACCGTGTGAATCATGTGCGCCCAGATGGGGTAATAATTCAAGCTCCTGACCCCCGGTACTATTGGCCTCAGTGCAAGGACCTCCCAGCAAATGTGCCCATGCCTACTAAATGGAAAGCCGAGCAGTGGTAGTCAATACTGCCACACCAGCTTGTGAAGTGCCTTTATTGATCTGCCAGTATGGACATCCAGGACTCAGGCACCCCACATTCATCAGTTCTGCAGTGTACTGGCCTTTCCAGAATCCATCGACTGGCCCACCAGATGACTTCAGATCCAGAGAGGACACCAGCCCAGCTGTATCCTGTTCCATCGCCTGGTAATCAGATGACGTCAGACCAGCTGTTTTCCTTTTTTGTTCCTGTTCTAAGGTTCCATCTCCAGAGATGACATCAGCCCAGCAGTTCCCAGATGTGCCCTCCTGTGTTTCCTGGAAGATGTCCGCCCAGCTGTATCAGAAGAAATGCTGCCAGGGATAGTCTTCGTCAGAGGTGCAGGTCGGTTCAGAATTTTATGTACTACAAGGGGCTGGTAAGTCCGAACTTTTCTATCTTTATGACATTGCAGTACACACCCTACACTAGTAGACTCCAAAATGTGTGAACTGTCCTCAGAGACTCTCCCCTTCGGGACTTTGGCCTGATAGAACTGTGCTTCACCGGGCTCCGGCCCAGGAGAGACTCTTATGGACTAGCCTTCGGGCATTGTGGTCACTAGTTGGGACTTTTAGGGCACTCCATCCCCTCAGGTGTGTATTGTAAATAATGTCATTGTTTTTTCTACTGTTTTCTAGTGTAAATACTGTTTTCTACCTTTTCTAAAAAAAATCTTTTTGGGATTCTTCAGTGTTTTGATGGCAGGGGTTTAGGTAGACTGTGTATGCAGATTAGGAGTGGGTGTTGTCTTTCTTTTTCTTGCAGGTGTTCCTGGAGAAGATAGAAGAGAAGACAAGAAGAGGAGGAGGGGCTGATTGGAGTTCCTCATTAGTACTTTAGTGTGTAGTGATTTAAAGTACTGTGGTGTTATTATTGTTGTTGTTACTGTATTAACCCTTTCCTTCCACAGGTGTGGTTGTGGGGGTAGGGAGGAGGCAGTAATATAAAATGTGGTATTATTCTTGGTGTGTGGTTGCAGGTTGCCCAAGGTCGGGGAGGTCCCCAGGTTGTTTTTGGTTTTGGGTGTTAAGTAAAAGGCAGACAGATTTTCCCTAGAGGATTAGGGGGGATAGACAGGCTGTGGTCCTGAATGGCCATAGGGACCACAGTGCTGATCTATTAGGGCTATGCTCTGGACAGTTCTACCAGAGCCACTAGGCGGCCATAGTAAATGGGTAGTGTAGAGGCTGGTATGTCAGCTAAAGGCCCCTAGGCTCTTAGCGTTGCCTGCCTGTGCTTGCACATGGTAGGAGGGGGCCTGATCACCCCCCTCCGCAGGTAGCACATAGGGTGGGATGGCCTAAAGCCAGGTAAACAATGACTGCGGACACTCATTTTCCTGGTCAAGGGCAAGTGTAACCCCCTTGTTACCCGGGGTTACTAGAATCCCAGTAAGATCTAGTGGTAGGCAGGGAAGGCAGCTTGTGAAACTCCAGTTAAATGGGTTTCACACTGTCTCACTCTGTTCTCAGTCTCAGAGACTGAGGGATGACATCACCATAGAACTGTCGCAGCTGCATGAGCCACAATGGAATCTGCAGCAGGGAGTTGGAGTAGAATGTTGAGAGATTTGAAAAAAAGTCTGTAGGTCAGTTGGAGTTGGGAGCTTGCTGAGAGAGCAGCACAGCAGCTCTGTGTAGGCTCTTGGAGCCTCAGCCCTGACATAGGGCTACATTTAGGTAAAAAGGGTATGTGTCTCCACCAAAAGAGAGACACAGAAGCAGTTTGTAAGTGGTGGAGACTGCTGATTCGGGTCTCCGTGCCCCCTTCCTCCAGGGATGGGGGCAGGAAAGGGTTTCCTGCATATTCCAGGGGCAACCCCCCTGGTTCTACTACTAGTGGAGAAGCTGTCTATTTGTTCAAGAGTTTTTGGGAAACAAGATTTGTGAATCGCCTGTGGGGCACCTGCAACCAGAGGGTGGGTGTCTGCTCTTCCTAAAGGGCCTATGTTTTTCACCCTGGGACTTGTGTGATAGTGGGGATTGGACTACTGAAATAGTGGGAGGCCTAGAGTAATAGGCTTAGCCAAAAAGTAAAAGTATGTTCAAGTCCAGCACTTATGGGAAGTCAAGACATGTAGAGGAGATGTGACATACATCTACCCAGTATTCTACATTGCCAAGCTTTCAGAAATGAGTTGTTTAGTTTCCAGAGAAATGGCCGGGTATGGATTGTGGGAGCTGGAGGTGGGAGATCCCCATCTTTAGTGACCAGGTCCACCTCTACGGATTTGCTCTGTGGATTTCTACTTTGCCTCATGCACTTGGCCAGTGATGAGGGAAGTACCCAGATGTGGGATTGGAAGGAAAATTCCATCTAGGAGTCGAAGGCTGTAAGGTGGTTTGGGGAGCCACAACAGGAAAACTGGTTCATTTCCCAAAATGGACCGTGGATCAAGTGGCTGGGGAGCCGGGCCAGTGGGGAAAACCCAAGTAGTGTACAAGTCGGGCTGTGTACCCAAAGCTGCATGCAAGTCCGGGCTGTGTGTCTGGTGGGTTCAGAGCCTGAGGGCTGGAAATAGTGAAGAAGTGCTCTGTTGTCTCTAATCTGCATTACCAGGAATGTAGCCCCGTGGGGGTCCGTCTATGCTTTGTTTGTTCAGCTTGGATGTGAATAAAAGCCACACTGTAGAATCCCATTCCTGGTTCTGGACATTACAGTTATTGCTTCCTGTGTTTGGATTCACTTGGGTGCCCCTGTGCAGAGTAGCCAAACCTAGGTCCCCTGTGCCAAGTAGCCTCATCCTCCCCAAACCCAGTCCCCACCAGGTACTGCTGTCAGCTTCAACAGCATGCCTCCTTTCATTTTGCTAAAAGGCAGGGGTCCGGGGGTTTCATCAGTACTGGGTCCAGTCCTCTTTAATGTCTTTATAGGTGACACTGCAGAGGGTCTGGAAGGAAAGGTATGCCTCTTTGCAGATGACACAAAGATCTGTAACAGAGTTGATACACAAGGGGGGATAAAAAGGATGAGAAGGGACTTGGCAAGGTTGGAGGAATGGTCAGACATATGGCAACTTAGATTCAATGCAAAGAAGTGCAAAGTAATGCACCTGGGAAATAAAAATCCAGGAGAAGAGTACACAATAGCAGGGGAGGTACTAACAACAACAATAATGGAAAGGGATCTGGGTGTAGTCATATCAGATGACCTAAAGGTGGGTAAGCAATGTAAGAAGTCAGTAAGGAGAGCCAGGGGGATACTGGGATGCATAGGGAGGGGCATCACAAGTAGAAAAAGGGCAGTGGCTATCCCTCTGTACAGACAGTTGGTGAGACCCCATCTGGAGTACTGCGTGCAGTTTTGGAGACCTCATCTACCCAAGGACATAGACAGGATGGAAGCAGTCCAGAGGAGGGCAACTAAAATGGTGCAGGGTCTACATCAGAAACCATATGAAGAGAGACTGAGAGAGCTTAATATGTATACCCTTGATGAAAGGAGGGACAGGGGGGACATGATAGAAACTTTTAAGTACCTCAAGGGAATCAATAAAGTCCAGGAGGGTAGCATCTTTCAGAAAAAGAGATGTGTAAGAACAAGGGGGCACAATTTAAAATTAGAGAGGGGACGGCTCAGGGGTAATGTGAGGAAATTCTTTTTCACGGAGACAGTGGTGGTCGCATGGAATCGCCTTTCTGGAGAGGTTGTGGGGTCTAAAACAGTGGGGGGATTCAAACATGCATGGAACAGACATAAGGCAATTATAGTGGGGGTTGCAGAAAGTAGGTTGTTGGTTAACTAGAATCTGCAGCTTATCCAATAGGTAGGGAAATGGGCAGACTGGGTGGGCCAAGTGGTCCTTATCTGCCGTCAAAGTCTATGTTTCTATGTTTCTAAAGTATATACCTGCACTAATTAAATGATTACGCTATATATCTACACTAATTAAAGCTGTAAACCTAATCAAACAAAATGTATACCTTCACTAATAAAAAGTGTACAACTGCACTGCATTAAACTGTATGGGACACCACTAATAACACAATTAACATAGCATTGGGAAGCTAGCCAAACCAATTAACAAACTGCAAAAGAACCTGGAATAAATGACACACAAAACTCTCCCAAACCTAGAAATCCCCCAAACTACTACCTGCACTCACTACACACAATTCCTTTCTTGTCACAAGAGACCGTCAGGTACCATAATGTGATCACAAATGTGATTCTCATAACAATAACCATCCTAATGTATTATATACAACAAACAATGGGTAAGGGTGGAACAGTTGGAATTATACCCATCTTGAGAGCTAATTAGGGCAATATAGCCCTAATTAGTCTCCTCAATGGGTATACATCCTTATATATCACCCTTACTTATTTTTATTATATAAAATAAACATTTTATTTTTTACTTGGGTATGTTATTTCCATTTATTTCATGTTTAGATATGTAAGTTATATAAATTGAACATACAACAGTCTGCATGAAAATGTGCCATTTATTTCCATTCATGAGGGGACGAGATTTTTATAATACACTTGTGGCTTCACCACTCATGAGTTATAGTCCTGCCACTTACTCATGGAAATAAATGCCATATTTAGTCAAGCTGTTGTATATACCAAATTTGCATTATATAAAGATATCTATATATATATATATATTATAGTCTCACTGCCGTGCCACTATAGTTAGGGTTGAGTAAGCACTTTAATGTTAAACCTCAAATTTTGCACCTTAATAACGTTGCCACCATATGACGGATTTGGCGAAAATTTTGCATGCACAGTCTGGTACCATATATCTCTGGATCTGGCAAGTTGCATTACTGTCGCATGTATGGTTGCGGAGCTACAAAACGCCAAAAAACACACAAAAAAATGGACTTTCTGCACGTTTCTTTGCTCGCGACCACAGCCTGCACAGTTTGTCCATTTGATCCCAAATGTTTAGGAAAGATGCAGTCTTGGTCACTGATGTGCCTTTCGAAGATTTGGTGAAAAAATATTAAACCGTTCAAAAGTTATTCAAAAAACAAATTTCCTATTATAGTCAATGGGAAAAGTTAGCAAAAATCACTAAACTTTCGCAAATGCCTGTTTTTACTTTTGCAAATGGCCCTTTTACTTTCGTGATTCTGCCATCTTGTTTTCAAGAAAAATGCCTGGCATTTAAAATTGGGACCCTCTAGGTAAACACTGATTGTTGTGTTTACCTAGTGGGGTCCCGAGGATGCTAGCCCAATCTATTTTGGGGAGTTAACCCACACAGAAATGCTTTTTCAACTTCGAGGAAAAAGAGCTTTTGCAAAATACATTCGCAAATGCAAAAGTTTCATGTTTGTTTTTGCAAATGTTTCGTGATTTGCGAAAGTAATTTGTGAAAGTATTTTCAAAATAACTGCAAATCTTTGCCATCCTCCTGCAACAAAACGGTTGGGTCTTTTGGGCTGACATTTGCAGTGTGGCAAGCCCTGGTCCCACAGATGTGCCTTTTTGTGGTTTGGTGCCAAAACATTACAGGGGCCCAAAGTTACAGCATCTGAAGTTCAGAAATGTTCCCATAGGATAACATTGTGGTGCCTGTGACACCTTTTGGGGCCCATATCTCAAAAACGGTTTGAGATACGGATTTTTCTATGCAAAAATTCTTAATCCTTTCATAGGGGGACCAAGTGCAGAAGTAGGCTGGAAAGCCATAAATAACATGAAATTTGAGTTTTTTTCCCACCTTGTACTGTTACTGAGGTATTTGGGAATTACTGTTCCAATTGCTCATTTTCATGTCCGAGGCCTACTATTACACCCACAGAGTTCGCATTCACAGTGATTTTCGCTGCCTGTATCTCGGAAATGATGCAAGATACAGATTCGGTCTACTGATTTTGTGAGAACTAATCACTCTCATGATTACAACCACACTTGAATTTTTTTTCTACCTGCTACAGTTCCCAAGATATTGGCAGATTTGTGTTACAAGGCTTCCTTAGCCTATAGGGCTGCTGTATGGCTCTGTGCTTATGTGTAAGTGTGAGCACAGGTCCCGGAGGGCCCGTGCTCCCACAAACACATATCATTATATAGAAATGGGCAGCTTGGTGAGAGCACGGTGCCCAAAGGGCCCCATGCTCCCAACACATACCATTTACCATTTATATTACACATTCTCAAAAAGAAGGGAAATTATTGCAAAAAACTCTGATAATGCATCAGTTAGGGTTGTTTCCACAGCAACAAAGTGTGGAAATGCGGTGTTAGGGTTCAAAACCCTAACTCCGCATTCCCCCCAACCCCACACACATGCAAGCAGGGGAAGGACCAAGGCAACACAACCAATCAGAGACAACCAGCAGCAGGTAACAGAAATAACATACAACTTAATAAACATACTACAAGACACGTCCATCATCATGGTCCACCAACTATATGAGTTCTGCTGCCATCTGAGTGCCTTGTGGGTACACACGCATGCTGGGCAACCATGGGTGATGGACCACAGTAAGCATTTTTGTGTTACAAATACAGTTAACCATCATATCTTGCTAATGAGTATGTGTAGGTAATGCAGCACTATAACAACATGTGATGGCCCAAGACAATTTGGTTATGTCGTAGTAACATCAGAAGGCATTAACATACAATAAAGGGTGATGAAAATGTTGTCTGATATAATCTGGTCACAGCTACATAAGTGGTAGCATGGGGCCAAGTCTATTTGCTTATCTCAGGATAACATCAGGAGGCATTAACACACACTAAAGGGTGGTGAAAATGCTGTCTGATATTATCTGGTCATAACTATATAAGTGGGAGCATGGGGTCAAACACTATTTGGTTATGTCGGGGTAACATCAAGAGGCATAACAACACACTAAAGGGTGGTGTTAATCCTGTTTCCTGTTATCCAGTGATAACAACACACTCATCGTGCTTGTGAATATCTGTAAATGTTTGTCTGTTCATGTCAAGCACTGTCCACAACAGCATACACATATGCAGTACTCAACTGTTTGTGATGTCACTGCAGGCCTCTGTTTATAATACTTAAGTGAAAGATTATTTGGTTATAGCAGGGTAACATCAGGAGGCATTACCACACACTAAACAGTGCCAAAAATGCTCTCTGATATTAGCCAGTGATAGCTACATAACTGTGAACATGGCGCCCAAGACTATTTGCTTATGTTGGAGTAACATCAGGACGAATTAACACACACCACAGAGTGGTGTACATGCTGTGTCATGTTATCCGGTCAAAACCACGTAGTCATCTTGTTTGCTAATTTCTTGAAGTTCTTGTCTTTTTATATCAACCACTGCCCACAACGACATACAAAGTTCATGAGTGACCATCTCACATGCTTGTACAGGATGTGAGTGTATGCACCCAACACACTATGATGGCAGCAGAAGTGATACAGTTGGTGAAACATGCTGATGGATTCCTGTTGTGGTATGTTTACAAAGCTGTATGTAATTGGTGTTACCCTATGGTGTCTGTTTCTCAGTTGTCTTGCTTTCTACAGTACCCCACTTGTATGTGTGTTGTGTGAGTGTGTGTCTGTGTGTGTGTCTGTCTGTGTGCTGGTGAAGCAGGGGAATTTGGAGTTAGTCTTGAAACATGTGGTAGCAAAGACACAGGTAACAAATACATAGTTATTTTAAAACACAGTTCAGATATGAAACTTGCACCATCACATGTTGTTATAGTGCTGCATTACCTACACATACTCATTAGCAAGATATGATGGTTAACTGTATTTGTTACACACAAATGCTTACTGTGGTCCATCACCCATGGTTGCCCATCATGCGTGTGTACCCACAAGGCACTCGGATGGCAGCAGAACTCATATAGTTGGTGGACCATGATGATGGACGTGTCTTGTAGTATGTTTATAGAGTGGTATGTTATTTCTGTCACCTGCTGCTGGTTGTTTCTGATTGGTTGTGTTGCCTTGGTCCTTCCCCTGCTTGCATATGTGTGTGTGTGGGGGGGAGAATGTGGAGTTCGGGTTTTGAACCTTAACATCACATGTCCACACTTTTGTCGCTGTGGAAACAACCCTAACTGATGAATTAATGGAGTTTTTTTGCAATTAATATATATATAGATATAGATATAGATATAGGTACATGCATACATATATATATATATATATATATACTGTGTATAGATCTGGAATACATGATACCAGGCACACTCGATAGACCAGGAAGGTCCTTTTATGCTGACACTTCTGTGAATCTATGATGGGTTGTAGTGTAATAACACATTTATAATTACTGATGTGGCCCAATTACACATGGATAACCGTGTTGTAATCTGCCATTATAACCAGCTGGTTATAATGGCGAGTGCAAGGCAACTGAGACCTGTCAATCAAACACAGTAAGATGAGCATGCTCTGTATGAAACTGCTGATAGTCACCTTACAGAAAACTGCACCGTCTGTTGCCACCATATTATTATTGCTGTTCCACTCTGTAACTCATGCATTTTCAAAATTTTTGCTTTGTTTCATACGTCTGCAATTGATTATTTATGCCTTGCATTTTTTGTTCCTGTACAGATGCTGTTGTTGTCACAATCTTTCTTACTGTTCACTCCCACTTATAACCCTTCCCATGAGTCACACCTGGAAATGAGCTTGAATTTCTGTCAACAAATTTCAAATAAGTGAAAAAAAAATTAGAAAGATGGAAAGCAGGATTGGGCCAGTATAGAGCCCTGGTGGACACCTGAGAGGATACACAGGATGGGCATCATGTATGTAGACTAACTAGAACCTGTTGGGCAAGTACGAGGAGAACCAATTAACTTAGAAGTCAAAAAGCCTCGCTCCAGTGACTTTATTAAGAGGTGTGGGTTGGGCCATTGTGGTGAAGGCCTTGGCAAGTTCAACAAAGATGGCAGAAGTGACTTTTCAGTGATCCAGCCCCTTTAGGACAGAATCAATAAACTGTAGAAGGAATGAGACTGTAGAATATGTTTTGCAGACTCCAGACTGGAAAGGTCAGAGAAAGAAGGAGTTGGGGAAAAGAAGAGAGTTGGAATAGCAAGAGCAGGGAGAAGGGAAAATGGGGTGATAGTTCCTTGGAGAAGAGGTTTCATCCTCCTTATGGAGTGGAAAGACTGTGGCACACTTCCAGAACCTAGAGACCTTGCCTACTTGAAAGGAGTGGTTGTGAAGAGAAGCAGAAGGAACAGCACTTGCTGGGGCAGAGTGGTATAGAAGGTTGGGTTCCAGGCCATCATGGCCATCACCCTTAGAAAGGTTAAGAGAAAGAAGTGCAGTTGGGATAGCAGCTGGGAAAGTGGGGCAAAGAAGAAGGAGGGAGAGGAGGAGCACACATTGGGAGGGTAGCACAGGGGAAAGAGGTGGTAGGGGAGGTCAAGAGTGGTAAGGTAAAAGGGAGAATCAAAGGGAGTAGAGGCAAAGGAATGGGCAAGGAAGGGGAGGGAGGCAGAGTTGGTAGCAGAGGGAGAGAAGAGGGAAGGTTCACGGTAAGGGGTGTGAATAGTTTGTAGTTGTTTGTCTCTGTTCCTCACAGGTCATTGCCATCTCATCATGTATCTGTTACTCCTACTTTGGCCAGTTCTTCCAGGGTTAGTCAGTATCTCTAGTTCCTCCAGTTTATTGCTCAGGCTTCTGGCACCAGTGTACATGCTTCTGCAGATGCTGTTTTTTTCTTTTTTTCTCTTCTTAGCAGCTTATGTTGCCTCACATGTGTTGCTTGTTACCTTTTCTGAATTCGATTGCTTGATAGCACTTTGCATATTTTTTCCCCTCACCTTGTTTTGTTTGGCTTTGCTTGCCTACTCTAGTATGCGTTCCCTCTTCAGGATCAGTTTAAAGGCCCAATTCACTTTTCCATCTTCTTGAACCACCTCCCCTCTGTCTGTTCCTCTGTGTCCATTGAGATGTATGCTGATGATACAGTACTTTTTGTATCTATCTCCTCTTCCCATGAGATTATTTTCCAGCTCCAGCTGGATTTTGACAATATTCAGCACTGGTTCCAGTCTAACCAACTGTCCCTCAATGCCAAAACAGTAGTTTCCATGATTTTTGGCACCCGACAGAGCCTTACCAGGCTAACCCTCCACCCTTTATTCTACAACCTTGATGATGCTATGACTGAGGATGTAACCTCCATTAAGTACCTTGGGGTCAGGCTGGACTGACATCTTTTTTTTTTTATACGTACTATTTTTCTATGCCCCCTTCTCACTGCTCCAGGAACCTCTTTTCAGGGATCCCAAGGTCGTGTGCACACCCATAGTCCCGCCCCAGGTACCTCCATTCCGGGTACCAGCTGCCTGCCCCCATCCTGCCACGGTTTACCCCCCGGGTGGGGAGGAGAGGGTCTCCTCTTACCTGCTCTCACACCTCAAGTATGCATCGGGAGGTCAGCTGGCCCCATCTCAAGAGCCCAGTTATGGGTTTTTCTCGGGATGACCGGGTCCTGTCTACAGAAACCTGGGACAGGGTATTTCTGTTTTTCTGGTCCCAGCCCTCGAGGCACCCACATGCTAGGAAAGCCTAGGGGCTAAGTACGTCGTGACGCGCTTATTGCTCTGGCTTCTGGCAGGCACCTCCCCACCCTTATTTTTGCAAACTACCTTTGCTGCACCTCCACCTGTGGTCACCCAGGTGGCAGTATAGCAGCGAGACTTGCATCCCACCCCACCCGGAGGAGGAGAGCAGCCTTTGGGCGCTCAATCCTCCTCCCCCTGGCCGGTCCTCCAGCTGCCCGAGTCCGTTCCCAAACCCGGGTCACTGGCGCCGCTAGTGGTAACCCTACCACTGCGCCGGCGGGCCAGCCCACTAGACTGACATCTTGATTTCTCAATGCATATCAATGCCAGACACCATAAGCTCCACCCTAAACTTGGTGCCTTGTACAGCAACAAAGAAAGTATCCCACTTCCTGCCCGCCAAGAGATTGTTTTAAAGATGATTCTCCCTATTTTTGGTTATGGTGACACAGTTTACAGTGGACCTTCCAAATCTTTCCTTGCCAAACTGAACCCACCTCTTTCACTCTTTTTGTTGTTTTACCTTAGACTGTCCCCATCGTACCCACCACTGCTTGATTTACTCCACCCTTTCCCTCCCCTGTCTTGATACCAGGTGCCTTTCCCATTGTGATTCCTTTATATCCAAATTCTGGTTTGGTTCCCTTCGCTCACACCTTACCTATTAATCTCACCCTCTCTGCAGCAATGTTTCCCATTCCCTTTCTATTCCATCTAGGAAATCTACTTTTGGTCAAGCTGCTTTTTATATCACTGTCCTAAACTCTGGTCCATCCTTCCCCTGTTAATTCACTCTGCCTCTTCTGCTTTCTCTCTTAAGTCTCTTCTTTGTGACTTTTCTACTCACACCTGCAACTGTCCATGACCCTCTACCTTGTGACTTTATTCCCCTCACTCATATTGTCCTGGCCTTTTTGCTCCCCTCATCCCACTGCTATATCTCTATGAGTAATTTCCCACTGTCTATCAAATCTCAATTGTATCTAATGCAAGTACCTGTTGTATTGATATGCCTAACAATTCTTATGATTATCCTCCTTTGATATACTGTATTGCTGTTTATGACTGCTACTTTTGCATTGCTGTTGATTAAAGTACTATTTATTTTTCTGTCCCCTTGAACTATCTCCCTTACCCCCCACACCCAGGATGCATCTGGAAAGGAGTTGTTATCAGTTCAGTATGTCTTTCTTGGTGAAACTTTTGAAATAAATACATATATACGTACATATAGAAGTAAACGAATAAATAAATACATACATACATATGTACATAACAGTCATCTCTATTATTGTATCGATCCAGTTTCCTGAAATTCATTCTCCCCAACCCACCCCATCTGGACCATTCCCCCCAGCCCCATTAACTGACTTCCTTGGGACTTACTGTATTCTGGTGTGTCCTCACCACAGAAGCTAGATGGAGGAGCCCACTTGTTAGTGTGGAGCCTGCCAGGGACCGGGCCATCTGTCACCAAGCTGTGGTCAGTTTTTTTCCCCTCCATTTTTGCCCTGGGCACATGCACATGCAATGATGTGATGTGCCTGCTCTGCCTTCTCGAAGATGTCCAGGTGTGTGGTCCCTTTCCATGTGCCAGTGGTCCTGCTGGGCTAACACCCAGATTCCTCCAGGTGGTAGTAACCTCCTTCTCCCAAATGAGGACTGCTGTCCAGGGCATGGTCAACTCTCCCTCTCCCAGCCATCCCCAGAGCAACCTGGACATGTTCCCAAACCAAGGTTGTCTGTGTACCAGATTGTATTTCTACCATTATGCTACTGGGCTGTCTGCTTGCTTTTTATTCGAGTGGGCTCCGTCTTTCCTGAAGATAGCTTCTTCCCCCGAAGGTTCTCCCATTTCCAAGGAATGTGAATCCTCCTTCTTTGCACCAACAACCGATTCAGGAATTGGTCCTTTAAATCCTGACTTTCCATTTTTGATCTGCAAACTGCAATCTGGATCTGTAGTATCTAAAAAGATGGCTTCTGCATTCTCTCTCTTTAATCTTTTGTCCAAGGGTCATAGCATCTCTCATGATTTGATCTGTCTAAGGTGTTATTTTCTCCAGTGTGTACCACAGGTGAATAGTGAGGACCCATTTCCAAGAAATAGGGATGGAGTCAATAGTGAGGGTGGTGGTGGGGGGTATGTTTAGGAGAAAATGAGGAAGTTCTACTTCAATAAGATGGCGGTGGAACCTTGGAACAGACTGTGAGCAGAAGCGGTGGGGTAGTTTCCCTAGACAGGTTTAAACATGGTTGGGAGAGGGCAAGGGGACTCATAATCCCCAAGGGGAACACACTGGATTGAGGGGTAAAGGACCGGGGGGAAGGACAGCCCACCAGCACAGTAACTCAGTGGTTGAGGTAGTATAGGAAGGGCAGATCTGATGGACCTTCGGTCTCCTTCTGCCATTAGTCTATATTTCTATTAGTAGGGGTTGATTTTCAAGGGGCCACAATAGTCTGTCAGTCCTTTCAGTAATATGCATAGTTCTGGTTCCTAGCAGATCGCAGACTCTTCTGTTACTTTGTCTCTGTGAAACACGCTTGTCCACCTGTATATCTCAGAACTGAGACACCCACAACCATTGTCTTCCTGTTTTTATTCTTGCTCGGCAGTGTTGGGTTTACATTGTCATGTGCTTTGTCCTTTTCCTGATCAGTCAGTAGATCAGATCTGCTCTCGGTGGGTAGCAGTGGCCCTCACTGGTGCTCACTTCTGTCTTTTTGGTTTGCTTATTTCACTTGATGGTTTTCTATTTGGATCCACATTCATGTTAAGTGTTTGATATTTTTTTGACTACTTTTCCTTTAATCACATCCCAGTACATCATGTCTGCTGCTGCTACTACTACCACCTTCATTGCTTAGATTTCCTATGTTCTCTGTTCTGCTAGTGTGTTCTTTCTCCTCATCTTGCTCTGGAATTTTATTCAGCTAGTTCTCCAGTTCAGTTACTCTGTTGATTATATCATCACTTGCATTTGCTACAGATGAGATCCTGGTTCCATTCTTCCATTTATCTGACATGGACATCTGACAACTCCCACAGCAGTTTGCCTTGTCCATCATGTCTCTAAGAGTGAAGACGTCTTTGATAAATTTGATTCTTTAAGTGAAATTTCCTTTGCGTTGAGTCCATATTGTACCATAAATTAATTACTAATTCACAGAAAGCAATATAGACAGCATGTGCTATTGTTTGCTTTTCTTCTATTTAATACTTTTCTGTCTGATAACCTACCTCTTAACTTATATAGCTTTCTAAGTACCAGTTCAATTAATTACAACCCTGATTATCTACTTAGGTAATAGATTATGTTAATTATAACAACTCAGAATATGCTGTCAGCTGGCCTGAGATATTCTGCCCCAGATGATTGATCCTGACGTAATCAAAACCAGAAGCTTCCACCACTATCTATTTCTATTGTGTGGTGTTCCTGTCCACTCATAGCAACTTACATGCATTCTGTAAGCTTATTATGTCTCACTTCATGCATGGTTCATTTTGCAAATGACCAGATGAATATCAAGCCACTTTCTTAAAGGAAAACACTAGTTAACATGCAAAGTGCAGCAGCTGCTGTAGAAATGCCTGACTAGGGCTTTTATCAATAAAATATATTTTTTAAATACCTTTTAGATGTTTTATTTTATAACAAAAGAACCACGCCATCCGTCATGTCAGCTTACTCACCTCAGCTATCTCATGTCCACAAAGTGGCTTCTGGCATGTGGATTTTGCTAATGAGGGCTACTAACTAACGGCTGAGTTGGTAGTCCTCATTAGCATAACTTGCCAGCCAGAAGTGGTTTGGTGAGTGCTAGATGGTCACGAACGACTCTGCCAGCATGACAATTGGCGTGGTTCTTTGCTATAAAATAAAATACCTAAAAGTTATTTTAAAAAATTGTTTTATTACTAAAAGCCCCAATTGGGCATTTCTGCAGCAGGTGCTGCACTTTGCTGATTAACCAGTGTTTTCCTTTAAAACTCCCCTTCTTGTCACCCGTCATGACTGAGCTACTTGTGATGGAAAGGAAGACAATTTATTGCCACACCCCCTACTTAACTCCTCACATCCTGATTAAAGAATAGGGTATAAAAGAACTTTCTTGACCAGCTCAGATGATGAGTCCCTCATAGGATTGCTGTGAAAAATGTTTAAATGAGCCATTTAATATCTAATATAGCTAAACTGGTTAGATTATGTCGTTTCTTTAATAAACTTACTCAGGGACTAAATTAGGCAGGAGCCCACAGGAACTCAGATCCACCATACTTCTGTTATCTTTCTCCACTGACTACTATTGGAGAGTTACACCACCTAGAAATGACAACTTCACCATCTAAAAATCTAGATAGAAGAGTTCCCCCACCTAAACATTTCCAGTTTAACCACTGAACTTACTAAATGCTGTTGACCTTTAGATACCTGAAAATGTCTCTTTTGCTCTTGTTATTGCCACCAGAGGAATACTACCAAGTCTTCTGGTTAACCAACAATGATGTTGCAAAGAGACAAAATGTCAAAGTAAGCAGCACAATTACAAACTAACAGTAAACAACAAAAAAATAGGGAGGAGTCTCAGATTCAGATACATCTACAAATTTGCCTGCAACAGAATTTACATCCAAAATTGTGTCAGAAATTGTACCAAAATTTAAAAAGTTGTGACTGCCCTGATGCACAGATTCAATTTGTGTCTGTTTTTTGGCCCCATTTGGCCAGATGGATGCAAATGTCAGACCTTTAATTCAGACGCAGCTGTAAATCTGCTGCTGAAAATAGGCACATATGGATCCTGGAAAGATCCTTTTACAAATACCACCCAAGGAATCTATAATGTTGAAAAATAGTAGCACAGTTAGTAATTAGCAATAAAACATGTTGAGTACAACTAAACAAACCTCTCAAAGTTCAGTCTTGTGAACACGATCATCAAGCAAGGTTAAGAGTGTCAGGGTCTGCTGATGTTTGCACTAGTTCACCCTATTTTGACTGCCTGAAACCATTGTTTTGTGACTGAGATGTGCTTGGAGGGTATTTACTTTCTGCCAGGGCACATGAAGCACACAAAAGAGCAGAATGGTGTGGAGGCCCACAATGAAGGAGACTGGTTCCAAGAATTATGTCTGTTCATCACTGACTAATCTGACCTGTGCTGTATGTGACAGAACAAAGTGTTGGATACACAGCATAGTCCCTGATCCAACTGTGCCCCCCACAATTTTTATATGGCTTGTGTAGAGCAAGAAGGGAAAAACCTGAGGATGGCAGAGAAACATAGAATTTGACAGCAGAAGGAGACCAAAGGCTCATCAAGGCTGCCCCTAATATACTACCTCAACCCACTGGCCTTTTGTACTGGTGGGCTGTCACCTCTCTCCCCACCCTTGTTGTTACCCTGGGGACTATACATTCTTTTGCCCTGTCCCAGCCATGTTTAAACCCATTAAGCGTAGCTGTCCCACCACTTCCACTAGAAGTGTGTTCCATGGGTCTATCACCATCTCGGTGAATTAGAACTTCCTTATGTTTCTCTTGAACTTGCTCCCCACCAGCCTCCGGTCATGCTCACTAGTGAATGCATCCCTATTTCTTACAAATAGATCCTCGCTATTCACCTTGTTTATACCCTGAGAAATGTATATGATACAGTCATGTCTCCTCGCTTCCACCTGACCTACATCGAGTACATATTTAGGGCCTCCAGGTGATCCTCATGGGATCTTCCCTGCCGGCCCTGGATCATTATGGTGACCCTTCACTGTATCATCTTCAGTCTGTCAATGTATTTTCTTAAATGAGGATGCTAGAACTGAGCACAGTACTCCAGGTGAGGCCTCACCAGGGATATGAACAGTGGCAGAATCACTTTGCTTCTCCTATTGTCAAAACTCCTCCCTAAACACCCCAACATCCTCAGTGTTCTGCTGTATGCTTTGTTGTATTGACACATTTGCTTAAGAAGTCTCTGATTATGATCCCAGAACCCTCTGAATGGTTGCAATGATGCAGTAAGCTGTGAAATCTCACACAAAGCACTTGATCAGGGTGGATAGTGTGAAAGCTACTGGTTCCAAAGCATACATCCATTCAGACACAGCCAAACATGGACAAAGCCCAGGGTTATTCTAGGAATTGGTATGGAACACAGAGTACTTTTTCACAAAAATAAAAGTTTGTATAGGCCTATGTAGACCTACAAATCTGAAGTCAATAGGACAGTAGCCTATAGTGTGTGAAGGCTGCTTGTTCCAAACAATCATGTCTGTTCCAACACTGTCAAACATGAACTGCCAAGGATAGGTATTGGACTCCAAGTACTTGGCCAACTTTCCAAAACAATTGCAACCCTTTCATCAAAGTAGGGGTTAAAAGGTTTGCAGAAAACACCAGTCTAAGAAAGAGTCGCTGTATACAAGATGTCCTGTGCAATGTATAAAGTGTCCTAGAACATATAAACAAGGCCTGAACAGGAAATTGGTTTCAATAAATACCCAGCCTGGGTTCTTATGGTTCTACGGATAAGTACAGATGCCTGGGAAATCTAGGTAGTGGGAGTTGGGAAATTGAGGCCTTCAAGGGTCCACAACAAACAGCACAGAGTGGACACCTACTTTTGTGGCACCGGCTACAACTGGATGGGGATGATCTGCCAGGCTCTGGGTGGCACTATAGGTCCTGAGTCTGGGATATGGCACAGATATCCTGCTGCAGCTGGTCTCTGGTTGCCTGCAGGCCTTCAACATAGGGAACATCCATAGGTACGATGGTGGGCTTGTAGGGGAGGTACCTCCTCTAGGGGTTCATCCGCATGGCTACTCCATTGATCCTGATCATGGATTCTGTAACATCAGAAGGTCTGAGACTTCAACTATTTGAACACAGTTGGCAGTGAGTCAAGTGCATCAGACTTTTGGATACCGGCTTTCTGGTTACAAATGAGTGTTGCTGGGATTGCTGGGACTGGGGTGCTGAATGTCAACAAAGAGACTCTGTGCCATGAGTAAGTTTGCCTGTGGGTAGGAAACATGGGGAAGAGACTATATTTAATTCAGGTGTATACACCATGCGTGAGTAAATAGTGAAACGCGGGGAGGGGTGCCTGGTGCTATTAGAGGCACCTAAAAAGTGCTCTGTAGTAGATGGGTTCATGCAGCTACCCACCTGTGAAGGTGTGTATTGAAAAGAGGTTGCAGAAAGGCCCCAAACTATAGCAAATGTGCCCGGTGCCCCTGAAGATTCTGAACATTCCAAAACATCCTGAAATGCCCTAAAATACCTTGAATGAATAGATGTGTTAAAAAGTATGCTCAGGGGTTAACATGTGTGCTAATCTCCCCTCCAGAGAAGAAGGCTACAGCCTTTCTACATGGCACCTGTAAGTACTGCAACTAAGTCTGAGCCCCACAACGGATGTCTGTGCATTCACCATTGAAGCTGTATGCCATAGCCCTTTACAGGAAAGGTAATCCTCAAGATCTGAACATGAAGTGGGATCTGGGTAAAGAACGAGAGTTTGAGAGATGGCTGAATGTCTCTGATGTTCAAAGCCCACTGTGGACTTCTGGCATTCATCACTAAATCTGTAAGTCATAGCCCCTAGTGGGCAGTGACTAACGCTCATTGTTCATATATTAAGCCTAGGTATTCAATATGGAGAGACGGTACCCTGAAGTTCTGTCTTGTCGACTGTAAAACATCTGCAATGAATGATTACATTAAAGGCCTGTGCACAGTTTGTAAATAAACCTGATCGTGTTTAATATTTAAGGTCTGTGTGCCCTGATTCAACTTGTCTAACGCAGGGATCAGTGACTCAGTAGTGCTAAGGGATGCACAAAAGAATATCAGGTAAACTGGGGACAGTGTTTTTATTGAAACTTAGAACCAGTCACCAGCACCACAGAGAATGCCAAGCTATGTAAAATGACATCGCACCCCTAACGGATACACAGGTCAAGTGCCACAGTACCATGCACTGTACTAATTTCCCGAAGGGACAGAACTTTCAGATATGCCTGGATAGGAGTTACCTCCATTTTTTTATTTATTTTTTATTTATTGAGTTCTTGGATTACACCAGTGAGCAGATGCTCATTTATAGGTTCCACGTCGGTTACATAGACAGTGCAATACAGATGACAGGGTTACATATGGTTACAAGGTACAACAGCATTAAACGGCTTAGGCAGTATAGCAACTAGCCGGCATCAGAGGTTAACACCCTACTTGGAAGCTCTCCGAGGTGAGAAGAAGGAGAGGTTGCAAACATGGGTGGAAAGAGTAAGGTAGTTGGGAGCATCTGAGGGGGTAGGGAAGTGGGAGCGATGTCATGATTGGAGGGGGTAGGTGTAAGCTGAAGTGCTGGGATTGGGGTCCCTCAACCCAGTGAGTTGTCAGAAGGTAAGTGCAGGAGGTAAGTTCTGGTGGAGGAACTGTGCCAATCAAACCTTTGGCTTTTACAACAGTGAATCCAGAGCTATCTGCTAAAAGTCCAGCTCACTTAAAGAGCTGCTGATGCCTCAAAGAAATCTTTGACAAACATCGCATTTAGGTACAATTTAGCTTGCATTCCATATATATTATATTGGTGCCTCCTCCCTGTTGTTTATTAGTGAAGAAGCTGTATGAATACATTATCTTTAGCCCTTAGAGTTCATCTGTCTCTATAACATACTCCTTACTTCAAGTCATAATCCTCTGTTGTGACATCACAATCTGTTGCCATTGGAGTAACTGTGATGTCACAAGCAGTGCATTATGACCTCAGGTAGGGAGAAAGTAACAGTAGTAGATGAACTTTTCTGGAGCAGTGATCCTGTTTTCATGCAAATGACCTCAGAAATAAATAATGAAGAGGAGAAATACAGAACTAATGTAAAATGCAAGCTAGACTGTGTCTAAATATTATATTTTGTTAAAGTTCTATAGATGGTGTCAGCTGCTCGTTAACTCACTTAGGTCCCTAACAATGCCTCTTGTGCCAGGGCTTAGCCAGTTCTTGAAGGCAGGGTCTAGAAACAAAATGTTTGTATAAGGCCTATATAGGCCTGAAAACCTGAAGACAATGGTGCAGCAGCCCAGAATGTGTGAAGGCTACTGGTTCCAAAAATGATGTCTGTTCAGACATTACCAAATGTGAACAAGGCTTCAGGCTTTGCCATGGGTAAAGTGTTGGCCACAGAGTACTTGGCCAACTCTGCCAAAAAATTAAACGTTTGTGTAAGGCACCCTATGCAGGCCCAAAAATCAAGACCGCCAGGCAACAGCCCACAGTGTGTGAAGGCTACTGGTTAAAAAAAGTATGTTCATTCATACACTGTCAGATCTGAACAGTGGTTCATGTTTATTTATTTATTTATTTCAATCTAGGATTACAATACCTTTGAGCCGAGGCTCTTTTACAAAGGATCCATGTCAGCGTGTGCAACAGTCATCATTTTTAGTTACAAACATATAATCATTGACTTACAGACATGTAATAGCCAGTACAAAGACTTGAGCTATAGAGCGAGACAAGGGAAGGAGGGTGGGGGTGGGTGGGGGAGTGAGGGTAGGAGATCAAGGGGAAGGAGGTGCAGGGGTAGGGGAGTACAAGAGGTGGTTGGGGCGGGGCAGGAGTGGAGATCCGGGGAGGTGGGCGAGGCGGGAGACAGTGCAGCCAGGGGGCCTTGTCGAGGAATATGACAGGTAAGGTGCTAGGGTGCAAAGACTGATTGAAGTGCTGGGTGCTGGGGCATGTGCAGCTGGAATGGTGGAAATGTTAAGATGGGCAATCGCAGGATGCAAGCAGTGAGAGGCGCAGCTTGGACTTGAAGAGGCCGAGTGATGGAGCGGTCGCTATGTCGCTGCCAAGAGAGTTGAGTCAGTTGGATGCCCGATAGGCGAATAATCTTTGTCCTTGGGTTGTGCAACATTGTGGGATATGTAGTAGATGGGAATTGGATCTCCTTGTAGTGACGTTCCTATATCTAGGCTTAAGGAGGGCACAGACACCTGGTGGGGCAAGCCCCATTATAATTTTCTTGGCTGTGATGCAGGTTTGGTATTTTATGCATTTGTCCAGCTGAAGCCATCCAGATTAGGAATGAAGGTCACACGTGTGGGTACGGCGATGTGAGCCAGTGATGAGACGACAGCCTTATTCAAGGAGGTCGTGATACGTTTGAGAGCAGTGGTAGTTGCAAGACAAAGAACCTCTGTGCGTAAACACTGAGGCAAGGGTTACCCCAAAGGGCATTTGGCTGGGAAGCCAAGTTTCAAGAAAATACAAAATCACACATGCCCCCACAATGCAAAGCATCATGGGCTGCATATGCAAATCACCACAGAATGTTATGCTGGTCCAACTTTAAGCAGAATTGCATGGTGCCGAAAGGCCTCTCACACAGTTTGCAAAGGGTGCTAACAGAAGACATAGACACGTGTTTCGTCCTACCAGGACTCATCAGTATGCCTCGTCTGTTTGACACCGCGGTGGAATGGACCAGCCACCCCTAAGGCAGTGTGCCTGGGATATATTGTGGTGAACCCATTAAAATAAAAAACTATTTAAAAGACAAAGAACCTCTGTGCGTAAACACTGAGGCAAGGGTTACCCAAAGGGCATTTGGCTGGGAAGCCAAGTTTCAAAGATACAAAATCACACATGCCCCACAATGCAAAGCATCATGGGCTGCATATGCAAATCACCACAGAATGTTATGCTGGTCAACTTTAAGCAGAATTGCATGGTGCTGAAAGGCCTCTCACACAGTTTGCAAAGGGTGCTAACAGAAGACATAGACCCGTGTTTAGTCCTACGGGACTCATCAGTATGCCTCGCCTGTTTGACACCCCAGTGGAATGGACCAGCTACCCTAAGGCAGTGTGCCTGGGATATATTGTAGGTGAACCCATTAAAATAAAAAACTATTTAAAGACAAAGAACTCTGTGCGTAAACACTGAGGCAAGGGTTACCCAAAAGGACGAAACACGTGTCTATGTCTTCTGTTAGCACCCTTTGCAAACTGTGTGAGAGGCCTTTCGGCACCATGCAATTCTGCTTAAAGTTGGACCAGCATAACATTCTGTGGTGATTTGCATATGCAGCCCATGATGCTTTGCATTGTGGGGGCATGTGTGGTAGTTGCAGACCCATATATGATAAGACCATAGTCTATGATGCTGATGTTGGAGTTTTGGATGGCCACTGATAGTGCTTCTGGGGTTAGGTGTTTCCTGTGCCGGAATAATATGCCTAACCTCGCATTGGCAGACTTTGCAACATTGCTGATATGGACAACGTATGAGAGGTGGGGATCAACAGTGATGCCGAGGTACTCGAACAATTGTGTTTGCTCTAGGATGGCTCCTTGTTCGGTTGCAATGGAGAGGTGGAGTTGTTTGTTTTTGTTGTGGGGGCTGCAGAAGACCGTAGGCTTGTTTTTTTTCTGATTGAGAAGCAGTTTATGACTTAGGAACCAGGATTCGATGGAGGAGAAGGCCCGCTGAAGTTTATTTTGTAATTGGATTGGATCAGGGTCCGAGGTGAGGAACACAGCATCGTCGGCGTAGAGAATTATTTGTTCTGGGCAGCTGTCCGGTAGTAAGTTTAAGAATAGACTGAATAGGAGGGGGCCCAGAATGGAGCCCTGGGGGACTCCCGAGCAGACTGGTCTAGGGTCCGAGAGTGTATCAGCGATTCTTACTGTTTGGGACCATTCTTCAAGGTAGCTCTTAAACCAGCCAATGGAGTCGGTTGACAGCCCAGTGTTCTGAAGCTGGACAAGCAGGAGGCGGTGATTGACGGTGTCGAAGGCTTTAGTTAAGTCAATGTAGATTGAGCCTAGTAGCTCACCGGAGTCAAGTGTGTTGTGGATTACGCCGGTGAATTCAAGTAGGGCTGTGGAGGTGCTGTGACCTTTGCGGAACCCATGTTGTTACTTGCACAGGATGTTGTATGTATTCAGATATTCTGTGAGCTGGTCTGAGACAATATGTTCTAGTGCCTTGGAGAGTGGGGGTAGTAGGGAAATAGGTCTGTAGTTATCGTGGGCAATTATGTCACCACTTTTATGGATTGGGGTGACAGTAGCAGATTTCCATCTGTCTGGGAACTGGCTAAGGCTGAGGGAGAGGTTGACAGTTCTGGTCAGAGGACTAAGCACTTCATCAAGTGTGAGAGACAGGATTTTGAGATCGAAGGAGTCACTGCTGAATCTTGATTTACCAAGGGCTTTGGTAACATATTTGTGTACTTGGTGAGCCTTGACTGCTTTGAAGTAGAAGCGGGGGGAGCTGGTGAGGGTAGTGTTCATTGCGGAGAGAGGGCTCACCATCTTTGAAGTAGTCCTGGGGTAGGACAGCGCTGAGGTCGGTAAAGGCTTTGTTAAAGGTATCCGCAATGGTTTTTGGGTTGAGGGTTGTGGTTCCGTTGATGTTGAGTATTGATGGGGGGTTTGGGTGGATTCCCGGTGAGTTCCTTTATGTTCTTCCAGAATTCCTGACCATTGCCCCAGGAGTTTGTGAGGGCATGCTTATAGTAAGTGGACTTCATTTGCGGATGGTTTGGTGCAGTCATTGCTCTGTACGTTTGTAGTTTTGGATGTCGTTTGCCTTCCAGAGTTTCTGGCCAGCTCCATAGGTGGTCTCTTGTTTTTAGCATCCTGAGGAGGTCACCTGTGAGCCAAGGGTTACTGAGTGATTTGACTTTGCATTTCTTAATAGGAGCATACGTGTCACAGGCCACAGTGAAGATGTTTATGAAGTGATCAAGGGCAGTGTTTACGTTGGTTGCATTGAAGATAGGGGACCAGTCTTGATGGAGGAGGTGGGATTTGAGTCGAGGAATGTGACCACGGGGTAGAACCCTGCTGGTGACAGTTTTTGGCGGTGGCTTGATGAATTTATTTGACCAGGTGCAGCTAACAGGGGAGTGGTCTCTGAGAGAGTCAGGGAGGACATTAGTGTTCGATATCCATGATGGGTGACTGGTAAGGATCCAATCCAAAAGTGTGCTGGTGCCGGTCCTGTAATTTTTTCTGGTTGGTGAGTCAACCATTTGTGTAAGGTTCGCCGCAGCAACGGTATCCCTGTGTGCACCAGCATCGGCCACAGACCAGTTGACGCTGAAGTTGCCTAGGAGGATGGATTTGGTGTTCGATGGGAGTGACTTTACAAAGTCAAGAACAGCTGTTAGACCAGTTCCCTGTGCTTTGGGAGGGATGTAGATGGTGGTAACAGTGAGGGTTTTGTTTTGGGCTCCGAGGAGGATTCTCACTGGCAGTATCCGAGCAGTTGTGGGTTGAAGTGAGGTAATGATGTGCTGCCCCTGTATGGAGTCTTTTAGGTAGAGAGCGCAGCCCCCACCTCTTTTGGAGAGGCGATCCAGCCTAAAGATGTTGTAGCCAGGAAGGCTGATTGCATGGTCTGGTACTGATGGCGTGAGCCAGGTTTCGACAACTGCCAGGATGTCAGGGCAGTGTTGGCTGGTGAAGGCCTGTAGGGCATCCATTTTAGGAAGGAGGCTGCAGATGTTGATTGATATGAATGAGAGGGCACCCAACGGCTTGCTCAGATTAGTGGCTTTAGAGCAGAATGGGCCAGAGTTTGGGTGCACGTTGCTTGACAGCATTAGGAGGAGGAGTACTAGCCTCAAGGAGCTGCAGTGTATTTCTTTAAGGCAATGCTTTCGCCTGCTAGTATCTCAGGAAATTGCTGAGCATCGACAATAGTGGGTGAGGGTTAGCGTAGACAGGGGGAACCAGAGTGGAGGGCTAGGACCAGTGTGGGTGTAGGACAGTTTTATGGCAGTAGGATGGACCCTGGGCAAGGGGCAGTGACCAGTGTGCAGCGTGCCTATGTGGAGGAAGAATGTAGGAATGTGGAAGCTGTGGGGGAGGGAAGGAAAGCAGGCTTTTGGGGCATGCAGTAGGGGAGAAAGACAGGCAAGGAGAAATAGAATAGGGGGTAGGGAGCGGTGGAGGCGCATGATTAAGGTAGGATTCGTGGTAGGCAGAGGGAGGGGGTTAAGACAGGCTGGTGGGGCTAGGAGAAGGGGGCGGAAGGGTAGTAGCTGGATCAGTGGGATGTGAGGATACAGCCAGGAAGGCCAGGCAGCCAGGGAGTGGGAGGTGGTGACTAAAAGATGGGGAGTCCCAAAACAGGTACCCAATGGAGCACAGTGGGGAGGCGGAGCTACCAGGGACATGGAGAGGTCTATAAAGTTAAGGTCGGGGGGAGCAGCATAAAATTTTGGCCGTTTGCCATAGAAATGAATGGGTGCAGCATCCGAGCAGAACAAAGTTTTAATTGCTCAAGAATGCGGCACAGACACTGCGTGGGGCCAAAGCGTGGCTTTCAGCAGTCCCGTGGTTCAGGAAGTCTTACCCGTTTGAAAGGATCTCGAGGGCAGGAAGGAAGGTATATAGCAAGTAAAGCAACTGTGACTTTAAGAGGGTAGACTTTTTTTTTTTAAATGAAAGAACAAGAATCCCTCTAGTGGCAGGTCTGTATAACCTGCTAATGGAAAACTAAAAAAAAAGTTCTATTAGACACTTGAATTTTGCTTAGTTACAGCTAAATCTATTTGTAAAAAGTGCCAGGTGGCAAAAGCAGGGGAAAAGTCCTGGCCAATCAGAGCGGGTTTGCTGGAAGCACCCGTGTTCTGATTGACTGCGCTGTCGCCGTACCTTCCAAGGAGCTGCAGGCGGGCGTCCTGGTCTCAGTCGGTGGCTGGCTGGGTGTCGACCAACCATGGGGGAGCTGAAGCAGCCCCGTTCAAGGGAAGGCAGCTGGAGAGAAGAAAAAATAGCAGGGTTTAAATAGCATAGAGGTAGGATAGGTTTAGATTGAGCAGTTTAGCAAGACAAAGGAGAGTTAGACTTTTCGGCACCAATTGCAGCACTGAAGATTCTCTTTAAATGTTATGCCAAGGATAAGTGTTGGACACAAACTACTTGCCCAACTTTGCCAAAAAATTTAAATGTTTGTAATTATTAAGGCTAACAGCAAAGGTGAAACACGCAGCCTATATGTGATAGGCCAGTGGCGAACAAAAAGTATTGTTAACATTTTTCCCCACAGTGAAAAGCTGAAATAATCTATCCATGGTTTTGGTGTAAAAGACCAGCCAATATGGATTAATCCCTCCAGTCAAAAAATGGTCCCACTCTCCAAGACTTAGACTTGGAGTTATAAAGCCTGTACAGGTAAGCCAGCAGACACCATAAAAACAGAGATGTGTCTCAGATAATTAGATAGATCTGTGGGGGAGACTCTGAGGAATGGATGGATAATTTTATTGAGCAGTGTGAGCAGTGAGCAGCAACAGAAGGTGGGCAGTCACCCAGCCACGCATAGCAGCCAATTAAAAAAACTGACATTGATCGCAAAGGTGCAGCTGCCCAGACTGGGAGAAAAGAAGTGACAGCAAGGGTAGCATGACGATGGACCAAATGATATAACTAATGGACACAGAAGCCCTCATCATCTTCATGGGTTGGAGCTGGTAGTGTGGGAGGGTCATCATTCTCAAACCTTGGAGTGGAGCAGGTCTTTTAAAGATGGGCAGGATTACTTTTAAAAAAGTGAACATCTATGCATTTTTGATGGCATGCCCTCATGCTGTTGACCATATTGCTTGCAGCACTGAAGATTCTCTTTAAGTATATACTTGCAGGCAGACAAATGAGGGACTCGGTAGCTACCTCTGTCAATCTGGGTTAGATGATCTTTTTTGGTACCAGTACAACTGAGGCTTATTTCCTTCTGCCACTGCTATGTTCTCTTCCAGATAGTCTGACACCATTTTGTTTGCTGGTATCTCTGGCACCACTATGGAATATAATGCCATGCTCACCTTTTTTGATCAAGCCACAGTCAGAGAGCTGTTCCCACAGTGGATTGTCATCAGCTGATGTCTTCTGTTTTTTTAGCGGCATCAGCAGTAGGTCTCTTTTGACTTGAGAACATGGATGAGCAGCCCTCTTCATGTCCATCAGCAGCAAAACACACCTTGGGATCCACAGGCTCCCTCCTGTTGTCCTTTACCTGGCCGGTCACTGGCTTTGGAAGTGACAACTATATTTTCTCCTGTGCTTGTATCTTGAGCCTTTTGTTGGCTCGTATGTGCAAAGACCAGATGGATACACCTATCTTCATAGGCTTGCTCATCTTTACTGCCTTCACCGTAAATGAATGTCCCAAATGCAGCCTTAAATTGAGGATCTAATAGGGTGATCATGATGAAGTGATAGTTCCTTAATATGAGTGATACCCAGTACTTTGGGGTAACCCTTGCCTCAGTGTTTGCGCACAGAGGTTCTTTGTCTTTTAAATAGTTTTTTATTTTAATGGGTTCACCACAACATATCCAAGACACACTGTCTTAAGGGTAGCTGGTCCATTCCACTGGGGTGTCAAACAGCTGAGGCATACTGATGAGTCCTGGTAGGACGAAACATGTGTCTATGTCTTCTGTTAGCACCCTTTGCAAACTGTGTAAGAGGCCTTTCCGCACCATGCATTTCTGCTTAAAGTTGGACCAGCATAACATTCTGTGGTGATTTGCATATGCAGCCCATGATGCTTTGCATTGTGTGGGCATGTGTGATTTTGTATTTTCTTGAAACTTGGCTTCCCAGCCAAATGCCCTTTGGGGTAACCCTTGCCTCAGTGTTTGCGCACAGAGGTTCTTTGTCATTACAAGCAGAGTGCACATTGAGACCTTCCTTGCTGGTGCTGACTCCCAGAATGCTGAATGCTATTTTTTTAGCCAGGCCTGTTGGTGTTATACAGTATTTCTGGCACATTTTCAAAGACTGGTCCAAAGTCAACTGACTTGTGTTTTGGGGTCTACCGGATGACTAACTCCTACCTTTTCTGTCCCTGGGGATAAAGGTGGTTGTGGATTTTTGGCCTCTCAGTTGTGAAAGTGACAATTGGCTAAAGAACCTGTGAATGGAAGATAGCAGGGCTGTGCTGTCACTGAAACTCTGATGACTTCCTTCCTCCTCCTCCTTTCTGCCCTCAACATTCACCTCTCCCTGCCCATCATTATCATCATCTTCATCACCCTTATCATCATCACTGCCTTGTGCTGATGTCATGTGTTGGCATCCCTTCTCATATTGAGATGTATGTAACTAAGATAAATTCCTTTTTATGGTAGATGTTTCTAGCTGTGTGCCCTCCTTACTCCAACTAAGCCTGTCATTTCATAGCACACACACTAAACGTGTCTGTGATTCTTTGTCAGCTCTGAAGAAATTCCACAGCACTGATGTTACCAGTTTGGTCTTGCCAGGTGGAACTTTTTGATGCAGTATCTGGGTGTGGTTATCATGGCCTTTTGTTTCTACAGTCACCTCCTCCACCAGGAGTTCAGGTGCCTCAGAGGGTTCATGGGCCAACACCTCCTCCTCAGCTGTGTCTACATGAGTACTTCTTCCCTTCTTCTCTCCTGGTTTTAGCAGGTTGTGTTTTACCTTTCCTTTTGGGGGCCTCTTTCTTCTCTTTCTGTTGAGAACCCCTGAGTATCTGATGATCTCTCACTTGCCCCAAGTCCCACCTGCTCCCCTTCCTGCTCTTCTACAGAACTGCTGCTGCCACTTCTATCAGGTGCATACTAACAGTTAGCTTCTCTGTCCCCATTGGGTTCCCCAACATCTTTCTCCTCCACTTCCACTGCCTATAACTGTTGCCCTTTTATTTTCTTCCTTTTCCACTATTATTTCTGAGTCCGAACACTGGCTGTGCCACTGTGAGGGGTACCTATAGTGGGTGATACCTTATGGACTGTTCATTTAGTGTAAGCGATTTTGATTGAGAGATCTGGCTAGCACAACTCAGCTTTGTTTTTTCTTTACTGCCTCTGGGTGGTGCCACACCCCCAGCACATTCTCCTTTCTGGTGCTTCATTGTTGCATCACTGCAGCAGGTTGCCAGTGTACAACTATTTGCTGTCCGCTGCCCAGGGTTCCAGGGCAGACACACTTCAGCGTAATACACATACATTCAGCACCTCTAGTGAGCTTGCAGAAGACTTAATTTGTCAAACAAAAAATACATATCTTTTTTTTAATATTTTTTTCTGCAAAGAAAAATTGCCGAATACCTGGCAGCCTGCAAACTTAAATCCACATGCTGGCTGCTGTCCAGGTTCTCAGTCCCTACCAATACTCTACAGGGTAGGTACAACTGTGCCCAACATACACCAGTGCAGTACTTCTTGTGAACTTGAAGAAAACTTTATTTGTGAAAAAATGTTTTAACTTGTTTCTACAAGGAAGAAGTGCCAACCAATGGAAGGCACAGGCAGGCAGTACCCATTGCCCAGGCTTCACACTACTCAGCCTGAAACACTGAGCAATCAGCAAATCCTCCAGAGACAAAAAATGTTTTTCATTTTATTATTGCAATTAAAGCCAATAGGTGCTGGGCCTGCAAAGCTACCAGTCCGGAGAGACCGTCTTAAGCCCAGACCACTGCCCAGCACACTCACTCCCTCATGGTGCCACTCTTTCACCAGGCCCCAGGAGCCTGCTGCACAGTTCATTCACTCACATACGCATACACACATACACACACACACACACACACTCACTCACGCGCGCACACACACACACACACACACACACGCGCGCTGCACACACACACACACACTGTAAGATGTTGCTTTTCAGTGCTTTCAGTCTGGATTTTTCTGCAAAAAGAACAAAAAACAGTCTGTTGGTTTCTTTTATATAAGACAACATTTTGTCAGGTGCAATTTTTAGGTCAAGTCCCTGCTAAACTAGCTACTACAATCAGAAATCCCTGCTTAGCTACCTATTAACCTGATGCATGGAACGAGTGAGCTGTCTCGATCCATGCGACTACCAAAGCGCCAACATCAAAACAAGCCTGTGTAACATGTGACTGTCTGTCAGCCTTATAATCTGAATAGTTTGCAAACTGTGGTTTGACTGGCCCTTACCAATTGAACTAAAAGTTCATGTTTTGACCTAAAAGTTTGTGAGAGTCTAAGAGAATTGAACAGATGAAGTCTGACCTGCTTGATTCTCTGGTGTCTGTTCAGTTCTCTGGTAGATCCGAACATGTGCTCTAACAAAGAGCTTGAGTAGACTTTTTTGTTTTGTTTTTTTGGGGTAATGACAGCAGTGTAAGATTCAGGCGGCACACCCTTACTGCAGTAGCTGGAGTCCAGTCCTTTGACACCCTCTGATATCCAGACTAAAGAATCACTCTTCCATAGTTCACAGGATGGATTAGCAACTGAAAACATTGTAATCTTACTGACATTTAGTGAAAACTGTTATTGCTGGTTTAATCTGAACTATATTGTGTGAATGGAGCTCAGTTTCACATGCCACCACAATGTATTCTGACTTCTCTAAAATAAAACCAGCCTCTCTGAGGTTTAAACATGAGCCACTAGTACTAGATAAGGGTTAAAGAAATTCTGCCTTTGCTGTTTTAAGACCACTGTATTGCTACCCATCCAAATTATCATGGTAACTGAAAGGGATTTTCTAGTATCCTGGAAAACTTTTTTAAATATAAATAATTAGACTCAGTTTAGCTTATATTTATCTAATTTACTTTTTTATTGCCATTCTTTATTAATGAGGACATTTGCATGAAAACAGGAGCAATGTAGGCCTTGATTTTCAAAGAACTGCAGCAGGCTTTTGCTGCAGTTGAGTTACTTGCAACATAACTATTCGATGCTTGTGTAATTTGTGTGCCCTAAAGTTAGCAAAGTGTCACCAGTGCATCGGAATGTTTGAAAATCACATGCAGACATTTTGATGCTTTTACAGTGACGTGGCTGCAGCAGAGCAACTGCTGTGTCTTACGTCCAAAGCTTCGGAAATCCAGGCCTTCGTCTTGTCTTTCTGCTTTCGCCTATGATGACATCACAGTCACCTGTTCATGACAACGCAATGTGTTGCAGCTGAAATTATTATGATGTGAAAAACTAGAGGATTAGGATTTCACTGGAGATTAAAGCAGGAGCACCAGGGGACAGGGATCCTGTTTTGATGAAGATGAGCTCAGGGATAAAGAATAAGGAGAAGTAAATACAGAAACCTGATTAAATATAAGTTCAACTGTATTTGACTATCATATTAAAGAAGTTTTTCTGGATGCTGAACAATTTCTTTAAGCAGAGTTAGGGTGTACAAGGTTTCTAGTGTATTTGCAACACTAATACTGCATAAGAGGAAAACTGTACCCTTAACAAGCTAATTGTTTTAGTACCCCCACCCTGACAGCTAATCAAAGTTCAACAAGCAAAATTCTAAGACTGAACTGGATGCTCAGGAAACAGCACTGCACCAATAAGGAAATAAAACAAGGTGCAGATGCACGGGACTGCACAGGGAAATATACCAGTATTAAAAGCAGCTGAACAGCTTTCAAAAGCACTGCATTAAAAGGCAAATCACCACTGCAGTCTTGCTCCTGTAGCATCTGTTGGCTCCCTTGGAAAAAAGATGACCAGGAGAAGATATGATTTTAAAGGGATTGGATGAGGTGGGTCAGAGGAAATGTTTTCCGCTGGTTTAGGGCACTCGAACTTGAGAGCATATACCCTACAGTTTAGGGGGTAATGTGAGGATGTACGTTACCCAGAGAGTGGTAAGCATATGGCAGAAGCCCCCAAAGCAAATGTTGCCAGTGGGGCGTGTTGAATCTTTCAATCTCAAGTTGGATCAGTTCATCATGGAGAAACTATTACTGGGTACAGTCTTTCATTCAGTGAGAGAAGGAAAGGCACCCAGAGGTTTCCCATATTTTACATCATGTATTTCTTACCTGACTTCAGCCAAAGAGCCACTGTACCTCTTAGTCTATGTAAGTACCCTCACATGCAGGAACTTTGGGAGTTGTGCATTCCACTTCACATCCGGGGGAAGGAGGCATCTTCATTTAACTTTTGAATTAAAAAAAAATACTTAAAATGTAACCCACCCCTGGTGCTCAATTTTGTCTAGGGGTCCTGATGTCATGGAGGGGGGCATGGACCCAAACACTTCTTGGCTCATTCACAGCGAGAATGAAGAAAACAGGGAGGCCTTACCTGCAGATGTCTTCTCTCTCTCTTACAGGCCTTCCCTTACCCTGGTAGCCTCTTTCCGCTATAGGAGGCATCTCCGCAGCAGGAGGCATCTCCGTGGATTTTCCCACACCTATTCAGAAACAGCTTTCCCTACTGAGCTGTCCTGTTTGTGCTTTAACCTTCTAGTGGGGGGGAAGGCAGTGCCTTACTCCTCCCATGCCAGCTGAGCCAAAACTTAACCTTGGGGCAATTGCAGCCTAAGCCTCTGGTGGCTGCTCCAAAACAGTTTACCCCAACCGTTCCCCTGAGCTAAAAAGCGGTGCTTCCTCCTCCTTTGCTCACGGGCCTGCTTCTGGTTGAACACCAGGCTAAGCGGTGGCTCCACCCTGTCCAATAAATTCCTGTTCCCCAGGAGTCATGGCTCTTAATGGGTCCGATGGACATGGGCACAGCAGGCCCATAGTGAATCCCAGACCACACTCCCCTTACAGAACTATTCACTCCTGGCAGCATGCCACACGGGTATGGTCCACCAGATCTGCCACCTCCAGTGACCCTGTTGTAGCCCTGCCACCACTGCAGCAGCCCCACTGATAGGATGCCTCTTTCCAGAAATGGGGTACCGGAACCCCTGTGATACAGAGGGATTCCGGTGCCTTTCCAATTTTCTTTTTTGCTTCCAGCCTTCCCCTTCAACTTGCCATAAAACTCCTGCCAGCCCTCCTTCGGAGACCATGCCCGACATCACACTGATGCTGCATTACCGACTAGTCGGCCAGTGGTGGAAAACCCCCACCCCAGACTCTTGTCCTGCTCATTGCTGCCGACCCCTCATTTCTCTTGTTCCCGCCCCAGGGGACCAGGGCTTAAATAACAAGCAAAACACTGTCCCCTGGTGGCAGTAACTGTAATGGCCGAAAGACACTACTGGAGTAAAAATGAGCCCAAACCAGAGTGGGAGGAGATCCAAAACAAGAGGCTAGTAAGCCCACCCTGCAAGAGGGGTTTACAAAAACTGTTTATAAATCACTCAATCTAACTTGAGTGATTTATTGTAAGTTGACTGGGCCTCTGTAGGGTGTCTCTTATGGTATAAGAGGCTCCTCTCTGGAGGTTTTTGGCAGCTCAGCTTTGTGGTACTCTTGCTGAAACCACATGCTCAGATTCTCTTATACCAGAAGAGATGCTCTGTGGAGGCTCATATTAATTTATACAATACTGAATGTTGTAGCTGCCTAGATGGAGATAACCCTGATGGACCTATGGTGTTTTCTGCAACCACTCCCTATATTCCATGTATTGTACTGCATTGTATAGTATTGTGTTGTACTGTATGTTATTGTGCTGTACTGTACTGTACTGTACTGTACTGTTGTATTGCCATGTTTAAGCTACCAGACAAAAGCAAATGTGGGACTGGCTAGCTACTATTAACCTTATCTTGCCATCTGTGAGAACTGACTGCTTCTCCTAGAAGAGTTTAGGAATAGGACTTACAGTGAAACAACTGCCCTGTGTTCAGCCACAAAGCAGTGAATAAGACAGCTGAGAACTGCAAGCTATGCTAATTCTACACTAGTATATGAGTACCTAGGTTGTGCAAAAGGGAATCGGTAAGAAGAGGACGACTCAGAGACATAAAGTACTGGAGTCATCAACCTGGGACACTGACTTCATGAAACTGTATATGTACTTAGTGGCTTTAACATTTTGACACAGCACTGTGGTTCTGTGGGCCAGTGTGTGTGTGTGTGTGTGTGTGTGTGTGTGTGTGTGTGTGTGTGTGTGTGTGTCTAGGTGAATTCGTATGTATGTAGGAATGAATCTCCTCACTAGCAGATAAAGTTATGTAGCAAAGTAACAACCTGTACCCCATTGAGCCAACAAACAGTAGCTGTTTTAGTCAAATCTGAGTTTGACAAGGGAACATTTTATACTTCGGTGATGGTCTTCATGCAGCTATATGACCCACACAGGTCACCACTGGCTGGGCTCCAGTTGGAGTCCATCGCTCCTCCTCCCCAAAATTGATAGCTATGGCCTGCTCATGCATAACAATCTTTCTTCTATGGGAACATCCCGATTAGCACCCTTGTGGCATGGCAAGAGCTGGCACCAGTGGTCTGGCAGAGACCATTTTACCAATGTGGGCACTTCTGCCCTGGGTCCTGTGGTTAACAGAGTGGTATGGGGCCCCAGAGACTGGCACTCGACTTGGGATCAGATGGCAACCCTGAGATCTGGATGGACCCAACCCAAGTTCTGGTCAGAACCCCCCTCACCCATACACAGTCGCAACTGGAGTGCACAGTACAGCCCACAGGCTTCCTCACTGTCTCCTCAATTTCTGTGTACTGTACCTCTTTTTATGGCCATGCCTGGACCACACCAATCCTGCATGCCATTCCCCACCCAGGAAAACATTTGGAATCTTAACCTATGGGCCAAAACAGTGGGTCTGACTTACACATAAACACTCAAAAAAGTTCATCAACCTATAGGAAACACCAGAAAACCAGAAGAAATTAAACTACTCAGGTATTCCTAACTGGAAATGAAGGGGAAAGCCTCTTTCATACTTAATGCATCCTGGCATTTCCCGTGCTGGTGCTGCAGACTATGATTTCTGAATGAGCCTTCAGTGGGCCGATGCTTTTAAAAGTATCTTTCTTACATCATCTGATGAGACATGGCAAAAAAGAACACTAGTGATAAACATTATCTTTCAGTTTCTGTCTGCTTTGTGTGGGGGAGTTGTGTTTTTGTTGAAATATCTTCAATATGTTTATATATATTTTATCTGCTCAGTGTGTGTGTGTGTGTGTGTGTGTGTGTGTGTGTGTGTGTGTGTAGTGTGAAAGTAGAAGTTGAAATAACTGTTGGTGTCCATGGGAATTTTTGTAAGGTTTTTGTTCCATTATTTTTTTACAGTGATCACACAGCTGTACTATTTGCACCTGTCGAAACTGCACAAAAAGTACATGTATTTGGGGGGTTTTGAACCAAAGAATCTATTTGTAGAGTGTGGTGGCTTGTATCTGTACATCAACTCATGTTACAAAACTAGAGTGTTAGAGGGTCTCCACATCAGCACTCTTTGTTACTGTAAGGTCCCTGGGGATCACATTCTAGGGATACCATGATTTATCAACGTGAACATCACTTGGATACGAGTGGATCTGTGGAGAATGTAGAGTTCTCGAGCATGATGGATTACAGCACATAGAGGGTAATTATCCAGTGGAGAGGTACATTGAACATTGGACCATTGCAATCAACAACCATTCAATAGTCAACAAACCACAAGCCAACAAATGTATTTATTTTTTAACTAAGTTGAAAAGGGCTGAGTTGCCATTGCGGATCTAATTAAAGTCTATAAAATTCACTGACTCCATGGTGCTGAGCAGTGAGGGACCACTGTGGCATGTTGGCAACCCTTGTTCATGCCCAGTACCTGGAATGTCAGGTGCGGAGGCCGTCAGTGATGGTGTGGACACTATTCCCTGGTGGTGGTGGGGGAATGCACCATTCATAGAGCAGAATCTGGTGGCTCAATGGGGCTACTATTGGCATTTGTAACCATGTGCTGGCTGGCCCCACCCCTAGGGTGTTGATATGGTGCACTCTCCAGGCAGGAAGATGAGGATGTGCAGGGAGAACAGGGGAAAATGCTGGTCCTGGAAGCCTTGGGTGTCAGCCTCTCTGAGCGCTCCCCCATGACAATTGACCCTCATTGGCAGCCTGTCCATTACCCAGTCCCTGGTGACCAGTAATGGATTCAGCAGCATGCTTCTCCCTCTCCTCCTTCACCCTCATGGGAGGAGGTGGTCCACCAGGGATGTATAGAATTGACCAGGGCAGTGGAAGGACACACTGGGATCTGAAGATAGACTGTGCTAGTGAGGGTGAGTCCTGTGGCAAAGGAGTGGCACAGTGTGGGGCTTGAGTGACTGAGGCTCCTGGGTGCATCAAGCATTGCAAAACAAAACATTTATATAAGTCTTATCTACCCAATTTTGGAATTTTGTCACCCAGTGTGGCACTCAGGCCTCACTAAAGGTGACACTGAGAACTTGGAAGCGCTGCCGAAGGGTATTTGTCATATCATTGATAATCCTGCAGAACATGATACAGTGAGACTACAGTTTTAGTTTTCCAATTTTGGCCAACCAAAAGCAATCTATTATAACACAGTCGTTCCATATTAAAGACGCTGAAAAGAAATGTCATGTCTTGATATGGCTGACCCTGAATGTGGTCAACTAACAGCTTACCGAAAATGTTGGCATATCCATAGAGGCAAAACAAATAGATTTAACTCAACTTACCTTCCCTGGGCAGTTTCTAATTTTTTTCTGATCCCTGCCCCTCTATTTAGCCTGGGTTAATTTTGTACTTGAAACATCTATTGAACATTATTAAAGAGCTAATGGCCCCTAGTGTTACATATAGGAATTATGATGTACTGTAATGTGTGTTTATTATGATATTAGTATAAGGTATTAAGCTCAAACTTTTATAAATGAAGGTTAACTGGAAATGCAAATGTCATATTTATGATGTTATATATTACATGGCTCATTTAGGCATACTGTATGAGATTTATTGTTGCTATACCATCACTAAAAATACCACCAGCAGCTTAATCTGGTTCAATTTCAGTTGCTCACCATCTATATCCCCCCCCCATCCCCGGTCACCCTGAAAAAAGGACTTCTAGTCCCAGTGGGCATACCGGGTCAACAAAATTCAATAAATAAAAAAATAAAAAAAAATATTTATGTGTGTATTGTATGAACTTCAACCACATTAGTTGGTTGCAATAAAGTGCAATAAAATAAATCAGGTCCCATGTTAGTACTGTTCAATGGAGTGCACCCTGCTTCTGTGATGGGTGTTCTCTCTCTTATGTTAAGCTCCATGGTCATGGTTTGGAGTGCAAGTGGAGAGCTTAGCATCTCTCATCTGATACATGTTTTTTTTTTATTCACTTTTTTCCTCCTCTGCTTTCCCCCTGCCCTTGTTAGTGCCCACCCTAGGGGCTCCTTCTTACTGACCACCTGCTTGATCCCACATCCTGATCGGGCACTATCCTTCTGTGTGGCCGGCCCCCTCCAAGCAGTGGACATCCTGGAAGAGTGAGACTATGCATTTTTTTTATTATATTTTATTAAGTTGATGAGAAACGTAATATACATGAAATCCATAGAACTCCATAACTGAAGATGATCATAGTGTCACTCCATAATAAACAATACTGGAGTATTAGGATACATATTTAATTACATTAGGATAAAATACGTCACTCTTATCTGCTACCTAACCATATAAGCAATGTTTATTACTAAGAAACCATTCAACTGCATGAGCTAGGAGTGTAAAATACATAGCTAAAATGTATAAGTCCTGTAATCTAGCCATCTATTAGGCTTTTAGTAGTCCATAGTCTATAAAAATGTCCACGTAAACACACATGCTGTGCAGCATGTATTCAAGCAGAAACCATATGCAGTAGCTGTTAATGTTGAAAGGAAGGCATTTAAAACAAATAGAACTAATAACATCTTCTTTCCAATAGTAAATCATTTAAACAGTGCAAACACTCTACTAGTTAATCTTAACTGTGAGGTATGACATTGGGCTATGCAGTATAAATCTCACTATCAAGTCTCAAGCACGGAAAATAAATAAGGTTGATCTGACCAGAAAAAGCAGGATGACCCCCAAGACAGAGGAGAACCAAAACCATGGGACTCAGCCTTCTTACAGTTTGTCTTCTGAGACCTCCCTCTTCAATCCTGGCTGTGTGGTGTTGAAATCGCCTTTCGTAACCAGGAGTAAATAAATGCTGTTTAGACAACCCTGTCTGGATGTTCACAATGTGTAGCAGTCCTGTCCTTCAGTATAAGTAGAGGTAGTCACTTTCAACAGTTCCAACACATTAATCCTGTGCCAGTTTAGGAATCCTCTTCCAAATCATTTATTCTAGACTGGCTCTGAATTCCTTCTTCACTCTGACCACAAATACTCCCTCCTGCTTCAGGTCACCAATGTAGCTCTTGTGAGCATATGTGACATATAGCGTGGCAGGCATCTGCAAATTATGTGCCATCACAAGCTCACGCAGGCAAGCTCTCACTCCATCGAGAGCCTTGCGACTCTCCCACATGTCAAAGCTTAAGTCCGCAAGCAGATAGATACAGGTGTCCACGTCATCATACAGATGACCTCGCCACTTTGCCTGCCTCAAACTTTCTCCTTCCGGGTCCAAATAGTCACAATTATCAGAGTTTATGGAGTAGTGCTGTGGTTGGTCTCCAGTGGGCATACAAGACATTGTCTTGTATGCTATTTATAACTGTAGCATGGTGTCCATCTGCAAAATGTTTGTAAGAAGTCACCAAGGAAGGCCATTGGGTCTGCTCTCTCTCTTCCTTCTGGGAGTTGACGGAGACATATATGTTTGCCAGTCTAGCACTGTTCTCCAAGTGCTCAAGCCTTAAAAGTCAGGATTTTATTTTCCTTCAGAGCCCTTTTGGAGACCGGCATCTCCCAACCTGCCATCTCCTTTGCCTCCTTTACTTCAGCTGCTGATGCCTCTGCTGTGTGTTCAACAACTGTCAGTCTTTTGTTGAAACCTTTGACGTTTCGTTCAGAATCCTAGGCCACTTTGAAGACCTCCGCTAACCTCAATTCAAGATCTCCTGCTGTCAAAGTTGATGGCTCTGCTATATTTAGTGCCCAGTCTACATTTCCAGTTGCCTTCTGCTTTGCCATCTTTCCTGTGCCAACTGTTGTGTTCCTACCTATCTCTGCTAAATTCTGCTGAGTCTGCAGTTCAGAATTTCACCAGAGGTTACCAATATCACTTACTAGTAGAAACTGTTGAATAAGTATTTCCAGGTAAAAACAGTTGTATTATTAGACAGCATATTTCACATAAAAGCTCAAACAGCCCACATCTGCTCTGGCTGGAGACTGGGTTTGCCCCCCTTACATTTGCTTATACTCAAGGGAGGGGGCAGATGGACCACTACCCAGTGTGATCAGACATGGCGTCAACATTGGGGATACGCACGCACCCATATGTGGTTACAAGACGAGCATGTGATGTTCAACAGAGTCATAAGGAGGGCTTGTACTACGATGGCACCCATCCCCCTAGGCCACCAGGGGGCAGCCTTATAGCAGTCAATTTTAGTTTCCCACCATTGAGACTAGTGAACATGAGCTTCCATGCAGGCTACTCTGTAGTTCCTAGCAGAAAAACTGGAATTCAGTCTGGAATGAAAATTTAAAGCAGTAGAGCCCACTCTGTGGCATGGAACAATGGGGGATCACTCTGGAACACTGGTGATCCAAGTCTGTGAGTCGAGCCAGATACATCAGGAACAGACACTGGTAGGGAGGGCTCTGAGTGTCTGTCTGGATGTTCTCATCACAGTGGGCTGGAAGCGCATTGCACCGCTCTTGTAGTGTCTCCTGGTGGTGGCGTGGTGGAGATGCCATTGCCGGTGTGGGTAACCACTTGCCGTCAGATACCCCCTCCATGCAAGCCACAATAGGAAGAGGGATGCGGAGTAAATGAAGAAATGCCACACTTGCATGACAGATGATGGCATCTGAGTCCCCCCCCCCACCAGCCAGCCCCCTGATGCACCACAGAAGCACCCCCCAGCTGACATCCCAGATTTCTAAGAGCTTCCTCTCACAGAGCCTGGTGAAGCCTCCAGGAGGGACAAGCCAGCCCAGTGGGATGTCAGAGGCACCAGAAGTCAAGATAGCATTTGTGGCAGTGGGAGGAAGGAGGGGTCTGACAGGCAGTGGGGCTGTGAGACCCAAAAGAGCAGAGTGCTGGTGGACCAGACTTGTGCAAACAAAATTAAAAGCAACAGTATTTGTTAGTCAGCAAAATATTTCATCATAGATTTTTTTAGCAATAGTGTATTCTTGACATCCTTAGAGTCATTGTCAATGTATTTTTATCTCCCTCAGATATTTTTTTATACTTTTTTTTATTCAGAGAGAAATAGTATATTAATGAAAGTTACAAAAATAATAACAGCGTCCATCTCAAAATAACATATAATACAGAAGAAAAGGCAAAAAAGCATAATAGAAACATTTTGGGGGGGGTAATAAGAAAATTCAATCATTATTTTCAATTATAAGAGCATCTGTTATTTATAAAACACTGTTAATACTGTTCCCCCATTTCCAAGCTACTACTTCCCTTTAAAATAATTGTTAATCAAAATATCCATCTGGCAAAAAAATTAAAATAAATAAATAAATAAATGAGTAAGAATAGAGGAAAATAAAGTACATCATTCAAGCAGAAGAGTTATAGAGAACACATTCATGTGGTTATTGGAATATACTGGGTATTGTCCACCTGATCTTCTTCCTCAAATATTTCAGAGTCCATTTCAGTGGTCAAAGCAATATTCTTATCATAAAAAGCCTTAGCAGCATCCACATCCTCAAAAACATAGTCCTTATTTTGAAATGAGATTTTTAACCTCGCATGAGCCTGCAATACTGCAGTAACCCCTGACTGCCGAAATTCTGATTGTAAGTTCAAAAAGCGCTTCCTTCGCCTCTGTGTTATCAAACAAAAGTTAGGGTACAAGTGGATCTTTTGACCCTCATAGATAAATCCCTTCTTGATCTTCTATCCCTCAGATATTTTTAAACTAGTTTTTGTTATGTGTTTTATAACCAAAGACTCACATGAATAACTATGGCTGCCACTAGCAAGTTTATTGTCTTTTTTTCTATATTGACATTTGTCTCCTACTCCCCTGCCATCACCAGGGATGTACCCTGATCCCAGGGATTTACCCTGTTCAGGGGTGCATCATACAGAGAGCAGGCAAGTGTTTTTCTCCCCTTCTCGCTGCAGTTTCCTCCCACCTTCCCTTGGTATGAGATGCACCGTGAGGGGCATTGACTCCCTGGCACACACAGCGGGGTCATTACATGCCAGAACCCACCCCCATCCCTACCTGGCCAATGAAGGCTGTCCTCTATCAACCTCCCTGACCTGGTCTGGGCCCCAATGGAACAACCAGAGTCCACTCCCAAACTGTGGTCTTCCAGACACCTGACTTATGGTGTGGACTGCCACAAGCAATTTTTAAAAACATCTGCTCTGCCGAGTTTACTTTTTGACTTTACATACTGGATTCTTACTGTGGATATATTAGGATGGTGCTAGAATACATTTCTGACAGTAAACAGCACAGCAGCACACCCGGATGTTTACCTTTTCATAGTGGGCATGGCCAGAGAACAGGAGCTTTTAAAAACTTCAGAATCACACTTCAGTCCAGATATGAAATACAGTGAAAAGAAAAATGAATAAATTGATCTTTTTGCCAGTACATCGATACATAGACATAGGTACTGATGGCAGATAAGGGCCTCTGGCCCATCTAGTCTGCTGAATTGGCATGTAATTTTCCCGTCTCTGAGCTTCTCTTGTACTGGGTTGTCCCCTTCCCCCAACTGCTAGGATCCCCTGATACCTATCCCATGCATTCTTGAATCCTATAATCACTTCAGCCCCCCACCTCCTCTGGCAGGCGTTCCACTTGTCAACCACCCTTTCAGTAATACATTTTTTTCCGCTAACAAATACTAATGCTTTAAAGGGAAGTTGTTTACTTTTTTTATGTAATTGTAAATTTGGGCATTTGTGAAATGTGTTTAATAACCCAAATACATTTTTTTTGCATGTTTGTTTTGAAATAGTCCTACTTTTTCCTTATTTAGGGTTCCCTTGTTAAGGCTATCTTTATCCAACCCAATATTAATTTTTCAATGACTTATCAGTTCTGGAATCCAGTGACATCAGTTGAGTGGAAGCCCTGCATGGAAAACTTCAGGGCAGGCTTTAGCTCAGCTAATACACTGGGTTCCAGAACTCATAGATAATTAAAAAATGAATATCGGGTGCACCACACTTGTCTCCCCCAACCATAAGCACTACCTAGTTAAACTGCCACCTTTGTTCGGCAGGGTGACGGTATTTTAATAGATTGGCCTGCCCTTTCTCCTTGGAGGAGAGCACCTTTGGGATGCTCAGTCTTCTTCAAACAAGCCATCTGGCATTAAGGTCCCAGTCCCAAAAGAAGGGATTGGACTGTAATTTAATGAGTCTAGTTTTCAAGCAGGAGAGTCAGCAGGATTTTGAAAAGTGAAGACCCATGTATTGCTTGTCGGGTGGGTTGGGTTCATAGCCAACCGACTATAGCCATAGGAGTCAAACTTTACAAAGAAAAGGAAGGTCTAGGTCTTCATGCTATGGCCTCATTCATGACTCACCTGTCAAGGGACTGATGCAAACATCCTTTCCTGAAACACTTACCTCTCATTACCTAGGTGGGACATCCCTCATTTTACCCTCAGAGCCCCTGTACATTCCTCTCAAATGCCCCTCTTAGGAGGGTTGTCCCTCATGTTAACCCACCAATCCTCTGTTCACGCCACTCTACTGTCACTTATTTTTGGTGGACAGTCCTCATTTTACACTGAGATCCACTGAGCCTCAATGCAAACCTCTATACCCTCAGAGTCCTGGCATATCTTTCAGCTGTCACTAATTAGGAGGAACATTGCTGTTCAAAGCTTCTGTGTGAGCCTCTTAGTTGTCTGTAATGCTCCTTATTTTACCACTTGGCACCTCTGTCCCTATTTCTTAAGTGCTCCTCCTAAGGAAGAATGCCCTCATTTTACCCTCGGTGACCCTGTGCATACCTTTTAACTGCTCCTCATTAGTAAGTACATTTAATAAGTTTATTGTTTGATCTGTTATTAAACCATTACAAAAACATTTACAAAATCTTAAAAGAAGAAAAGAAGATTTAAAGAGACATATTTGAAAGTAATACAGTATCTTAAAATACAATAAGATTAAGCAGGGCAGTCCTGAAGAGAAAAGTAATTAGAATATGCAATAGCAATCAAGTTCCATGTCCTAGCATATAAAACTGTGGATTTATCCATCATTTTTAATTCATCTAATCCTTCATTAGTATTTTGAATTGATATATCATAATACAGCCATTCTTTCCAGGTTATAATGCCTTAAAATTGTATCACAAAGTCCTTTATCATTCCCATTCACTACTATAACTTAACACAGTTAGCAGCATGTCATAGACCACTCATAGGCCTCCTTTAACATTCACGTCGAAGACATAGCTCACATTAGATGGAGGGAAACAAGTTCAGAGCCAAAACAGTCCAGAATATCATTCAACGGGAATCTAACTGGGGAATACCCATAGGCCCTCACTCCAGATTCTGCTCACAACACCTCAGACAACAGACCATTAGGACCTCACTTAAAGGTGGAAAAAAGTGGCTAGATCAGAGCTATAAAGTTAGAGTTAGATTTCAAACATGAGAGCACTCCGTCCTCATCAAAAGCAGTATGACTATGGCTAATACGACCCAGTTATACCAAAGCATGCAGTGAAATGGAACCTGCACACAAGGGGAAGCTCCCATAGGTATCACGCAGCGCATGCTGCTCCATTCCAAATTTGGCAGCCTACCTAGCAGGTTTTTCCTGTCTTGCACTGCCTATGGCATTATATAGGGTCCCGTGAACTTTGTCACTACCAAACTGATTGGTCCTTTAATCTCACATAATCAGTTTTATTGTCCAACAAGTGCCTGTCCCACATTATATCCCTGAGCTATTATTAGAGCAAACCATTGGCCATCAGCTAAGGTATTAAACTCCTTTCTGGTGGAACGTCCCATTTGGTTAACCCCTTTATAGTCCCCCCAGAAAAATGCTTTAACCTTATATGGGAATGCTCACTTTAAATGTCCCACCACAGTAAATACCACCAACCATAATCAAAATCTATCTCAATAATTCTGGATACATTGGCAGAATATTCCTATAGATTAATCTGTATGTTTAAGTATTACTGATTGATAAAAATGAAAGCGTTGGGTAATATATTAATTCCCTAACTATTATAGACTGTTGCTCGAGGATAGACATTAAGGGGATACATGATGAGCATGAGTGTGATATGGAAAATATTTTCACTCCTTTAGAGTGACCTCTGGATATTCATGAGTGGCGAAGCCACGAGTGAGTATCCAGAGGTCACTGTGCAGCAGCGAAAATATTTTCCATATTTTTTTTCCCCTAATTTATTTGCCTGCCTGCCGATTGGCCCCCTTCCACCAGCCACCCCCATCACCGCCACTGGGCGACATGCTGGCCATCACCTCTTTGCCAATTTGAGGTACCAGCTGGCCCAGTGCAGCGGGAAGACTGGCTTCATCCCACCGGTCGGCTTGTTTTTCTCCTCCATTTTGTCTCGCCCCAAGCATAGAGCCAAGGTGTGCAATTATGTCAGTGGCCCAGCCATGCACGCTTCCGTACGTGACACACCGGGCATCTTGCTCTGCTCCGCCCCCTTGTGTGTGTCCATTGTGCTGGACCCTAGCCACCGTTAGGGGCCAGTCAAGCAGTGGACTCCATCCCCACTCCTCCCTGGGAGAGGAGAGCTGTCCTCCGGATGCTCGATCCTCTCCCTTCCTGGCCAAACCCCCAGTGACCTGCTCGCACCACAAACATGGGTCACTGGCGTGGCAGGCCATAAGGCATGATGCCTCAGCCCTCCATGCCACTGGGCCGGCCAAATATTTTCCATATTACACGAACGCACATCATGTATCCGTTTTATGCAATAGGGGCGTGATAACTGGAGATAACTCCAGTTATCACACTCTGGTGATGTCAGCAGAGTGCCATCATCTGGCAGCCAGCGAGCACTATTTCCATTTTTCTATTGTTCCCCTTCATGCAATCCCTCTGTTATGCCCCTGGTCTCCACTAGGGGCCGCTGCAGAGCGATCATGTGTCCCTAACCTTCCCCAAGGGAGGAGAGCAGTCCTATGGATGCTTAATCCTATCCCTTCCCCTGCTGACCCCGGCACCCGAATCCATTCCTAAACCTGGGTCACCAGCGTGGTTCGAGGTGTGGCGTCCAGCGCCTCAGCCCTCTGCACCACTGGGCCAGCCAGGTAGTCTTTTCACTAATTCCAACAAGGCTTGTACTCGTCTAATCACCTGCATCAATGTTTGACCAGGGACAAAGCCATATTGACCCTGATGGACAGAGAGGGGCAAACCTGGCAATGCCTTGATACTATCAGTTTAGCCATGATTTTATAGTCGACATTTAATAATGCTATAGGACGGTAATTCTCTATATATTCTTTTACTTTTCCCACTTTGTGTATCAGAATCACTTTTGCTTCATTCACTGCATCTGGTAACTGTCCCTCTCTATCCATCAGGTCATCCACCATCAATTGAAACCAAGGTAGTAAATGGGGCATGAATGCTTGGTAGAACTCTGTAGTAAATCCATCTACACCTGGTGATTTATTTGTTGGTAATGTTTTTATAACTTCTGATATCTCTTCCTTTCCAAAGGGAATGGGGTCATATCGCCATATGCAAAAACAACACAGCACTGTACCGTGCTGCCTACATTGCTGGCGCTGGAACAAAATGCCAACAGCAATGTTGGCGCACAACACAACAACTTATTTTTTTTCTAAGGGGGGGCTCTGCCCCGAACCCCTTTACAGGGGACTGCATCTTGTGAACCCCCCCATAAATGTGATCAACCCCCGGGAGGCTCAACACAGGGATGAGGAGAAACACTGGTGGGAGGGGGCAAAAAAAATGCACAATGCGGTCTGCAGAAGTCTGAGACCAGGATTTGAGCCCCGGTCCACAGATACATAGCTGCCCTGCACTACCGCGGCTCATCCCGCTGAGCCACAGCAGCTGCTTGACAGACTACCTCTCCCGCAGAGGTCTTGACCTCTGTATCACTCCTCCCCACCAGCCATACAGGACAGGGTACAAAACCGTGTGTAACGTTTGTGTCTTACGAGGTTTTGTATCCTGTCACTGTAGTTCTCCACACTATATGTGTTGCGGAGTTTTCCATGTGCGATATTATATTCAGCAGATTGACTTGATACCAAATACCTCAGTGCTTTTACTCTGAGCAGATTTCTTTCAGTTTCATTATTAAGTTGTTTTTGTTTGTCTAGCCTACAATCCATCCACTCATTGTATTACTTTTGTTTATCTTTAATAACCAAAACATTTAATTATTTTAGTTTATTCTCTATTATCTGCTCTTTTTCTTTTTTCTTTTTATTATGCCCAATTTGATATGACAATAATGCCCCCGTACCACTGCTTTAAAAAGGATCCCATAACTTTAGAACTGTATCTTGACGAGAATAGTTAAAATACCAATATGCAGCTATTGCTATTTTGCACAAAGTTTGGTATTTTTAGAAGTTTATTATTAAAGGTCCAACTTCTTCTTTTCTTAGCTGTTTCTTGTGTGTTTTTCAATGCTATCTGAACTATTGCATGATCTGAAATACGACTAGATCTAATGGATATTGTAAGTAGATTACCATATAATTTTTTAGATATGAAAATGTAATCTGTTCTTGAAAATCCCTGTGATTTATAGTTATATTGTGGATATTCTTTAGATTTTGGAAAGTGAGTTTGCCAGACATCAATTAGCTGTTGTTCTTCTATGAAATGTTTAAGTAGTTTAGAAGTGCTTTTATTATTTTGTGTACTGGGGTAGTTTTACTGAATACCACATCCATTAGTGCATTCATGTTGCCCATTATTATTGTTTTCTGCTTCTATTTCTATTAGTCTCGTTGTTATAGTTGCCAAAAAAATTAGATAGTTATCAAACGGTGCATAAATGGAACCTAAGGTATATATGTTTCCCCTTATTTCTGCCTTAATTAATATGATTTATCCCTCCTTATCTGCCCATTTTTATATAACTTAAAACCTATATTTTTTCTTATAATCAATGCCACTCCTGCTCTTTTTTAGTGCCTGTTGAATAGAAATTTTCCCTATCCAATTTCTGTTTAATTTCTTGAATTCATCATTCTGTAAATGCATTTCTTGAAATGCCATGATATCAGTTTTTATTTTGTTAATGTATGTTAAAAGTCTGTTCCTTTCAGTTGGTGAATTAATACCGTTCACATCAAATGTGGCACGCTTCAGCATTTTATTATTGTACATATTTACCTATTTTAATTAACAGTTTTCCTAAAAGGCTCCTTCCTTCTAAATTCTTTTTCATACTTCCACCTAATCCAATTTAGTATCTTTAATAAAGCATAAGTGACACCCAAACAAATCCTTTTATAATAAGTGCCCTATTTCCCCACTACTTGCTTTCTTGCATCTTGGTTCAGATCCTTCCTATAACAGAAATTCCCGTTGTTATTAGCCCCTATAATAATTAACCCCCCAGTTCAAAAGAACCGTAATCCTAATGATACTTTTCCCAAGTTGTCCCACCCGCCACCCTTTTAAACAAGCCAGTTAGAATTTACACATTATGTAAACAAATCAGGCATGCGCCCAAAGCTTCCATTGGTGAGGAAAAGATAAAAGATTCAGTCAGAATGGGCATCCAAACTTTAGTAGGGATTATACAATGGCAGCAAAGAATCCTGGCTCCTGATTGGTCAGTTGGCCATCACAGCAGGGGTGTTATCCTGGCATAACATCCCTGCTGATGATATGCTTGAGGACCTTGAGCATTGCTTGCATCTTTTCTTAAAAAAATAATTTTAAACACTAAAAATTATTTAACATTAATTTTTTTCTGTATAAAACAATGAGCCATTGTATAATGGGAATAATGCCTCCAGGTAGGAGGGTGAACATCCTTCTCGGGTGTTGACACCCTGTCTGCGGGCCGGGGCCCAACCACCCGAGGTAGGATGTTATCCCAGCTTGTAACATGGCAAAAAGAACAGTAGGTGAAACAAGCAAAACAATTGGTGCAACAGCATCAGGTGGTACACGAGCAACACGGCATTATGGCACGATAATGCCGTGTTGCTTGTGTAATACAAAAAGCAGCCAGAGTGGGAAAACGAGCAGTGCAGAGAAAGACGAAAGGTAACAAAATGGGAGAGATCAAGATTTCCAAGAGCAAGTAGGTAGGCTAGAGAAGCAGTAGGAGAAGGGCAAGGGACACACAGGGAGATGGCATGCAACCGAGGGGAACACAGTGAGAGAGTGAGGAAGTGGAAGCGGATTGAAATGGAAGCCGTTGACGGTACATTGCAGAAGTGAACTGCAATCATGGCATAGCAGTGATAGAGACGGAACACGAAAAACAGACCGGGAGAATGTCAGTGCCGTAATCGATCGCATAATGTAAACAGCAGCGTGTCAGGGAAAGAAACTAATAGTATTCTGGTAAGAGGCAAACGCCGTATGCAAATGAGGCACACAGCCTGAAGGGGAACGAGTAATAGTAGGAAGTTGGGGTCCTCCTAAGAGGCATAAAAAATGAACAGCCGGCAGAAATAAAAAAAAACAAAGTACAGCAATGGTTAAGTAAGACATTTATATAGTTATGTGCAAAAGTTTTGAAAAGACATATAGGTACATAAGAGAGGTTGAGGAAAAGTTCTGAAAGTAACACTGAAGTTTACTTAATAACTGAAATGGTATCATTGTATAATGAATCACAGCAGTACAAACACATCCCTGACATGAAAGTGATGTATTTTTTTACCATATTACAAGCGCATTAATCCCTCCGTGGGTGGCATCTAATGAAATTAATGCATGGTTGGACCGTTGTACGCACTCAGCCTGCGGCCTCGTGCCACAACGGTCTCAACCATACATTAACTCCCCATTAGATGCCACCTTCGTCGGTGATTAATGCTTACATAACACCCACCCTGTCAGGCATTATTTCTTTAATAACATGGATGTTTTGTACCCTTTAGTCCAAAGTTTGGTTTTAATAAAGTTATATTTCTTCCATTTCACAATTATTTGGGGGAGGGGGGGCAAATCATAGAAAATTTGGATGTTGGCTCCCATCAGATTGAGTCTTTTTTTCTTAAAGGCCTGCAGCATTAATCTCTCCTTATCTTCTGATTGCATACATTTTACGATAATGGCTCTTGGTGGTGCTGAATCCACTGGTTTGCCTCTTAACAACCTATGTATTCAGTCCAAATTAAATGTGATGTGCTCTGGTGTCATGTCCAAATAAGCAGCTGCTATTTTTTTAAAAGACTGCCTTAGTGTAGCATCATTGTCCCAGGCTTCAGGAACCCCTACTATTCGTATATTTTTTCTTCTTGCTTGGGATTCGCAGTCTGTTTATTTCTCCTATAGTTCTTTTTGTATTGTTTCTAAAGTTTTGATCTGTCACTGCATTGGGGTTTGGTGGTCTTCCAGATCGGATATTCTTTGTTGCACCTGTGAAATGTCTTTGTTTGTTTCTGTGTTAGCTTCCATCATTTCACATATAGTAATTGATATTTTAGCTACTTTATCTTCCAAGTTGTTACCACCATAAGCTTTTCATTTATTTTTTTTCCAGCTGATTCAGTATTATTGCAGCCAATCCTGGAATTTTTTCTTCTTGTTCTTCTTTATCTGACCTCTCATAAGATGAATTTAAATCATCTTGAGAAGCCTGTTCTTTGTTTTCTTTCTTATGTGCACTTGTCTTGTTGTGTTCTTTTTTAGGATTGTCAGTTTTTGTATTTACATTCCCTGAGCTTTTTCTAGCATTATTGTGCTCTTTCTGTTGTTCGCCCTAACTATTTGGATTCTCTATGCCCAGGTTTTGATTTAGATTCTGCTGCTGTGATGCTTTAACATTGGACATTCCTTGTGTATTATTTATACCTTCACTCTGGGCTGTATTGCCTTTTTCAAAATTTATTCTTTCCACATGCATGTCCTGAATTTGGTGTTGTATTAAGTTTTCTCTGTTTGCTTCCATCTGTTGTATGGATTCTATTCATATATTTGCTGTGACCTCCTTTAATGTAGCCTGCTTACTCAAATTGCTCTTCTTATTTTGTATAGGATCGTCTTGCCATGTTGAATCCTGACGTCTTCTGCTCTTAGCACTTTCAGAGTAGTGAGTCCTTTGTTCTTTCCCAGTGATTCCTAAATCTGTGTTGTCTGGAGTTTGTTTGCTTATATTTTCAACCATGATTCCCTCGTCTTCTTTTTCCGTTTCACCTTTAGGATGTCCATTGCTTTTAACAATGTTCTTTTCAATGTCCGTTTGTATCAATTCAGTCTCCTGGATGGTTTTATCTACTTTTTGCATTTGTGCGCTCTCATCCAAACTTTTATTGTCTGTATCATCTCCCCAGTTCTGAACATCTTTGTTTTCAGCTGCAACAGCTTTTGTTAATGGCTGCTCCCCCACATACCTCTCAACTGTCCCTGATTTTCACGGACGTCCTTGATTTTCACTCAAAATTTTCATCTGTCCCTCATAAAATTTGCCTTTTTGTGACTGAACAGTGGGGATTGCAAGCGCAAAATAATGTCAAAAATTAAAGTTACAGACTTGTTCTTCTTTAAAAAATGCATTTTACATTAATCTTCTTTTTCAGTCTGCTTTCAGAGTCAATAGTACCAATTTTTAAGATGTGTCCCTGAGTTTGGGTCCTTGTCTCTGTTTATTTTAAGCCTTGTCCCTGATTTATGAGAAAAGAGGTTGAGAAGTATGCTCCCCCACCCCCAGTTTTGCTGCTTTTAATTCACTACACTTCTCTTCTGGCATCTCAGACGTAGATTTATTAATAGTTCAGTTAAAGTTTTCTGTTATATCTGCTGTTACATCAAACTTCTGTGCAGGTTTTTCAGGAATTATGGTGGTTATATGTTTTATTTCCTCAGCATGGTTATTAACTCAAGTATTCATTGCAGAGTGTTTAATAAAATATTTCACTATGCCTTTTGATTCTGTATGTGCTGGCTCCTTGGATTTTTTCTTAACCGCTGTAGAGTCTCATTGAAAGTTTTGAGGATGAGATGCAACTCTTCTTGTTTCTGTTTTCTTAGACATGGGGCCATTTCGGACACTGTCGGGGGTGCAGGTTTAAGTTTGCAGATGGCTCTTGTTCTACTACATTGTCCATTTAAATCCAGGACTGGAATCTGCTGTTTCACTCTCTGAAGAGGAGTCATCCTTAATGCATTTCTAGGCCATTTGCAACTGTCTTCTTGTAATTACTTCAGCGGTTTTCTTCTACCTACTTGTAGACACTTTATAGGTGAATGAGTTTTTGTTCTTTTGTAGTGACAGATCTTGTTTTGGAGCCATATATCTCGCTTTGCAGTGTCCCTGATTTGGGATACTTTTTTAATTTTTCATTGCTTCCCATGACTATGCCTAGAGACATGTTTTTTTCTTTTAGAGCTTTGTTTTTAATTCAGTAGCTTCATACTTAGCTTTTGGCTTGTTATTGATATTCCAATGAATATCAGGAGCAGAGCTAGGATGCTGTGAATCCACAGCTCATGTGATCGCCATGTTGTGCATGCGCAGTCTTGTCACCTCCCCCTCTGACAGTCCTTTTTCACAACTCACAGGAAACAGGAGTGGTTCCAGAGGACTGGAGGAGAGCAGATGTAGTCCTACTTTATAAATGCAGTAGCGGGAAGGAGGCTGGCAGCTATAGGCCAGTCAGCCTGACATTGGTGGTGGTGAAGCTAATGGAGTAACTTCTAAAAGAAAGAATTGTGGAGTATCTTGAATCCAGTAGGTTAAAAGACCTGAGGTAACATGGATTCACTGGGGAGGGGGGCATGTCAGACAAATCTGATAGATTTCTTTGACTGGGTGACCAGGAAACTATATCATGGTGGTGCGGTGGATGTGACCTACTTAGAATGCAGTAAGGCTTTCTACACCATTCCACATACGAGGCTAATAGGTAAACTGGGCAACTTATGGGTGGGTCCAAAGGTGGTAAACTCGGTAACAAATTGGTTACAGGATAGGAGACAGAGGGTGGTGCTAAATTAAGTTCAGGCTAGGAAAGGGAGGGTAACTAGTGGGGTGCCACAGGGCCCAGTACTGGGACCAGTCCTCTTTAATGTCTTTATAAATGACATTGCAGATGAGCTGGAAGGAAAGGTCTACCTCTCTGCAGATGACACCAAAATCTGCAGTAGGGTGGACACTCCAGAAGGGGTGGAAAGAATGTGTAGAGACATGAGAAAACTTGAGCAGTGGTCAAGGGCAGGCATGCAGTTGCATTTCAATGCAAAAAAAAAGCAAAATCATGCACTTAGGGCACAGAACCCCAGAGGTGGAGTACAATACCAGAGAAGAGGTATTGACGGTCACCAAACAGGAAAGGGACCTGGATGCTGGGGCACATAGGGAGGAGCATCAGCAGCAGAAAAAGGGAGGTGGTACTTCCACTGTATACACTGGTGGTGAGAGAGACTCCACCTGGAGTACAGTGTCCAGTTCTGGAGACCACATCTCAGGAGGAACACAGAGCAGAGGCATTCCAGAGGAGGACAACTAAAAGGGTACAGGATCTGCAACAGAAGCTCTTCGAGAAGAGACAGAAGGACCTCAATATGTACACAGTGGGAGGGAAGGGGAAGGGGGGACATGACAGAGACCTATAAATACCTCATGGGGGTAAATAAGGTACAGGAGTAGAATATTTTGCGGAAGAAAAGATGCACGAGAACAAGGGGACATGCAATGAAACTGGAAGGGGGTAAATTCAAGAAAGATGTGAAGAAGTACTTCTTCACTGAAAGAGTGGTGGATGTCTGGATCAGTCTTCCACTGGAGGTGGTGCGGATGAAAACAGCGGTGGGCTTCAAGCATGTATGGGATAGGCACAAGGGAATCTTAGTGAGAAGCAGGGGGAGGAGCCAGAGATCAAGTAGGGTCTGTAGGTAACACTGTTGGCAGGGAAAAAATGAGCAGACTAGGTGGGCCAAGTGATCCTTATCTGCTGTCATATTTTATGTTTCTATATTACTTTTATCCTGTTATTTGCTGTTTATTTGTTCAAGACAGTGTTACAAAGAAGGTAAATGAATTAAAACAAACATAGACTATACAAAATAATGTATAGGCAACCGTGCACAAAAAAGCTGATGTTTCCATCTTGGGGTGAGATGACATCATAGAGACCTCTCTAGCTTTGCTATTGAGGTCCATGACGTCCATGTTGTCATCGCACCTCTCAATGGAAACACAGCCTTATTATGCATGGTTGCCTATACATTATTATTTTCTGCTGCTTTCAAAGATAAAGCCTGTGAAAGCAAAAAGATTTGGTACTGCTGGGTGGGGGGCGGGGAGACTTGATTGTTCACCATAAGATTTAAGGCATAAAATGAATGTTCATAAGTACTACACTTATACAGATGCTAATTAAATTATGGGGACTAATACCACAATTCTGAAATACTGTAAAAAATGTTTTTTAATTTTATTTTTTAAAACCGTCATCTAATTTTACATGCCAATATTTAAAAAAATGGTATTCTTTATTGTTATGGAAAAGGTATATTAATAATATTTGTTGTATAAAAAACACCTCTGTCATGATGTAAATATATCGATATAGCTAGAGAAAACTGCCAGTTTCCATAGCAATAACATAATTACTACTGTTACATCATAACAATATAATAATAATAATATCATTGTTTAATGGCCGGATTTAAAAAAAATAAGTTTATAGCCCCAACAGTTCCAGAGTTACACCTTTCAAACAGTATATTCTTTAAAATGTGATAACTCTGGAACCGTTAAGGCTAGAGGCTTATTTTTTTTTTTTTTTATGAAAGCGTAAAGTCAGCTAAGTTGATATATCTTTAGGATATTACTGAAGGCTATATAGTGATAAAAAACAAAGACATAAAATATTTCATATCCTAAGTTACAAAAAAAGTTTCATATCAATATAATTACATAGAACTATATAGAAATTGCCAGCAGATAAGAGCTTCTTGGCCCACCCAGTTCGCCCATTTTCCCTACCTAATGTAATACTGCAGACCCTACTTAAACTCCATCTTTGCCCCCCAATTGTAAGCTAATAAAATTCCCTTATGCCTATACCATGCATCCTTGAAACCCACTACAGTTTTTGCTTCAGCCAACTCTGCTGGAAGGCTGGAAGGCTATTCCAGGAATCCACCACTCTGTCTGTGAAGAAGTACTTTCTAACATTTCCCCTGAATCTAACCCCCCTCCAGTTTCATAGCATGTTCCCTGAGCTCCTTCAGTATCCTGGGATGTATCCCATCTGGCCCCATTGCCTTGCCCACCTTCAGATTTGCAAGTCTCTTTATGACTCTCTCCACTGTAAAAGGTCTTGTGTCTATCTCCCTTCCCTTAATACTCCTTTTCCTAATCTGTGGTTCCTTGCCTTCCCGTTCCACTGTGAACACCAAACAAAGGTATTTGTTCAGTATGTCTGCTTTTTCTTGGTCCCCTTCCACACACTTCCCTCCCTTAATCTTATTATCTCTCCCTTGATCTTTCTCCTTTCACTTACATACCTAAAAAAATGTCTTATCCCCTTTCTTTACTGCATGGGCTATTTTCTCGGCAATACCGATGATTAAGGATCCCTCATGTGCGAAATCAAAAACTCACAGCATTACGGTAGTGACGGCTTTTTCCACGCCATGCATACGCCCCCTCTCACAGAAAACTAGCATACAATGACACGCCCAACCACGACACGCTACCGAAAGTCTATTTATTGCTAGCGATAAGAACACCTTGAGCATGTATGTAAAATGTGACCTTTTCAACTTTCACAGTATTTGCACCACACCTGGCTTAACTAACTACAGATTCATTGAAATAGAAAGACCATTTCTACGTTGTACCACTGCACTGTTTTATTTTTCTGTATTTGGGGGGCGGCTTATGCATCTAAGTTTCATCATTTGAAGAATATTTTTACCACAGCACTGTGTTTCTGTTATATTTTTTATCTTATTACAGCTTAACGCCAGTTTTCTGACTGTACAGCACATTCTCAGCATTGTCCTCTGCCTCCGCATTTCGCCTCCTGATCTGGCGCACAATTTAGAATATACAATATACTGTTTGTTTGTTCTTTTTGTGGGGGTGCTCCACCCCCCACACCCCCCGGGTTCTATGTGGTAATTTGCACAGTTGCATTTATTATTATGACTATTAGTTGTTTAATTCTTTACGAGGACGTGTACTGGTAGCCGGCAGTGGGCGACCTCCGATGGGGCAGTGGGTGGAGCAACAGCCTGCCGTTACGGTGAAACTGCCATAATTATCCTTCAGCGCAAGAGGGGTCCTTAATCATCTGGTATCATCATTTTCTCTTCTGTTTGTCCTTTTGCACACCTGATTGCTTTCCCTGCCTTCCTCTGCTTTTTCTGATACACCTCTTTGTCCTCCCCCCTCTGTGACTCCGTATGTCTCTTGACTGTTAACTTTTTGCCCTAACCTTTCTAGCCACTTCTTTTGAGAACCATAATGGCCTATTTTTCCTCTTACTTTTGCTAACCAGCCTAACACAGAGGACTGTTGCTCTCAGTATGTCCCCTTTTATTTTTTTGCCCAGTGTTCCACCACTCCACCCAAATCATCCCCCCCCTTCCAGGGCACCTCTTAGGTATTCCCCCATCTTTGTAAAGTCGGCCCTCTTGCAGTCTAGAACCCTTGCCTTTGTGAGTTTGATTCCGCCACAGTTCTTATACTGAACCACACCGTACAATGATCACAGTAGCGTAGCAAATTCCCAGAGGGCTCGGGTGCAAGGCGATGTTACAGGGCCCCTCCCCAGTTTTGAATAAACATCAAAATTATGATTTGGGCCCCTCAAACCTCATGGGCCTGGGTGCCACTGCACCCCCTGCACCCTTGTAGCTACGCCCCTGAGATCACTGGTCCCCAGGTGATCACCTACTGGGACATTTTCAGCCCTATCCCCATTGGTGAGTACATGGTCAAATATTGCTCCCTCATGAATAGGTTCTCCTACTAGTTGCTTGAGGAACATCCCTTGCAGGGAGTGCAGGATGTAGCTGCTCCTAGCCAAAGATACAGCAAGAATGATCCAATCTACATCTGATAGATTGAAAGTCCCCCACCAGCAACATCTCCCCACATTTGCCATCTTTTGGATATCTTCGATCAGAATTTTATCTATCTGCTCCCCCTGTGCTGGAGGTCTGTAGATCACTCCAATGTGAATAACTGCTCCATTTCCCTTCTGCAGTGTGACCCACATTACCTCCACCCCTCCACGTAGTCCCTGTACCTCTGTTATCTTAATGTTGTCTTTCACTTAAAGAGCCACTCCTTCCCCTTTCTTACCCACTTTGTCCTTCCTGAACAGAGTATATGCTGGAATGGCTGTATCCCAGTCATTGTTCCTATTGCACCATGATTCAGTAATGGTGACAATGCCTAGGTCAGCCTCTGCCAGCATGGACACTAGGTCCGGAAACTTATTACCTAGATTTCTTACATTTGTACACATGGCCTTCCAAATACTGTTACTACCCCTTCCACCAGCCCCCTTTTTTCCTTTTTGCCTGCTCTCCTCATCCCCTTTGTCTTCTTTCTCATCCATCTGTATGCCTACCACTTTATTTTTCTTGTTACTGTGTTCCCATAGGAATTTACCCTCCTTATGGTTCCCTCTATTGACTACTTCAGCATGTGTGTGTGTGGGGGTCAGTTTCTGTCACCCTGATTTATTCCGCCACCCCCCTTGGCTAGTTTAAATGCTCCTCAATGAAGCATTTAAACCATTTACTGAGGACTGCTGTACCCCTCCCTGACAGATGTAGGCCATCTCGCTTGTATATAAACATAGACTTTGGCAGCAGATGAGGACCGCTGTGCCCGCACAGTCTGCCCATTCCCCTACCTATCAGATAAGCTGCAGATCCTAGTTTTACCAACAGTCTACTTCCTCCTACCTCCCACTAGAATTGCCTTATGTCTGTCTGGCTCTTATCCTTCCAGTTATGCCCCCATTTCCCAATGTACCCCAAACCCTTCTCTCTGCACCACTCCTTCAACCATGAGTTAAATCTCTTGGTACAGAGTACCCTAACCTTCCCCCTGTCATGGACAGGGAACACCTCAGAAAAAGCCACTGAGTGAGCTACCTGTCTAAGACCCATCCCTAACTCCCTGAACTCCTGCTGAACCACACTATCCTCGTCTCTAGCCAGATCATTGGTCCCTAGGTATAGCCGGCGCTGAAAGGCAGCAATGCTTCTTCTCCCACATGTTGTCCTCTCTCTCTCCAGTCTCTGGGCTAGTTGCACAATCAAGCAGACATGATAGACTGTGAGGCCCGTTTCTGGTGGCATTTTCATATGTTTCTATCTCTCCCGCTCTTCCTGCTGCACTAGCGATCCCTAGGATCCACTTTCTGTCCCTCCGAGCCATTGCACCAGGTGGGCACTTAACCTCCCTCCCCCTCCCACTGTCCCCAAATCTATCCCCCTGACAATGGAATTCCCCACTAGGAGCTGTTTCCTCCTCCTGTGGGGTTCCTTGCCACCCTCTCTGGAGTCTCCACTACAGAGGTCCCTTACATACTCCCTTGCCTCCACTGCAGGGAACTCCATGTAACTGTCACTCACCACCAGAGCAGCGTACGAATTGTGCAATGGTGCAATATAATAAAAGCATAAAACAGCTCACTAAATGTTTAAAGTCCTGTCATTTTTGACAGCATCATATATTGACATGTATATACACGCAGTAACACAGAAGAACTGCATTGTTGGAGTCTGTACGTGCTGATTGGATGCCAAGCTTTCATTTTAAAAAAAATGTGTTTTTTTTACTAATAGTTCACATGCTACAGGTTTCAAAATATAGCTTCAAGCATTCTAAAAATTTCACAGAAGATTATTTTTGGAAATGGTCAGAAGACACTAGTGTTTGTTCTGTCTCAGACTAAATGCATTCTTTTCTAGCTCTATATGTCCATACCTCTCAACTGTCCCACAGTACAAGAGTCAGTCCCTTGTATTACCTTTCAGAAGATTCCCCTCTGTCCACACATGCACTCAGCTGTCCTGCATCAGAGATCAGGAGGGCTTGCCATTATTTTACCACTCAGATCCTCTCAGTCCATACCTTGCAATTGGCTGCCATTATAAGGGCCCCTAATTTTAAGTTTGAGAAGAACCCCCTCTATCCATACATCTCTGCTGCCTCAAATTAGGAGGGACCATCCTCATTTTGTCACTCAGAACCTCTCTGTCCATATCTTGTAACTGACCCGCATTATAAGACACAATCCCTCATTTTACCTCTCAGAAGAACCCCTCTGTCCATACCTCTAAGCTGTTCCACATTAGTAGACATCCTTTATTTTACCACTCAGAACCTCACTGTGTATCCCTCACAACTGCCCCACATTATAAGACACAGTCCTTCAATTTACCTTAGAAGAAACCTTTGTTCCATACCTCACAAATGCCCCTCACTAAAAGATAGGTCTTTTTTTATCTCTTGGAAGCTGTTGGTCCCTCTTTGACAAGGTGTTGTCCCATACATTAATATTTTTAATGCAAAAATTAATCTTAATCTTTGTTAATCAACAATCAACTTTGTGAATGTGAAAACACTCAGTCCCACACTGTTTTGAGTCTCTGTCTATAACTAGTGAGACCCTGCCCCCACATTTTGCCTCTTTTTCCAGTATTTTGAGAGCAGTGCCCCACATTTCAGTGATAAAAGACTGAGGGGAACTGCTGTGTGTGTGTGTGTGTTTGTTTTAATTATTTATTCCAAACCAGAACATTCTGCATGGTGCTTCAGCTGGGGCTTACCTCAGCCCCCTTACCTAAGCAGAACACTCTCCCTATCACAGGACTGTAGGCAAGGTGGTTGACCCCAACCTTACAGGAACAGTGGAAGTATCTGCCTGCCAAAAAAAAAAAAGAAAAACTTCCAAAACTAAGGGAGAAGACTACATCTGATTTCCAGTTTAGAAAGAAAGACAATTGGGTGACAATTGTGAAGCTATGAAAGTCAAAATATTTTATTTTTCTGACAGAAAGGAAAGTCTACCAGTGATGTTTACCAATGTTCAATACATACATACATAAATAATTGTATTTCAAAAATAGGTGCTTTCTGCAGTTTGAGACATGGTAAATATTTTGACTTCGGTATACTTGGAATGACTTCCAAATGTGGACTCAGGGACGTTTTAACTTCCAGTAAAAAATGTTACTGAACTCCTGGACTACCCTTATAATTAAGTGCCGTGCACTTGACACCCCCGTGTCCAATCGGAGGACTCCATTTCCCAGGCTTCCCCATTGCTAATATATGCACGGAGCTGAATGTGTGCTGCCTGAGGTCTCTGAGAGAGCGTGGAGCCTCATTCACTGATTAGAGCCGGCGCTGAGAGGCAGCACTGCTCCTTCTCCCACACGTTGTCCTCTCTCTCCAGTCTCTCGCTCTCTCTCTTGATCTGTGCATGCAATCTAGACAGCAACCCCGCAAACACTAACAGGGGGAAGACCAGAGCTTCCTTCGCAACCTGGCAGGCAGGACTTTCCCAATGCAGCAACACTTCTCGTTGGGGCCGCAAGCTGCTGCTTGAAAGTGCAAAAACGTCTAGAGGAATTTCTCTTCACTGTAAGTATCTGACAGATGGGGGGGGGCTCTTTGCATTACAAATTATGTTATTCAACTACATGGTGAAAACGATATAAATTAGTTCTGCCCCCCGCCCCCAATACAACTTACTAATAACTGCTTCTATAGAAGTTTGAGGGTATAAGTTTTTGTGCTTTGGTTTGTTTTGATGCTACGTTGTTCTTTTTTCCAAACAGTCTCGGATGGTTCGTTTTTTTCCCCTCTTTTAAATTGATTTAGCTGGAAGTAGGGCTTTGACTCCTGCACTTCAAAGGAAAGTTGCAAAGAGCCTTTTCCTGCTCTCTCCCTAAAATGAAGCCTGAAGAACAGCCTCTGTGCAAATATGCAGCATGGCTAAAGGCATGTTTAGTGGGGTTTGCCCGTTTGCTTTGTAGCTTTGTACATTGCTTATGAGTTGCGTACTTTCCCCTGCTTTTTCTGTTCTGTTAGCGGTCTCTAAAAAGATAGTGGTCAAAATGAATCTTTTGTCTGCCCCATCCCCAATACTCTGCAGTTAAAAAAAAAAACGAATGTTGATGGAACTGGAAAATCTATTGTTTTTCTTTCTGTTTTTTAAAGCTATGATTGTTCATTGAGGGTTTCCTCCCTGCTGTGGATCTTGGATTTAGGAGTGTTCTGACTGAGAGCTGTGCAGCATCCACGGGTGACATTTACCGGAAAGTTGTGTCTGTGTGGAAAAGGGGGTGGGGTGGGGATACTCCTTCGGTATCTGCTGACTGAGATGGTGCAATGCTATTGCTATTTATTTTATCAGCGTCTGTTTGCGGTATATAAAAGGGGGTGTTGTAATATCGCTGAATACCTGAGAGGGTTTTAGCAAAAAAATAAACCATAGGTTCTAGAATATTTGCTATTTTAATTCACTCCCTTTGAGTGTCTGTCCCCCTGAGGTCTGCTTCATTTTGATGATAGTTTGGGTGAGATAGAAAGATAGAAATAGGAGAGAGAGAGAGAGGCAGATAGAGCCAAAGAGACAGACGCGTTTGGGCTTTGCAATCCTTGACAACCAAAAGTTTTGAGTGCTAATCTGACTGCAAATAAAACAGCATGTGAAGGCAGATGTATGCTGTTTTGGAATCTGTTATCACACAAACTAAATGATCACATTAGTTGTGTGTGTGTGTGTGGGGGGGGGGGCTCAGATAGAAAGGGGACACAGATGCTGAATGAAGACTTCTCCCCTCTTGGGTACTAGACGGTGGAGACTGGAGCTCACTTCTCTCCATTTGTTGCTGACCAGAATAGCGGATGTTGAGAAAGTCAAGTAGAGCTCCCAACACAAGAGGGTCCTGTGGAACAACTTCTGACTGCAGGCAGAGGTGTGTGTGTGTGTGTGTGTGTGTGTGTGAGATTGCATATTGTTGATAACCCTGCTGCTCACCCCTGCACTCAGCCGCCTCCTCTCATCAATACTGAACACCACCCCTCCTCTAGAGATGTCCCTACTTAGGCTGCGTAGCTACATGTAGTGTTTGTGAGTGTGAGACAGCCTGGGATATAGTCCCAAGTTTAAGAATTGAGGGTTTGTTTGTGTCCGTGCGTAATTGTTATTTACAGTGCTTAAATTTGTTTTTATTGTTCTTAATGTTTCTCCCTTTCCCCATGCCCCAGGACACATCTGGAAACGAGCCGTTACAGTTCAGTATGTCTTTTCCGGTAAAACTTTTAGACTAAATACGTGGATAAAATGGTGTGTGTTTGTGTGTGTGTGGTGGAATTTCAAAATCTCGCTGATATGCCTATAACTATATCATATCTCTTTGGCATGTTTTGCAAAATAGTAAAAATACATGAGAGTGCACCCTGCGCAAGTTGTGCAGCGGGAATCTGCTGGAGGGTGGAGAGATGGATGGGATAGATAGACAGAGGGACCTAGATAGATAGCTAGATAGATACATAATGAGACAAAAATAGAGACATGGTAGATAGACATACTGTAATTAGTATATATATATATATATATATATAGAGAGAGAGAGAGAGATGTCATTTGAATTAAAATAGCCACGTTGCGTTTCATTTTTTCCCTTTTTTTTTTAACTACAAATTACCATTTTTATGAAGGTTTTGCTCTTTACCTCTCTTACGGTTAGGGATAGATGTGTGACTGCATGAATCACGGTTGCATCTCACGTGGGGCGGGGGACCCGTTTTTAGAACTTGCTGATCCGCTTCCCACCTTTTAGCTTATGTTGTGTAACCCCCTTATAATTTATCTTCTCGTAATAATTAACTGATGGGGCAAAGAGAAAGAGCTGCAATAAATCTATCCGCGCATACGGTTTGGGCGATGTAAGAAGGAAAATATCGGTCTTACTGGTAGTTTGTGCAAAAATAAAACCTGAACTTTGCAAAGTATTTCTGAATAAGGTTGCATCTTTTTTTTTAAGACAAGTTTTTAACAAACCATTTCACGCCCGAAAAACTGCCGCTTTATGTTGAACTTATTTTTGCAGATTTTTTTTAGTTTGTTGCAATCACTGCATTCCCAAATTTAATATGCAGTCAGATGGAATTGTAGCATTGCAACAGAATGCATTCTGTTTTATTCATGGATGGAGGGGTGAGAATTTCGTTTTATTCTCTGGCAAAGGCGTGGTGTAAACAGTAGGACTGATCAAAGGGATTATACAAGTATGAGTATTATGATTATCTTAATAAGTATTGTAATTATTGCTCTGGGGGCATGGTCCTATTAACATTTTACATTTTTTTTTTTACTTCAGCTTCTCTTGATAAAGATGTTTATTCTGAAGTGTAGCGATGTCTGCAACTATGACCAGCTTCAATATATCGTTATCAACTCTTTCAATATTTTGTTGTCATTAAGGAACGGTGTACAGATTGTTCCGGCATGTTGTCCAGGAGTAAATACTTTTAGCTATGAGATACTAACACTTGATTTGTTATTTGTAGTCTTGGGATATTATTTCATGTCATTTTATTATTTGACACATTATTAATAGAAGTGTAATTGTTGATATTACTATTAGTAGTATTAATAATATTATTATGTTAATATGTGCTTTCGTTGCTTTCGTTTTGTAATAAATTGGCCGAGGTTACACAGTCAAGATGAGGGATGCAGAAATGGGCAATTAAAACCAGTAAGTTATAAAATAAAATGCATCCTGTTTGCTATTTGCAGAGGGGTTCTGAGGCCTCACATTTTGACTTTTGGGGTATTTTTTGAATGTATTTTTCATTATTTGGAGTCTTGTCTTTAATTATCATGTTGGTTAATATCCACAGCATGTTTCTCCTACCTTGTCAATAACATTTGTTAGGTCTAGTATTTTTATCAAGTTTCACTATTTTTTTTTAATTTTCTACTGGCAAGTTTTTTTCCCAGTTTATATTTATAAAGGCAAATGGATTAGTTTTACATAATTAGGTAGAAATATTCATTAATGAAAAATAATATATATATATATATATATATATATATATTTATACACAAGTATATGTGGTTTATATAGATATGTGTGTGTCTGTGTGTATATGTGTACATGCATGTTGGTCTAGCTATACACATACAGAAGAGTCCTGTTACAAGATTATCTGAAATGCCAAGCAACAATGTTTGTATAACAGGGATGCTCTTATCAGAGGGCTTTATCGAAAACAATGAAAATAAATGTCAGATCAGTTTTTCATCTAAAATAATAATCATGTGCAAATTGTTATTCCAAGTACCCTGTTCCTACCAATATCGGAGAACAGTGTAAGGATCTTTTCAAAATCTAATCAAGAGTATTTCTGTCATGCAAGTGCCAGTAAAAGAACATTTTTTTTGTAAAAATAATTTAAGCCATACACATTGTTTCTTATAAGTGGGATTTTCCTGCAGTATTTCCAATAAAATTATGCTATTATTTTAAGGCAAAATGACACTGGGCTTAATGCCAGTGAATTAGGATTTGAAAAATCAAAATGATTTTATAAGCATAGACTTGTAATTCTTAGAAGTTAAGTGGACTCCGTGTACAGTATATGTGTATACACACACACATACACACACACACACACACACACTGTGTGTTGTGTGCTGAAAGAGATACATGAGATAAGTGTTTCACTTCCATGTGCCTTTCTTGTAAAGAAGCTATTAAAACTCTCTTTCTCATTATAGTTTTTCTGACATCAGGTGCTAAAATCCTAATAAGCCACATTTCAACCATTCAGTAACTGATCTGCAAAGTTTGGTGCTGGAAAGATGATTTACCTCTGGGTTCATGTTATATCTCCCGCCCATTAAAACTAAAACATATCTGGTTACCTTTTATTTACTATCTGGCAAGCACTGGATAATTTATCAGACAGGGTTTTTTTCTCCTCACTGTTGTTAGAATGTTTTACATCACAGCTATATCTCATAGATTATGTGTCGCTATTTTATGTTCCACACTTTTGCTTGAACAATAACAAACACATTTGCAATTTTTTTTTTTTGCGACAAATGAAGAGTTTTTCATTCATCAGTTTTAAATCCCCATCCCTCAAAACTAAGACTTGCAAACATTAAATACATGATTTAGCATATCATCGGTAAAGTATTTCCTGTTCTAGTAGCCTAAGTCTTTATTGGTAACAGTTTATTCAGCTGCATGAATTGATTCTCCTTCTTCTTTAGTTAATGCAACAAATACTTTTCACAATTTGTTTGGAGTTTGTCTGATGCTGCGGAAGGGAAAAAAGTAGCAAGATGATTTATTTGGGCCGCTTTTCGATTTCTGTCTTCAGCCTTCCTTTCTCCTCCTTTCAGCGGGGATGTCAGCTGTTATTACTTCCCATTGATCTCTTTGCAAAGTGAGAAGTGAACTAAAATTAATGTCAATTCCACTGCCTGGATCAATAGCAGGAGTTATTTTAATCTGGATTTGCACTGGTTGCTAAATTAAAAAAAATCAGCATAAAACCCAGAACACTGTGAACAGTTGCTTTTCAGTGAGCCAGTGCTGCAGAGTAACATATGAGACAAGCTTGATAGGCAGTGGTCCATGTGTTTTTTTTTCTTAATAAGAGTGAGATACTTTTTGTTGTTTGGGTGCTTGGGGTGGGGGTAGGGGCGGTCTGTATTTAAACCCGTGACATTTTGACATTGGGAGTATATTAACCATAGATTTTCATAATGACTGCAGCATCATACTTTTTGATCTATACAGGATGTTAATGGGAAGAACAAGAGAGTGTGTTTTTTTTCACTGGGGGGGTTCTGTCACTGTATTGTGATATGCTGGCATTATCTGGTGAGTGATGTAAACTTATTATACTTGGATCATGTGATCTTTAAGTGTCTTTTGTGTTAATGTCATAATAAACTGACTAGATTGCCTGTTTAATAAATGTGATTGATATAAAACATAGATGTATGCTGTATAGGTCTAATGCATGCACACACACATATATGTATACTTATATGTGTGTGTGTGTATATATATATATATATATATGTATCCAAATATATATATAATACACATCTATATACAATTATAAAAATATTGATAGATAATTTGTGCATGTACATTCACCCATTCCTGTAGCAAACTTTATGTTGACGAACTGTCTATAAGATTATAAAGATATCGATAGATAATTTGTGCAGGTACATTCACCCCATTCCTGTAGCAAACTTTATGTTGACAAACTGTCTATAAGATTATAAAGATATCCATGGATAATTTGTGCAGGTACAGTCACCCCCTTCCTGCAACAAATTTTATGATGTGGATGAGCTATCTATATAAGATTATAAAGATATCCATAGATAATTTGTGCACCCCCTTCATGTAGCAAATTTTATGATATTCATGAACTCCTATGTACTCACTCATCAGCATTCTGTTACACTGGCTCAAGGAAAAAAAAACTCTGTACACTTAGCTTATGCTGTTTTGGAAAAAAAAATTGAATGAATGCAGTTAAATGACTAGTTGTTAAAAGGAATGCATTTCTGCATGCCACTTGGTGGAATAAATATTGAATACATAAACTGCATAAAGCTGTTAAAGTGATGGCCCAACCAAAGTGGTTTAGATGCTTTACAGTCTTCTGCTATTACCCCACCTTTTTATGTGCCAGTTGGAAAACAATCTGTGCTGCTTAGTTTGGAAAGTTCCTCCCACTCAGACAAAAAATGCTGTCAATAAAAAAAGTCATACTTCCATCACTTTTTTGGTGGGCAGAGGTCTTTTTGTGAATGTCATATTTATTTTATTTATAATTTCTTCCAATCGAGATGTCCCATGAGATGTAATATCTTGTTCTCGTTAGGGTCTCAGGGAGGCAGCAGCAGACAAAAAGATAGATTTTTCACTATTGAACTCGTATTGAGAATACAGAGTAAAGTGAACAGAATACATCCCTAGGACAAAAAACAGAAATAAGACTCAAACCAATAACTAACAGCCATCTGTGTATAATTTCATAGTTATATGCATGCATAATGTAGTCGCAAGCATTTTCAAGGCTCTGTTGTCAGGGAACACGGAAGATTACCTTTAAAATGTGACAGGCTAAGAGAAGGAGGAAAGTTAAGGTGTACAGATAGCTTATTCCAGTGGAACCCCCTGCCTGAGCACACCTCTCAATCCTATAGTCCATAACTCAGGTAAATGGGGTAAACCAAATCTCAGGGACAAGTGGCCCAAGTCTGGGACACTGACTGTCTCAAAATGGACAGTTAAGTCAAGGAGCAACGAGAACTGATTTAGTGTAGAAGCAAACAATGCAAAAAAGAATTTGACTGTAACTTTAATGTTTGACATTATATTATGTTCCAGATTCCCGGTTTTTAAGTGATGAGAACATCAGTTTCTAGAAGGACAGAGGAAATTTTAGGATTGAAATCAGGGGCATCCATGAAAATCAGGGGTAGTTGAGAGGTATGACCAAAGGCTTGTGCTAAATTGAGTGCCTGCTCTCTGACATTTTTGAAATGAAGGAGAAAGCTGATAAAACAAAGTCAAACATAGCGAAAAGGTTATTTTATGTGTGTGGGGGGGGGGGGCATCTCAGCTACCTCCCTCCCCAGTAACCAAAGTTGCTGCCTGAAAAAGTTTCAAATCTGATCTCAGAAACTTGTGATTTGGTAATTTTTTTAAACTGTGTTGTCCAGGTTTCACTTTCCATGAAGCCACGGGGGTGTTCGATTCTGCCCATTTGGACCACTCACAATTCCCACAGTTCTGGCTGTTTTATTAGCGAACACCAGAACCCATAATATCCTTGCTCCACAACTTTTCCATTCAGCTGTAAAACTTGCAAAGCAACTGGTGTAATAAGCAAAAACTAAAATACAAATCCCACCTTCTGTATGTGTGACGGACAGCAATAAAGTCAGCTAAGACTAAAATAACAAAAACAAAACAAACTACAATAGTCATCATAGCAGAGAAGAAAGAAATATGATTCAAAGGCCAAATCGGACCCAGGGATTATAAGCACCTACTGTTGAGACATACCGTCTCCATTCAAGGAGGAACTTATTTGGCATTCTTTAAGCAAAGAATGAACCCCCTACTACCGTACTATGAATGACCAGCGACACCAGTAATCTGTTATATAAAACAGCACTTTATAATCTGTGTGTATGTATGTTGTATTGTATAATGTGTCTGTTTTGCTGTACTGCATTGTATTTATAATCTGACCTTTGGCAGGAACCACAATGTAAGCAAGCAATCAAGCTTAACTGGGATATCTTGTTGAGCTATCTTTCAATAAATAGATAACTAAACTAATAAGTGAAATTGTGACCTATTAACCTCATACATAGGTACATCAGAAAATCTCTATTTTGCTTTATCTTTTCTGAACTTTCTGGTAACTGGATCCATTGAGAAATATATTGTTGAAACAAAGATAGGGATCACAACACAGTAGTGGTGGCGGTGATTTTTCCCTATACAGAGAAAAAAAACTACCCCAAATTATGAACCTTTTTGTCTTTAAAGGCAGAACAAATAATTGCTTTACTTCCTTGATAATTCAAGAGTTCATAATATTATCATAGATTGTTTTCTAAGCAGGTAACGTGATTTAAACATTTTAACAGTTACAAGTACAAAAAATAACTTTTCTTCCATCTAAACCTACCTTTCTAGTGTTAACCCCAATTAGCAAAACCATTTCAGATGTGATTCACCTGCCCCTCTTACAGGCATGTTACATGCATCTTACTTTTCATGTATTGCCGTGTACTTGTGTCGTTATATATGTCTGATGCAATGAGTGAGCATGTTCCTGCTGTTCTCCCAGGACTCCCAGGAAAATGAGATGTTACGTCTTATGCTGCTACCCTGGAGAGCTAAAGTGCTAAACAAAATAAATAGCCATTTGTTTTTCCCCTATATGCCTCTAATGATGACAGCATAGGCAGATGTCAGTACCGAGGATGCTAGTGTGAAGAGAGACCTCTAAGTAAAATGTTTTAATTGAGTCTTCTGCTGTATGGGTGTCTGTCTGGCTGTTTGTCTATCTAGCTATCTATTTATTGTATGCCTGTCTGTCTGATACTCTGTATATACTGTGTTTATATTTGTATGTGTGTGTATGTAGATACTATATGTGTGTGTGTATATGTAGATACTTATATGTGTGTGTGTGTGTGTGTGTATATGTGTCAAGATACTATAATGACTGCAGCTGCACAAAATGTGCATATTCCTATGGCCTACAGGTTTGTAGATGCGCACACACACACACACCACACACTGATTAATTATCATCTGGAAGGCCTTCTCCATCCCTTTTTTGTGTGTGTGTGTGTGTGCATGCGTGTGTGTGTTTGGGGGGGGTGATAATTGCTTAGAGTGGAGAACACACAAAAAAGTAAATCAGTGAATGCTTCCTAAAATGATTGAGAACTACAGGTCTGTGTTTTTGACCTCAGTATCTTGTCTCTCCTTACTATCTAGTGATCTGTGATGTGGTAGATGAGACTCTCTTTATACCATTCTCGGCATTCGTCGCAGAAGTTCTATTCTGCTCCAGGTAGCCAGCCTGACTAGGAAAGAGATGCTAGTCAGTGACAGTTGTGCTTATGACAAGCTACAAGGCTTTAAAATGAATTCCCAGGGCCTTGGTAGTTCCCTTTTCTCTAACTTTTTCTAGCAGCCGATGAAAGGTGATAGTCGGAAATTTTGTTAGCATTTTGCTGTAAATGCTAATGGCATGGCTGAGACAGGTTACAAATCTATTTAGAGGCAGATACATTAGTAAATAAAGTACACAGATACCCTCCTCCCCAGGAACAGAAAACTCGCAAAGGTAATAATGTGGCGACAATGCCTGCCTGCATTGATGGAATAATGTAATGCTGCATAGGAAATAGATTCTGAAAGGAGACACCGCACGGTTAATGTTACAAGCTGTACTTTGCTTTTGTAAAAAAAAAAAAAAAAAAAGACAGAAACAAAATTATTTTATAAATGATAACATCAGAGGAAAAAAGATGAAACCAGATGTAACTGCAAACAAACACACCTTGATGTAGAAATCAGAATTTGAAAACGTATCCCTGAACAACAGTTTCTGTACAAATCTGTTATTTTTGCTAGTTGCTGATGGAAAAAAATTGAACTGCAAAATTTCGATGTTCAAGTCGTAGCAATCTTCAATAGAGACATCAGCTTTCAGACCTTTTGGGCAAGTAGACAGTAAATGTGCCACCAAAGATAGGGATGTGGAAAAAAAGAGAAGTCTTTAAAGAGTGGTTATCTACTTAAATAAAATGGTTTAGACAATTATGTTTACATCAGTTGCATTTTACTCTTTTATTTATTTAAATTATTTCATTCAGGAAGCAGATAATTAAACAACATGGTAATCTCATTTACAGATATGTCCTGGGGGAGGGAATGGGGAGAGTAAGAAATAAATATTAAAAATGTATACATTTTATTTGTGCACACATTTGTTATGACAGTTATTTTTATTTTAGGTTTTGGGCTTCATTTCCTATTGCCAGCCTTTTACATGTTGCACTTTAAAAGGTTTGCATTTTGCTGTCTATTTAAAAAAAAAAAATGTGACGGTCCCCAACTGACCTCACAATTGCTGTCTGTGACATCCATAGTCCGTTGTTATGGTGAGCAGTGTGATATCATAAGTGCACTGTGATGTCCGAAATTCCTGCTGAAAGCTTTTGATACAGAACTTCATGCACATGGTAATAAAATCATTTTCCTGGGAAAGACGTGAAATATAAAAGAAAATACATGTTTTACTAAATTGTAATAGCCAAATAAAGCAGCATTATGAAATTAGGTGCGAAAGTGAGTACCTGCTCTTGAAAAGTCAGTGACATAAAATAATTTTGTTTTTTTAGTGTTATTTTTAATTTTCTGTGTCATTGTTGCAGGTTTGGCCCAGGGGTGATGGTGCTGCAGTGACTTTTCTGAGCACACTTGCTGAACCCTGCTGAAGATTTTGGTTTGCTTTGACCCCAGGCCTGACCAAGAAGTTCAAATGGATTTGCACAGAGCTGCTTTCAAGATGGAAAACTCTTCCTATCTCCCCAACCCTCTGGCATCGCCGGCCCTGATGGTCCTTGCCTCCACTGCTGAAGCTAGCCGTGATGCCTCCATCCCCTGTCAGCAGCCACGTCCCTTTGGAGTACCAGTGTCAGTGGACAAAGAGGTGCATATTCCCTTCACCAATGGCTCATACACCTTTGCCTCCATGTATCACCGTCAAGGTGGGGTGCCAGGGGCCTTCTCCAATCGTGATTTCCCTCCTTCCTTATTGCATCTCCACCCGCAGTTTGCACCCCCAAACCTGGACTGCACCCCCATAACCATGCTGAACCACAGTGGTGTCGGGGCCTTCCGGCCCTTTGCCTCCAGTGAAGACCGAGAGAGCTATCAGTCTGCCTTCAGCCCAGCAAAGCGGCTTAAAAACTGCCACGACAGCGACTCGCCGCACCTGCGGTTTTCAGATGCCGATGGCAAGGAGTACGAGTACAGTCAGCTGCCCTCCAGTTCCCCCAGCGCACTAAAGGTTGATGACACTGGGAAAAAGATCTTTGCAGTATCTGGCCTCATCTCGGACAGAGAGACCTCCTCCAGCCCAGAAGACCGAAATGACAGATGTAAGTAATTGATTAAATTTTCTTTTCTAAGGCTCTTTAAAAAAAGAAAAGCACACTTTTGCAGTCTGAAGTAGCTGAAATTTCATGGACCACGGAACTGTGACATACCCCTACCCATTATCTCGCTGGGAGATTTCTACCCCTTGCTCATTTATTTCTAATTAAGTGCTGAAAATATTTCATGCATTTCTTTGCTGTTTCTCTCTTGAAATTGTTGAGGCTCCCACTGATTCAGAATTCTGCAGGGGTCTGAGAAACATCTTAGCATCAGGTGTCCTCATGACCACATCTCCATCTAGACAAATGACTGTTTATGGTTCCCGTATTCACCTTCCTTTTTTCCGCTTGAACACCTGTCAATGAGAATTAAAATAAAACACTTATACAGTCCGACTCCAGCAACACTGTATCATCAGGAGTGGCTACGATGCAGGATACTGTCATTGAATGAGTCGTATTTGTTAATGCACATAACAGGAGTCATTTGGAAGTGACTGATTTCATAAAACAGCATCTTAAAAAGATGTCTTGCATTTTGTGTGTGCATGCATGCATGCACGTGTATGTGTGTGGTAAAAACCTTTTGGAAAAGGTCATGTGTGTGTTATCAGGAAACCTGCAATTTTACCAAGCTTTCAGTGCATCACGTCTGCCATACTTTACAAACTGCTTCATCTCAGAAGAAAACGGACATGGTTTCTTGTTCTTTTTTCCTTTGGGAAATGTTACCCTACTTTTGTCTTCCTGTATTGATAGTCTCATTATGTCAGAAACTAGCTAAACAGCTACTGAGCAAAAAAAAATAAGTGTAGTGTGTGTTACTGTATGGGTGGAAGAGTGAAAGAGGGTGAGAGAACTGAGTCTTTGCCGTTTATAAGAAAATGACATCTTACTGTTTTGTCTGCACTGTGCGGATAAATGATGTTTCAAAGTGCAGAACTCTCTTGGTCCCAGAATGTTCATCCCCCCCAACCCGAAACCTGGAACTGAATAGCACGTAGGAGCAAACAGAATAAGGGGGGAGACTCACGGACAGTCAGCAGTGCTTCTTTAATCTATCTCGTTGAACCCAGCACTGGGCTAACCTGTAGCCTTTAAAGGCATTCATTGAAATCTGACTCCCATTTCTCGGTGGCAACAAAAAGGTTTATACAGATGTGTTGCCTGTTCCAGTGTCAAAATGATGCTCTCTGATTTGTAATCCATTGCACAGGGTTGATTTCCCGGCACATAAAAATTAGCACTCCTGATCTGTGAATTAGCTGACATTATTGTACTGTTTTGGTGGAGAGTTTGGGGGGCTCTGGTATTTCCTGGATTTTTATAGCCAGGCAGGCTTTATTTTGGTTTGTGGAACCCTTAATCTGTGAATTGTGAATGTTCAGTGTGACAACGTGCTGGCAGCCTGCAGTGTGCGGTCTGCCTCCCCACACCAGGATATCACCCAGAACCTAAGCTAGAAACCAGCTACTGAAACTACTGCATTATATGCATCTTTTCCAGATGTGCCAGAGCAAACATTCGTCAGTCACTTTATCTCTTTTATATATAGAGCCAGCCAACCTTTCCAGATGTGTCAATGCAAACATGTATACGTTAATTTTACATACAAATTGATAATATAGATAGACTATAGATAGCAGGACATCCTTTCCTTTAGGAGGCAATGTAGCGCAGTGGGTTGAGGCACTGAGCTGCAGATCTAGAGACCTGGGTTTGAATCCCACAATCGCCTAGGTGCATACTGTGTGATCCTGAGCAAGTCACTTAACTTCCTTGTGCTCCCAGGTCACATCTGGAAACAAGCTTCAGCTTAGTGTGCTACTCCTGGTTAAACAATGTTCCCTTTCCAGGTGTGACAGTGCAGTGTGTGCACACTATATATTGTAGTGGTGTGGTATTATTAGGGTTAGAAATGTTGACTTATGTTAAACCCCCTATTTCTGCACACTAATGCTTTGACCATTTCTGGATGAAATAACCTGAAATTCAGTTTGAACATTATTAGGCCCAAGATCGTTGACTCCTTAAAATATGGCACAGATTGCTTCAGCCATTCAGAAATTCCAGAAGGTTAAGCATACATTAAAAATATATAGTTTTTTAAAGACGTTGTTCACCGATAGTGCACACAAACAAAAGTAAAATGGGGGCTGTGAGTTAAAAACCTGAAATTTCCAGGTCAGATGAAATTTGTCCTTAGGGTGCTTCTTTGCAATGTGATATAACTTACAACTCTGTAGATTGCAAATTAATAAATTATTTTCTGTTTCCTTGCATGGTCAATTACTTTTTCACACATTCTAATAAGGGTTTTGCGGTAACAGTAATTTCCATTTTCATGAATCAAAAATCCATTTTCCTGAGATAAAATGTCTGTTTTTGAGGGTCTTGGCAGTCCTGAAAGTGAGTTACAGAAGGTAAAACTTTGTGCATTGAAAACAAAAACAGAATGCTTGCTATAGCCTGAAACTTGCGTGGTTGACTGAGTGGAGTATGAAGTTGATTCTTACAGTTTTGTTTAATAAAAAAAAATGTATTTTTATTAAATAATAATAAATCAAGTTGTAGAGTGTCATGAAAACAGGGCCTATTTTTGTGACTCATAACCCTGTTTTCGTGATTTACATGCCAATTTTCTTGAATCTTAGTGGTCACAAAGTTGGTAAAAGGAGAGCAAACTTTGTACATCACATGCACACAAAATGCTTGGAGCTGTAGTCTGAAACTTGTGTGGTCCACAGAGTGGGGTGTGAGGTTAATTCTTCAAGTTAATTCTTCAAGTTCTGTTTTTGTTTAAATAGTTTTTAAATAATTAATGAAATTACGTGTCTCACTATATACTAGTGCAGTGTTTGTTATGGGGTATAACTGTATTCCTCATACTGTGCTATTTAGTTATGATGTTAAAGCCACATGAAACCTGGGTTGTACTTTGGCATTCAGTTTGGTGGGGTGCACAGGGGTGGTGGTCGGGGCTGGGTGGAGTTAGGGTTCAAAAGCTCTAATGCTGCATTTCCTTTCTTTTCGTTTTTTTATTAGTAATGAACCCTAGCTTGTGCATTACATGGTTGAGCCCTTGTCACTATAGAAAAAGTCATCCATTTTCCCATATCTGATGATACTCAGTTATAAGATATGCAACAAGTGAACCACTAGCAACGTATCAGTGTATAATATATCAGTGTATTATCAACATCTTAATAACACATTAATACCTAATAAACACAGTATGATCCACCTCATAACTGTATTAACACGTGACAGACACCTTAACACATTTAACAGCCACCTGCTCAACACATGTGACAACCACCCTAAAATCTTCCAAACCTCATACCAACTACAGCCCCATAAAAGCAGAAGACAGTAGAAAACCTCTATCTAAATAAACCTCCTTTGCCTAAAATCCTATCCCTTATCCAACACCTCTCTCCAGTCTCACTCATCAAGCATCCATGTCTCTCAGTGCTACACATCTGTGTCCCCCCCCCACGCTACTGTTACTGTCTCCACACTGCTTACACAGGCCCCCCTGCTGTTACTATCTCAATCCACACCACTTACACAGGCCCCCCCCGCTACTGTTACCATCTCCCACACTGCTTACACAGGCCCCCCATGCTACTGTTACCATCTCCACACTGCTTACACAGGCCCCATGCTACTGTTACCATCTCCACACTGCTTACACAGGCCCCCCATGCTACTGTTACCATCTCCACACTGCTTACACAGGCCCCCATGCTACTGTTACCATCTCACACTGCTTACACAGGCCCCCCATGCTACTGTTACCATCTCCACACTGCTTACACAGGCCCCCCATGCTACTGTTACCATCTCCACACTGCTTACACAGGCCCCCATGCTACTGTTACCATCTCCACACTGCTTACACAGGCCCCCCATGCTACTGTTACCATCTCCACACTGCTTACACAGGCCCCCCATGCTACTGTTACCATCTCCACACTGCTTACACAGGCCCCCATGCTACTGTTTACCATCTCCACACTGCTTACACAGCCCCCCATGCTACTGTTACCATCTCCACACTGCTTACACAGGCCCCCATGCTACTGTTACCATCTCCACACTGCTTACACAGGCCCCCATGCTACTGTTACCATCTCCACACTGCTTACACAGGCCCCCCATGCTACTGTTACCATCTCCACACTGCTTACACAGGCCCCCATGCTACTGTTACCATCTCCACACTGCTTACACAGGCCCCCCATGCTACTGTTACCATCTCCACACTGCTTACACAGGCCCCCCATGCTACTGTTACCATCTCCACACTGCTTACACAGGCCCCATGCTACTGTTACCATCTCCACACTGCTTACACAGGCCCCCATGCTACTGTTACCATCTCCACACTGCTTACACAGGCCCCCATGCTACTGTTACCATCTCCACACTGCTTACACAGGCCCCCCATGCTACTGTTACCATCTCCACACTGCTTACACAGGCCCCCATGCTACTGTTACCATCTCCACACTGCTTACACAGGCCCCCATGCTACTGTTACCATCTCCACACTGCTTACACAGGCCCCATGCTACTGTTACCATCTCCACACTGCTTACACAGGCCCCCCATGCTACTGTTACCATCTCCACACTGCTTACACAGGCCCCCATGCTACTGTTACCATCTCCACACTGCTTACACAGGCCCCCATGCTACTGTTACCATCTCCACACTGCTTACACAGCCCCCCATGCTGCTGTTACCAACTCCACACTGCTTACACAGGCCCCTCCATGCTACTGTTACCATCTCCACACTGCTTACACAGACCTCCCATGCTACTGTTACCATCTCCACACTGCTTACACAGGCCCCCCCACGCTACTGTTACCATCTCCACACTGCTTACACAGGCCCCATGCTACTGTTACCATCTCCACACTGCTTACACAGGCCCCCCATGCTACTGTTACCATCTCCACACTGCTTACACAGGCCCCCCCACGCTACTGTTACCATCTCCACACTGCTTACACAGGCCCCCCATGCTACTGTTACCATCTCCACACTGCTTACACAGGCCCCCCATGCTACTGTTACCATCTCCACACTGCTTACACAGGCCCCCCCATGCTACTGTTACCATCTCCACACTGCTTACACAGACCCCCCCATGCTACTGTTACCATCTCCACACTGCTTACACAGGCCCCATGCTACTGTTACCATCTCCACACTGCTTACACAGGCCCCCATGCTACTGTTACCATCTCCACACTGCTTACACAGGCCCCCACGCTACTGTTACCATCTCCACACTGCTTACACAGGCCCCCCATGCTACTGTTACCATCTCCACACTGCTTACACAGGCCCCCATGCTACTGTTACCATCTCCACACTGCTTACACAGGCCCCCCATGCTACTGTTACCATCTCCACACTGCTTACACAGGCCCCCATGCTACTGTTACCATCTCCACACTGCTTACACAGGCCCCCATGCTACTGTTACCATCTCCACACTGCTTACACAGGCCCCCCCACGCTACTGTTACCATCTCCACACTGCTTACACAGGCCCCCATGCTACTGTTACCATCTCCACACTGCTTACACAGGCCCCCCATGCTACTGTTACCATCTCCACACTGCTTACACAGGCCCCCCATGCTACTGTTACCATCTCCACACTGCTTACCCAGGCCCCCCATGCTACTGTTACCATCTCCACACTGCTTACACAGGCCCCCATGCTACTGTTACCATCTCCACACTGCTTACAAGGCCCCCATGCTACTGTTACCATCTCCACACTGCTTACACAGGCCCCCATGCTACTGTTACCATCTCCACACTGCTTACACAGGCCCCCATGCTACTGTTACCATCTCCACACTGCTTACACAGGCCCCCCATGCTACTGTTACCATCTCCACACTGCTTACACAGGCCCCCATGCTACTGTTACCATCTCCACACTGCTTACACAGGCCCCCATGCTACTGTTACCATCTCCACACTGCTTACACAGGCCCCCATGCTACTGTTACCATCTCCACACTGCTTACACAGCCCCCATGCTACTGTTACCATCTCCACACTGCTTACACAGGCCCCCATGCTACTGTTACCATCTCCACACTGCTTACACAGGCCCCCATGCTACTGTTACCATCTCCACACTGCTTACACAGGCCCCCCATGCTACTGTTACCATCTCCACACTGCTTACACAGGCCCCCATGCTACTGTTACCATCTCCACACTGCTTACACAGGCCCCCCATGCTACTGTTACCATCTCCACACTGCTACCAGGGCCCCCATGCTACTGTTACCATCTCACACTGCTTACACAGGCCCCCCATGCTACTGTTACCATCTCCACACTGCTTACACAGGCCCCCATGCTACTGTTACCATCTCCACACTGCTTACACAGCCCCCATGCTACTGTTACCATCTCCACACTGCTTACACAGGCCCCCATGCTACTGTTACCATCTCCACACTGCTTACACAGCCCCCCACGCTACTGTTACCATCTCCACACTGCTTACACAGGCCCCCCATGCTACTGTTACCATCTCCACACTGAACACACAGGCCCCCCCATGCTACTGTTACCATCTCCACACTGCTTACACAGCCCCCATGCTACTGTTACCATCTCCACACTGCTTCACAGGCCCCCCATGTTACTGTTACCATCTCCACACTTCTGCCGACTCCTGTGACACTCCTAACTCAAACACCATGCATGCCTTGACCATGCTCCCAATCGCACACAACACTCTACACAAACTGCTCCCAGCCACACTCTGCGTGCCCACTCCAGGTCACATGTTACACTGCTCTCCATCTTGAACACACTAAAGGAAGGACCTCTGGAGCCACACCTTCTTTTACAGGAGGGCCATACACAATGGAAACAATACAGGGGTAGTACACTAACAGCCTAAAAATGCTTTCACACTATGAAAAAGTGCCACTGCACTACTCAGACATGCCACTTCACTACATAGAAACTCTACACCACATAGAAACATAGAATTTGACGGCAGATAGGGACCGCTTGGCCCACCTAGTCTGCCCATTTTCCTACCTAACAGATAAGCTGCAGATCCTAGTTAACCAACAGCTTACTTCCTCCTACCCCCACTAGACTGCCTTATGCCTGTCCCATGCATTCTTAAGTCCCCCACTGTTCTTGACTCCACAACCTCCTCAGGGAGGCTGTTCCATGCATCCACAACCCTCTCAGTGAAAAAATACTTCCTCACATTACCTCTGAGCCGTCCCCCTTCTATCTTCAAATTGTGCCCCCTTGTTCTTGCACATCTCTTTTTCTGGAAGATGCTACCCTCTTGGACTTTGTTAATTCCCTTGAGGTACTTGAAAGTTTCTATCATGTCCCCTCTCTCCCTTCTTTCTTCAAGGGTATACATATTAAGCTCCTTTAGTCTTTCTTCAGTATGTCTTCTGGTGCAGACCCTGCACCATTTTGGTTGCCCTCCTCTGGACAGCCTCCACTCTGTCTATGTCTTTGAGGAGATGGGGTCTCCAGAACTGCACACAGTACTCCAGATGGGGTCTCATCAGCTGTCTGTACAGAGGATAACAACTTCCTGTTTTCTACTATTGATGCCTCTTCCTATGCATCCCAGTATCCCCAGCCTTCCTTACTGCCTTCTCACACTGCTTGCCCACCTTTAGGTCATCTGATATAATTACCCCCAGGTCCTTTCTATTTTTTACTGTTGTCGGCATCTCACCCCCTATTGTGTACGCTTCCCCTGGGTTTTTGTTTCCCATGTGCATTACCTTGCACTTCTTGCACTGAATCTGAGCTGCCATATTTGACCATTCCTCCAACCTTGCCAAGTCCCTTCTCATCCTTTCCACTCCATCTTGTGTATCAACCCTGTTGCAGATCTTTGTGTCATCTGCAAAGAGACATACTTTTCCTTCCAGTTCCTCTGCAATGTCATATAAAGACATTAAAGGACCGGTCCCAGTACTGAACCCTCGTTACCCACTAGTAACCCTCCTTTCTTCACTGTGTACTCCATTTACTACTACCCTTTGCGTCCTGTTGTCTAGCCAATTTTTTATCCAGGCTACCACTTGGGGACCCACTCCAAGGCTGGCTATCTTGTGAATTAATCTTTCGTGTGGGACTATATCAAATGCCTTGCTAAAATCTAGGTAGGCCATGTCCACCGCCCCTCCCTGGTCTACTACTTTGGTCACCCAGTCAAAGAAATCTATTAGATTTGTCTGACATGACCTTCCTATCGTGAATCCATGCTGCCTTGGGTCCTGTGCCCCACTGGCCTCTAGGTACTCAACAATTCTTTCCTTCAGAGAAGTGATTCCATCATTTTCCCTACCACTGAGGTCAAACTAACTGCTCTGTAGTTTCCTGCCTCTGTCCTGCTCCCACTTTTGTGAAGAGGAATCACATCTGCCCTCCTCCAGTCCTCGGGTATCACCCCATCCTCCCATGATTTGTTAAAGAGAGTAGTCAGCGGTGTCACTAGCAGTGGCGGCTCTACACCAGGGCCCACCAGGGCACGTGCCCCGGTAAATAAATGCTGTGCCCCAGTTGGTGCCCCATATAGTGCAGAGCTACCCTCATAATAACAATATATCAGTGCCCTGGCTGCCATCTGTTGTGCCCCTAGTTGTGCCCTGGTAACCATTTGTGGCTAGAGCCGCTACTGGTCACTAGTTCTACCCTTAGTTCTTTTAGAATTCTTGGGTGAATCCCATCAGGCTCCATTGCTTTGTCCACCTTCAATTTTATTAGTTCTTTCAGAACCCTTTCTTCTGTAAATGGACTGGTATCGACCCCTGTCTTCAGAGTGTTTCTCTTGTTTGGTTTAGGTAACTCCCCCTCCTCTTCCTTTGTGAATACTGAGCAGAAATATTCATTGAGTAACCCAGCTTTTTCACTGTCACCCTCTACCCACATTCCCTCCCCTTTATTAAACTTTAGTATCCCTCCTTTGGTCTTTCTTTGCTCCCTAATGTACCTATAAAAGGTCTTATCCCCCTTCTTAACAGAATTGGCTATCATTTCCTCGGTTTGGGCCTTTGCTATTCTGACTGCCTTCACAGCCTCTTTCTGCTTTAACTGATAAAGTTCTCTGTCCTGCTTCTTCTGTGTTTCCTTATATTTCCTGAATGCTGTCCTTTCTCCTTAACCTTTCCTGCCACTCTTTTGAGAACCATAGTGTTTTTTCCTTCGTTGTGTTTTATTGATTTGCTTTACACAAAGGCTTGTTGCCTCTGTGATGGCTGTTTGATCACTCCCATTGTTCCTCCACCCTCCTTCTTGCCTGTTTGCTAGTGCTTTTCTGAGGCACTCTCTCATTTTCCCAAAGTCAGCTCTCCTAAAGTCCAGTACTCTTGCTTTTGTATGGCTTAATTGTATGGCTGTGTTTATACGTGAACCACACTGTTTGGTGGTCGCTTGTTCTCAGATGGCTACCACTTCTAAATCTGAGATTCTTTCTCCATCCCCATTTGAGAGTACCAGGTCTAAGATTGCTCCTTCCCGAGTGGGTTCCAATACTAGCTGTCTGAGGCATGCCCCCTGTAGGGCATCAAGAATGGCCCTGCTTTTGGATGTGCCTGCAGCAAAGGTGCTCCAGTTAACATCTGGCATATTCAGGTCCCCCATCAACAATATCTCCCCTTTTTCTGCCATTCTAAGAAAGCTTTCTATCATTTCCTTGTCTATTCCCTCCCCCTGAGATGGGGGTCTGTATACAACCCCCATGCGGATTGTGGTGCCATTTCCTGTCTCCAGGGTGACCCAAAGTGCCTCATCTGCTCCCTGTTTACTCTTTAGTTCTGTTGCTTTGATCCCTTCCTTTACATAGAGAGCTAATCCTCCTCCTCTTTTACCCTCCTTGTCCCTCCTGTAGATTGTGTATCCTGGTATGTTGACATCCCAGTCATGGTTCTCTGTGTACCATGTTTCTGTGACTGCCACAATATCCAGGCAACCCTCTTCCATCAAGGCCACTAGTTCAGGGAGCTTGTTACACAGACTAATGGCATTGGTACTCATCACCCTCCACTTTTGATAGCCTTACCCCTTTTAGCCCCATTTCTGCCCTTGCCGCTGGTTTTTTTACATTTAAATCTGTTCTGCTCCCTAATAACTTCTGTACCTTGGTGTTTACCTCACTAATCACCATGTTCTGTGGGGGGAAGCTCGGATTTCCCTGCTCCTTTTCAGTGCCTCCCCCCTTGGCTAGTTTAAATGCTTGCCAATGAAGCATTTAAACCTCTCACCTAGGATCCTGGTTCCCCCCCTGGACAGATGCAGACCATCGCACCAGTATAGGTCTGCATCTGTCCAGGTGGCTCCCCAGTCCCCAATGAAGCCAAAACCCTGAGCTCCACGCCAGTTTTTCAACCACTCATTGAATTCCCTGGTGAGAAGTGCCCTAGCATCTCCCTTGCCATAGACAGGCAGCACCTCCGAGAAGGTTACCGTATGCGCTACTTGTCTAAGGCCCCTTCCCAACTCTTCAAACTGCTCTTGCACTGCTCTGATCCCATTCCTAGCCAGGTCATTTGTCCCATAAGAATACTACAACAACTACCTATTCAAACACTTCACAAAACCCGAAAACAATCGCAAATCCTAAAAAGTGTCCAGACTTATGTAACATATTAAGTAAAGGATGTCCTGCATGGGGGAAATATGCCCATCTTGGGGGGCTGATAAGCTCAGAAAGTCACTCAGCTGCCTTTATGATCTTGTCAGCCCCCTTGCTAGGTATATTTAAGTGATAACATTCAGATAGCCAGAGTATACAAAGGAATAAGCAGCTGATGTGGGTGATACAGTGGCGAGGCCAAAGGCTGTGGCCTTTAATCAACTGCAGATGCCACTTATTATGTGTTTATTCTGGCAGTGTTATTACTAATATATGACTAGGAAGTTTGAACCCATGATTTTAAAAGTTCTGTGATGGTTAAAGTGGAACATGCCTTCCCCCCTTTTTTCTGTCACCTAAATGGATAACCTACTGTGGGCTTGTCTAAAATGTGGTTGTGGTAGTTTGTGGGGTATTATATGACAGTTTTCCTGTGTTCTGCTTGACTTAGAGTAGATACCTGTCGTTTAAATCCCCATACACCATACTTACCCATCATTTATTTTCCGTCTCTCTCTCTCTCGCTATATATTGGAGGCAGTATAGCGCAGTGGTTTAAGGCTCTGAGCTGCAGACCTGGAGACTTGGGTTTGAATCCCATAGCCCCCACTTGCATACTGTGTGACCCTAAGCAAGTCACTTAACTTCCTTGTGCTCCCAGCTCGCACCTGTAAACAAGCTTTCAGCTTAGTGTGTCTCTCCTGATAAAAATAAATATATATATATATATATATATATATATATATATAAACCACTCAATTAGAGGTCCCATCATGCTGTAGTACATGAACACCTTGGGTGTGTTGTGATGCATGAGGAATCCTGGTGCCTTTGATCACTAAAGACATCAATGGACGATATTATTGCACTTATAAAATAGTCTTAAAAAATTAAAAAAAATCAATGTATTACATAAAAAATCAGCCACAAGAGCTGAGCTCTCTGGTTAGACTGAAGTAACTGGACACCATGAGATGGTTCTTATATAAGACTGTTGAATTATTTTAAAGAGACACAGAAAGGTGTTGGCAGAAAAATATGTAGTCCACTATGTGTGTCCATTTTCCTACCTGAGTCTGTCTTATCTGTCTATCTGTCTATCTATCTATCTATCTATCCATCTATCTATCTTTTTTTACACACGGTTAGGCCTTTTCTCCATAGGAAAACTGTATCTTTATTTTCTATAATACACATTGACTAATTCTGTAACATATACTGATTAATCAGTTGTGTCATCATCAATATATCAATTCTAAATACATTATTCAAACAATTATGAAATCACCAAGTGACAGCTTTTAATTGTGCTACCTCAATCTCAGAACTAGACCGTCATAGAATAAGGTTTTTTCAACAGTTTGAGTTCATCCCTCCCACCAGCACAGTTTGAAAGCAATAGTCTTTCATAAAAACAGCTTTCAAAGGGGAACTGGATGGTTCAGTGGATTGGTAGCTGGCTAAGGAGCCTTTCACCTCAAGGCAATAGGTTCGAATCCAGCACAGGTTGGTAGTGGTTGAAAGTCATTATCACCTGAAGGCACTTCTGGTGCCTATATGAAATGACTTGTGGTGGTCTCAGTCCATTTTCCAGTTTGCAGGTGTCCACATCACAAAACCACCAACACAGCTGGGACAGATTGGCACCCTTGTTAGCAGTTTCACATGAAAGGCCAAGGACTGAATGGGGATAGAGTGTAAATGATCATCTCACCTATGTAGTGGTCTCTCCATGGCAGGGTTGAGGTTCATTGGCAGGGCAGTGTGGGGAAACATACATCGTGATCATCTGTGCTGTACCTGCCATGTGGATAAATAGAGGACTTCAGGTTCCAGTGCTGTCAATGTAGCACCATTCTCAAGCACTAAAAATTCACACACGGGCAAAAAAAAAAAAAGGTTTCCAATTCCTACTGTGACAGTGTTGGGTAAGACCCTGTCCCCTTTGTTATATAGACAGAGTTAAAAGCAAGGATCTATTTTGCACTCTCCTATTCTGCTACTTGTCTGTCTTTTGCAAATCTGATTGCACAATCAAATTTTCTTGTGGTGCCTAGGAATTGGCCGATCTGATGGTCCCACAATTTCCCCTGTCATCTCCCTTCCTTCGCTTGCTGTTTGTATTCTTTCTTTCTCCCCTTGCTTCTCTGTGGTTAAAAAAATCTTTATGTTAACTGGGATCCCATAGTTTGCAAATGTATATAATTATATCGTTGAAATGATTGCAGAAAGCTATTTCGGTTTCTTAAAAAATAACAATTTGTAATACAGGAGGTTGTCCTTGAGAGGTATTTTGACCTCCACAAGCGTGTTTACATAATTGCCAACAGAAAACCATCTCTAGAACAAAGAGTATTTTGTTGTACCTGTTAAAGATTAGGTGTGCTCTTCAGGCTGGCCTTAGGAAATAAATTGACAATGTTCTGGTGTATTTTGTGAGAAATAGGAGATGCAACTTACAGTATTAGGATGCAGAGTTTAAACAGTCAGGTAAAGACATCTTATAAAAAGAGAACAATGTTTTTTTATATATATATATATATATATATATATATATAAAGACTGAACTTTAAATTGAGAGAGAGACTCAGATGAAGGAATTTTTTTGTTTGCACTGCCTTTAAGAAGCATTATCCTGCATAATTTTATGTTTTTTATTATTGATTATAACAGAATGCTACTTGCAAATCTTATCCTGGTCTTCCTATGCTTCCTGACCTATGCCGCTGTGACCCCCCTCCCCCCAACAAGCACAGTTTAAAAGCAACAGTCTAGTCTGAAGAAAAATAAAGCATTCTAATGCAGCTTTCAAAATATTGTTTTAATACAGCAAACAAGCAGCACATACTTACCTTACCACTGCTGTGACTTTCAAACCATTTCCAAACACAGTAAAAAGCACAGCAGCTGAGGATGAACTGTAGCAGCTGAGCAATGAGACACTCGCTCAGATTCCAACAGCAGCCATCTTCCACCGCCTCAGAGTCACGTGATATGCAAGTCATATGACTGACTGATATTGCCTGCTTCACCTTCAGTTGCAGTCATCAAAGTGTTGTCTTTGATCCCAGCAGGCTTGTTAAGGAATGAATTCCTTTACTGCTGGAAAGTTTTTCAGGTCCCTTAAAAAAACTTTAAAATTAAGCTAATTTGAGACCTATCAAATATACTATTTAAAGAAATATTCTAGAAGTGCTGTGTACTTGTGAAATAATGCCACCCCAGGGCTAAAGAGCTAATAAATCAACTTGCCCTTCAAGCCTGTGGTTTATGAGTTTGTTATCCCCCCATAGCATTATTTTCTTGTACACAACACTTTTCCAGCATTTATTTTATATAGCTCCGGTGGGAATACCAACAGCCCTTTTTCTTTAAAGCAGTTGCCGAGTCTGAGCTTGAATGTTAGCCTGATTTCGATCACTCTTTTTTCTAGCTAGTAAGATGACACTTTTTCCTTGTTTTGAGTCTGCATTAGTAATCTTTTAGATTAGATAACTTTTTTTCATCCTTGTTTATGAAAGATATGATTGACCTGAAGTTCCTCCTGACCTTAAATTAATATGTTGCAGTGTTGAAATAATTACTAGGAGCACTACTTTTAGTATGGCTCTTTATTAACAGTATCTGTTAATGAAGAAATTCAAGCACTCACCACCTCAAGAAAGATAATGGACACCAACAGCTTCAGCTATTTAAAAGTCATTTATTGACATGTGGCTGGAGTGTGGAACACCCCACAAAAAAACATGTCCTGCATGAAGCGTTTCGGACGGTACCTGTCCTTTATCAAAGGCTAAGGAACAAAACTGCATATAACATTTAAATACATGTGGTCAGCCAGGTAGTCAAGTGACCTTATCATTTTCCGCTGAACGGATAGGTCACACATTATGTAAACCTTAAACCTCACACAGCGGTGTAACTACCCATAGTATATAGTAAAACATTATAAATTACAAGTGCATCAGTTCTAAAATCCTAGGGGATACACACAAGACAATCGACAGTATTCTCAGCTGTTTCTGAATGCCCAGGGCTCGATTCTCATAGGTTGATACAAGGCTTCCACAAGCCCTGCGTCAAACTCTGCACTGCACCGACCTTGCGCCCGATTCTAATAGGTTGCACGCATTTGCTACACTTTACCATTTTTTATGGTGGCTTGCGCCAAATATATCACCACTCTCTGTGTATAGAAGAACTTTCTGACATTTGTTCTAAATCTGAATCCATGTGATTGGAGGGGGATGGCCTCTTGTTTCCTTAACATCTTGTTTAAATTGAAAACCCATTTCCAGAAACAAGTAAGGGTCATTGGCAATGTCCCAGATAAAGAGGAGGTTGCTTCTACACCTCCTAGCCTCAAAAGACATTAGGTTGAGGGTACCCAGCCTTTCACTTTATTCCAGAACAAAAACAACAACAACAAAAAAAAGAGTGCTAGTTGTCCACAATTACAGACTCATTTCTCATCTTTGTTTGTCCTGAATCCCCTTCCCTCTCAATATTTGATGTCATAAGTGTCCGCATATGGCATGCTAGCCAACAGCTAGACAGAAATTCACAGCAAACCAGAACAATTCACACTGCAAAGGTGAGCTTTGCTGCAGAACGGAAATTGGTTGTTTTGAGTATGTCAGTTAATGTAAAGACAGCTAAGCAACAGCTGTGGACCTATCAGAGCAGTGCTCACTGCCCAGTTTTGCACGCAAGCCGTGACATAGTCAAAACTCCAAATTACTGGTTCTACGAAGAGAGGAAAGTACAGAATGTTGCCCATAAAAACAACACAATAGGAAATACAGTTTTCACATCCCTGTTTCTCCCTGTGTTGTTAAATGTGGATTATTTGGATGCATCACTATCACTTCTGAAAATAGGAACATACAAACAACTGCGCCCCAACACAGGGTGTGGGGCTCAACTGCTGCAGAAACCCAGGGTTCCACTACAGAACATAGGACTGTAGTGCTGCAGAGACCCAGGGCCCCCACATCAGAACATAGGGCTATAGTGCTGCAGAGATCCAGGGGCCCGCCATAGAATATAGGGCTGTAGTGCTGCAGAAACCTAGGGCCCCACCACAGAACACAGGGCTAAAGTGCTGTTGAGACTCAAGGGCTCGCCACAGAACATAGGGTTGTAGTGCTGGAAAAACCACAGGGCCCCACTAAAGTATGTAGGACTATAGTGCTGCAGAGACCATGGGGCCCCACCACAGTACATAGGGCTAAAGTGCTGTAGAGATCATGGGGCCCCACCAAAACACATAGAGCTATACTGCTGCAGAGACACAGGGGCCCCACCACATAACATAGAGCTGAAGTTCTGCAGAGACCATGGGGCCCCACCAAAACACATAGTGCTGAAGTTCTGCAGAGACACAGGGACCCCACCACAAATGTAGAGCTGAACTGCTGCAGAGACCCAGGAGTCCCACTAAAGAAGATAGGGTTGTAGTGTTGCAGAGACTCAGGGTCCCCACCTGAGAATACAGGGCTGTAGTGCTGCAGAGATCCAGGGTCCCACTACAGAATATAGGGCTGTTGTGCTGCACAAATGCAGGGCTCCACCACAGAACATAGGGTCGAAGTGCTGCTGAGACCCAGGGACCAGCCACAGAACATAGGGCTGTAGTGCTGCAGAGACCATGGGGCCCCACCACAGTACATAGGGCTATAATGATGCAGAGACAATGGGGGCCCCACCACAGTACACAGGGTTATAATGCTGAAGAGACCATGGGGCCCCACCACAGTACATAGGGCTATAGTGCTGCAGAGGCCATGGGGCCCCACCACAGTACATAGGGTTAAAGCGCTGCAGAGACCATGGGGCCCACCACAGTACATAGGGTGATAGTGCTGCAGAGCACATGGGGCCCCACCACAGTGCGTAGGGCTATAGTGCTACACAGACCATGGTGCCATACCACAGCACATAGGGCTAAAGTGCTGCAGAGACCATGGGGCCCTATCACAGTACATAGGATGATAGTGCTGCAGAGACCATGTGGCCCCACCACTGAACATAGGGCTGTAGTGCTGCTGAGACCATGAGGCCCCACCATAGTACATAGGGCTATAGTGCTACAAGAGACCATGGGGCCCCACCTTAGTATACAGGGCTATAGTGCTGCAGAGACCATTGGGGCCCCACCATAGTACATAGGACTATAGTGCTGCAGAGACCCAGGGACCCTACCAGAGTATGTAGGGCTGTAGTGCTACAGAGACACAGAGGCCCCACCACAGAACATAGGGCTGAAGTTCTGCAGGGACACAGGGACGCCACCACAAACACAGAGCTGAATTAATGCAGACACCCAGGGGTCCCATCACAGATCATAGGTCTGTAGTGCTGCAGAGAGCCAAGTGCTTACCACTGAACACAGGGCTGTAGTGTTGCAGAGACCCAGATGCTCCGCCACAGAACCTAGGGCTAAAGTGTTGTAGATGCTCAGGGGCCCTGCTACAGAAACTAGGACAGAAATGCTCTAGCGACACAGGGCCCCTGGTAAAATGATATAGGGTCAAAGGAGGAATGAATAGGAGGGTCAAAAGAAAATCTTGCTTTCATACGTACCAATGTGCAACATAGGGCTGAACTTGGAACTTAAAGGGTGGCAGTGTAGCGCAGTGGTTTAAGGCTCTGAGCTGCAAACCTGGAGAACTGGGTTTGAATCCCACAGCCCCCACTTGCATACCGTGTGATCCTGAGCAAGTCACTTAGCTTCTTTGTACTCCAAGATTGCACCTGTAAACAAGCTTTCAGCTTAGTGTGTCTCTCCTGGTAAACAACAACAAAAAATTGTGAAAGCAGTCAGCAAATCACAGTGAGATGTTTCGGAGGAAGGGGGTGCACATGACAAATTAGGGTGAGGGCAGTGGGCTCTAGGGATGCAGAGCATGGCTAGAAGAATGCTGATAAATGGATAAAATTATGAATAAACAGACAGATACCTCGCAAGGCTTGATATTTTCAGGTTGTTTATCCATTTTTGACAGTGTTCCACACTTCTTATCTCACCACTCTCAATTCCCCAAGAATGATCAGAATCAAACAACCAGCTTTTTCTCTTGTATTTGAATGGGTCTGGCAATGTATTGCTACCATTGTGAGACCTATTTATTAGGGCCCTGCAAAAATCTCCCTGAATTTCATGGGACTAAAGCAGATACTCTCCCTCGTTTGAAGGGGTGGTGACGTGGAAGCTCTGCAGATACATGGATTCATGTATTTATTTGTTTGTGTGTTTGTTTGCTTGTTTAACCAGGAAGTGGTCTGGGTTAATAGGCCATTTTTCAGCCGTGCCTGTGATGGGGAGATGGATGGGTGGTTAGATGGATGGATAGAGAGCTAGAGGGACAGACAGATTGATTACTGCCTGACTCAGTAGGTGCTAAAGCCTGACACTACTGTATTTTTCCCCTTTACCATTCAGAGATACACTACCCTTCATTTTGAGCTCTGTATCACTTAAAACAGCAGGCAATCAATCCAGAGAATGCTGGTATGAGAGGAGGACAGATTCTGACCCGTATTTCCTTCTTTTCCTTTCTTCTGCTTCTTGTTGGATGCTTCCATTGTAACATGAGATTTTGATTTTTTTCTTTGCTGGGGACAGGGGTTCGTAGTCTCCCATTGAGACAATGCGTGATAAGATTATTTGACTGGTGGGGGAGTCTGACTTGCACAAGAATATGTATACCCATAATGCTGTGCTCCGGGAATGAGGCTCAAGAGTATGCGCATGGTTTGGAGAGATACACAAAAATGAAACAATTTGGATATTTCTTCTCTCCTAGTATCCGCTTATGGATTCTACATAATAGTGCTCCTCCTGCGATCCGCCTTTCTGGTATTCTCACTCTGAGTGATTTAAATAGACATTGACTTATAGGGGAGTGTAAGGCACTCTGTGTCCCATCTTAGTATCATCTAAATAAAGAAAAAAAATGAATGCCGAATATGTGTAATAGAATGCACTATGGATTCCTGAGGCTGTTTGGTGGGGGAACGGATTGAATAAAGCACATGCTCCCCCATATTACATTGAAACATAGAAACAGACAATGGCGGCAGAAAAAGACCATTGGTCCATTCAGTCAGCCCATAAACATTAACAAACCCGGGACCTATTGTCCATACAGGGTTCTAGCCCACACTATCCACCACCATGCTCCCCACCCTACTGCCACCACCCTTTTGCAACCATTAACCCCTTCACTCTGTCCCTGCTGTGTTTGAAACCATTGATAGTTTCGAGACCCACTACATTAGCTGGCAGATTGTTCCACGGCTCCACCACCCTTTCTGTAACATAAAATGTTCACACTTTCTTCTTGAACCCCCCGAATTACATTACAATTGGATTATAAAGCAAGCCTAGTAAAGGTGCCACAAATTCTTCCTGTCAGGAAGTTGTTCTGTGATGACTTAGTTTTTGTACCATCTAAATCTGTTTTCCCATATAGATGTACCGTTACTAACTCCACACCTCCATGGATCACCACTCAAATGAAATTCTGATAAAAGTGAGTGTAAACCTTTTCACTACACCACAAAGCTGTCACAGCAATGAACCTCAGCTTTTGGCTGTAGTTCGGCTGTAGAGGTTTAGACCATGCCGGCTGGGTCCTAACAGGACAATTTCCTGACAAGACAATTGTTGTTCCTGACAGGACAATTTCCTGAAAGGAAAATCTCATTCCTGAGAGGACAGTTTCCTGACAGGAATACTTTGTGGCACCTTTGTTGTCTTACCGATTAGGCATGGGTTCAAAAGTAGTACTGACTCAAGGCCAAGAGCAAGTTCTGATTGAATTAGGCTATCACTTCTGGCAACCTGATTGGCCAGTGCTATCTTCTGTTCATTTCAACTGTGCTTTGAAAATATACACATTTATTAGGTTAATGTGAGTAACAGTTACCGCTCTCCACTGCAAAAAACAAACAAAAACAAAACACAATAGGTATATGTGACATGCACACACACATTACATATGTAATGATGCCCCCCCCCGTGCCCTTGTCTGAACCTACCAGTTTTAAACAGATTATGGCCAAACATACACTGTCCATGATCATTACTTTCAGTGATAACACCAAAACATCATTTACAAATTGTTCTTCTTGTTATGATTTTCTGACATAAAAAAATAAGTATTAAAGCAGTAATATTTAATTGGCCAAAAATGTCACCACAGTTTGTTAGCATGACATTTTTGGCATCCTTAGACACATTAGTGGGATTTTAATCCTGTGAGACATGTTATAAAACTGTTGCTATTACTCGTTCTCTAAATAATCTGTATGAATATGGTCCCCACTAGCAGTTTAAGAAACATCTCTTCTGTTTCACTGAAGTTACTCATAGACTGTGCACACTGGATTCTCACTGTGGATGTGTTTGGATGGTGCAAACACACATTTCTTCTGATAAACGGCACCGCACCACACCGCACCAAAAGGCTTAATTTTATCATGGTGGGTATGGAAAGGGAGCAGGTGCATTCAACAATATTGAAACCACATATCTCCCTTGAGGACGGAAACAAAATGGAATAAAAATATTTTTATGTTGATGTTTTCCTATCTGCTAACTGCCGGCAGTATTTTCTAAAAAACGCCTTTTGCTATACTGCCATCTTGCTTCACTATGATCAAATCTGGGATGATTGTTTTTTTTTAAGTAGTTCATCCCCCCACCCCCAGCCATTATTTTTCTGCCTTTGTCCTCTGCTCATACTTAGGACTCCTCAAGACTGAGCAAATCATGAAATTGGAAGGGCAAAGGATTATGTGGACATCATTCAGTAGTGGGTGCTCGTGTGCCAGTTGGACCTGCATACCCTCCCCCTCTGTGACATGCTTGGCCTCCAGTGGCTCAAGACTAGGAAGCCAGAGACCACTGAGAGACCCAGAAGGACTCTCAGGGGTCGATGCCAAGAACTAGCCCAGCATCTGCATCTGAACCCAGACCTCAGCAATTTGAGTCTGACTCTGTAGGGCTCTCCTGCACAGATTCCCTCAAGGAATTCACACACACACACACTCTCTCTTCTCTCTCTCTCTCTTTGTTTTGCTGTCTGATTCATTTGTTGCTTTATATTTACCATTTTATGATCCAGAACTCCCAGTGACACTGAGGAAGGTAAAAAGTTTATTGTGCCAGTGATGGGTTTTGTTGAATGAGGAAAGAACTGGACCGGAATTCTTTGCTACCTGTGTGAACCACATGAGTGCAACAGTACTTTACAGTGTAACACATTCCACATGCTGGGCACCCCCTTCAGCTTATCTGTGTCTGCCCTCTCCTACCTGCTGTTCTCCACCTTCTGACACAGATGCACCCAAAGCCTAACCCGACAGTACATTTATTTGGTGCATAATCACTTGCCACCTGGGCACGGTGATGGAAAACTGTTGTGTAGTGCTCTGGTGCAAAATGTCTGCCACCTTCCACCGGAGAGGAGGCTGCTCATTAGTGACTGTTTATGGTTGAGTCGCGGGTTGACGGGAAAGTATCAATGATAGAATGTATTCATACAATTTTTATAGTACTCTTTTTTTTCAATATATTTTTTTTTTCACTAAATGTCTTCTTATAGTACTCCCTGTTTTATCATTTTCACTGTGAAGAAGAGGTGGAAGTTGGGTTGAAAAAGCAGTACTATGTTCTGATGAGACTTGAAAGGCTGATATAGGTATATGGGATTTGGAAGAGGCATGTTTCAAGGTGCCTGTATGCCATATACCCACATACCCCTCCAGTTTGTGTCCTGCTGCACTGTGAAGTGTTTTAAATACTCTTTTTATGCCAGACACTGTATGTTGATAGTGATATGAGTAATGCATATTAGCGGTATAAGTTGTATATAGCAATACAAAATGTTTATATTGAGTCATGCATATCTTGTAAAACTATATCAACTGTATATAGCTAAAGAAAATGTTAATACTACTGATATGAGTAGTGCATATTTAGTGAAATCAACTATATACAAACAGAAAATGTGTATATTCATATAAGTAGTGCATATCTAGCGATATCAATAGTACATTTCAATAGAAAATATTTATATTGATGTGAGTCATGTGTATCTTGTATATCAATTGCATATATAAATAGGAAATGATCATAGCGATACTAGCTGTGTGTTTGTGGAAGTATCTATTGTATATATTAACAAAAACTAATTTTAAAACAAAGTTAGGGTTCTAGACATAGGTCTTCAACCAAAGTGATACAGGTCAGGAAATTGGATGTTTAGAGTTTGCAACTGTTATACCCCTCCCCCACCTACCCCTATAACTGAAACTGCACCCCCCACCCTCCACACACCAACAAGCATCGGGGCGTGCCTTAGGGTCATGGGCCCCACCCCACCCCACCCAACCCTACCACTGCAACACCACCCCCACCCTCCATACACCAACAAGCGCCGGGGTGCGACTTAGGTCATGGGTCCCACCCACCCAACCCTACCATCGCAACACCATCCCCACCTTCCACACACCAACAAGCATTGGGGCGTGCCTTAGGGTCATGGGCCCCACTCACCCCTCACCTAACCCTACCATTGCAACACCACCCCCACCCTCACACATCAACAAGTGTTGGGGTGTGCCTAGGGTCATGGGCCCTAATGCTCACCCCATTTCATCTGTAAGGAACCTGACATGGTGCAGTGTAGAAGAATGGGGTGAGAGTTAGAGCACATGACCTAAGGCACACCCAATGCTTTTTGGTGTTTGTAGGGTGGAGGTGGTATTGCGATGGTAGGGTTGGGTGGGGTGGGACCCACGACCCTAAGTCACACCCCGACACTTGTTGGAGTGTGTAGGGTGGGGGGTGAGGTTTCAATGATAGGGTTTGGTGGGGGAGGGGTATAACAGTTGTAAACCCTAACATCCAATTTCCTGACCCGTATCACTTTGGTTGAAGACCTATGTCTAGAACCCTAACTTTGTTTTACTAAGTTTTTAATTAATTTACTTACTTTTTGAGATAGTATAACAGTATTCCAGTTTTGTGAGATTTGTTTTTGGTATTTTTGCTGCAGATTTTCAACATGGCCTTTTTAGGACCCCACCTCATGAACACTGACACTTTCATCTCGTTACTCAGTCCCAAAAGGTGATTTCGAACAGCAAGTGTGCCATTTCGCACCACTGCTGCGTAAACACATTTTGGGCAGGATGTGAGAAATGACAGGTGTATTGTTCATGAGGTGGTGTGAAAAACTGGCAATGCTGAATATTTGGAGTGAGAATATTAATATTTGTAAAAGTTACGCACGTGCGTTATGAAATTTCAATGACTACGTAACTTGGGCGTTTTTGTGTATTTTTGCACCAAATTTTCAACATGGCCGTTTTGGGGCCCCACCTAATGAACAGTGGCACTATGATTTTGTTAGTATATCCCAAAAGTTGATTTCAAACAGCAACTGCGCCATTCTGCGCCAGAGCTGCGAAAACACATTTCGAGCAGGATGTGAAAAATGACAGCTGTACTGTTCATGAGGGGGTGTGAAAAAAATCTCAATGTTGAAAATCTGGAGTGAAAATATTAAAAATTGGCAAAGTTACGAATATGCGTAGAAACTGCACAATGCACACTTGTAACGCAGTCATTTTGTGGAATTTTTGAACCAAATTTTCAAAATTGCCTTTTTGGGACCCCACCTAATGAATAGCGGCACTTTGATTTCGTTAGTACATCCCAAAAGCTGATTTCATACAGCGACTGTGCCATTCTGCACCAGAGCTGCAAAAACACATTTCGGGCATGGTGTGAAAAATGACAACTGCACTGTTCAGGAGGAGGTATGAAAAAATCTCAGTGTTGAAAATCTGGAGTGAAAATATAAAAAACTGGTGAAGTTATGAATCTGCGTAGAAACTGCACAGCACACTCATAGCATGATCATTTTGAAATTTTGCACCAGATGTTCAACATGGGCATTGGAACCTCCCCTCATGAACACTGGCACTGTCATTTCATTAATCAGTCCAGAAAGGTGATTCCGCTTAGCAACCGCAAAATCACCTTTCGGGGCTGAATAACAAAATGTCAGTGACAGTGTTCATGAGGTGGGGTCCCAAGAACCTGTGTTGAAAATTTGGGGTAAAAATTCGTAAAAATGGGTGAGATATCAACCTAAGTTGAAAACACCATTGGGAGCCATAATACGAGCTTACCTTGATTCCTCAGTTTGCTGTTGGGCTTTGAAGAGTGCAGACTGTCCTGGTCCAGAGAAGATCACTGCTCCTGACTTCCAGAGGTAAGTATGGGTAAGGGGGGTGCAGGGAGGTGAGTGCTCAGTGGGAGATGGGGGAGGGGGGACTGGGGAGATGACGAGGGACCATTTTCTTTATTACAGGTGTAAAAAAAAGACATTGGGACATTTTTTTTTATTTACAGGAATAGCAAAAGTAAATGTGGGCACACTGGAGTGGGCCCCCAGTGTGCCACATTAGTTGGGGGGATATACTGTGCTGACAGGAGGATTGGGCACCCCTGTCGGCAGTGGAAGTGGGCTCGGGGAGACATCTGACACCGGGAGTCGGCATCCCGGTGTCAGAAAAATATTAATTAAATTATTTCAGCACGCTGGGGGTTGGCTCCCCGGTGTGCCACAGTAGTGGAGGGCAGTAGAAGTGTTAACTCGGGATTGGGCACCTGACGCCGGAAGTTAGCACTTTGATGGTGATTCTGCATCAAAATGGCAGGATGCAGTATTCTGCACTGAAGTTAAAAATTACATCGGGGACGGTTTTCAGTTTTTAGGGCAAAAAACTGATTTGGGGACACTGGGGGTGGGCTCCCCAGTGTCCCACAGTCGTTTTAGGGAGTGGGGTGCTGACCTGCACCTGTACTCTTCGGCATACAACCTATGCCGGACACCTGCTACGACATAGAATTGTATGCCCATTGCTAAATTTCGGCATAAAATCCTATGCTGGAGCGCTGCTCCGACTTAGAATCCTATGCTGCTAGAGACATCTATTTTTTGCCCATAGGAAATAATGGGAAAAACAAAGATTAATAACTTTTGAATGGATCCATATTTTTTCACCAAACCTTCAAAATGCATGTCTGTGAGGCCAAATTGTTCTACCCTGAGAATTTCATGTCTGTAGCTGCAGCTGATTGTGAGATACAGGTTGACAAAAAAACCAGCTAAAACATAAAAATCTCATTTGTAAACACTCTTTATCTCACAAACTGCACAAGGGATTCAAACCAAATTTAGAACATCAATAGACCTATCCCTTCCAATGATGCATGCACAATTTTAAGCAGATCTGTTGAACCTGGCCAAAGTTGTTACCCTGCAAAAACTGGTCTTTAACATTACATGCTGTCACTAAGCCTAACTATACTGGCGCTACCGTGCCTGTATAATCAAAAGAAAATGTTATAGTGATATGAGTTGTGCATGCCTACATAGGAATTTCAGACGGATACAGGATTGTTGGCCCATCTCGACCATCTCCAACTTTTCTGTGGGTTTTACACACAGTTTTCCCTACCTAGTATATTTCTCCAGGGTTGCCTTGAAGGTCCTGATTGTGCCACTTGTTACCACTGCCTCATCGAGCCCATTCCATATTCCCTTTACCTTCTGCACAACAAGTTGCCTCCTCTGCCCCCTCCCTGAATTGTCCCATTTTAGTTGCCATTCATGTCCACCTGCAATGTAACCCCCCTCCAAATCTCACCTCTGAGACTAATTTCATCTTCCATCAGCCTGGGAAGTGAGATGTTTGAGGTCTCCTTTTGGACTAGGGCCTCTCGTGCCGCGGAGTAATACCCAAACTTGACTTACTTAAACGTTTCACCAACAGGATGAGTTGAACTCCACACTGTAGGTAACACACTGTCACTCATCTGCTGGGGACTTCTGTGTTGACCCACCTAACTGAACAACAAAGGAACTGTAATCTAGGTCTCATTCTCCCTTGATAACTCTAGGTGGTGTGATATGGTCTAATGGTTAGAGCACAGGCCTGGGAACCAGGAGATCCCAGGTTCAAATCCATCCACAGCCACTGAGGTACTGTGTGGGCTTGAACAAGTCACTGAACTCCTCCACATCCTGTGCTTCTGCTCTCTGAGTTTTAAACACTGAGCAGAAGCACACACACACCCACACTCACTGAAAATAAGATATTACACCTCAGTTGAGCTGAACTGTAAAATACATTTTCAGTGGGGTTTTGCAGAGATGTCGTTTGTTGAGCAGACCTCTCCTGTAAATTACCTATGGAGCACTGGCAAGTAATACGCCCTTTGACCGCCCTCTAGCCCTCTATAACTCCTAACATAAAATATTCCTTTCTTTGCAGTTGACCAGTGCTATTAGATATACAATATGATTTTCCATTGATAAGAAATCAAAACAACTACTGTCCGTCTGTAGGTTGGTGACTACATCTTGAAAGATGGCCAAAATTCCTTCACTCTTGCAAGATTTTAAAATATCTTCTAGAATTTCTGATAGGCTGTTTTAGGATGGTTGTTTTTTGCTGAGGGAGGGTGACATGCTTGAATTACTATGGGCAAAATTAAGTAGAGTTTGCTCATCAAAATCTCCGCACCACTAATCAGTTTCAAATACATTTGTATTATTGCCTATTGATTAGTTAGTGGAAAAAAGCAGAGTTCCAACAAGAGCTAATCAATGCCGTATCCTTGCTTCAGTATTTAGGTAAGAGATCCGATCGGTGTGAATGAGGGTGTCTAAAATATACAGGGAATATGCAGTGGCTTGGCTTGAAATTTGCAACATTTATTTTCAAGTGTAAGAGGGCAGGACCATAGCTCACAACTGGTGGAGCCAAAAGTGAGTTATGAAAGTCCTTCTCCCTTGTAAGCAGTAATAAACTGTGTATTTTGATTCAGGCCATTGCCTATTCAGTTTATACAACATCAGTTTACTAGTTTTAGCTTTTAAATCATCTGCTTATGGGAAAAATTATGTGATTCTTCTTGATTTGAATTCCTGGCTTCAGTGCTGCTGAGGGCTATTGTAATGTCATCGGCGTTGTGAAAGCTGCTCTCTGATTTGTTTATTAATCCACTGTTACGTGCACAACCTTCAGGATAGTGATTGTGACACTGACCTGCAAAATAACATGTTATTTTGTAAGCTGGGCACCACAGTTGCATTTATCATGCACGTTGTTTTTTCTACATGTTTTATGTAAAGTAATATATAATAATATAATAAATAGGGGATACACAATGGCCTGACTGAAAATATGCAGTTTATTTCTAAGTGTGAGGAGGTAAGATCATAACTCACAAGTAGTGAAGCCAAGAATGAGTTATAAAAGTACTGCCCTTTCGCAAGTGTGGATACATTGTGTATTTTGAATCAAGCTGTTGTGTATTCTGTTTCAGTGAAACAGTTTGAATACATACATTTAAACGAGCATATTTAGTTTTTCTTCTAGTTCAGCAGCTAGCTTCAGGGCAGCACCAGACTAGTGTGATGACATCAGCATTGTGGACGCTGCTATATATTCTTATTCTGAGGTCCAGGATACTGACTGTGAAATCTCTTGCCTCTAGATTAAAGTTTATCTGAATGTTAGATGGCGTGATAAATAAGGAATATGTCAGGCCTCTTAAAAAAGCATGTCAGATATTTTACAAGTATGCATCCTTCTCCCCCCCCCCCACACACACCCTCAAGTGGGGTGACAGGGTAAGGGATGCACATGAGTAGAACATATGGCATTTTTCTTTTAGAGGCACTGCATATTCGATTTATGCATTGCTTCTGGGATCTGAAGAAGATTAAAGTGCTTCTGTTTGATCTCATTGCCTTCCCCCGTATCACAGTTTATAGCACAGACAGTACTGATTATTACGATCTCCCTGTCTCTGATCTCTTATCATTTATATCTCTCATGTTACATAATTGTATTTTTTCTTTTTTGTGTTACTGTATCTTTTCCAAATATAAAGCATCTATTGATAATTTTGTATGAAAAAACACTACAAAAAATTAAATGTTTTAATTGTATAGTGTAGATAGAAAAACAGATGGATAGATAGATATGATAAATAGAGAGAGAGAGATACATACGATAGATAGAGAGGGGAGATATATACAATAGAGAGATAGATACGTTAGATGTATAGGTAGATACATACAATAGATGCATAGAGAAATAGAGATAGATAGACAGATACAATAGGTATATAGATAGATGAATGAATGAAATAAATAATTCAAATATACTGAGCTATATGGACACTTTCAGATGCATTCAACCTCCAAATGTGTCCATATATTCAGCATAACAGGATATCCTAAGTTGTGTTATTCCTGAAATAAAATAGTTTTAAAAATAAAAAAAAATGCTAAACATCGGCAGGCTCATTGGTGCAGCGGTAGTACTACTGATTACGACATGGGCCTCCCATGTTTGGAAATGAGCACAGGTCATCGGGGGCCAGGCAGGAAGGAGGGCTTGAGCATCCAAAGGACTTGTCTTCTTCTTCCTCGGGAAGGGAGATAGCACTGTTGCCACTGCTTGCCCACTACTTGGTGGAGATCAGGTGGGAGCACAGAACAGGAAGTGGTAGCCACCTGGTGCCTGGCATGCCTGAATGCTATTGCATGCATGGGTGCTTGCGTCATTGCAACCCAGCACCCATGGGGAGAAAACAAGGAGGATGGAGAAAAAAGACTGGTCTGGCCCAGACTGGGACCACCCACAGGCTCATGCACAACTGACACGGCAGACCACCCACCATAATGTGGTCCTGGGTAAGTGGTGGCTCATCAGTAAATCTGTGAGAAGTTTGGTGATAGGGCTGTTGGGGGGGGGGGTGGAGTTGCTATCGGGCAGAAATGGGAAAGAGAAAAATCTGGTTAACTAAAAGAATCCATCGCAAGATCAGAGGATCCAATTATGCTGAGATAACCAGGCACTCATGTGATGTCTCAGCCAATCAGCTCACTAAGATTTCTAGCACTCATGTCACCCCCCTTCCCCCTCCACAGCCAGCAATGTATATACTGTAAACAGCTCCACTGGTGGGGGAGGCGACTGGAACAGCCCCTCCTCTACCTCAACCAGTTGCTATCTTCTGATTTGCTCCCATGCAGCTGATCGTGGTTCTAAAAGAAAAAAAATTGCCAAAAGAAACCCCATTGTGTGCGTGTGTGTGTTTTTTCATTTTGGGGCAAAAAAGGTTGAATTTGGTGTCCCTGAAAATGTATTTTGTGGCCCAATTGTGTGGTCACGAGGAGGGGTTTAAAGCACTGTGAACCACAAATTTAAAGCAAAAGAAAAAGTATGGGTGATTGAACCCTCCCCCCCAAAAAAAACCTTAAGTGGCAAAAATCATGGACTGTGCATTCGCTTGGACTTCCTTTTTCCTGTCACTGTTTTCTTTTTCTGTCACCCATAACTACCATTGTGAAATATTTTTAGCCCAAATTTGGGGATGGGCTATTTACCACCGCCTATGACCTCCCAGGTAATAACTTTTTGGTGTGCTTGACTGGTCCGATGCTTTGTGAAGGCCCTGTAGGGCCCTGCGCAAATCAAGCTACAGGTCCACTGTCATGCCTGATGGGTTTGCTGCTTCACATGGGGTCTGCAGTGAAGCAAACTACAGGTCTGGCCCCATGCCAAAGGGGTCTGCTGCTTCTTATTGGGCACGCAGGGCCCAGTATGAAGCAAGCTACAGGTGTGGCCCCATGCCTGATGGGAGCTAAATGTATCAATTGTTTACATGTTTTAAAAAAAAAATTTTCAAAAAAGGTAGGTTAATGCAGCTGTTAGAACTGAAGCACAAAACAGAAAAAGTAGGGGAAAACACTGTTCAAGCCTTGGTGAATCTGTAGTGTGCTGTTCCTCATGGTTTGAATGATGACGTAACGTGGCATAGGCATTGCATTAACTTCAGCACTGTCATGTCAAAGAAAGCAAAATGCTGATACAGTAATGCTTGGACAGAGGGTGCTGAAGTAGTAGGATGAGATAGTGCCCCAGTCAGACTAAGAACACTACCTCCGTAGCACTCTTTAAATGCCACTCACATAGGAGCGCAATGAGTTACCCCCAGTATCATTGGGCAGGGCAGAAGGGGCTGTTTTTAGCCAATTATACCTATGTAGCACTCTTTAAATGCCTCGTCTGTCACATGGTAGCACAGTGAACCACCCTCCCTGTCACTGAGGGCAGAAGGGGGTCTTTCAACCAATTATACCTCTACAGTGCTCTTTAAATGCCTTGGCCCTGGGTGGGAATCCAGATCTGCCATATAGTAATAAAATGAACAACTCCCTGTGTCACAGGGCAGGGTAGAAAGGAGTGCTTTTAACCAATTAAACCTCTGTAGCACCCTTGAAATGTCTCATCCCATGGTGTAAACTGGGTCTCACACATTACTGCAGTGAACTACTCCCAGCATCACTGGGCAGGTCAGAAGGGGAGTGCTTTTAACCAGTTATACAGCAAGAAGGGAGCGAGCACGGTGATAAAGTGACTTGTTCAAGTTTATAAATAGTCAGTGACTGTGGTGAGATTCAAACCTGGGACCTCATGTTTCACATTGCAGTACCCTAACCACTACACCACACTGCCATAAAAATGGTGGTAGTAAGTCAAGAGAGTTATATTCAAAAATGTGTACAGTGGTGCAAGAGGCTCTTTAATCATGTTGGTAGTTAAAAATAATACCATGACTTCATTCAGAATATCTTGCAGGCCTTTTTTCAGGGTTGCCACGTCATCAAGATGGCTGAGACATCCCGATGTGCAAGTCTGAAACCCCAGCTTGTGAGTTTTGGCCATTGCCCATGCCCACAAAGGGTTAAAGCCTTCTGCTACCCCCACCCCACCCTGCATTCCCATAAAACAGCATGGAATTAACCAAGGACAGAAAGAAGCAAAGTTCCACCAGGTCGGTCTCTCCAGGAAGGAAGGCAGCAACTCGGTGGTTTGTTGTTTTAAGGCTTTTTTTATTTTATTTTTTTTACTACTCAGGAAGGAAACTGGGCCTGTGATTTGACTCACAGATTGATGATTACTCATCCTTCCCTTCATTCTTTCTTTCATCTCTCCTTTTATCTACCTCAGTCCGGTTGCTTTTCCTTTCTCTTCTCTATCTTTTTTAAATGATTTTTTTTATTTCTTCAGCTTGTTTTCTTTTAAATTACATTTTGTTAATCACTTTCCCAAAGCTATCCTTTTTTATTTAGGGGGGCTGGTAAATGTTTTCATGGGGTCTCTCAGTTCTTCCGGGTGGAGCGGCCCCTGCTTTTTTCCTTTTCTCACCTGGTTTTAGCTTTTGCATGGCATGGGTGCAGGCACAAAAGAGGGAATTTTCATGAATTCTCTGTGAACGTCTTTGCATGGGTGGCTGAGCTTTGGTCTTGATGCAACAATAACGTGTCCCCGAGTTCTATTACTCCTCTCCAACACACAGTTACATATGATAATGAACATATGACAGGCCAGGTGAGGAAAGGTTGGTAGATCTTAACATGTATACATTGGAGGCCAGGAGGGAAGGGGGGAGGTTGACTGAGACATAGAAGATGTTGCAAGGAACCATCAGGGTGGATTGTAAGGACTAGTTCATGAGGAATGTGGGCCACACTGGCTAGCGGACATGGGTGGAGACTGGTGTTGGGGGGGGATTCAGGAAGGGCGCGAGAAAGTTCTTCTTCACGTTGTGAGTGGTGGACAAATTGAACAGAATGCCCAGAGAGGTAGTTGAAGCCAAGATGGTGCCAAGGTTTAAACTTGGGTGGTGCAGATTCAAGGGAATAGTGGGACCCACAGGGAGGGATACCTGGGAAGGGGGGGGTGACGATTAGCCACTAGAGCTATCAGATCTCTAAATCCAGCCCAGTGTTAGGCCGAGTATGGAGGTAGGCAGGGAAATGGGCAGACTGGCTGGACCTCAGGATCTTTTTCTGCTGACACAATCTATGTTCCAGTGATTTCTGAGATACAGATATTAAAAGAAAGAAGGTGGGCCTTGCTGTATGCCTCTTGGAAAATCTGCATTCATGCAAGAGCCCCAGCGGAGCTATCATATGGGAGATGGCTGGTGGGCTGCAAGAGTCATGCAAGTGAGGCACTCAGCTCCCACGTAGAATGGAAGGATGGGAGCTGCCTAGCATTTGGGCACCCCTTGAAGGCCAGTTGAGGAGTGACACTGGAACTGGTGTCACTCGCCCAACCTCCTGACTGGGAAATGGGTGCAGCTGTGTGCAACCCTTCTCATCATGGTAAGGGGCAGGGCAAAGGATGGAATGGGGGAAAAAGAATCATAAAAAGAAAGAATAAAGATAATGTGGATGATAGAGAAAAATAGAGGAAGATGAAAGGAAGGAGGGAAGAAAAATGTGAAGCAGTATTTTCTTAGCTTTTTTTAGTAGTCATTAAAAGATAATGAAACAAATCTAAACAGAAAACAAATGTCATCAATAAGGAAATACCCTTTATTTCTCCATTTTCACATCCATGAGATCTGTTACAGAAGAAGCAGTGGTTACTTTCACACTGTCATAGCTCTGCTTTTCTGCAGTAGCTTTCCGCTGCAGTAACCCCTTTCGTGCTCTTTCTACTGTTGACACCTGCCAGATGATCCACATTAACACCCTGCCTGTCTGCTCCCCCCCTCCATTCAGTCCACCACCGAAGAGGTGTTGCTGATTTTCCAGCCCTCACAAACAGCAGCATAGTGCAGCCAGCCAAAAAGCAGAGAGAAAGCTGCCCTCCTCATAAACACATTAGGAACCCCCCCCCCACAAAAGTTTGGTTAAGAATAGGACTTCCACTGGCACTGGGAATCGCTTTTTGGGGCTAATGATACTGGGTCTGTGTGTTCTCCATTCATTGTTTTATTGCAATGAGTCGCCTTCAGAATTTGTTTCTCACCATCCTGTTTGGTCACCACCTTCATTTGTTGTCACTGCTGTGTTTTTTTTTTTTAATTAATCATTCAAAATTGTCTTTTAAAACCACTTTGTATTGCACAACTACCCTTATTTTGATACCGGTACTATATACTTTAAACCCATTTATTTAAATCTAGAGTGACTATAGGAGTCCCAAGAAAAGATTTACCCCTGCATCCCCCTCCCCCCCCCATCACTAGCATTTCCCCTCTTCATTTATAGGCAATGGGGAGCTCTAGTTAGTAATTATTATTACTGTATTTATATAAAGTATATGCAGAATAACTTGCCCCGATAAATGTTTGCACATGATCTAACCTCTAGATAAATGTTGACACAACACCAATAGTGATAGATTTATTTAGTCCGTTAGTTTTTGTGTACAGGGTAGGTGCAGTGGACAATAAAATGCCTGTTTTCAGGCACTACCTGGGAAAATACAATCAGGGACACATTGACGACCAGAACAGATACAAAACGTTATACACCGAGTGAGGTATGCCATGCTCAAATACTATCAATATACAGAAAAGAGATAGAAGCAAGTAACTTACAAGTTGTTTGTAAATCAAGCTGACAGTCAAACAGAGACCATAAATTTTGAACAATGGTTACACAAGCAATTGGTGTTTAGTCACAAAGGCAGGCAAGCGATTAGTGTAGGTTTTCCCTTCTAAATATGGAATACTTGTGAGTTATTGTCCTGCCCGCTCACTCATGAGGATAAATCTTGTTATCTCGGCTAAATGCAACACATACATAGTATGTAACATAGTGATTGATGGCAGATAAAGACCGCTAGGCCCACCTAGTCTGTCCCTATTCCCTGCCTGCATCAGCGGCTGCTGACCCTACTTGGTCATTGGCTTTTGCCTCACTTCCCCACATCTAGAGTTCCATTATGTCTATCCCATGCATGTTTGAATCCCCCCACTGTGTTAGCACCCACCACTTCCTGGGGTAGGCTATTCCAAGCATTCACTACCTTTTCCATGAAGAAAAATTTCCTCACATTTCCCCTTATCCTACCCCCCCTCCAATCTCATATTGTGGCCTCTCGTCCTTGTACAACTCTTGTACTGAAAGATGTTGCCCTCTTGCACCTTGTTCACGCTCTTTAGATAAGGGTAGATTGGAACCTGAGACCCTTGATTCCTGTGGTCCAGTGTGTTGTTCTCTGCACCACAGAGGAAGATGAGAAATAACTGCTTATTTTACATATACATTCTATCAGGATGCACCTGGAATCAAGTCTTGGCTTAGTGTGTCTTTCCTGGCCAAAAATTGTAAGATAAAATAAAAATAAAAGTATATGCATTATGTATGTTATCAGTGACATGCATATGGTAAAAAAAATGTATTTCTTGTGAATGTATTTCATAATGACATTCTTGTTTTCCATACTTTGTCCCCTTGCTTCTCCCTGTGCCGCACTCCTTCTGACAGAGACCCCCAGCCATGCCTCTCACCATCCTGGGCCTTATCCCCCACTACTTACTTACCTCAGTGGGAGAGCGGATGCCACGGGAAATGGCGTGGAGCCTGTGGGTCGCATCATCCTGGTGCTCAAGGTTTTTTTCTGACTTAATTTTCTTCCCTGTCCCCAAGGTCTAGAATGGGTGCCATGGCACAGGCTTGTGGCATGAAGACACCATAAGTGCTTGATTGCCTGCCCCTGGACCCTCTAGGAAATGGCCACTGATGCTATGCAGTATACCATTACCACAGCGACTCCCAGATAGCAAAGACCACCACAGCAACAGGAATCGGTCAAAATCCGCCTGTCGCTGTGGTGGTCTGTTTGGCGATCGGGACTACCTTGCTGGGTGTTTGCCCCCCCCGTCCAACTCTGACTCAGAGTTAGAATCCTAGAGACCGGGGGTGTGTGGGGGGCAGAGCCCCTCGATGGATGCACGGAGGCATCCCCGACACTGCAATGCCAACAGTCGGCACTGCGTTTGTCAATGTCTCCATGCCAACTGTCGCTGCAGCATGGGTAAACCGACGCTATGCCACCCAGCCTCTTCTGGATGGCTGGCAAACAGCAGCTCGCTGTACCCCCCCCCCCCCCAAAGTAGGAGAGGCTGTCTATGGATGCTCAGCCCTTCATCCCCCGGCTGACACCCAGTGAGCCTGGTTCATTCCTGAATCAGGATCGCTGGTATGGAGTGTGGTATGTCACTTGGTGCCTCAGTCTACCGCGTCACTGAGCTGGCCCCCAAATGACATTCTTAACCAGTGGGAGAGCAGCTGTGACAGTGCCTGATGACACCGTAATGGCCCTGCTGCTTTCACAATTTGTCACCACTTGTGAGGGTGCAGGATGTTCATAACTCACTTGTGACTTCACTACTCGTGAGCTGTGAGGAGAGCTAATGAGGTAATTAGCCACACGGCCACAATCCTTGTGGCAGTAATTACCTCATTAACAGCCCAAGATGGCATAATTTCCATGTGTGCCATGGTTTCCTATTGTTTGTTGAATGTAAAGCATTTGGATGGTGATGTTTTGTTTTGTTATGTTTTGAGCCTGATTGTAATCATTCAGCAGAATTTGCGGGTGCACATTGGCCCGTTAGTGCATACACCCCCCCACGGTGCTGCCATATGCGCTGTTGCAGAGGATGCTGAGAGTGTCCTTATAGGCTGCTATATAAGAGGAAGAAGAGGAACCACTGGGTCTTTCGCTTGGTCGGTGTCTGGAGTGTATGTTTGAAAGTGCAGTCTGAGAGAGTGTTGCTGAAGTTTTAAGGTGCTCTTTGTGTTTGTAAAAAATACTGCAAGCACAAGGCAAACTAAGCAGGACATCAATTAGGACAGAATGAACGTTTGTTCTGTCCACATTTATGTCTTGCTTAGTTTGCCATGTGTTTTCAGTGTGTTTTGTGGGTAAATGCAGGGATTAAAACTGTCTTCCAAATATTGTTTTGTTGTTTTTTATACAGTCTTACTTTTTTGCTGTTTGGTGTTTTTTGTTCTGGTGGCTTTGTTTCTTGAGTCAGGTTTAGGTGCTTTGCTTTAATGTTTTTGTGTATTTTTGGGCTATATTTATTTTAAAATTATTTTAATTAATTTTATATTATTGTTTTGTTGATGTTTAGAATTTGTTGTTGTTTTTATGTTGTCTCCGGGCCGGACCTGAAAAAAAGGACTCTGTCCAGTGTCCCTACCCGGTTAACAAATAAATAAATAAAAAAATGAATACAAATATCCATGGTAGTTTTTTTCTTTTGTGTATAGTTATGAAGATTCTAAATTGAGAAAGTGTCTCTTTGATTTGGTACAGTATTCCACTGTAATGTAGCTGCACCTTCAAGATATCAGTCTAGGATGTTTGGAATTGGGTGATTATGATACAGTGGGAATTTTTTTCAGAAATTTAGGAATTTTCCATTTAGAATGTGATTTAATTCTGAGTAAGACTTCAGAACTAGAATCCTGAATCCTAATTCCCTATGTAAAATTATATTTTACCATTAATTTGATAAAGGATTTCCAGACTACAATCCTGAAAATCCTAATTCTAAGAAATTGCAACAAGGTCTGATAATCCTGATTCTGAGTCCACAATTCCTAACATCGCTGTTGTTTGTATCTTGTCCAGCAGCAAAGATATTATGGAGATCGATTTTCAAAAGGGCGAGAATGGCACAATCCCCAGGTGTGCCGAACATATAGTACATGGGACTTGCGGCATTCTCCCGGCCAGCAGTTGGGATTTTCCATCCTGTGCACCAATTGCCATGAGTTAGACTGACTTTTTCTGGTCTAACATGCGGCAATCCTGGGTAACCTTTTTATGGGACTTGTGCCAAATACTTGGCACAAGCTGCCATGAATCGGGTAGAGTGTCGAAACTGTGCCCAGCCTACCAAAATCAGGCTCAGTTGTGGTAAAGGTGTTTGGCGTAGCTGCACCAAAAAACGTGTTTGATGCTGGGCTTGTTGCAAGCCGTGCATCCCCCTTTGAAAAGTGGGCTCATTATATCTTAAAGGGGACATGACATTTGTTCTAATTGGCAGCTGTTTATAAAGTTCTTATTCTCAGAAACAATATTCATTCTCCTAAAGTATTCATATCTAACTGTACCTGAATAAAAAGTGATAGGCACAACTGTAATTTGCATTGTTGTGTTTTTATGGGCAGCATTATGTTACAATTCACTTCATGGAATCACTTATGTGGAGTTTTTACTATGTCACGATTTGTGTACAGAATGCTAATTATGAGCTGTTGACCTATCAGAACCCTGTTTAGAGTTCTGTGCCCAAACCATGACATAGTTAAAACTCCAACTTATTGGTTCCATGAAGAGAACTGTAACAGAATGCTGCTCATAAAAACAAGACAATGCAAAATACAGTGGTTTGTATCACTTTTTATTCAGGTACAGTTAAATATGGATAATTTGGGTGAATGCATATCATTTCTGAGAATAAGAACTTTATAAACAGCTGCCAATTAGAAATGATTTCCTGACATCTTTAAAGTTAGATATGTCATCAGTAAAGATATTATCTGTTATCTTGCCTTTTGTATCGCCATTGACGTTGTAAATATCAATCTCTGTGTATAATTTATATAATTTGGGGGTGGCTTGGAGGATAAAAATGTAGAGATCTGAATAACTCTGAGAACCTCTTTCTGCCTGCCTCCTGGTATTTTAAGCCTGTCTTGCTTTGCTTTGCCTGCTGTTCATACAAAGGGATCAGATGCAAATTGAACCCTAGTGCAGGAGTTGGAATAGTGCTGGTGTGGTGTGGCTCAGGCTGCTTGTTGTCCTGATGTGCCACTTCCTGAGTGGCAAAGAGGAGCAGATGCCCAATGAGGACTGCCGTCTCCACCAGGTCCTCTTCAGACTGCACTGTATGTGTAGCTAGTGAGTGCCTTGTAACAGACAGGACTGACCATCCCTCTCTTTCCCGGATGAGCTGGCTAGGAAATGAATCACACTTGTTGCTGCTATGCTGACAGCTGTTTTTATCTCTCCCTCAGCGCCCAGGTCTGGCGAAGGGGTTAATTTACGTGAGAGTGTTGTAATAATTAGTTAGCCCACAGTGTGTTTGACAGTACTTAACCAGATGTGAAAGGTTTGTCTCAGAGGTCCTTCACAACAACCCCTGCTGACACACACACACCACACACACACACACACACCACACACAGCTGTAATGACTTTGTGTGGCTGATGATGATACCCCCATGCCTCTGCTGTGTGGCACTACTTCAAATCATTTGTTTGTTTCCTGTAGGAAAACGGTAATTTCATTGTTAGTAGTTTTGGATTTATTCTCTTGTTTCTCCTGAGGTTAAAAATAAATTCCACAGCTTTCATTTTTGAAACAGAAAATAATGGGTTCTGTGTAGAAGTTCCGTTATTGTTTTTGTGGCTGTGAAACACTTGATTGGGTCCAAATCTGAATGTCATTCCAATTTTATGGAGGTCAAAATGCATCTTATGTTCCAACTTCTGGAAATTAGTAATTTAAGAGAGAGAGGGACCAGTTTTGGACGTTATCTTACAATATTTGCCTCTCTGCTGATGAAATTTAAAAGATATGTGGCAGAGTAGACACTCAGGAGTTACAAAATGAAAAGAAACTTGGCATAATTACAAAAGTTTTCCAGATTATAATAACTAAAGTTCAATGCCAAAAAGTGCAAAGTTATGCACACTGTAGAAAGAACCCAAAATGGACTACAGTACCAGATTGGGGAGGGTGGTGCAGCTAACTGAGGAGAGGGACCTGGGGGTTATCGTTAGTGACAACCTAAAAGTCCACTGTTCAGTGCAACAAACTGTATGGGAAGGCAAACAGAATGCTAGGATGTATAGGAAGGGGATTTAATAGTTGGAGGAAGGAGATGATACTGCCTCTGTATAGGTCCCTAGTGGCTGCACCTGGAGTTCTGCACGTAGTTCTGGAGTCCACACCTCAAGAAAGACCAGAACCGCATAGAGACCATGCAAAGGAGGACCAAAAAGATGACTGATTGATAGGTAGGTAGGTAGATAGATAGATAAATAGACAGACAGATAATGCATTTATAGACACGTTTCTGAAAACCACAGTGCTTTACTGGGATTGCTTAATAACATTCTAAAAGTCACTGTGTCCTTAGAATTTTTTAAAATTCAAACAGTAGCCATTTTCTCCTCACTAAGTTACTACAAATAATGTCAGATTACTTGCCAGTCACTTTTAGCCTCCTCTAGCAATCCAGTGTGGAAGAAATGTTTTGTGGAAGCAGCGATCCACAAACTGAGATATAACATAAAAAAAAGAAAACAGATTTAACTAGAAGCAGTAGACATGTCACGCTGTCACCAGCTCGACTTGATTGCATTGAGTCGGACTGCGATGAGCTGAACACCAAAGAAAAAAATACTGCGTGGGCTAGTCCCTGTGCTAACCGACTGGGCGATATCCTGCTTAATTAAACTGATAGGCAAAATATCCCCCTGGCTGCATTAAATAACAGCTGGCAGCAAGCAGTATTCAGGTACCAGGTACTGTGCTGTGCGCGTGCCGGCCTCAACCACCACTTGGACTTCCTGGCAGTCAGCCATAATGTGAGCCTGACTGGACATCTGATTTTCAGGCCCGCAAAATAACATATTGACTAGTGTGCTGAAGAAGCTTAGAAAAGATCAAAAGGACACGACGACTCACCACCCTGCACTCACTGCCGCAGACCTAGAACAGCTCAGGAAATTTGAAGTCTTCTCTATACCACATTTGGCCTATTACAGAAGGTCTGGTTTGATATTCAAATCCACATGGCCAGGTGTAGTCGACAGGGGCTAAGGGACCTTAAAGTGAACTCGTTCCTGGTAGAGACTGATGAAAATGGGCAGTAATATGTGACCCTGGTACATAATGAAAGTACAAAGAACCACAAAAACTCAGCAGAAGCCAATAAAGAAAACTTGTGGGTTCATGTATACTGAACCTGAAAATCCTCTGTGCCCAATCAAATCATTCATAAAGTACCTGTCAAAGCTGCCATCTGATCCACCTGCATTTTATCTACATCCTTTACGCAAGCCACAAGGATATTTAAATACACAGGGTTGCTGGTACTCTTAAGAAGCCAGTGGGTAAAAACTACCTTGGAGCACTGATTCTGAAGCATAGCTCTGAAGCCAAACTGTCCAAGAGGTACACAGATCACAACATGCGAGCGACAGCTGTCCAGCTCTTGTCAAACACAGGCCGTAACAGGGCACAGGTCCGAGAGCAGTCTGGCCAATTACTGGTCTACAAACAACACAGATCAGAAGAAGTGGAGCGCAATCCCGGGTGGGCAGTAGGAACAGAAGAAAGAAGAGCCTGAAGTGCAGCTACAAGGGAAAAATCTAGTTAGCAGCTCTGCTATGCTTCCTGGAGGGACCAGCACCACCCTAACGTCAGTCTCTGGAAGCATGTCAACATGTGAGCTGTAACTTTTTTGCCCCTAACAGTTTTGCAACCTGCAGCAAGTAGCAGGCTCAGTAATTTTTTTTCTCCAACCCCTCAATGGAACATTTTTTTAAATGTAATTCCAATTTGTGTGGTTCCAGGGTATACATTGACAAAAGATGAGTGCCTTTCCGATACCCAGGTTTGCAGCTGTCCTGGTATTACAGCTGCAAATGCAGAGAATAGTATTCTGAGCTGGCATTGGTTCAAGTCCCAGCTAGGCACATATTTCTTTCTCACTTCTAAACTGTGTTTCAAATCTATGCACACCACACTCCTTGTAAATAAAATAGAGAATAATGCATGGGGTGGTGTAGTATGACAATTTACTACACACCCGGGGTGTGTGATGCTGCATAAGCTCCAAGAGTGGAGCTTGAGGAGTATGTAAAAATATCACACACCAAGGGTGTGTATTAAACTCATGTATTACACTCTACCCCATGGTTACTTTTTATAATTTCTGCCCTTCAGTTCCCCCAACCCCGCAGCTAAAGGCAGGCATGGGAGTTCTTCCCTGTGTAGGCGTCTGTCTTATGAGTTCTCACCTAGCTCCTCTTATCAAGGACTGCTGCAATATCTTTCAAAACAAAACAATTGTCCTGCCAAGCCCCCAAACTAAACCGCAGTTTTCTCACTTTTTTATGCTTGATGACGAACGTCTGAGCATGACCGCTTTTGGTTTGGGGTCAAAATCATGTTCGACTGACCACTTTCGGTTTTATGGATGGCGGGGGATAAAATTCTTGCATGCAGGATAGTCAGTGTTTTAAAAATATTTAGTGTGGTCTGCTAATTTGGCTTTTTAAAAGTGCTGAGAAAAACTGGCCCAGCGTGTGCGAGAATGCTGTGCTCTGAACGAGTCTCGAGCGCCATTGCTTGTGCTTGCTGTAATAACCAGCCGGTTATTACAGCAAACAATAAATGGCCATCACCAGTGAACAATTGCTGGCCAGTTATTGTAGTGTAATTCTAATGTGTGTGGCTCCAGGGTGTGCATAGAGATGATGAGGGCCTTGGGGAGACACAGGTTTTCAGTTGCCCTAGTAGCACAGCTGGTAGTGTAGAGAAACGATATTCCAAGTTGGCCTGGAAAATCTCAGATCTCAGTTAGGGCACCTTTCTCTCTTCTGCTCACTTCTAAATTTTATTGCAAATATTCACACATGCCACTCCTTGTAAATAAAACATGTTTTTTGTGATTTGGGTAACTCCAGATATGTGCATTGAGAAAAGATGAGTGCCTTTGAGATCCACAGGTGTTCAGTTGTCCTGGTAGCAGAGCTGGTAATGCATCAGAATGGTAGTCAGAGCAGGTATAGGGTTCAAATCCCAATTAGGACACTTATTTGTTTCTCACTTCTTAAAGGGACACTGTCAGCCCTTTACTTAGTGTCTTTGCCGGTATGTATAAACGAGCTTGTACTGCCTGCAGCAGTCCATCTTGTGCTGCAATAGACACAACAGCAATGAATCCCCCACAAAAGTATTTACTTTTATGAATTTTACGAAAAGCAAAACCCTGTTGGTTTGCTCCTATTCTCCACACCCATTGCCAAAGTGTGTTCACATTTGTAAATGGGGCTGAAGCGCCAGGAGGCTCATTCACAGATTCTTCTACCCAAGTTCAGCTAAATACAGTTTCTAACAGTAGAAAGAAAGCTGAACTCAGGAAAGTGTTTCTTTTTTTAAAACTAGTGCTCAAAGTTAGGTAAATCACATTCTGAAAGTAGAGCCGTGATACTAGCCACGCACGTATGCATATGTATGTGTATAAATGTAATGTTTACACGTATGCCTAGTATCACGATTCGACTTTCAGACTGTGATTTAGCTAACTTTGAGAGCTCGTTTAAAAAAAAAAAAAAAAGAAACACTTTTCTGAACTCAGCTTTCTTTCTACTGTTAGAAACTGTATTTAGCTGAACTCGGGTAGAGAAGTCCATGAATGAGCCTTCTGACGCTTCAGTTCCATTTACAAAGGTGACCGAGCTTTGGCATTGGGGGTGGAGAATGGTAGTAGACCACAGGGTTTCACTTTTCCGTACAATTCGTAAATGTAAATATTTTTGTGGGGAATTCATTGCTGCTATGTCTACTGCAGCACAAGACAGACTGTTGCAGGCAGTACAAGCTTGTTTATGAATAACAGCAAAGTCAGTAAGTAAAGGGCTGACAGTGTCCCATTAATTGTATTTTAAATATGTGCATACTGCACTTCTTGAATATAAAAAAAAAATGTTATCCTGCAAATATAAATTGGAAACATAACTATTCAGTAAGAGCTTGGATGTGTGGCCATTCTCAAACTGGGGTGCTGTCACTGCCAAGAGGCAGGAGGGATGGGCAAAATGGACCAGTTCCCTTCCATTATCACAATATGATGTTGCTATGGGAGAAGTAACAAGCAGCCCTATGAATATAGTTTATTGCAACACTTCTTATGTTTTATATACTATGTCTTTCCTAGATTGGTATGCCAAAATTCTTCACAGATGTACAACAAATAAAATAATAAAATGAAGGTTAGGCAGGGACCAAACAAGCCAGATAAGTGAAGAACAACTTATAAAAATATTAAACTTTGACAGAAACAAGTTAGGGTAAAGTCACAAATGCAAGGTATAATATATAGGTGTTTTTTTTTTTTGTTGAGATTTGAAAAGTGGAACAGTCAAGCCAGCAGATATTGGTAGTCAGCTCAAGACTTTTTTTCCCTTTTTTTTTAATTTTTTTTATGGAATATATGGAATAATGACCGAAGAACCAGTCATTTATTGGGGCGTCACCCTTGGCCATTAACTCCAGCAAGACATTGATTTCCCTGGAAATTGCTGGCTCTGAGGTTGCTGCTTTTTTTTGTCATTTGAAGTCTAAATTTGACTATTAATCATTTGTTCTCCTTTTTTAAGAACACTTTTTACTTGCATGTTGTGGAAAAGTGCTGCCATTGGTTGTTTCTAGGAGTTCTGCATCTGGCACATCAGTCATCAGAGACTGCATTGAGCTCATGAATATTCAATTAGACTTATGATACGTCTTAATGGCAGCCCTTGGTAGTGGGGTCTTGGGATGGGCAGGTCATTCCTGGTTCAGGTTTAGAAAGGACTTGGAAGAAGACACAAGACACCCTTATAACTATAAGGGACAAAGGAACTATATATATATATATATATATATATATATATAGAGAGAGAGTGTGTGTGTGTGTGTGTGTGTGTGTGTGTGTTGTGTGTGTATATATATATATGTATGTGTATATATGTATATATCAATATATATAATGTGTGTATCTCTCTGTGTCTGTCTCTCTCTCTCTCTATATATATATATATTAATGTATACACACACCTATATCTATGGCAAATAACGTCAAACACTGGTGTTGCCTCGTGCATCATGCTCCATCGCTGGCAACTCAGATTAGGGAGTGGATTCAGGTGCTGGGGGGTGGTGTGGTGTGGGAAGAGCTGAGCTGGGAGTGGATTCAGGTGCTGGGGGGTGGTGTGTGGGAAGAGCTGAGCTGGGAGTGGATTCAGGCGCTGGGTGTGTGGTGTGGGAAGGGCTGAGCTGGAAGAGGATTCAGGCGCTGGGTGGGTGGTGTGGGAAGGGCTGAGCTGGAAGTGGATTCAGGCGCTGGGTGGGTGGTGTGTGAAGGGCTGAGCTGGGAGTGGATTCAGGCGTGGGTTGGTGGTGTGGGAAGGGCTGAGCTGGAAGAGGATTCAGGCGCTGGGTGGGTGGTATGGGAAGGGCTGAGCTGGAAGTGGATTCAGGTGCTGGGTGGGTGGTGTGTGAAGGGCTGAGCTGGAAGTGGATTCAGGCACTGGGTGGGTGGTGTGGGAAGGGCTGAACTGGAGTGGATTCAGGCGCTGGGTGGGTGGTGTGGGAAGGGCTGAACTGGGGTGGATTCAGGCGTTGGGTGGGTGGTGTGGGAAGGGCTGAGCTGGAAGTGGATTCAGGCACTGGGTGGGTGGTATGGGAAGGGCTGAGCTGAAGTGGATTCAGGTGCTGGGTGGGTGGTGTGGGAAGGGCTGAACTGGGGTGGATTCAGGCGCTGGGTGGGTGGTGTGGGAAGGGCTGAGCTGGAAGTGGATTCAGGCGCTGGGTGGGTGGTATGGGAAGGGCTGAGCTGGAAGTGGATTCAGGTGCTGGGTGGGCGGTGTGTGAAGGGCTGAGTTGGAAGAGGATTCAGGCGCTGGGTGGGTGGTGTGGGAAGGGCTGAGCTGGAAGAGGATTCAGGCACTGGGTGGGTGGTGTGGGAAGGGCTGAACTGGAGTGGATTCAGGCGCTGGGTGGGTGGTGGGAAGGGCTCAGCTGGAAGTGGATTCAGGCGCTGGGTGGGTGGTATGGGAAGGGCTGAGCTGGAAGTGGACTCAGGTACTGGGGTGGTGTGTGAAGGGCTGAGCTGGAAGAGGATTCAGGCGCTGGGTGGGTGGTGTGGGAAGGGCTGAGCTGGAAGTGGATTCAGGTGCTGTGGGGTGGTGTGGTGTGTGAAGGGCCGAGCTGGAAGAGGATTCAGGCGCGGGTGGGTGGTGTGGGAAGGGCTGAGCTGGGAGTGGATTCAGGCGCTGGGTGGGTGGTGTGGGAAGGGCTGAGCTGGAAGTGGATTCAGATGCTGGGTGGGTGGTGTGGAAGGGCTGAGCTGGAAGTGGATTCAGGCGCTGGGTGGGTGGTGTGGGAAGGGCTGAGCTGGAAGTGGATTCAGGCGCTGGGTGGGTGGTGTGGGAAGGGCTGAGCTGGGAGTGGATTCAGGCGCTGGGTGGGTGGTGTGGGAAGGGCTGAGCTGGGGTGTGTTCAGGCGCTGGGTGGGTGGTGTGGGAAGGTCTGAGTTGGAAGTGGATTCAGGCGCTGGGTGGGTGGTATGGGAAGGGCTGAGCTGGAAGTGGATTCAGGTGCTGGGTGGGCGGTGTGTGAAGGGCTGAGTTGGAAGAGATTCAGGCGCTGGGTGGGTGGTGTGGGAAGGGCTGAGTTGGAAGAGGATTCAGGCACTGGGTGGGTGGTGTGGGAAGGCTGAACTGGGAGTGGATTCAGGCGCTGGGTGGGTGGTGTGGGAAGGGCTCAGCTGGAAGTGGATTCAGGCGCTGGGTGGGTGGTATGGGAAGGGCTGAGCTGGAAGTGGATTCAGGTACTGGGGGTGGTGTGGAAGGGCTGAGCTGGAAGAGGATTCAGGCGCTGGGTGGGTGGTGTGGGAAGGGCTGAGCTGGAAGAGGATTCAGGTGCTGTGGGGTGGTGTGGTGTGTGAAGGGCCGAGCTGGAAGAGGATTCAGGCGCTGGGTGGGTGGTGTGGGAAGGGCTGAGCTGGAAGTGGATTCAGGCGCTGGGTGGGTGGTGTGGGAAGGGCTGAGCTGGAAGTGGATTCAGGCGCTGGGTGGGTGGTGTGGGAAGGGCTGAGCTGGAAGTGGATTCAGGCGCTGGGTGGGTGGTGTGGGAAGGGCTGAACTGGGAGTGTATTCAGGCGCTGGGTGGGTGGTGTGGGAAGGGCTGAACTGGGAGTGTATTCAGGCGCTGGGTGGGTGGTGTGGGAAGGGCTGAGCTGGAAGTCGATTCAGGCGCTGGGTGGGTGGTGGGAAGGGCTGAGCTGGAAGTGGATTCAGGCGCTGGGTGGGTGGTGTGGGAAGGGCTGAGCTGGAAGTGGATTCAGGCGCTGGGTGGGTGGTGTGGGAAGGGCTGAGCTGGAAGTGGATTCAGGCGCTGGGTGGGTGGTGTGGGAAGGCTGAGCTGGAAGTGGATTCAGGCGCTGGGTGGGTGGTGTGGGAAGGCTGAACTGGGAGTGGATTCAGGCGCTGGGTGGGTGGTGTGGGAAGGGCTGAACTGGGAGTGTATTCAGGCGCTGGGTGGGTGGTGTGGGAAGGGCTGAGCTGGAAGTGGATTCAGGTGCTTGGGGGTGGTGTGGTGTGGTGTGGTGTGTGAAGGGCTGAGCTGGAAGAGGATTCAGGCACTGGGTGGGTGGTGTGGGAAGGGCTGAGCTGGAAGTGGATTCAGGCGCTGGGTGGGTGGTGTGGGAAGGGCTGAACTGGTGCTGCCATGTGACAGTGATCCCATCCATGTAGTGTGGGCGCTGAGTTCTGCTATAACAACCCTGGGTGGTGGTTCTTGGAGCTTGCTCCTCCCCAGGAGGGATGTTACACACATGTAAGGCCTGCATGGGCCTTGCTCTGCACTGCAGGGGAGGAGGCTGGCATGGGGAGAAACAAGAGAAAACCTTCACCCCTCTGCTGTCAAAATGGCAGTTGCCAGTATACCTGAACTCCTCTACTTTGCTCTCCATCAGTGTGAAAGCAAAAGGAGTGCCTTTGGGGACTGGATGGTTGCCAGGCAGATGACCCAACAGAGAGAGTAACAGCTGGCCAAGGGGGGGGAATGCAATATGAAAAGAGAATATACTTTTCTAAATGGAATCTTTTTTTTCTGGGGTTCTATGCCGGTTTCTCTGGATTTCCCAACCTTGCAACAGATTGCTTCTGGAGTATGTCCCATCACATAGCCTCGTCCCAAGACCATTTTATGTCCCACTCGTAATTTGGGAACAAATGGAATCACTGATGGATGACTGTCCTGCATCCTGCCTCCTCTGTTGGTTGGTCTAGAATCTTAGGGCCTACCAGTCTCCTCCTCCTCCTCCTCCCTGCACCAGACCAGATTTAGGGTGACACTCCTTATAGATACTGTGATGGGAAGGGGCCTGCTGAGGGGGTAAGCAGGAAGAGCAGAAGTGGTTGGGAGTCATATAATGCGTCTGACCCATCAATCAACCTTCCATCAGCAGAGACTTGGTCCATACAGAAGTCCAAATGAGAGCTGTCACCTTCCTTACCCAAGTGGGAATAGAATGGCAAAAACATGGGGCATGATTCAGAGACGAGCCGGACTGGCGCAAGCCTAGGGTGCATTTGGTGCATGGGGCTTGTGGCCCATCAACTGGGATTCACGATCCCATGTGCCATTTGCTGCAGGATAGACCAGTTTTTTGCTGCTCTAACTTTATGGCAAATGGGGGGACCTTTTTATGGGGTTTGCACCAAATAGTTGGCACAAGCCTCTGTAAAGTAGGGAAGGTGTTGCAAATGTGTGCAACCTTTCTGAATTGGGCACAAGCTGCGTCAGTGTGTTTGGTGCAGCTGCAGGTTTGACGCAGGGCTTGATGCAAGCCCTGCATCAACCTTTCTGAATCAAATCCATGCTGTCCTTAATGGCGAATGCTGAAATAAGGCATCTTGTTTTTGGCTCCCAGACTCCATGCCCCTCCTTCTCCCTCTGCCTAATTTTGACTCCTTCCATGTGGGGGTGTGACCATAAAGCCATGGAGCTGTAGGCCAACCTTGGAGGATGCCTCCTCCAATCAGGGATCAGAGCAGAGGCCATGCCTGAGTAGTGTTATTCCCAGGGTTCCAAGGGGCAGAATGTGACTGGGTACATGGAACTAATGGTAGCCTCTCCAGCTGCAGTGATGGGTATCTTGCTAGTGGACTGGCTGTTTGGGGGAAGTGGAGAGACTCTTATTTTTTTAAGCTGGAATTATTTTCTTTCTGCCTGCTTTACTTTGTAAATAATGCTTTTTCCCGTTTAAGCACACTCTTCTAATTACACGGCAAGCATTCCGTAACTAACATTTGTGATGCACTAATTTACGGCATAATTACAACATAGTTGCCACCTAAACATAAAAGCATTGCCTTGTGTTATTCTAGACACTGGCTCAAAACGATCAGCGCCTTTATTGCCTCATAAAACAGCTTTCGAGGGGGTAGGGTGGAGAGGGGAAATCATATCAGATCAATAGTTGTGACACCCAACTGTAAAATTGCGTGGTTTGTAGTTTTAACACTTATCGCCAGTTGACTTGGCTGCTACCCTGCTGCTTTCGCAGCAACGTTTTGTTTTATAGTGTCTCACATATGACATTGGATAATTGTTTTTTGGGGGGCAAGCTTGCTTTGCAATAAAATCGTTTTAAAGGAGCACTGCATTTCTACTGCAGGCCTGTATCTTCAGTAGAAGGCATTTTTTGAATACTGGTTTAAATTCTGTTACTGTTCCTTCTGTACTGGCCTTTTCGTAAAGTCACTAGGTGTTTCTGATTTACACACTGGTTATAAGGACCATTTTAAAACTGTATGATGTAATTCATGTCCTTTTTTTAAGGGGAACAGTCAGCACTAAGAGCCCCACACCCAAGTGTGGGCCTGGTCCTAATGTGCAGTTTTTAGGTATGCATCCCCCACCGTGACCCGCCAGGCGGAGTTAGTATGCAATGACCTCAGCGTACGATCCGGCGTGTTCCCACCCTCAACATGCAGAGGTCCGCCGCCCTATCCGACAAGGCCAGGCAGCATGGTCCCCAGGCTGCTGTGCCCCAGCCAACGTTGGGGTTGGTAGGCAGGTGCCGAATCCCCGGAGCGGGCAGTCCCTGGATGTTCCACCTCCTCCCTCCTGGCTGACCATCCGAGGTCTTCTCCCGATCCCTGTTGTCAGTGCTGCAGATGGTAGCACTACCACTGGGCTGGCGGGACGTCCCCAATGTGCACTTTATTTGCAAAAATATTTTTTTACTTACTGTTTACTGCAGTACAGTTGATTGTATCAGACTGATTCTGCTGACTTTTAAGCTGACATTTTCTGTAACTACAAATCCCAGAATCCCCTAGGGCTGACATCGGAACAGGGCTGCAGGAGTAGGAGATTCAATACCCTGTAGTGCATGTTAGAGTTTAGTAAGCTCTGACCTTTTGTTTGCTGGACCTGCTGTCCTCCCAGTGGGCTAAGTTGGAGATCAGAAAACTGTGCTAAGCCCCAGGAAAAGAGTGGGCCTGGCAAACATCTGATCTGAGATTTCAGAAGTTCTAACATGCATTGCTATGGCAACCAGATGTGATGTCACAATTACAGGATTGCTGATGTCACATCTAGACAAGCAGCAAGAAAGAGTAGATGACCAAGCGACTTAAGATCCTGTTTCCATGAAAATTTAAGTATGCGAGGAAAGTAAGTAAATGAAATATGAACTAAGTTATATTATGTTTCGTCAAAGTGGTCTCTGTGGTGGTTAAAGCTTGGAATAGAGGGACTCACAGTAACAAAAACTTGAAAAACGCTTAATATTTAAAAAAGGGTCACTGTGTTGAACGGTACTTGCATGCAACAGATGTGTAACTGCTGCGGTTGATCTCTGTTGCACGTAATTAATGATTACCTACCTGCCTGCATTATGTTATGAATGAGGGATTTCTCCCTCAGAACCGACCTACTGACAGTGCTAGAGCATGCAGTGAAATCACAGTCCCGTGCTTGTGGTATCATGGTTGATTCCATGGCGAAGGATTGGGATGTCACAGATACAGGACTCTGATGTTGCTGCATGCCGAAACACTAGCAGTAGGCAGAGATGGGCAAGCTATGCAAATTTTAACTAAAGAGTCAACATGAGCTGAGCCACGGGATCTAATAGCTAAGCATATGCATTCCACCAGTGAGTTAAAAGTAGGGTCCCACTACTGCGTTAACTAGGGTCAGGCGGGAAAACGCGCACGAGCTGAATGACCACAGGTGACTTGGCTCTAATGTGGCTCATGATTGTGTAAGGCATAGAATCAAGCTAGAGCCAGGTATTGAACTTGGAAGAGGTTCAGGTCACCCTTGGCCTGCATATGCCAAGTGTAGCTGGGATGTGTGGGAGAAAGCTCTTGTTTAAACATCTTCAATAATGAGCAAAAAATAGAAAGGCTGTTGAAAAATATAAACGGGATATGGTTTAAATTTTGTCTTATTTTGGTTTATCCCAGCACAAAAATCTTTTTTTTTTTTTTTTTATAACTGTTCATTTTCCCCTGGTCAGACTCCTCCTACCACCCTGACAGTTCCTTACTTTCTCCTGAGCTGTGCTGCATTGCTCCTCAACCCCGTGGCCCAGCCAGTGGGGAGGCTTTCCTCCCTTTAGGAATGTGATATGGTATGTGGGACAGGCAGGGCCATGAGATCTGGAAGTGAAGGCACCATCATCCTTGCGGCTGCCATTTTTTCCTGTACACTCTTCACCCCCTACCTCACCACCCTTTGTCATTTGCACCCCAGCCGATAGGTCTGCACACACATAACTGCCCCCTCCCCCCCAGTGAGCCGGCAAGTTCCATGGCCCACTGCAGGGAGTCGCTAGGTAGTGGAACACAGTGCCTTCTCTTCCCAGCTGGGATGAGCTGCCATGGACGGCACTACTCCAGCCCTGGCCACTGCGGGATGAGTGACAGGAATCTGCACCCATACCTAGGTCACCCACATGGTAGCACAATGCGCTAACATTGGGCCACCAGCCAGTCTCTCACATCTCTTTAAAGCGGCTATAATTTTGTTAATCGGCAGTAAATGCAATAATTTAGTTTTTTAGCAGTAATGTAAGTTTTACGTCTGTAGATTCATCATCAGTATCTTTTCAGTTCCAGCAGGAATTTTTTAAAACTGTAGTCATGACTCGTTTTGCAGTTCATGACTGAAACCAATGAATATGGCCACTGCTGGCAGTTTTTAAAAGTCTCTTCTCATGGGGTTATTTTTTGACAGTACGTACATGCTAGATTCATACTGTAGAAATTTCAGAATGGTGTCAGACACATTTCTGATGTCAAACAGCACTACAGCACAACAAGATGTTTTGTTTTTATCGTTGTTGAGATAGCAAGAGAGTTGGAACTTTGAAAACACTTCGAAACCACATATCTCAGTTCATGAGTGAAATAAAATGGGAATAAAAACTGGTACACTGATAGTTTTGCTTCTGCTAACTGTTGTCTATATTATCTTACAAAACGTCTTGCAATACTACTGATTTAAAGCCACTAGCACCATAGGCGTATAAATATCTTTCATTTCCTTTCCAGGAACGTTCAGTGGACCCAAAGGCCCCTTTAAAGAGCTAGTGTACTGCCTATAACTAATATTAGTTTTTCAAAGCAGTCAACCATTACCTTTTATATCTGAGGTACTTTTTATTTTCCCTTTGGTTAATTAGAAGATTATTTACCTGATGTTAGTAGGTGTGATGTGTGGAACAGCTTTTTGCCTGTAGCTGACATATCTAGCTCTGTTCGCGCCATTACACATTGTGATCTCACTGACTGTGCCATCACTGCTGCTTAGGAATAGCCACTCAGTAGCTGCCAGGTCAGTCACCTGTGATGTCACTGTCAGTGAGGTACAGTACACATGATGGAGTAGTGGGAGGGATAGAGGTAGATATGTCAGCTGCCAGGCTAAGAGCTGTTCCACACAGCCAGTACAATATTATCACATAGAAGACTTTCTAATGAGCAAAAGGAAAAAGAAAAATGCTTCAGAAATAGAAAGTTACAACTGACTTCTTAAAATTTGTATTATATTCTTGTCTACCTGTTTGGACTCCACTAGCTCTTTAATTTCTGATGATGACTTAAGTAGTGCCGGACAGAGCTGGTTCCAAAAGAAAAAAGTCTCCCTCCTAGAACTGGGCTGGTTCTAAAACTTAATCCTGAATGGTTCTTGGATGGTATCTGCTGCAGTCAGATACACCGGCTACCACCCCTTTTTTCAGATGCCATTAGATTTCGGATGCTATCGGATTTTAATGGTATCCGACCATGGATCTGATCACCTCGAATTCCTTGTATGGATCCAATTGAAACCACAGGATCTGATCAGATCACCACTATCCAAGGGTTAGTTCTTGAAATCCGATCCTTTTGATCCCAACATCCAACCTTAGATCCCCAAAACCTGATTGGGTTTCCAAAATTCTAGCTCAGTGAGATGGAGCTCAGAGTCAGAGATGGATAGTGGGACTATCCATCAGAGGGCACACAGATTCCCAAATACACTATCCGAGCACCCCTTCCCCAGCACCCTTCACCCAAAAACAGCAAAGCTGTTCTAGGGCTTTGAATGCAAATTAGTTAACCTGCAATTAACATGTAATTAATGTACAAATACATGGACATTAATAGGTTCAAAAAGAACTTTTAATACAAGAACTTTAAGGAGTTCCATAAGAGATGTATCTAAATAGAACCAGTTATGTTGCACCCATCTGTAGTATTGATTCACCCCACCCCCACCCCTCTGCTCTGACGTTCATGTGATCACCACAGAAAGTTCTGAGCATCACTGGTTACATAGATACATAGATACATAGACAGTGTCAGCAGATAAGGGCCTATGGCCCACCCAGTCTGCCCATTTGAGCTTGTAAGTTCAGTTTGTTTTCCTAGAAGTCTGTTGCACCTTACCCCTGACCTCCAGAATTCCTTTATGTCTATCCCATGCATTCTTAAATCCCGTGATTGTTTCAGCCCCCACCACTTCCTCTGGCAGGGTGTTCCACTTGTCCACCACCCGCTCTGTGAAGAAATTCTTTCTCATGTTTCCTCTGAATCGTCCTCCTCCAACTTCATCCCATGCCCTCTAGTCCTGGAACATCTTTTTCGCTTAAAATAGTGTTTTCCTGCACCCTGTTCTTCCCTGTAAGATACTTGTATGTCTCTCTATCATATCCCCTCTCTCCCTCCTCTCCTCCAGGGAGTACATGTTCAGTTCCTTCAACCTGTCTTCATAGGACTTGTGATGCAATCCATGCACCATCTTTGTTGCCCTCCTCTGAACCTTCTCTACCCTGTCTATGTCCTACGTAGGTATGGTCTCCAGAACTGTACACTGTACTCCAGGTGGGCCTCACTAGTGTCTTGTATAGCGGAATTATGACCTCCTTTTCCTGCTGGTAATGCCCCTGTCTATACATTCCAGCATCCTATTTGCTTTACCTGCTGCCTTGTCACACTGTTTCCCTACCTTGAGGTCATAGAGGTGATAACCCTAAGATCCCTTTCCTGCTTGGCATGCTATATCCTCACCCCCAACTGATATATTGTGCCAGGGTTTTGTGCCCCATATGCATTATCTTGCACTTCTTTGCATTGAATTTCAACTGCCAAACCCCTGACCATTCTTCAAGTTTCTGCAGGTCGCTTCTCATTCTGTCTACACCTCTGGTGTGTCTGCTCTGTTACAGAGCTTTGTGTCATCAAGCGAACAGGTGAAATTCTGCCTTCCTAGGTCCTGCGCCATGTCACTGATGAAGATGTTGAATAGGACCGGTCCCAGCACTGATCCTGTGGTACCCACTGGTCACTCTTCCCTCTGTGAGTGACAGCCATTTACCACCACCCTCTGTGTCCTGCCACCCAGCCAGTTACCTACCCACCACACTACTGTCCTGCCCACACCCACATTCCCCAGTTTGTGTAATAGTCTTCTATGTGGCACAGTGTCAAAGACCTTGCTGAAGTCCAGATAGGCCATGTCCACTGCCCTCCCCTGATCCACCTTAGTCACCCAGTCAAAAATTCAATGAGGTTGGTCTGACATTACCTCCCCTGGTGAAACCATGCTGCCTTGGGTCCTGTAGTCCATTGACAACCAGATGTTCCACCAATCCTCCTTCAGTAGTGCTTCCATGATCTTCCCACTACCGAGGTGTGAGGCTGACTGGTCTGTGGTTCCCTGCTTCCTCTTTGTTCCCACTTTTGTATAAGGGGACTACATCTGCTGTCCTCCAGTCTTTGGGTACCTCCCCTTTTTCCAGTGATTGGCTAAACAGGATAGCCAGAGGTTCAGCCACCACCTCTCTTAGTTCTTTACGGACCCTGGGGTGCACCCCATCTGGCCCCATTGCTTTATCAACTCTTATTACTTCCAGTTCCTTCAGGACCCTTTCTCGTAAAGGGACTTGTCCATTTCTGCACCATCTCACCCCTTGTATCCCTTCAGACCCATTACCTCCTCTTCCTCAGAAAGACTGAGCAGAAATACCTGTTCAATATGTCAGCTTTACTGTTGTCATCCTCCTCGGCCCCCATCCTCCCCCTTCAGTCTCACTATCCCTCCCTTTGTTTTTCTTTTTTCACTTATGTACCTGTAAAAGGTTTTGTCCCCTCTACCCACTGATTTTGCAATGTGTTCTGTCTGAGCTTTGGCTTCCCTTACTGACCTCCCTGCCTCCTTTTGCTTCTCCTGGTACTTCTCCCTGTCCCCTTCTGCCTGTGTCTTTTTGTATTGCCTGAATGCAATCTTTTTGGCTTTCACTTTCTTTGCTACCTCTTTGGAAAACCATAATGGTCTCCTCTTCATTTTCCTCTTGCTAACCTGCTTAATACATAATTCTGTTGTTCTTGTAATCCCCATTTTAAATACTGCCCACTGTTCCTCAACCCCTGATTCCTGTCCCATTCCCCTTAATGCCTCTTTCAAGTATCTCCCCATTTTCCCAAAGTCTGCCCCCCTAAAATCCAGGTTCTCCTACCTCTACTGTTTATTCACAGGCCGCTGCACTGCTGACAGAAATATGGCAGCTAAATGGTAAAATGCATGGAATTTTTTACATGGCTAGTGAGAGAGAGTGTGTGTGTGTGTGTGTGTGTGTGTGTGTGTGTGTGTGTGTGTGTGTGTTTGTATGTATGGGGGGGCCTCTTAGCTGCTGAAATCTGTCACTTCTCCCCAAGCAACCGCCCTGGCGACCTCTATTCAAAGAGACATTGATTTTTATTTCCCCCTCTACGCAATTTTTTACCCAAAAAAAAAAAAAGAAAGAGCTTGTTGTAAGGCTACTGTCAGGGGACAGAGTATGCTCTATCACTGTCTTTCTCTTACTCGCTTTCTTTCACTCTGTCCTGTGTTTTCTCTGGTTCTCTCAACTAAGTTGTTTCTGTAGTCCCTGTCAAGTAAAGATGAAAGAACACGCATGCGGTTCACACACCAAAACCTGGAAAGCTGGCCTTCAAGCAAGTGCATGTCTGTTTTTTTTTTGTTTTTTTTTTATCTCATCCCTACCAAATGTCCTTTTTTACTCCACCACCCCATGCAGGGAAATAATACATTTCCTATACTTGGTAAGAACTATTTTTTTATATTTAAAATATGCAGAAGAATGGGAAAACATATGCCAAAAATATACATATATACATATATATGTATTCATGGACAATGTTTGGATAATACAGTCTCAATATAGAAAAGTGTTGCATGCAGGCTTCATATGTTGTGTGTCGTATACATAGCAACTGTCCCCCTAAGAACTAGGAAGGACCCTTACCTGCCCCAAAATGATAATTTTTATCACATATAATGTGGAAGGAAAGGGATTGTGGGAAGACAGCTAGTAAAATGATCTCGATTCTGCTGCTGTGTTTTAATGCACAGCTCGGATAGTGGAAGATCTGAAGAGCGCCTGTTCTTTTTGTGAATGAAGATGCCTGGGCTTTAAGTAGTTGATTTTATTAAGCTGATTCCAGTGGATTGAAGAAATATTTTCAAAAGAAGAGTTTGGGTTTAATGGTGACAGGGCTGGAGGCAAAGATCCTCTGTAATTTCATTTCTTGAGTCGCTGCACATTGTGAGGGAGTCAGTTTCTAGAACAAAATTGCCCGCCAAGTAAGGGGGAGAGAGAGAGAGAATGAAAGAGGTGAGAGAGTGTGTGTGTTGGGGGAGTGGGAGATGGAGAGGCGGAGAGAGGAGGGATAGAGAGGGAGAGAGAGAGACAGAGGGGGAGTGTGTGTGTGTGTGTGTGCGTGTGCGCGTGCATGCGCATTCATGCGTGTGTGTGTGTGTGTGTGTGTGTGTGTGTGCATTTTGTCTTCACAATAAACATACCTTGAGTTGAATGAGGATGCAGAGGTCTGAGAAGGGGCTACAAAATTATTTACATTGAAGCCATGATGAGGAACAATTTCCATCATGAGGTTGAGGTGGGTGAGAGTAGTTGCAAAGTGCTTGAATAATGTCCAGGAGTTGTATTTTGTTTGTTTTACTTTCTTTGTAGTGCTCCAGTCTCATATGGAGCCTCACACTCCTTTGATTTATACCGCAAATCATTCCATGCTTCTGGAGTGATCAACAATGACCCCTAGCATGCACTGATCCCCTTCCCCTTGCTCAAGCAACCTGGACTTCCTTTTCTGGGTGTGGCCAGTTGACTGCACCAGGAGTGACTGAACTGGAACCATTAAGTGCCATAGGCAGGGGTACATGGGACCCAGTGGTCTGAGTGCCATGGTGGAGGAGTGTATTAAAAAGTGGGGTGTCAGAATTGCATAGAACACCTCAGTCTGGGGCACTGTTCAGTTCAATGTCTGACCCTTCAATGCAAAAGTGAGGTATCGCTTGACCCCTCTGACCCCCTGGCTCCGCCGCCATGCCACAGCAGGATGGGGCAGTGTGGCAGTGTCATCGAAACATCCTTTCATGCGTGACAGGTGGTGAGGAAAGGTGTCATCAAAACTGTTGTCTGAGCCAACTCCTTTCCATGACTAGGACAAAATGTTAAAGGTGAACAGTTAGCACCAAGAGCCCCTGGTCACAGTTTGTACTTTACGTGCAAAAAATATGCTTGACTCCTCCCTGAACATCTTACTCTGTGTGACATCCAATCCATCTGCAAAGCAGTTAATACCAGACTAGGACTGTCCTACACAGCTACCTGCAACCTATCTCCTACAGCCTATTTTGCTATAGCCCAGGGCATTCTGTTGCTGAAACTTACCCATGGTTTGCCCGTCTTCTCAGCAGCCTCTAACACTGCAATAAATAAATGGGATGTTGTATACAACAATATCTATCACTTTGCACTGTCCTTAAATCGACATACTCACCACTGTACACTGTACTCGAACCTCGGGTATCTCCATACATCTACACTTTGTGACATCTCTTTGGGAGGAGACATCTGCAATACCATGAAGAATCAGATGCCTTTGTCACTTGCCTCACTCCCGATGCCCCGCAAGAATGCTTGACTGCTAAGTTCTGTGGACCTTGACTACTTAGCGGTACCATGGACTAGAACAAAGCTAGGGGATACAGCTTTCTCGTTTTCTGCCCCCAAACATTGGAACACTATTCTATCTCAAATCAGACATTGTCTTATTGCTCTCACCTTCCTTAACAACCATTGTTCTCACCAGCTCCAAATGACCGTATGTACTAGTTTCTAGCTGCCGAATTTAAACTGCCTCTTATTCTTCTCATGGGTTACTTTTGCTTGCTATGTTGAATGTACTGTCTTCCTGAAAAATTTGTATCTTTAAAGCTGAAAAATATTTTCACTGTTTGATTGACTTGTCCTTTGGTATCAGAATGTAAACCTTACTGCCACATTGTTGCACATTTAGTCACTGTGTGTTTGATTTTGTACCGTGGAATTTGTCATGTACTGAATTTACTTGTCATTGTCATAAATTTGCTTTGTTTTTGGTTGTAATTCTCCCAGGTCATGCCTGAAAATAGACAAATGTTTGTCTAGGGCACCTGACCTGGTAAATAAAAACTAAATTAATAAAAACATTTTTTTTTTTACTTACTGTTTACTGCACTAAAGTAGACTGTATCAGACTAATTTAACTGACATTTTCTGTAACTACAAATCCCAGAATCCCCTGCAGCTGACATCAGAGGAGAGCTGCAGCAGTAGGAGATTCAATAGTCTGCAATGCATGTTAGAGTTTTTATAAGCTCTGATCTTTTGTTTGCTGGTCCGGCTGTCTTCCGTGGGCTAAGTACAGTCCCAGAGGACTGTACATAGCCCATGGAGAACATTGGGACAGGCAAATATCTGATCTCAGCTTATGAAAACTCCCAACATGCACTGCAGGCTATTGGATCTCCCACTGCTGCAACTCTCCTCTGTTGTCAGCTGCAGGGGATTCTGGGATTTGCAGTTACAGAAAATGTCAGTTTACGGCTTAGTCAGCAATCTACTATACTGCAATAAACAACAAGTAAAAAAACAGTTTTTGCTCATAAAGTACAATCTGGGACCAGCCCCACACTGCTGGGGAGTGAGGCTCTTAGTACTCTTCCCCTTGAACTGCCTCTAGCTACCCTACCAGCAACAGTGTGGTACTATACACCAGTGCTCTCTGTTTATTTGTGGGTTGCATGCTTGATCAACTGCATTACTGTTATGGGTTCTGAACATTTAACTATGAAGTCTCATTGGCAATTCCACTGCACTCAAGGTCATCTAATATCCATCTGGAGGCCATTGGAGGCCAATGCTGTTGTGCTTGCATCAAACCCAGAGGAGGGGATCATCTGGTGGGAAAACTTCCAGCCTCAGTATGGCTTGAGGCATCATGGGTTGCTTGGATTCTGAGTCACGGAATCGGATTTGTTAGATTCCAATCAGATTTTAAGAGTTTGGGGTTTTCTGAATTGTCATTCAAAAATCCTTAGGATAATTAGGATTTAGGAATTAGGATTCCAAATCTGATTCTGATTCTGAGGTCCTTTTTGGAACTGGATAGAAATCGGATTCAGAATCAGAAATTCCTAAGTTCCTATAAAGTCCTATTGGAATTGGCCAGTTCCGAGCATCCATGTCTTGTGCTCAGTTTGGAACAAGGATCTCCTAAATGGAAGAGCCTTGCTGAGATTGGACCGTCCTGCCAGCCCCCTAGCTGCAGTGAGTGAATATTAGTTTGATACTACAGAAAGTTGATAGCAGAGGTACTTGAATCACATATGTAGGTGGGTAATGAGAGCTGGAGAGTGGAGGGAAAGGTACGGGGAGTATGAAGAGATGTGGGGGTGGGTGTACAGGTGAAAGAGGGATACAGGATCAGGTTCAGTGTTGGGCCTGCTCCTGTTTAATGCATACATCGCAGACTTCGGGGAGGGAGTACAGAGCAGACTGTGTCTTTTTGCAGACGATTCCAAGCTGGGAGCTGAGGTTTTATTTATTTTTTTATTTTAGTCTCTGGTAACCGGGTTAGGACCACTAGGCACAAGTGCCTGTTTTCAGGGGTGATATGGGAGCACTGGGTTGGTTAAGTGACTTGCTCAGAGTCACACAGTATACAAGAGGAGATTGTGGGAATCAAATCCAGGTCTGCTGGATGTACCAAGCTAATGCACAGCTTGTTAACTCTAACCTCTAGGCTATACTGCCAGCCAGGTTGACGTGGAGAAGGGAGGAAGAACACTACAGGAGGATTTGGAGGCAATTGAAAGGTGATTGCGTACTTGGCAGTTGAGGTTTAATGCCAAGAAGTGTACTGTACTGCACTTGGGTACTAGGAACCCCAGCAAGACTACTTTCTGGGAGGGGAAATGGTGACATCTCCAAGGGAGAAAAGGATCTCGGGGTGGCTGTGGACACCAAAATGAATAACTTGGAGCAGTGTAGGAGGGCAGCATCAAAAGCGAACAAAATGCTCGGGTACATTCCCAAGGGGATAACATCGAGGAGGGAGGTCATACTGCCTCTGTACAACTGCTTGGTTAGACTGCACCAGGAGTACTGTGTGCAGTTTTAGCACCCGTACCTGAGGAGGGATGTTGCTGTGTTGGAAAAGGTCCTGAGAAGGGTGACAAAGATGATTCATGGTTTGGGGGAGAGGCCATATGAGGAGAGGCTGGAGGAATTGAATATGTACTAGCTGGAGGAGAGGAGGGACAGGGGGGATATAATTGAGGTCTTCAGATATTTGAAGGGGAAAAAATCGGGTCAACACTGGTGGTCTGTTCCAGTTAATGGAGAGGGATCTACAAAGGATCATGACCTGAGATTGGTTGGGGGGAGGTTCAGGGGAGAGGCGAGATGGCATTACTTTATGGAGAGGATGGTGACACCATTGAATGCGCTGCCAGTGGAGCTCGTGGCATTGAACACAGTGGAGGGATTTAAAAGGGGCTGGGACAGATACAAGGGTAAGGTACGGATAGAAGGGGCAGGGAATGTCAGTGGTGCCCTGGGGGTGGGAGAGGGTAAGGAGGGTGCGGGGGCAGTGACGTAAGTGTGGGCTGCAACTCAAGCAGAATAGATAGACCAATGGGCCTAATGTGCTGGCAACTTAGTATGTTAGGATGGAATAGTGTTGGGGACTAAATTGAAGGGTGAGAAATCAGGTAAAAGGCAGTGTCTCATTACGTAATAAATTAGAACAATGGAAGAAGCAAAGCAGCATAGAATGGAACTGCAGAATCAACAACCTTTATTTTTCTAGAAATCCCTCTTTACGTCTCCAGGAAGATGGCGGTTGTTTAGTTTTCATAATAGGAACACCTAGCCCAGCCTTTGAAGAGAAAGCGAGACTGATGGTAGCGATCGATCAGAAACTGAACTCCTGCAGTATTTTCTGATCTGGTTGGCTCTCGTCAACCCTCCCCTTTTCAAACTCAGAGCCCCATAGTACTCCACTCCTCAGTGAGAGGCCCAATTTAACCACAAGAAGGCATTCTAAATGACTGAACTCTGCCTGTGGTGTCAGACCCCGGCTGCTTTTTTTTTCTTGTTAATTTAAAACCATCTTGTCTCTCGGTGGGAGCAGCCATCTTCACCTGGCACACACTGCTTTATTCTCATCAGTTGCCTCTTGCCTGACTCATGTCCTGGCTGCTGCTGTGTGCATATTGTTCCTGAGAGCTTTATGATGGTGGCTCATGGTGGGGGGGAATAGTGATTTGAGGGTATAAGGGAGCTTGCCCTTTGGCTAGTTAACAGGCCTACCAGGGAGGGCAGCAGTGGTAGTGATGGTGGATTTATCAAATCAGGTTCCCACAGATGGACAGACAGACAGACAAAGAAGAGAGACACTTTGTATTAAATAGCTTTAATCGTGCTCTTTCTCCCTCTTTACTTGAAGAGTTCCCATGAGGTGAAAAAATAGTCATGCAGTGACCAAAAAAATAAGGCCTTCCTCAAAAGCCTCTCTCTTGTGAAGTAAAACCATTTGGAGTTGCAGTACCAGTTGCAGCAAATGAACGGATTGTCACAGTAACCCCTTTCCTTGTTCAGCATCAGCCATCTGCTTCTTGGCATTTCTCTTTTATCCATCTTGTCTTGTGTCTTTCTAACCCATTATTCAGTTTCTCTGTCCAGCCATCTATATGTCCATTTGGTTTACATTGTGACTTTATGTCTGTCTGTCTGTCTATCTTATTTAGCTGTAGTTCAGGGTAGTTTCCTTTTTTTTTTTATATTAAGAACTGATTTGTCTGCGATAATACAGCTGAGATGTGATATCTCATTTTCATTGGGGTCCTGGAGGCTGCGCTGTTCAGTTTTACTGCTGGGAGAGACTTAAGCCCAAGAAGGTCAAGTGACTGGCTCAGGGTCACAGAGTGAAACAACAGTGGCCGTGGTTGGATTTAAACCTGGGGTCTCCTGCTTCACAGTTCAGCTCTGTAGCCACCAGTCTACGCTGTCTCCCTCCTGTCGATAGTGATTTATACATCTGTCTGTCAGCAGGAACACCTGGATGAATATAGCAACTTTGCTGTTTCATATCGTGACATTGGGAATCCAGGTCAGACAATAAACACATGGATCTAAGGAAAGTCGCAGCTGTTCAGTTCAAATACTGTACTCTTACAGAACTGAGCACTCTCTGTCTGTCCATCGAAATCAATGCAAGTGTTATTCTCTCTTTGTAGAATAATTCTTGTCATGTAAACAATAAACCAGAGCAGAAACAAATATCTGACATGTTTTACCTTTCATTAAGACAGTTACAGGTCTGACACTGTGGACAGATAAACTGTCTTTCCATAGGCAAAGAGATGTGAATTAGAGACTTGAGGCCTATACAGGAGGGAAGGGGGGGGGTATGAGGACCATAGTCTGTGATAAAGCTGAGAGGAAATAAGGATGGATGGAGTTCCCCGTGTTAACAAAATTAAGTCATAGAGTTCCCATTGTTGGAAAGGTTTTCTTTTGCCTTTCCAATGCACAAAGGTCCATTTATTTATTTTATTTTATTTATTTAGTTTTTGTTGACCGGGTAGGTGCACTAGACAAATCCTGCCTATTTTCAGGCATGACCTGGGGGAAGGGGATACAGATGAATGCCAACTGACCTTGAACCAGATTAAGCTGTTGGTGGTATTTTGAGTGAATGAGGGAAATTTGGCCAGGACACCAGGGAAATTCCCCTACTCTGTAGGGTGGAGTTTCCGTTTCTACCTGACCAGCGTTATGGCAGGATCATGTAGAGAAGTGCCTACCTGCGAGGATGAGTCGCTCATATCTTTGGCGGTGGAAACAACGAAAAGTAGTAGGTTTGGAGGTACAGCAAAATTTTCTAGATATATCTGCAGAGAACACATTTCTGGCTCATGAAACTCCTGGAACTGAATTTTCTGCTTTTGAAAGTTCGAATATGTTGCAAGAGGAAGACTCTGTGAAAGAGATTGTATCGATTCGCATACCCGAACGAAACTCCCGGGCTGCAGTGGGAGTAACGTCGTCTTTTCCCCCAGTTGCTTCCGGATCTCCCTCGCATAATTGTGAAGAGCAGCAAAACTCAGTGAGCCTCGAAAAAGAGACTGCCACAGCAACTTTAAACACTGGCACACAAAAGAACATTACCGTAACTGTTGCAAGTGATATGCCTGTTTATCTTACAGAGCCACAGGTTTCGTCTGCTCAGAAGAATCAGGAAGCGTTGCAACAAAGCGGTTCCTGGTCGGTAGCAACAGCGCTTAAGATGGCAGGATGGATGCGTTCTGAGGCCGGGAAGTGGATTCCGGATCCGAATTGGGGAAGAGGTGAACTTAATTTTCCAGACTTTGTGAACAGGCCTGCAACCGACACGAGCTCCACCGGGGTACCACATCTTCAGAAGGACACTGTTAATATTTCTAATGTTAATGCTGTGAATATGATGTCTTGGGGAGATTTAGTGGATACAGTTGAGTCAGGAGATAGGCAGGTTTCCAAAGATTGTGTAAATGTACCACTTATTTCCTTAGAGGAACCCCCCATGTTGCTCTAACCTCCAAAGATAACCTAAAACAGAAACCTGTGGTAAGTACACCACAGAATAATGCCACGTTTGCAAGACATTTCTGAGGCAGTACTTCTAATGATTTGGACTAGGCTCTCATATTAAACCCTAACATCACAGAATTCAGGCCGTCCCCTGTATTATCAGATCTGTTTAAAACAAACTAGAACCAGCCCTCTAGAAATGCAGTTTGCCTTGGTATAGAGGAGGACTTATGGAGTTCCTGACAGATACTATGTAGCTAGAACTCTGTTAAAAGATAAACTACATTTTGCAGCATCTGATATTTATGCCTTAATACATATATCAGGTGAAGAAACTTTTGATATAAGTTTTAAAACATCTACTAGTTTGGACCGTTTCTGGCACCTATATACTCTCCAGAAGAATGACCCCGTCTGGACTCCTTTCTCAGTTATACCCTTGTCTAAACCTACATTTAGAACAGTGACAATAATGTTTAGAAATGAGGGGGTGAGCTTAAGTGATATTTATCACTGGCTGCAGAATCATTGTAATGTTTTATCACCTCCTGAAGCCATTTTAGACGATGAGGGATTATGGACTGGGGGTTGAAGATTTAAGGTGAAACTTTTTCAAAACAACTCGGAAGTTGTGCATTTACCAAACAGCTTCTTTCTAGGGAAGGATAGAGGGGTTTGTTTTTATGGAGGCCAACCCAGAGCATGTTACAAGTGTGGTGCCACCACGCACTTAAGTAGCACATGTGACTTGCTCAAATGCAGTTTATGTGGAGGTTATGGGCATCCTAGCATGTCATGCATGAACGTTTTTAAGTGTAATTTGTGTAATGAAGTTGGACATGCCTATCACCAGTGCCCCTGGGCAAGTAAAAATAGGTCGCATAGTTGGGATTCAGATACCTTAGTACAGAAAGCGCAGGATAAGGTCAAAGAACATGGACCTTCTATGACTAATCCTTTAGATCACCCCTTACAAACCTCTTACAAACTCAAAATGAGGTTACTCATACAAAGAATGCTTCTGACCCCTTCCCGGAATCTCTTGCTTCGACTTCTGCACCTGTCGTAGACAATGAAGGTTTTCAAATTGCTAAACGAATCACCAGAGCTACTGCTCGAAAATCCTCTAAACTGCCTGATACTCCTATATCAAATATGTTCGACTGTTTGAAAGGAGATAAGGAGGTCTCAGACGGTGAATCAGATGCATCCCCACTACCTTCAGATATCGATACCCCTGTCTCTAAACCTCCTGATGTTACTAGGAAAAAATTAATGAAAACAAAACAAGGAGGGAAAAAAAGAAAAAACATATCAATAACTGATGGTAGTGGATAAGAGTCAAACTTAATTATGGATTTACGTATTGCATCCTTAAATGTCTGTAGTCTCAGAAGTTATAAAAAAAGATTAAGTTTTCTGCAGTACGCAAATTCTCTGAGTTTGGACATTTTATTGGTGCAAGAAACTCATCTCTCTAGCCTACACGACATTAAACAAATAAAGAGTGAATGGTACAAAGGGCCCTCTTATTGGACTTTTGGAACGGACTCAGCAGATGGTGTGGCTATTTTGTTTTATTCCACATAATTTGCGGTAACAGAATACTTGATATACTTCGGGACGGGCTTTCATACTAGATATCATTAGATATTCCTTTCCACTTAGACTGATAGTTATATATGGACCACAAGTTAAAACAGCTAGGATAGCTTTATTGGATTTAATTAAACCTTTTTATGCACCAGCAAGCACATCTGTTGGGGTGGGGATTTCAATATTTCCATTGATACCAAGCAAAGTCTTCATTAGGAAAAAGATATATTGTGACTTATAGCATTAACTAATTTGATAAAGGATGCAAATTTAGTTGATGCATATCGCAGATTGCACTCGGACACAGGTTATCGTATTTTAAATCAATCTATTGTACTAGAATAGATTATTTTTTGTCTCTCGTGGTTTGGTTCCTGTTTCGGTCACTGTACGACCCACTGAAATATCAGATCACTGTCTTTTGTCCTGTTGTTTCACTATAGATTCTTTTAATGTTCCTATTGCACATACAACTTTTTGGAAGCTGAATAATTCTTTATTTCTCTCTATATTAGTGCAGTCTCAATTACGAAATATCTTTCAAGCCCGAGTGTCGGTAATGATTTGTTATGACTCCTTATGGGAATGGTGGAAAGATACAAAACAAGATTTGACCAATTATTTTATAGCTTTGGGAAAGAGGTTCTCTAGAGATCATTATTCCAACTATTTAATGTGCCGAAACCAATTATATAAATTAGTGTCGCTTCAATCTACATCATCAGTAGATTACTCAACTCAAATTTCTAAAATAAAACATGATATGTTGATGTATCAATACGATAGAGCCAAATCCTTAAGTTACCTTATGAAAACTGGAACTTTGATTTCTCCAACTGAGGATCCTTTTTTCGCTTTTAAAAGTAGGCTCCAATCTACGATTATGATTGGTTTGCAAAATGATCAAGGTAAAGTAGTTAGCTCTATTCCAGAAATGACAGCAGTCATGTCGGACTATTTACAAAAAAAATTTTGTTCTGCCTCCAAATTCCCCATTATTACATCTTTACATCCTACGTTTCAGTTTCCCCAGATGCCACAACATTATACTCCCATTTTGATTAATAGAATCTCACAAGAAGAAGTTGCTACTGCTATCTCAGAACTGAAATTAAAGGTATCCCCTGGGCCTGATGGTTTGACGCATGAATTTTATAAAACGTTTAAAGACCATTTATTAGAAATGTTAACTCAGGTATATAATTATCTGTTAGATTCAATGGACGTCTCAGTAAATTTTGGTATATCTGCTTTAAAATTCATATATAAAAAAGAAGAAAAAACTTTGTTGACAAATTGGAGGCCGTTACATTTATTAAATACAGACTACAAAATTCTTTCAAAAATCCTATGTTCTAGATTACGATTGATAGCGCCAGACTTAATTGACACGGCTCAAACATGTGCTATTCCAGGCAGATCCATTTATTCAAACCTATATTTATTACGAGAAATTTTTGAATTAAGAAAACATAAGGAGATACCTGGTTATATCTTTGCTTTAGATCAATCAAAAGCTTTTGATTCAGTACAACATGAATTTTTATTGCATGCATTATCGCTATATAGTATCCCTGAGAAATTTATATCATGGATCTCATATCTGTTGTCATTAGCACGTTTCTTCCCAACAATAAATGGATTCTGTGGGCCGACTCTATTACAAAGGATTGGACTTAGGCAAGGCTGTCCTCTGAGTCCTTTATTATCACGCTTTGCTTTGGACCCTATTATTACATGTCCAAGCAGATGCTAACATCATAGGGATATCTCCACACCAAATTTGGAGCCTATTAAGATATCGGCATATGCAGATGATGTGGTTATATTAGTCTCTGATCTCCTTTCAAGTAAAACAGCTATCCAAATATTTCAGTCTTTACACCAATATCGGAAGTACCTTGAACCTAGAAAAATGTGTTTGCATTCCGTTACATCAAGGGGATGAGAATGTGAAAATGATACATGGCATAAGAATATGCACTGCCCCTCAGAAAATATTAGGGATTTGGTTTAATACAACATGTGATCCCAATTATAATTGGGATAAACAACTAACTTTAGGGGAAAACAAGGTACGTACATGGAAAACATGGAAACTAAAAAAAAAAACGAGTGATGATAATAAAAAAATATTTACTTCCAATTTTTTTATTCCTCAGTCATGTATATTGTCCACCTAAAACTATGGAAACCAGACTTTTGAGTCTTTTTTTTCAAATGTTGTGGGGGAATCATTTAAATCCAATCAAAAGACAAATTACATATTTTCCTATAACTCGAGGGGGGTTAGGGATGATAAATCCTTTGCTTTTTTTCCTTTCATTTTTTTTACATAATATACTTAAAAGTTATAATACTGCAACAACAATATATGATATCTGGGTATCAAAAGCAATAGAGCCGGTCATGATAGCATGGACAGATCAACCACCTATTATTTCCCGTATATTTTCTGCTCCATCTTATATAAATGATTGCATTAAATTTCTTAGATCCTGGAAAGTAAATAAACACTCTATTGTAGGTTTATCCAGGAAACAGTTATATATCGATCTATTGCATATCGATGAACCGATACTGGATTCCCTTATGTAGTCCATCATGAACAGTACATACACTTAATATTCTTAAAGATAAAAGAATACCATGATATGTGGGATATCTCATGGTTATGTTGTCATGGGAAATTGCAAGTTCGAGGAAACTTGAAGATAAATCTGCATAGACAGGTTTTGTCCTAAACCATCTTGCATAAACATAGAAGAAACCATGGAACATTTCCTGCTTACCTGTAAGGATGCTCAATTATTATGGAAGACTTTAGCAAACAAATGGAAATGGCCTTTTTTAAGTAGAATCACTTATTCAGTTCTTGTTCTAGGGATTTTTTCCAATTATTGAGTATATACCATCCTAGTACACTAAGAGTTTTTGCAACTTGTAAATATTGCATGTGGCAAGCTAGAAGCAAATTTGTGTTTCAACAAATAAGAGTGTGTCCCTGGATACAATACAATGTATAGAGACAGGCGCTTAAAACTATCAAAAGTAAAGAACTGCAGTATTTATCAAACACTCAGTATGTACAATATTGGGAGGGTATTCCTGTTTGATAAATGTTACATACATCTGTGTTTATTTGAAATGGTATCTTTACCCTCCTTTTCTTTATTTATGTATAATGGATTTCGGTTCATTTTGAATTTCTTTCTCTTGTATGTATTTTATTTCTGATGATATTATTCATTTTCACATGAAGTACATGCCTGATGTTATGTATGTATACAATAAAAAATTTCCCTACTCTTTTCAAGAAGTGCCATGGGATCTTTAACATCCACCTGAACTACCACCAATCCAGGCAGATGGGACCTCGGTTTAACGTCTCATCCAAAAGACGGCACCTCAGAAGTGCAGCACCCCTCTCATGCTGCACTACAGTGTCAGTACTGGGATATTAGCCCAAGTGCCAGATGTGGGAACTGAACCCACAGCCCTCTGATCTCCCGGCCTCAGAGGCGAGTGTGCTACCTACTGAGCCACTGACACTGCCAACACTGTATAAGAGTATAAGAGCTACCCTTGTTACTTTTTCACAACTAGAACACTGACCACTGGAGGAAAAAAAAAGAGACAGAGGTGAGACTGACAGGTGGAGAACATGTCATTCAGAAATGTTTGCACACCATGTGCTGTGTCACTAGTCAAGTTTATTTGCAGGAAATACTCAATTGAGCATGCTCATTTACAAGGAGGTCCTGGTATGACAGCAAGTAACATAAAATACAAATAGAATTTTACAATGAGTACAAACTCAGTACAACAATGAAGAATCAGAAAACATATTAAAGGCAGGAAAACTCAAGTGTAGTAAAACAGACATGTGAACAGCTGATCTGGTGGTAGTACAACAACAACAGGGGACAAAGGGAAGCAAAAAGAATACAAGAGCAATGATTAGGCGTCAGAACATTGATAAGGGTGCACAAGGAAATAACCAAGGATTAGTAAACAAGGAGAAGGAAAATGCAGGCAGCAGACTGCGATGTGAGAAGGGGTTACAGTAGAGAGACAAGAGTTGATCCAGTCGCTTGAAGGTCAGCACTATGGGGATAGTACACCCTCTTAAACCTGCCAGGACAGTCAGGCGTGACAGATCCAGGTCTAAAAGTGGGAGAGGCCTGTGGGAACTGAGGTGGGGTGTGAGCTGCTGGCTGAATTTGAGGCAGGAAGTGTAAAGGATGAAAAGGGGGGCCGGGACAGGGGTGAGAAGTGCTGCATCAATGGGAAGACCATGGTGGACAGACCTACCCATTGTGGCATTGGAAGGTTTCCTTGAAAATCTTGTTGAACATGGATTTAAAGGAGCTGACAGAGTTTGAGTGAGATTTGAATTTTGTTCCAGTAAGCTGGTATGGTATAGCTGACCGCAGTTCTGCCATGGTGAGTACGTGTTCTGGGCACGTCAAACAGGAGGAAGTTATTTTTATGCAGAGAATAGCAGCTGTGGAGTTTGTGAAAGAGGGAAGTGATGTAGGTGGGAAGTTTGTGCAACAGAATTTTCACGGCCCAGTTGCCAATGTGGAATAGCCTTCTTGATGCGAGGGAAGACCAATCTACTGTTGAATAGAGAGTGCAATGATACACTAAACCTGAGTTGAGTTGAGCAGCCATGTGTGGGGTATTTGCAGCATTCTGTACATAACCATGTGCAGTGCAATTGAACAGCCTCTTGGAGGTGAAATCCGATGCATGGAGGGTGATGTCGCAGTGCAGTTTTGTGGAGCAGCTGAGGAGAGTTGTATTGCAGTTTGTTACTTGGTACCAAGTAAGATATGTTCCAGAGAACAGTGTTCATTAGAACACTGATAATTCTAAAGATGGCAGTGCCAGTTCTGGGAAAACAACATTCCTGCTCTAGAATGCAGAGAAACAGAAAAATATAAAGTAAGGACAGATACAAAATATAAGTCCAGCGAGTCTTTCTTGAGGCCCAACCTCTCATTGTTCACTGGGCTGGCAGTATAACTTAGAGGTTTGAATAACGAGCTGTAAATGAGCTTGGTACATTCAACAGACCTGGGTTTGATTCCCACAACCCCCACTTGCATACTGTGTGATCCTAAGCAGGTCACTTAACCTTTCTAGTGCTCCTGGGTCACCACTTGAAAACAGGCATTGTGCCTAGTGGGCCTTATCCGATTTGATAAACCGCAACATTTGCTTATAAAAACCTAAATTACCTTGTGGGGACTTAGCAGTGTCCCTTTAAAGAGCATCTTTCCCAACATTCCTCTGTGCTTCCAACAAAGAACAGTGAGCTCCCTTACCTGAATGGGAGCTCCTCTGTGGTGTTAAATAATTTTTCTGTTCAGCCTCCAAGGGAAGGAAGGGATCGTAATTTGCCCCTGATGGGCTGGCAGCATGATCCCTTTCCGCTTTCTACTAGCCTGCTCAGCCCCTGCTTTCCGATGTTTTATGACATCTGTATAGGGAGAGCACAGGGGCGTGTTCCATTCACTTCCATAGAGCGCCATTTCTAAAGAGGATTTACCAATTTTAAATCAGGTTTTGATAAAGGTCTGTGCCAGGGTTCAACTAACAAGAGCCTTATTAGTTGATTCTTGGAATCAGTCTTTATCAAAACCCAATTTAAAATTGATAAATCTGCTTTAGAAATGAATGAAACATGCCCCCGTATTCTCCCTATGTAGATGTCATAAAACATCAGAGCATGGGGGTAGAGTGGGCTAGCAGGAAATGGAAAGAGAATGCCAGCTCGCCAGTGCAGTGGTAGTGCTTCCGTCTGTGATGTCAATGTCCCAGGTTTGGGAATAGACTCCAGGAGTCGAAGTGCCGGGGTGGGTGAGAAGGATGCAGCATCCAGGTGACAGCTCTCCTTCTCTGGAGTGAGGGCAAGGTGAGTAACCAGAACAATACCAATCCCTAGCAGAGGCTGGGGATCGGTAGCAACTGGCATTGACTTTGTGGGGAGATGTGATAGATGTTCAGCTACGAGTGCCCTCGTCATTGCACGACATACCTCCCGGGGGGTTACAGATGGAAAAATTGGAGGTTCCGCCTCCACCAGATGATGTCCGCCCCATGGAGCAGACCTCGCACTGCTGCCTGGGTTCCTGGTCCCAAGCTACCACCCATCTCCATTGGGGGGGAGAGGGGGACACCCCCTGAAGGGCAAGCCAGTGATGTTTGGGAGCCGGCAGCTGTAGTGTCAGCGCAGGGCAGAGCAATGTGTGGCACAGACAGAAGGGCGTGGATGCAGAGCCCAAGCAAAAACCAAACAAAAAAGGAAATGGAAAGGGATCATGCTGCCAGCCTCTCAGGGGCAAATTACAATCCTTCCCTTCCTTTGGGGGCTGGACAGAAACATTATTGAATAAGACAGAGGAGCTCTCATTCAGGTAAGGGAGCTCCCTGTTCTTTGTTGAGAGCACAGAGAAATGTCAGGAAAGGTGCCCTTTAAAGGGACACTGCCAAGTCCCCACAATGGGAAGGCTTAAGCCTGAGGTTCAATGTGGGGAATAGCTCCTCTCACAACCTCTACTTAAACCCTTCACTAACACATCTCCCTTGTTTAGGGAGTGCTTTTGTCCACCACCACCCCCTTCTCCGGCGCTCTTCTCACCCGTGTTCCTGGGCCTTCTATTCCCAACAATTCCTACCTACATACCTACTACTCAAGGGTGGGAATAGAGTAAAGCCACAAAAAGTACTACAAGTTACACAAGCACTAATACCCCAATGCTATTTCCCAAACATTGAAGCTAATGTAGGCTTTTATAAGCAAATGTTGGGGTTTATCAAATAGAACCCAAATGGTAAGGAAATGGTAAGAATCAACGGGTATACCTCAAAGGTCCCTGTTCTTTGCTGAAAGCACCAAGAAAGGTGCTCTTTAAATTTGCATTTTGCATTTTGCAAACTGTAATGGTCTCCATTTCACAAGTCTGACTTTTCTTGACTGAAAACAGTACAAACACACTGAAAGTTGTGGAAGTGTAAAAGTGCAAAAATCAGGCATTCTGGCCCTGTGTTGCTGTATCCTTTGTAAAAGCATGCATTATGTAAGCAATAAGACACAACAGGGTGTGCACGGAACATATTTTACTGCATGCTCAGGGGAGTAGTGAGGCACGAGGCTGCAGGCCGAGTGCCTTCAGACCTTGCAAGTGCAGTACAATCTGTTCCATGCACACCCCTGGAGTGTCTTATTGTGTTTTTAAAATAGACTGCATACTTTTTAATTTTTTTATGTTACAGTAATCAACTTTGCATATACAAAAATGACTATTATTATGACAATTTGTCATAAAATAGTCCTTCTGCACCTAGAATATGACATAATAGTTCCCCATTGATACTTAAGTTGCTATGGGGGAGCCCCCCTTCCCCCAGCTACTTTTGGTGACATGCAGTAGCCCCCCCCACACTACCCCAGTGTGTATGGGGGTGGAGGACACATTGGCATGTGTTGTGGCTGCAGCATAAGAGAGCAAGTAGTTGCTGACAGTCATTTTTTTTTCCCTTGGACCACTGCCACAAGACATACATGATCGAGTGGCTCCTTCCCTGCCCATGACATCACAGCACTTACGAGCAAGCGAAAGAAAAGATTTCCCACGCAGGTCTTTGTAGTTCAACATGTGGGGGTGGCAGTATCAAAACACAATAAACCAATAAGGCAAGTCAATTTTTTTTAACATAAAATACAGAAATGCGGGAGCGTGGTTTTCAAATGGAGGCAGCAGAAGCCCTACCATGATGTGTGCAGTTAATAGAAGTTTCTACAGTCGAAGATCTGGAGCAGTTAGTACTTTTCTTTTGAATTAATGTGTTTTTATGCTTGACTATGGATGGTATTTTTTTTTTAAAGAATTACAGCTGTGGCGGTTTATCTGAATTTTGCTCTCGCTAACTTATGAGAGAAAAGTAGTGGCATTTCAAAGGTCAGTTTTGATCAGCACACTGATTTTTTTTTTTCCATGCAGTCATGCTTTTAGGTACTTGTTATTACCTGTGCATGGAACATCTTTCATGCACAGGTGATAACCAATCAGATAACAGGATTTTCTCTCCCCATTTTATAAGACTAAAACAGTAGGCATGCATATCATAGGAATATAGGAATGTGATGGCAGAAAAGGCCCACCAGGCCCACCTAGCCTGCCCAGTTTGCCTGAGTATCCACTTAGACCTTTACTATAGTCCTCCCCCCTTCCCAGCATCCCCCTGTGTTTATCCCTTGCCCTCTTGAACCCTCCTACTGTCTTCTCACTCACCACCTCCCTCGGCAGCCCATTTCACTTTATCATCTCATGCAATAATAGTTATTATAAAATGAATGGCCAAAATCCTCAAATGTGTTTGACCAAGACCACATTCAGTCAGGATGACATCTCGGTGAATAATCTTGGTCTGAAAGTAGGTTATGATGACATCAGTCAACAAAATTAAAATGGAACCATTTCATAATCGCAATACATTCCACAGTGTACAATATCATGGATGTCATCCATTTTTAGGTGGTTGAAATCACTTGGCCTATGGCCTTGTGCTTCACAACACACTTGAGGTGGGACAGTATCCCATGATATCACACACCTTGTCATACATTATTGCTTAATTATAAATTATTGTGAAAAGTTCCCCCTCAGCTCACCGAATGCAGAGCTACTCTCTCTCATTATTCTGCTATAATGGGACACAAGACTCAGTAAGGGGACTGCATGCTAATCCCTGCATTCTGATTAGCTAACACCCACAAACTGGTCTTAACCATGTATGGTAAAATGGCTGCAGGAAGTACATTTTAACTTCTGTAAACAATTCTTCTAATTAATTTTCTTCTAATTAAAAAGTAGTTTTTCGTACAATAGCTATAATACAGTAGTAGTGTGGGGGTTAAATTCTACAGCTTTAGAGTTTATGCAGTTTATGATATGGTTATTACCTCATACACCCCAACTAGGGTTGGGTGAATACCTCATTTTAAATATTAGGCGGAATATTAATATTTGGGACCCCAAATATTCAGAAATTCTTTATTTGTATTTATTATTCATGTACCTGTGGGGAAAAAAGTAAAAGAAACAGCTCTCACTCTCCTCCCCAGCCCAGTTCTTTAAACATGGCCCCTGTCCCCCACTCTCTGCTGCAAGCCCAATTCCCCCAGCACCCACAATGTCATATTTTAAACAAGAAACTTCCACTGTGGGTGACTGCCACAACCTGCCCACCCCCACGGCAGGCCGCCATCTCGTCTTTAGTGATTTTGTGTTTACAAATCAGTATTCTACCTCCCCCACAGCACCCAGTCCCCCCCCCCACCAGAACCCAGATTTTCTTTTAACAGAATGAAGGCCAGGTGCGGGTTGTGCCCATTGGCCATTACCCGGTGTGGGGAACTCTTGTTTAAAACATGACATTGTGGGTGCTGGGGGGAATTGGGCTTGTAGAAGAGGGTAGGGGGGACAGAGAGTTGTATTTTAAAGGATTGGGGCTGAGGAGGAGGGTGGGCGCTGTTTCCTTTTTTTTTTTTTTTTTTGGTATTTCCTGAATACAAATAGGCATGAGCAGTGCCACTATTCATTATTTGTATCTGAATAATGAATAGTGCATTATTCATGGTATTCAGGAAGTACTGTTCTAACTCGCACACCCCTAACCCCCACCACTGTACTATTAATGCCATGACAATGATGGGAAACAGAGCATTCTGATTGACTGACATGCATTCTGAAGGGTTGATTTAACAGATAGAAAGTCTCACGTACAATAATACAATAAGAATTAACATTCTAAAACATTCATTTATTAAAACAGTAACAACATTTTGGTTTGATGAGAGACACTCCCTCGCCTGCCCTCCCCCTAGGACACATCTGGAAATGAATTACCAGCTCAGTATGTTTTTCCTGGTAAAACCTATAAAATAAATTAATTAAGTAAAGCGCTCCAGGGATTGGGTTATCTTTGTTAAGTCAACATTATGGGTACAAGGCCCTCGGCAACGTCTTGTGACCCATGTTCCCTCTATCTGACGGTATACCAACCCCTGGTCATGCCTTAACACTTAAGTGAATTTTCCATGTTATTCAGGAGTTACACTGAAAATGTTTATGTAATTTCTAGATTTGTAAGAGAGGGAACTGTAATCTTTAGGCGGTAGAACGGTCCTGTAGAAAGTTGTCTGACGAGCAGAAACTCTTGTAGTTTTGTAAGAGGTGGTGGAAGTGAACTGACTTCCTGGCTGTTTCAGCCCAGTTTAATTCCTGATGTTGTTACATTCATTTCCCCCTAGGTAATAATATAATATTTTTTTTAACGGTTATTATCTAATCCATGTAATTGTAAGCATATTTCCCCAGATGATAATGTGATACTGTTGAACAAATGCTATGCCACCCAGTGTTATTAGAACCATATTGCCCATAGGTCAGCATGTCATTTGACCTCCCTGTGTCACTCCAGCCAGATGTAAAACTGGGTAGAAGCAGGACATTACTGTAAACAAGCTATCATATGTTAGATAGGCTACACTGGGAAAATAAATGTATTGTAAAAATGGCTAAAATCAGGACTCCACTGAGAACAAGAGACTGCATCTCAGCTGGCCTACACTGGCTAAATAAGCGTGAAAACAAAAGAGTTAACACCATGTTTTGTTTATGTATTTTATTTACAATTTGGTGACTGGGACTGAGCCAGAGCTCATTTGCAGGTGCTGTGTGTGTGTGTGTGGGGGGAGGTGTAATTGGACACATGCAGTGCAGGAATGATCCGGTCTGGAAGCCACGTAGTGCTTGCCAGAACATTTCCAGGCCCATTTCTGGCTTTTGAGGAGGGGTTTAGTTTAGTACCATTTACTGTTCTGTTTCACCCACACTATTAGATTTATGACAACCTAGATAATAAAGCCATTCCTTTCAGCAGTTAATGCGTTACCTGCATTATTAAAATCATACCACCCCAGATAATGCAATACCTTTTCTGTGATTGCATTACTGGTGTTATTACAATCGTATCACCCTCGCTCAAAATGTAATACCTCCTAACAGTTATCGAGTTACATGCATTATTGCTCTCCAGGATCCCTGATTACAGGGTTGTGTGTGTGTGTGTGTGTGTGTGTGTGTGCACGTGTGCGTGTGTGTGTTTAGAACCGCTAGGCTTGCCAACTTGTGTGGGTGAATCTGGAGTGCCAACACCAACGGGAGGCAATCTTCCCATTTTCGGGGACATCCCAGCCTCTGCAGTGCCAGTTAATAGTCCTCTGGATTTGTATTTCTTTTTTAATAAGACAGAACTTTGAATCACAGTGAAACACAATATTGTGTCTGCGTTTTCTTTTTCTTAGTCATTGCGATAGTATTCTGGTACCATGTTATGGTATGGCATCTCTTACCTAAAAAAAAAAAAAAAAAAAAGGAGTTTGGGTGATCACCTGTGCAGTGTACTCCCACAGTACAGACTTTAAAAAGCAACTTATTAAATCTACTGCAGTTCACAGGTAACCATCCCTCAGATCAGTCAACAGGCAACCTTGCCTAGTGGCTGAGGAGTTTGGCTGTAAGTTGCCCCCATGGCCCAGTGGCAGCTCTTATAGCTACTGTACCATGGACCTGACCTCAGCAAGCGAACCTAAGTTGCTGCTTGGAGAGGCAGGACATGTTGGGGCAGTGTGCCTTGGTCGGGGAGGGTTGGCGGTAAGCTCTGGTGCCACCCCAACCCCTGTGGCTAGGCTAGGGAGCTTGCTTCTGCTGTAGGGATGCGCTGTGTGCATGTAAGGCCAATCAGACAGCTGTGCTAATGTCAGGTTAGGTCGGAGGGACCTAAAAGGGCAGAAAAACCCTCTTTAAGTCAATATGACAGCATAGGTCTCCTAGATTTGTACTGGCACTGGATCCTAGTCCTCACAGTGGACTGCCCTTCGGAGCCTCTGCCATGGAGGGAAACCTGTTGGGGTAACCTGTGGGTTAGCAGGGCCAGGGAGGATCTGAGGAAACAAGCCTGAATGGCTATATTCCTGCAAAAAATGAGCTTGGCCAGGAAGAATAATCTCTATGGAAAGAAAAAGGCTTGACAGTGAAGTAGGTGACTGCAGGTTCGAATCCCAGCCTCCGTTATCTCCATTACTCTTAGCTGTACATCTGGGTTCAAACACAGCTCCCAGTGAAAAAATAGGATCTTGTTCCGCTGGGTAAATAAATTCTAAATTAAATTTTAAAAAAGTGAAGTGGTCATGGGGGATGTGCCTGTGGCCCGGCAGCAGTGTGATATGCTGCCATGCTGGTCACCTTGTTCCAGGACTGGACCCCAGACTGATGACAATTTGGCAACAGACTGCCATACTATCCACCTTGTTCCAGGACTGGACCCCAGACTGATGACAGTTTGGCAACAGACTGCCAGGCTATCCACCTTGTTCCAGGATTGGATCCAGGACTGATGGCGATTTGGCAACAGACTGGAAAAACCACTGATGAGGGCAGTGCATCCCAACTAGGCAAGGGCTGGCATTACGCTCTGCCACGCAGCCATGGGAGAGCTGGTATTGCATTCTGCCACCACCTCCTAATGTGGGTCAAACATATCCCTTTAATCAAGGGGATTGCAAATGTTTTAAAAAAATTTCTTGGTGGGGGGAGGGCGTACCTTAATCTGGGTGTATAGATGAGTAGTAAAGCAGGCAGACAGCAATAGTATTCCAGCAAGAAGCAAAAGGGATGTTAAGTTTTCTGCAAAAATGGGTTGGCCTGTAGGCACAGTGGTAACCACTGCTCACAACGTTGGTGACCCGGATTTGGAAATGAGCGCAGGTCATTGTGGGCAGGCCGGGGAAGGGAAGATCGAGCAGCCTAGGGACAGCTCTCCTCCCTTGGGGTACATGAATGTTGTGTCCCACTGCAGGACTGCTGCCACTGTGCAGAGGCCAGTTAAGAGTGCATGTGCGCCGCATCAGCAGGGGACAGGCTGATGTCAGACGGCCGTACGCGCAGTGTGCCAGCGCATAAGCGCGGTAGTTCATTGCACGCTGGCGCACTGGGGAGAAAAAAAACTAGAGGAAAATGCCCCAGTCCAGTCTGGCAACCCGCACAGACATGGCGCAACTGGACCACCCACCACCATGTATGGTCTTGGGTAAGTGGTGGATAACTGGTAAGCCCATGAGAAGGTTGGTGACGGGACTGGGGGAAGGGTGCCATGAGACTGGAGGATGGAGAAGCAAAAACACATAATGGAAGAAAAATAAGAGTATTAAGACTTCATGGTAGGTATAAGCAACATGAACAGATGAAGGGATAAGTTCCCATTTTAATGGCATCATCTTTGATATTAAAACAAAAAATGGAAGACCCTGGCCAGGCTGCTAGCACAAGTGGTAATGTTACCGCTTGTGGCATCGATGACCCAAGTTCAGGAACAAACCTGGTGCATCAGAGGGTTGGCCGGAGGGGGGAAGAGGATGAGTAGCCAGTGGACTGCTCTGCTGCTCTGGGGTGGATGGGGTGAAGTGGTTGGCAACAGTCTGACTTTTGGCGGTTGCTATGAATCAGTGTGCCTGACACTTCCTGTGCATGTGGGTCAGGGACACAGTAGCTGTCGGCACGTTCCTGCAGAGGAGTACGCGTGATATGCCTGTGATGCCATTGCAGGTCCAAGTTGTAGGTGAACCGCAAAAGGAAAATCCTTTTAACAGCCAGCAGAATGAAGCAAGAGACCCATGGGCTGCTTCCCCCTCAAAATATCCCCAAAGTATAAGTCTCAAGCAGGGTCCCAGGATGAGATAAGTCTCTCCCTTCAGGGAGCTCTGCCATGAAGGGCAAGTCACGGTCCTCCCGAACCAGGCAGCCTGGGGGGGGGGAGTGCCGGGGTTGAAGGCAACCTGAGGAATCCTGGGCTGATATGGGGTACATCATCATCCTGACTGAAGAGCCAGAAAAAGTGTCAAAAAAAAAAATGGAAGACCCTGGTATTCAGATAAGATCTGCTGATGCTATTTGTAAATTTTCTGCTCGAAACCTGAAAATTGTTTTGAACCATGAATAGCACACGTCAGTGTAGCTTGTTGCTGTAAGTGCCTGAGCCACAGCGCGGCCACTGATATGCACAATTTGTGCATAACTCAGCCACATTGCTCCACACCTCAATGCCTATAGCATCTACAGTCCCTGCTTGCTACTGTCCACATGTGCAGAGCTACATGCGGGGGGGGGGCATCCCGTGTTGCTGGAGCTGTACAGTACACTGGGCAGCCAATTGGATGCCTGGGTCAGTGCTGCAGTGGATCTCTTGTTCTGTATGGAGCAGCAGTGCATGGGATATGGCTTTCCATCAAGGACTGCCATATCCCCATGGAGGACACTGGTTGTATTGTCCCAACAACTGAACTGTGCTGGAATGACCCACAACCCTCCCTACCTGCACACTGGGCAAGGGGCAGAGAAGCTGATCAGACCCTCAAGGACTGCCTGCGGCCAGGTGGGGTGGCTTGTAGACACTATGGCAAGGTCTTGCCCTCTGTCATCTGTGCATCTTCTGCTTGCCCTCCACACCGTGGAGACTGCATTGGGCACTTGCCCCCAAACCCTATGCCATCCCATGAGATGGTCACATGCATAGGTGCACCGGCAGCATGGAACTGGGTGTGTGCAGCCAGAGCTGTGGCTGCACAGAGGGCACCACATGTATGGAGCGGGACCTCCATGCACCATCAGCCTGCACAAGCACCCCTCTGCAGGTGTGCATCCTGTTGTGGATTGGGTCCTAAGTCTCAATGGAAAACAACAGTAAAAGTAGGTTTTGGGGCAGGGGTCAACCTTAACGTTCATTTACTAGCCCGAGTACTAGTGAAGATTGCTGCTAGCTAGTGCAGAATCTCTGTTACTTGCCCGGCTGGGCTAGTGCAGTTCCTCCTGTGGAAAGCTGCAGTTCCATTCTCAACCCGGGTATCAAATAAATAAACAAACAAATAAATATATAAATATCACTGTTGTTTGATTTAAAGCCAGGTCCTTTTCATAGAGGTTTAACTAAGTGCTGCCTTAGCATTAGTGAAATGAAAAAAATAGATGTCTGTGTGTAGTGCATTTACAAACTGTTTCATTTTATACTAACTATTGCTTTTATTTTTTTGTTGGTAAAGATCTTTCTCCTTTTCCTTTCCTTGTTTAGTTCAGTACTCGTGGCAGGCAGATTTGTGACTGTGTCCAGCACAGTTCTAGGGTTGCCACCTGTCCAGTTGTAGACCGGCTAACCAGTTTTCAAGGTCCTTATCTGGTCATCCGGTTTTGATTAAATGCAGTCAAGTTTTAGGGCCACTTTGAGTGTTTAGATAGTATTAAAACTGATTGTATCAAATTATTCACTGTTGCATGCATGTTCAGGTTACAAAAAAAGTTCTGATATCACTAGTCGCAGGCCTTTGTTTGTAAAACCAGTCTGTCTAGGAGGTGTAAAGTATGGCCATTAAGACCATTAGCAGTAAATCAACCTTTATTTTATTTATTTATTGTATAATCGAATTTACAACCTTTGAGCCAATGGCTCGTTTACAAAGGTACCTCGTCACAGAGAGGTCACACACGGTTAACGTAGTTTACAGAGTATAGTCAAGACAGAGTAACAGATTTTTACATGTTTACAGAATACAGACATACAGAGTCAACATAATGTTACATAGGTTGCATGAACAGAGATACATAGTATTACATACAGTTGCTTGAACACGTGTGTAGATAAATACACATTTCAAGTAGTACCAGCACGTACAGGCAGAGGAGAGAGGGCCTGGGGTGGGGATTGGGGGGGTGGGTGTTCAGCCCAGTGGGCCATGTCAATAGTGTCAGAAGAACTGCAGAGTATCTTTTAGTGACAGGTGCAACAGCGGGTGTTGAACCTAATCTTTTCAACTCTGAATTTTAAGTATGGTCATTCACTGCCATGATAGGAAACAGTTTTTACACCTTTATATGCTGTAATGGGTTCCTTTTTGTTTTTCCTATATTCATAAGTTTTAGACCCACTTTTTCAAATTAATTTTCACATTTTTATTGCCTTTGTCACTGTGTTGATTATTTCTCTCCTAATTCATCAGTAGCTGCTGCTCTTATTTTTATACCACTAAACTGAACATTCCATGATATTAGCTACACCTTTTTTATTTTTTCAACTTTCTATTTTTCTCCCCCCTTCACCACAGCGCCTACCTTCCCTCAGGGACTCCCAAGGCATTGTGCCCACCAGGTCTCTGGGATATGAGCCCTTCACACGTCCACCCTGCCATCACCCTCAGATTACCCCATGAGTGGGGTGGGAGGACTACCCCCAAGCCTCCCATACATCATCCAAATGTTGGCCAGACTCTTGCAACTCCTCTTCGGTCCTGGTCTCGTGATGCCGGGGCCTGTCTCCAGGCATCGCTGCAGGTGATTTTTCCACTTTTCTGGGGAGTGGTGTGTGTCCGACTTCAAGGCTTTCCAACTGACATGAACCACTCCCGACCCTGTCTGTTCGCTCTGCACGTTTACTGTACCTCTGGCATCCACCAGAGGTCAGTCAAGCTCCAAGACTGTGCTCCCCTCTCACCCGGGAGAGGAGAGCTGTCCTTCGGATGCTCAATCCTCTCCCTCCCCTGCTGACCCCCGACAACCCAGGCTCGTTCCCGAACCCGGGTTGCCGGCGTGGTGCAAGGTGTGGCATCCAGCACCTCAACCCTCAGTGCCACCGAGCCATCGAATTAGCTACACCGTTACATGCCATTGGAATGAATAGCATGGTATGGTGTGTCTGAAATTGTGGTATGTGATGTCTGAGACATTTAAAAGAAATAGCAGTAGCTGATGAGGTAAAGGGAACACAGTGTAATACTGAGGATACCTCAAGTCCCGATAGTTCAATTATCAAATACGTGGTCAAAGCATATCAGAATATATGGCTGTCATGGAAAGGAAGATGAGAGAGTGTTTAGCAGAGAGAGCAACAGGTTGTGAATGGGTTTTGTACATCCAGCAGATCTGGGTTTAAATTCCCCCAGCCTCCACTTGCATACTGTGTGACCCTAACTAAGCAAGTCACTTAACCTCCCTGTGTTTCTGGGCCACCCGTGTAAATGGGTTTTGTGCCCAGTGGGAGTTACCTGGTTGCCAAAGAATAAAAATAAATAAATAACAGTGTGGGTTGATGCTGTTGAATTTATCCTTACCTTTATTTTTGGTGAACATTTTTTAATGTAACTGGGACAATCAAGCATTTCTAGGATCTGTAGCCAGGGTGGGAAAAGGAAGGAAAAAGGGAAGAAAAAGACACACACTTTTCAAGACACAACTTTATTAACTTCAAATCTGAAAATGTGAAAATATATTAAAGAAGTCAGTCACCCAGCTGACATTAATAGAAAGCATACTGACGAAGACAAACAAACAATCATGAGTACGAAAAGGCAAAGCAAAACTGTCGGTTCCAGAAATGTTGGCTAGAAAAATATGACTGGTTATGGTATGATGGTGCAAAAGATCTGATGTTCTGCCATTTGTATATCAAACATGAAATACAGTTGGGTAAGGTGGGCAATAACAATAATTTTCGTTTCGGTACAGATAACTTCCAGGTTGACTTTGTCTTGTCCCATAATATCAGTGAAGCTCATGCTAGGGCAAAGGAAAAGGAGGATGCCAGCACTGCTACTCCAAGGACAAGTAATGTGGAGGGAATGCTGAAGAACATGAATGATGCAACGCTTAACCATCTGGATAAACTATTTCGTACATGCTATGCACTTGCTAAGAAAGGACATCCTTTCGCAGACTTTGTGTGGATGTGCAGCCTTGATGATATGAAAGGGCTAGCTATCAGTTCAGCATATCAAAATGACAAATATGCCTGCAACTTTATCCACTATGTAGACGAGGTTGAACACATGGCGCTATGAGGGAAAAATTACGGAACAAAGTTCATTTCAGTCATCAGTGACAGAGCCACTGACTCTTCAGTCACAGAAGCTAAGATAGCATATGTGTGATTTGCAATTAAAGGCACAGTGCAAAATCAGTTGGTAGGTGTCCAGACTGTTGGCAGGACAAATGCAATTTTATTTGCCTTTCGTTTAACAAATCACTATTAACCATACTGACTGCGGGCTACTGTAAACTTCTGTGGGCTAGTGCAGTCTCTGGTTCACTAGCCCGGCTGGCTAGTGCAACAAAAAATTAAGGTTGACCCCTGTTTTGGGGTAATGTTTGGTCCTGGTGAAGCCTTGTCAACCTGTCCCACACAAGTAATTTGCATACTGCCAACCATGATGGCTTGCATTAGGCTTGAGGCATTAGAGTATAAGCACGTGGTTGGGAGAGAGAGACACCCAGAAAGGCAAGGGGAACTTGTTTAACCAGGAAAGGCACACTGAGCTGGAGCTTGTTTCCAGGTGTGACCTGGCAGCACAAGGAAGTTAAGTGACTTGCTTAGGGTCACGCAGTATGCAAGTGGCAACTGATGGGATTCAGACCCTGGTCTCACTATGCTATACTGCCTCCTCAACACCCAGAAACTAATCTGTTTCCATTAATTCAGTGTTGCATGTTATGGTTTTAATCAGACTAACAGTTTGACTACTTATCCAAAATCTAGCTGTCCAAAACTAAATTACAGGTAGTTAAAGTCTAGATTTTTACTAACAAAATATATAACTGTGTGATTTTTTGTTTGATTTCGTTTCTTAGTTTTTCTGCTTGCTGAACTGGCCACTGAAATTTACACTGGCAGATTTAAATCTAACAGGAGTCTGGCTACTAGTTTGGTGGCCAACAGCCCTTTCTTAACTATTATTTTTTTACATTTTTATGCCTTTGCATATGTGGCCTGGCTGGAGGGGCTCCAGCATCTGTTTAATATTATTCTGTCGATACATTCACTGTGGTGACTCTGCTATATTTGTCGATGGGCAGCAGAAATCACTCATGGGCTCCCAGCAGTATTAATGACAAGCTGTCAATAACCTCAGAGAAATGCTAATCACACCACATTTGTGACATAGTGAAGAATGATCACTGTGTCATGAAGGGTTAAATGACACTGATATTGCCTTACTGTTTGTTGTCCTGCTGTAAGGTGAGGCAGCCATTTAAGGAGGGGACTGCTGGGATGTACCAGCAACATACCTCCTTCGTTTATTCTTTCCTGACACTGTGCTTAAGACATCATTAAATAGGCAGCATAGTCTAGTGGTTAAAGAACTGGAAGACTGCAGGTTCAACCCCCCGCCAGAGCCAAATACTTACTATGTGGCTTTTGGCAAGCTATTTAACTTCTCAGTGATCCAGTCTACCCATCTGCGGAAATGGCTAGAAGCAGGAAACAAAATGTGGTGTTTATACTTTGTGTCCATTTCAATGTAACTAATCTTTAATTACATGTAACCAGGTAATTACACTGTAGTTACATGTCTGTTGCATGCAACTACATTGCAAGTGCAATGCAGTTAACAGTGTAACTACAATGTAGTTAACTGACACTTAAAGAGTAACCATTGTGGCATCTCAGCTGGGCTATCCTGGGTAAATAAATTGTAAAATAAGCAAAATTGTGAAAAATGGAATGCCATTTTTGATTGAGATATGGTTTACAGCAATTTTCTAGTATCCAGGAAAATGTTTTAAAATATAATATTCAGACACAGTTCAGCTCATATGTTATTAATTGTATGTATTTATTAGGGGTGTGCGAATACCTTATTTTGAATATTCGCTGAGAATTCGTATTTGGGGGTCACAGTTATTCATTGTTTGTGCTTCGTTATTTGTTATTTTGCCGCTAGAATCAGCAGTGAAATTGCAAGATCTCCTGAGACTTCCTGTCCAGTCAGAGGCTACTTTGGAAGCTCACAGAAGGCAGGTCACGTGACCCAGCACTTGCAAAAGCTTCAGGCAGGAGAGACAGATGACTTGAGCTGCTACAGTGAAAGACTCTCTGCGTCCATCCACTTTTTAAAACTAGACAAAAATCAAACATCTTGACATTTTTTTGTTCCTTGTCTAAATCTCAAGCTAGAGGAAATTGCTGTCAAACTGTTGTGTGGTAACGTTTAGTGTTTCTCAGGAGAACTGCTAGGAGTGTTTTTCCCTAAATACTAGGGCCAGATATTCAAACTGCACCAGGCTGTGGCGCAAGCTTGGGTACAGCTCAACTTGGCTGCTCAGGGGTGTGGACTGGGCGATATTCAACGGAGCTGCCCCATGGTTCAGCAGCATTGAATATTGCACCCTGGCCACCCGCAGTGTGCATGGTGCAGTGGCACTGTATCAGCGCAAGTGGCCAGAGTGGAGCATGGGGATGCGCTAGCGCAAGTTCCATTGCGCAATGCACAGCAACCGCGATATTCAAAAGTTGACGTGCAAATGGAGCCATAATGTATACAAGGCACAAATGGGACCAATTGCATGTCATTATGGCCCCATTTGCATGCAGGTGTGCCGATCCCTGACAACTTGCACCTGGCGCTGTGCCAGGCAGCAGCCATTGGGGACCGACGCCCCCTGCAGCCGGCAATGTGCTCCACAGCCCGATCGCGGGCTGTAGTAAAAAAGAGGAAACGCATAACTCCCTGGTGGTCCAGTGGACCGCTGTCTGCCCCATCGCGGGCATTTGTAAAAAAATAAGAAATCTGTCCACTATCCCTGGTGGTCCAGTGGACGTGCCTGCCCGATTGTGAGCTAAGTAAAATAATCAGATCTCCGAAATCCCTGGTGGTCCAGTGGACCTCTGTCTGCCCGATCGCGGGCTCAGTAAAATAATTAGATCCCCAATATCCCTGGTGGTCCAGTGGACCCCCACCCCACCCGCCCACTGAATCCCACCGCCTCGCCCTCGCTCAGCCTGGTGGCTGCACCCCAACACCACTGTCACGACGACACTGACGGGTAGGGCTGTACCATTGATCCACAGCGTGAGCCAATGTGCATGCAGCCCATACCTTACTACACATTCCAGATATATGAATGGATCCCAGTGCCCATTCACTCCCAACAGTGCTGCTGTCAATAACAGGTATTTCATCCCTTTCTCCACCAGTGGAACCAGACCTGTCAGATGGCATTCCCTCTATCTCATGACGTTTTGCACCAGCCGCTGGTGTCTGCAGTCCCCGCATGCAACCAGTCAGCTCATCATGCAGTTCTTGTCAAACATGAATCACTCTGTGTCTATCCATAGCCATGTGAAAGATCTCACAGTTGAACCAGGGATCCAGCGTAGCTGCAAATATGTGGCTTCAACTATCCAGCACTTTCGCAAACCTTGTTTCCACTTTAGCTTGCAGCTACTAAACAAGCACAACTGCCCCATCTAGAATCTGCCTCTTTTGCTCTACATATCTCTCCATGGATGCTTTTAGTATATGCACTGCTGGGATCACTGGACTCAGAGCTGCAGTGGATGCACTTAGATCATGGGTGCTCCTCTCAGGTGGCCCAAATACTCTCACCATGGCATCAACCAGTGACCACTCATGGTGGCCTAGGACTCTTCCAATGTCGCACTCCATTGCCATGTCTTTGACCTAGCCCTGGGAACTGCTAAGAGGCCCAATGCAGAGGGGAGAAGAGAGCAAGAAGGGAGGTAGGGAGATAGGAGTTCACTCAGGTAGCCCAGACCCAGTCTGTATAGGGATTTATAGGTCTGTAAACCGACCTCGCTGGCAGCTAGTGCAGATCATGCAGGACCAGGGTCATATGACAAGACCTTGGAATGCCTGTCAGTAACCTGGCTGCTGCATTCTGCACCAGCTGCAGGTGTCATAGGACCCGTCCACTAATCCAGAGATACAGAGCATTACAGCAGTTGAGTCTGGAAGTCACAAAGACTTGCACCCACGAGGGCAGGTCATTTGGTGGGATTAAGGTGTTGATACAGGTGATGTTCTTGAAACGGTAAAAGCCATTCTGGATTAGGGACGACATGTGAGCCTCAAGTGTCAGTCTTTCTTGCTGTGTGCTGCCCAGATTCTTAACTTTAGCAGAGGCCACAAGACTGGAGGAACCAAGCACAAGGCCAGTCATCTCTGCTGTATCTCCCACACCCTGCCGTAGACCAGTCTCAATCACTACTGTCTCCATCTTGTCTGGGTTTAATCCAAGCCAGCTGGAGGACATCCAGTCCTGAAACTTGGCCAGGCATGAATTTAGTACATCAGCTGTGCCAGGTGTTCAGGTTGTAAATGACAAGTACTACTGGGTGTCATCTGCATATTAGTGAAAACTCAGGACTGTAACGTCCGATGATCTCTCCCAAGGGCAGCATATATACCACAAACAACATAGGTGAGAGGACGGAGCCCTGGGGAGCACCACAGAGAAGGAGCTTCCGAAGTGAGGAGAAATTCCCCATCACTACCCTCTGCTTCCTGTCTCTGGGAGAGGACTGAAACTAGCTGATGACCATGCCAGCAAGTCCACTGTACTCCCTTAGGTGATCCAACAGCAATTCATGGTCCACAGTGTCAAATGCTGAAGAGAGATCAAGTAGAATGAGAACTGACTGCTCACCGCAAACTCTAGCTCTGAGGAGGTGATTATGCACCCTGACCAACACAGTCTCTGCACTGTGCTTAGACCTAAATCCCAACTGGAATCACTTGTAGATATTAAAGGTTGTAAGGTGTGCCTCACGCTGCAGAGTTACCATCTTCTCTATAACCTTTCTCAAAAATGGAAGATTAGAGATGGGTCTATAATTTGCTAAGTAGTAGGTCCAGAGATGTTTTTTCAAAAGGGGCCTCACCAGTGCATCTTTCAGTGCACTCAGAAAGGACCCCACAGAAAGAGAGCACTAGACTGTCTCAGTGAACACAGGACCCAAGACACCAACACAGCTCACTAGTAGACATGTTGGACATGGGTCCAATTCGCAATGGGTGGGCTGTATCTCAGAGCTCACCTCAGAAACCTCCTCTACCATTACAGGCTTATGCCTATCCTAAACAGGAGGAGTGCTCCAAGTGACAACCAGCTGTCCTCTGCTGGGTCAGTTGAGGTTATCCCAGACCCGATTGAGGACACTTGGTCAGAGAAGAACTGAGCAAACTCTTCACACCTGGTGGATGAAATTGCCTTAACCAGTTGAAGACAAGCAAGGATTTATTAGCCTGTCCACAATACGGAAAAGCTGAGCAGGTCTGTTCTTCTCTGCTGCAATCTACCTGGAGGGAATGCTGCCTTCTTACAGTAGATTTCCCTCTAATATTCACAGTAGTGAGTTGGCAGAGCCCATCTGACCCCATTGGTCCTGGACTTCTGCTAACAATACTCTAATCTCCAACCAATGACCTTCATCTGCCTTAGCTCCTTGTCAAACCATAGGGATAATACCCATAGGGATTTTGCCTACTGGGCTCCTTATTGGTGGAATAACCTTAACATTGACATCTTCTCTACACCAAAGCTAGGACCTTTTAAATCAAGTTTCCGACTCCACCTCACTGCCTCTAGCATCTGCGACTGTCGTACCTAACAGGATCTCCCATCTCAGCTAAGCAGTCCATGCTTCCTTGCCTTATGTTGTTCCACTCCCTTCCTGCCTCTCCCTTTTCACTACCATCCCCCCTAGCTATTCACCCCTCCCTGCTACTCTTCCTCTCCTATATCCTGATTGACCACTGCCCTTGGCAAGCTCTACCTATAATTAAGTTTTGCAACTGTATGTTAAATCTGATGCTCTGTGTTGCTTTATCACCTGTCTTGTAGTCTATTGCACTATGCCCGATTATGTATCATTGTATTGTACTGTCTCTGACATGGAACCTTTGTAAAAGAGCCTTGGCTCAAAGGTATTTGTAATCCTAGAAGAAATAAATAAAATAAATAAATAAATAATAAGCAGGAAGTCCTTGGTCATATATGAACTGATGTGACAGTATCAAGGTCCGAGGTGATAGACCTGCTATAGGCCATCACTGCCTCCCCTGATCTTGCCTTACAAGTAGCCATCTCACCCGAGAGATTCATCACCGCCTGCAATCCTGATGGGAACAACCCCTTTAAAGGGTAATAATGGATCATCTCCACTGGGGAGGACAATGGAGGGACCTCAAAAGAGACCCTTACTGTGCAATGATCCAACCAAGAGACTAGATCAGTCCTGAGGTTGTTAATCTGGAGCCCCACTGAGAATACTAAGCACAAGGCATGTCAGTGTTGATGGGTTGTAGTAGCAACAACTTGTGTGAGTGCCCCATGATTTCGTTTACTAGAGGAAATCTTGTCCAAATTGTGGGAGGTCATTGTTGATCCAGGCATTGAAGTCACCCAGAACCAAACATCTGGGACTCTCCAATACCTTCTCGGCGAGGAAGTTTGCGATTTCCTGCAGGAATTCCTTCTCACATCCTGGAGGCTGGTATATGAGAAGGATACTGCAACCTGCGCCTAGACCCTCGGATGACCCCCCGCAATTCCTCTGCAGGCAGTGAACCACAGAGAACCCGGCTGGGATCGATGCCTCCAAAACAGGGCCTGCATTATCACTCAACTGTGTCTCCGTGAGGCAAGCCAGATCAATTGTAGAAATAAAGTCCAACAAAATGGTAGTCTTGCTTCTCATTAATCTCACCTTGCGCCACACTGCCCAAAGAGGATGAGTGGAGGCTGCTGGCATAACGATTACCTGCCCACTCAGTCTGTTAGGAGCCCTGGGTATGGAGACCAACCACATATGGCTTCTCCCTAGGTCCCATTTTGTCCTGGAGCGTCTCCTGGTACTCACCACCCATATAGTGCCCCCCATTAGCAACCCCTGCCCCCTACTGCCTACCGTCCCACCTCCTTATGATGCCCACCTCCCAGCAGCGCCTGTACGCCACCACTGGCAAGGGGGGATCATTGAAAGGATGGAGGTCCAGCAGCTGGGATGGTGGGTAACTAAGCCTGAGAGACCCTAGACCCACACATATGTCCCATATTGAGAACTGATTTAATTCGAGCTGTACTGCATCTGAATATCTTATATTTAAAAAAGTTTTCCCAGATACTGGAAATTCTTTTTAACAGAGCCTTACAGTCTATTGATAGAAAAATCAGGGACAAGGCTTTAAAAAAACAAATCACGGACAAATGACCAAAATCAGTAACAGAGCATCTTAGAAAAAGGTAACATCAACACGGAGCTGTTAGCATAAGTGGCTGTGTAAAAACACATTTTCTGCAGGAGAATAAGATTCACAGTTTAATATCTGACATTATTTTGTGCTGACAACCCCTTCTCTTCAGGGACAGAACTGAAGTGTTTATTGAATCGCAACCTGATATAACACTACCATAACAATAAGTAGCAACACAAAATATCACACCTGTTAAAAATATTTCCCAGTTTTAGGAGGGACAGAGGGAACCTTTGGGACAAAATATTAAGTTTATGCATGTCTTGAGGTAGCAGTGTGGTATTTTTTAAAAATGTATTTATGTGTAATTTTTAATCAAGAAAGGCTTGTTTGCAAGTACGTCCAGGGGGTGGGTTGCACGAAAATTGATGAGGAAAGTTGGCCAGGACATTAGGGGATTTCCTGGATCCTCTTACAATAAGTGCTGTGGGATCTTTTTTTTTAATTTATTCTTTATAAGCTTCAGTTTTACAGTTGTACATATTCAACTGTTTCACATCAGGATCTGTGTGCCACTGTGCCCACCCCCCCACCAGCGAATGTCTGCTTCGCATGGACGCCTCTTCTCAGAAATGTATCCAGTGGCCCGCCCGTGGGAAGCATCATAGTTTGCCCCCCAGGACTGGTGAGCAATGAGGTGTTTAGTGGCATGTGGGTTGAGTGGCATCAGCTCCATCATTCACTACAAACTGAGTTCCCCCCTCCAGTTTTGTTGGTTCTGTTACCCCCTCCCGTGCTACCACCTATGGGCACCTGTGTTGCCATCCTCTAGGCGAGGGAAAGTGTCTGTGGCTGACACTGCTTGGTCACCTACAGCATCAGTGTGACCTCAACTTCCCTGCCACAGGAGGTGCTCGTAGAGCAGGACACTCTTCTCCCCCATCCTGCCCCCTCCGTTGGACACAGTAGCTCTGCAGTGCACCCTAGACCGTGCCAGCTCAGAGCAGGGGAGTCTGGTTTGGGTTCTATGTTTGACGTGGACTTTTGTAAATGAGTCTTTGACTCAAAGGTCTTTCTGAATACTTCAATAAATAAATAAATAAAAAAAATAAACAAATATGGACCTGAGGCTGCCACATGGTGGTAACGTGCACTACCATCTGGTGCCGCTGAGAAGGGTTGAGCCGTAGGATCTAAGACTTCCTCCTGGACAGCAACAAAAAGGACCTGGACTTAACATCTCATGCAAAGGATGGTATCTCACAGTACAGCACCCCCTACTACTGCGTCAGTGCTAGTTATTAGCCCAAGATCCTGGAGTGGGACTAGAACCCCAAACTTTTGCTCTTCTGACCCCAGAGATGAGCATGCAACCTACTAAGCCACTGACACTGATAACGGGATACTTAGCTTCATGCATTTTCTGCATACAAGTGTCATAATAAGTTACAGCATCTTACAACCATTAATGTCACAGAGATATCTGCTGTGGATTTTAGGGTTGAATACTATTGATCTTACAAAACATTAAAATACTGTATCTCTGGGATACCCTGTTTTATATACTTGTTTTGCTAATGCATGATATTCTGTAAATTGTTCCCATTCTAAAATCAATAAAAATATTAAAGAAAAAAAAAAAAGAGACATTCCTGAAAATCTGGGACAGTTGAAAGGGATGTAGCAGAGAAGAAAGATTCTGCGATGTTGTTGTCAGACGAGGGCAGGACCTAATCCTGATTTAGGATGTACATATATGCCAAAGCCGTTGCCTGGTTAGACCCCCTTCAAGGTCTCCTAGTCCCAAAGCATGAATCTGAAATAGAGATTCCTATTCTTAAAGGGTCCACAGGGACACTCGAGAACGCTTACCAACATCATTTTGTTTCTCCTCCCTCTGGGGGTCGTCATGTGGCATTAGTATGTAAGCTCCTTGAATCTCCATTCTTGGTCAGTTCAAGGGACTTGGGGAAGCTGGAGCCATCCTGGGGGTTAAAAAATGGTTCTTTCACCCTTTTATGGCTCTGTTCCTCCTGTCCCCAACCTTGAAAATGTCACTGCTGCTGCTTTCCTCTGACAGCTCTGACAGGGGGAGAGAGAGGCTGAGAGACACCTTGGGCAACCTGCTGCACCCTCAATTCCTGGAGCTGACCGCTTAACATGTGTGCAGACTTCCTTCCCTAGTGGCTCATTCCCATACCATACCCAAACAGCATGATTTGTATTTATATAAAAAAGTGTAATAACAGATTTTATATAAAAAATTTAAAACCCGTTAAAAAGTTTTGCATAGCAAGTCCCCCCCCCCCCCAAGTCCCAATCCCTGCTCCCCATTGTAAAACCCCAGTTCTGTACTGCATGAACTACCAAGTTTTGCAAGTGGGACAAAGAAATCTATTTAGCTTCTTACACTGGAAATTATTACATTTTAACATATGTCTGCCCTCTAGGCTGAAGACAAGGCCTGTCTCTCTTTTCAGACTGGGTCCATTGCTGATATCTCTGATTAGTACAACCAACCCAGTGAGAGAAGGAGTTAACTGAATTTGGGGTCGACAGCTGCCGTGGTGGTGGTGGTGCTGGCAGTGCTGGCGGGACCCGGGATGGCTGGTGTTTTTTCACACTCTCCATTGTGTTTTGCCAAGTCAGATCGAGCGAGCCATCCCTTTGTTCTTATTGTCAGAGGCAGAGTCAGGAGAGCAGGAGGGACAGAAGAGGACTGTCAGACAGCAGCAGAGATCAAAGGAGAGAGCAGGAGGTCTATTCAACACAGCTTGCTTTCCTCTTAACCACTGTATTCACAGATGCCAAGCCAGCCTACACTGGGGAAGGGGGGTGAGGGGACAGAAGTTGAAAACAGATTGTTTAACAAATGATAACAGTGGAGGTGATGAGACAGTGGAGAATATAGAATTACTGACTGTTGCATCACACAGTGAGACCCGGATCCCACTATACTGGAATGGATTGAACATTGGGAATGGTCAGAATTCCCTTGCTTATTGCCACAGTACAGAAGGTGCTTCCATCCAGCTGGACACCTACAGGATCAAATGCTATTTTGTTCCTGCATTCTCTACCCGCCCCCATCCCAACTCAACAGCTGGAAGCAGCTTTGCTGCAGAGGCTTTCAGAATGCATGCACGTGTATTGTAACCTGTACATCAGCCCATAGTACACTGTAGGTGTACTGTAACCTGTACATCAGCCCATAGTACACTGCAGGTGTACTGTAACCTGTACATCAGCCCATAGTACACTGCAGTTGTATTGTATCCTGTACATCAGCCCATGGTTCACTGCAGCTGTACTGTATCCTGTACATCAGCCCATAGACACTGCAGGTGTATTATATCCTGTACATCAGCCTATAGACACTGCAGGTGTATTGTAACCTGTACATCAGCCCATAGTACACTGCAGGTGTATTGTAACTTGTGCGTCAGCCCATAGTATACTGCAGCTGTATTGTACCCTGTACCTCAGCCCATAGTACACTGCAACTGTATTGTATCTTGTACATCAGCTCATAGTACCCTACCAATGTGTTGTAATCTTTACATCAGCACATAGTACACTGTAGGTGTGTTACATCCTGTATATCAACCCATAGGACACTGCAGGTGTATTGTAACCTATGCATCAGCCCATAGTACGCTGCAGCTGTATTGTACCCTGTACCTCAGCCCATAGTACACTGCAGCTGTATTGCATCCTGTACATCAGCCCATAGTACACTGCAGGTGTATTGTATCCTGTACATCAGCCCATAGTACACAGTAGATATATTGTAACCGGTACGTCAGTGCCTGTTACACTGGAGGTGCATTGTAACCTGTACATCAGTGTATTTTACACTTCAGGTATATTGTAAGTTGTACATCAGTGCATTTTACACTGCCGGTATATTGTAACTTGTACATCCGAGCATTTTACACTGCAGATGTATTGTAACCTCTGCATCACTGCATTTTACACTGCAGGTATATTGCAAACTGTACATCAGTGTATTTTACACTGCAGGTGTATTGTAAGTCACATATCAGTGCATTTTACACTGCTGGCATATTGTAACCAACACATTACTGTATTTTACACTGCAGGTGTATTGTTATGTGTACATCAGCACATAGTCTGCAGGTGTATTGCAACTGTACATCAGTGCATTTTACACTGCTGGTGTATTGTAACCTGTACATAAGTGCATTTTATGCTGCACGTGTATTGTCATGTGTACATCATCATATAGTCTGCAGGTATATTGTAACCTGTACATCAGTGCATTTTACACTGCATGTGTATTGTAACCTGTACATGAGTGCATTTTACGGTGCAGGTGTATGACAACCAGTACATCAGCGCACAGCACATTGCAGATGTATTGTAAGCTGTACGTCAGTGCATTTTACACTGCAGGTGTATTGTAACTTGTACATCAGTGCATTTTACACTGGAGGTGTATTGTAACCTGTACATAGATACATTTTACGCCACAGGTGTATTGTAACCAGTACATCAGTGCACAGCACACTGCAGGTGTGTTGTAACCTGTACATCAGTGCATTTTACACTGCAGGTGTATTGTAACCTGTACATCAGTGCATTTTACATTGGAGGTGTATTGCAACCTGTACATAAGTGCATTTTACGCTGCAGGTGTATTGTAACCAGTACATCAGCGCACAGCACACTGCAGGTCTATTGTAACCTGTACGTCAGTGCATTTTACACGGCCAGTGTATTGTAACTTGTATATCAGTGCATTTTACACTCCAGGTGTATTGTAACCTGTACATCAGCACACAGCATATTGCAGGTGTAGGATAACCAGTAAATCAGTGTATTTTATGCTGCAGGTGTATTGGTAACCTGTACATCAGTCTTTTTTATGCTGCAGGTGTATTGTAACGTGTACATCAGTGCATTTTACACTGCAGGTGTATTGTAACCCGTACATCAGTACATTTTACACTGCATAGATACATAGATACATAGACAGTGTCGGCAGATAAGGGCCTATGGCCCACCTAGTCTGCCCATTTGAGCTTGTAAGTTCAGTTTGTTTTCCTACAAGTCTGTTTCCCCTTTCCCCTGCCCTCTAGAATTCCTTTATGTCTATCCCATGCATTCTTAAATCCCGTGATTGTTTCAGCCCCCACCACTTCCTCTGGCAGGGTGTTCCACTTGTCCACCACCCGCTCTGTGAAGAAATTCTCTCATGTTTCCTCCGAATCGTCTCCCTCCAACTTCATCCCATGCCCTCAGTCCTGAAACATCTTTTTCGCTTAAAAATAGTGTTTTCCTGCACCCTGTTCCTCCCTGTAAGATACTTGTATGTCTCTATCATATCCCCTCTCCCTCCTCTCCTCCAGGGTACATGTTCAGTTCCTTCAACCTGTCTTCATAGGACTTGTGATGCAACCCATGCACCATCTTTGTTGCCCTCCTCTGAACCTTCTCTACCCTGTCTATGTCCTTACGTGAGGTATGGTCTCCAGAACTGTACACTGTACTCCAGGTGGGGCCTCACTAGTGTCTTGTATAGCGGAATTATGACCTCCTTTTCCTGCTGGTGATGCCCTGCCTATACATCCCAGCATCCTATTTGCTTTACCTGATACCTTGTCACACTGTTTCCCTACCTTGAGGTCATCAGAGATGACCAACCAAGATCCCTTTCCTGCTTGGTGCATGCTATATCCTCACCCCGACTGATATATTGTGCCAGGGTTTTGTGCCCCATATGCATTATCTTGCACTTCTTTGCATTGAATTTCAACTGCCAAACCCTTGACCATTCTTCAAGTTTCTGCAGGTCCTTCTCATTCTGTCTACACCCTCTGGTGTGTCTACTCTGTTACAGAGCTTTGTGTCATCAACGAACAGTGAAATTCTGCCTTCTAGATCCTGTGCAATGTCACTGATGAAGATGTTGAATAGGACCGGTCCCAGCACTGATCCCTGTGGTACCCCACTGGTTACTCTTCCCTCTGTGGAGTGACAGCCATTTACCACCACCCTCTGTGTCCTGCCACCCAGCCAGTTACCTACCCACCACATTACTGTCCTGCCCACACCCATATTCCCCAGTTTGTGTAATAGTCTTCTATGTGGCACAGTGTCAAAGGCCTTGCTGAAGTCCAGATAGGCCATGTCCACTGCATGTGCATGTGTATTGTAAGTTGTACACCAGTGCATTATACACTGAAGGTGTAATGTAACCTATACATCAGTGCATATTACACTGCAGGTGTATTGCAGGTTGTATGCCATTGCATTTTACACTGCAGGTGTATTGTAACCTATACAGCAGTGCATTTTACACTGCAGATGTATTGTAACCTGTGCATCACTGCATTTTACACTGCAGGTGTATTGTAACCAGTACATTGGTGCATTTTACATTGCAGGTATATTGCAAGTTGTACATCAGTGTATTTTACACTGCAGGTGAATTGTAAGTCATACATCAGTGCATTTTACACTGTTAGCATACTGTAACCAGTACATTAGTGTATTTTACACTACAGGTATATAGTTACGTGTACATCAGCACATAGTCTGCAGGTGTATTGCAACCTGTACATCAGTGCATTTTACACTGCAGGTGTATTGTAACCTGTACATAACGCCATTTTATGATGGAGGTGTATGACAACCAGCACATCAGTGCACAGCATACTGCAGATGTAGTGTAACCTGTACATCAGTACATTTTACACCGCAGGTGTATTGTAACCTGTATATAAGTGCATTTTATGCTGGAGGTGTATGACAACCAGTACATCAGTGCATAGCACACTGCAGATGTATTGTAACCTGCACATAAGTGCATTTTACGCTGCAGGTGTATTGTAACTAGTACATTAGCACATAGCACACTACATGCGTATTGTAACCTATACATCAGTGTATTTTACACTGCAGGTGTATCGTAGCCTGTACATCAGTGCATTTTACACTGAAAGTGCATGTAACCTGTACATAAGTGCATTTTACGCTGCAGGTGTATTGTAACCTGTACATCAGAACACAGCACACTGAAGGTGTATTGTAACCTGTACATCAGAGCATGTTACAAGGCTGGTATATTGTAACTTGTGCATCAGTGCATTTTGCACTACAGGTGTATTGTAACCTGTACATACTAACATACTAAAATGCCAGCAGAATAGGCTTAACAGTCTTTTGCGTCTGCTCGTTTGGTCAGCCCCCACCCTGGGAGCTGACCTTGCTGCCCCCCTCGCCTTCTCTGGCTTCTCCCTTCCCAGTTCCGGATATTCTCGCTGCACTGGATTTTGCTTCCAGAACCCTTCCCCTGTACCTGTCCCACCCCCTCTTGAACCCCTCCACCGTCTCTGCCTCCACCAGCCCCTAGGCAGCACATTCCATAGCTCCCCCACCCTCTCAGTGATAGCACCTCCTCCTTTCTCCCTGAATCTTCCCCTCCAGCTTCCACCATACCCTCTAGTGGCCCCTCCTCCTTCCTTGAAGCACCCTGACTGTTCCTCCCTATTTACCCCTTCATGTACCTGAAGACCTCTATCATGTCCCCCGGTCCCTTCTCTCTTCTAATGTGTACATATTTAGCTCTTCGAGCCTCTCCTCATAGAGTCCTGTCCCCCAAGCCCCAAATCATTTAGGTTGCCCTCCTCTGGACCCTCTCCAGGGTTAATGTCCCTCTTTAAGTGTGGCCTCCAAAACTGCCGCAGTACTTGAGGTGTGGCCTCACCAAGCAGTTATACAGAGGAGTATTGCTCCCCTTTGTGAGGTGATCCCCTAGCGATGCATCCCAGCATCCTGTTGGCCTTGGCTGCTGCCTCCCACAAGTTTCCGAGTTGTTCATCTTAACATCCACCACCACCCCAGGTCCTTCTCAGCCATCGAGACTTGTAGCATTCCCCCAGGTGTACACTTGGCCCGGGTTTCTGCCCCCAGGTGCAGTACCTTGCATTTCCTGCATTGAACCTCAGCTTCCACTTTCTAGACCATCTTTCCAGAGCCTCCAGGTCCCCTGTGAGACCACCCACCCCATCTCTCCTCCCCCATCCACCGCCCCAGTTTTGGTCATCCATAAAGAGACTCCATCCTCTGATACCTGTCCTTATGTCAGAGGCGTAGGCGTTGAACAGGAGGGCCAAGGACTGATCCCTGTGGGACCCCACTAATGACCCTCCTTGGGGATGAGACTATCCGCCAACTACGACCCTCTGGGTCCGGTCCTGGAGCCAATTGCCTATCCATCTGATTATCTGGTTCCCCACCCCATTTCTCCCAGCTTATCCAACAGGCCCATGTGAGGAACAGAGTCAAATGCCTTGCTGAAGTCTAGAAAGAGGACGTCCACTGGTCTACCCAGGTCCAAGGCACTCATCACCCAGTCATAGAACTCCACAAGGTTTGTCTGACACGATTTCCCGGGACGAATCCATGCTGTCTATCATCCAGGCACCCTGACTTTTCCAGGTCCCCTAGCCTCTCCTTGACAATGCCCTCCATCACCTTGCCCACCACCGATGTCAGGCTGACAGGCCTGTGTTCCCTACCACCTCCCTTGATCCCCCTTGTGGATAGGCACTATATGCGCCACCTTCCAGTCCTGGGGCACCCACCCTGTCCTCAGAGATGGTGAAAAGCTCTGCCAGGGGTTTCGCCAGGACATCCGCAAGTTCCTTCAGCACTCTGGGATGTAATTTATCCGGCCCTGGTGCTTTCTCCATCTTAAGGGACCTGAGGGCTTCCCTCACTCTCTCTGCTGTGATTTCCACTTCTGCTACCTCTTCTCCTTGCTTAGCCTTCCCCCCTCCTGCCAGTGATGCCTCCCCCTCTCCCCAGACCCCCGATCGGTGAAGGGTCCCCCTTCCTCAGTATCACTGTCTCCTCCCATGTATGATGCAGCACCCCATTTTCCTTGGTGAAAGCTGAGGTAAGTACTCATTTAGCACCTCAGCCTGCTCCCCGGTCTTGTGCCCATCTCTCCCTGTTTTAATCCTGCTAATCTGCCCCTTCACCCTTCATTTTTCCCCAATGTATCTAAAGAACTCCTTGTTCCCTCTCCTAATTTCCCTGGCCAGGTTCTGCTCCTTCCTTGCCTTAGCCGCCCTCACCACCCTAGTGGCCCTTCTAGCCATCAGCTCATACTCCCCTCGATCCCTTTCACTCCTTGAGCACTTGAATTGCCTATAGACTGCCTTCTTTCCCTGCACCACCTCCTGGACCTCCCTGGTCCACCAGCAGGGTTTTCAGGCCCTACCGCATTTTCGTCTTACTCTTGCACAGGTGCTGGTAGCATCCTGCACCCCTCTCCTGATGATTTCCCACCTACTATCAGTGTCCATGTCTGACCCAGTCCATCCAAATGCTCCTAGGATCCTTTCCATTTCCTTAAATCCGCCCCCTGAGTCAGTTACCTCCGTCTTTTGTGCAGCCTTCTACCCTGCTGGGTCCAGGCAGAACCAGACAGGTGGCATGGTCCTCCCATGCTGCGGGTCCCTGCCTCCAGGCCCCCAGTCTGGTCACTGTCTGCAAGGACCACATCCAGTACCCATGCCTCCCTGGTCGGTTCCCCCACCTGCTGAGTTAGGAACGCGTCTTGAAAGACATCCAACAACCTCTGTTCCCTGGCCACCAAGGATGTCATAGTCTCCCAGTCTGTTCCTGGCATGTTTAAGTCCTCCAACACCACCACCCTTCCCCTGCATTTTATGATGGAGGTGTATGACAACCAGTACATCAGTGCATAGCACACTGCAGATGTATTGTAACCTGTACATCCATGCATTTTACACTGGAGGTATATTGTAACCTGTACATAAGTGCATTTTACGCTGCAGGTGTATTGTAACTAGTACATTAGCGCATAGCACACTACATACGTATTGTAACCTATACATCAGTATATTTTACACTGCAGGTGTATTGTAGCCTGTACATCAGTACATTTTACACTGGAGGTGCATGTAACCTGTACATAAGTGCATTTTATGCTGCAGGTGTACTGTAACCTGTACATCAGAGCACAGCACACTGAAGGTGTGGTGTAACCTGTACATCAGTGCATTTTACAAGGCTGGTGTATTGTAACTTGCGCATCAGTGCATTTTGCACTGCAGATGTATTGTAACCTGTACATCAGCACATAGCACATTGCAGGTGTAGGATAACTAGTACATCAGTGTATTTTACGCTGCAGGTGTGTTGTAACCTGTACATCAATGCATTTTACACTGCAGGTGTATTGTAAGTTGTACACCAGTGCATTGTACACCGAAGGTGTATTGTAACCTATACATCAGTGCATTTTACACTGCAGATGTATTGTAACCTGTACATCAGCACATAGCACATTGCAGGTGTAGGATAACTAGTACATCAGTGTATTTTACGCTGCAGGTGTGTTGTAACCTGTACATCAATGCATTTTACACTGCAGGTGTATTGTAAGTTGTACACCAGTGCATTGTACACCGAAGGTGTATTGTAACCTATACATCAGTGCATTTTACACTGCATGTGTATTGTAACCTGTACATCAGTACAAAGTACATTGTAACTTGAACATCAGTGCATTTTACACTGCAGATGTATTGTAATCTGTACATCAGTGCAATTTACATTGCAGAAATATTGTAACTCTGACAATTGGTGCATGCTATACTGCAGGTGTTTTGCAATTTTATATTGGTGCACTTAGTTCTGCAGGTGTATTGTAGCTCGTACGTCAGTGTATTTTATCCCACCAGAGTAAAGCAACTTGTACATCAGTGCATTTTACACTGCAGGTGTATTGTAAGTTGTACATCAGTGCATTTTCACTGCCGGTGTATTATAACTTGTGCAAATCAGTGCATTGTACACTGCAGGTGTATTGTAAGTTGTACATCAGTGCATTTTACACTGCAGGTGTATTGTAACTTGTACATCCATGCATTTTACACTGCAGGTGTATTGTAAGTTGTACATCCATGCATTTTATACTACAGGTGTATTGTAAGTTGTATATCAGTGCATTTTACAATGCAGGTGTATTGTAAATTGTACATCAGTGCATTTTACACTGCAGGTGTATTGTACGTTATACAGTAGAGCATTTACACTGCAGGTGTATTGTAAGTTGGCTATCAGTGCATTTACACTGCAGGCATATTATGTAACATGTACATCAATGCATTTTGCACTGCAGAGGTGTAGTAAGTTGTACATTTTATATATCAGTGCATTTTACACTGCAAGCGCATTGTAACCTGTGCATCACTGCATTTTACACTGCAAGTATATTGTAAGTTGTACATCAGTGCATTTTGCACTGCAGCAGGTGTATTGTAACCTCTACATCAGTGCATTTTACACTGCAGCAGATGTATTGTGATCTCTACATCAGTGCATTTTACACTGAACATGTATTGTAAGCTGTGCATCCATGCATTTTACACTGCAGGTGTACTGTAACCTGCACAGCAGTGCATTTTACACTGAACCTGTATTGTAAGCTGTACATCCATGCATTTTACACTACAGGTGTAGTGTAACCTGTATATCAATGCATTTTGCACTGCAGGTGTATTGTAACCTGTACGTCTGTGCATTATGCTCTGCGGGTGTATTGTAAGTTTGATATCAGTGCATTTACACTGCAGGTGTATTGTAAACTGTATATCAGTGCATTTTACACAGCATGTGTTTTGTAGTTTTATATTGGTGTACGTAACGCTGCAGGTATGTTGCAACTTACATCATCAGTGTACATCAGTGCCTTTTACACTGCAGGTGTATTGTAACTTGCATATTGTTGTACGCTATACCGTAGGTGTATTTGGCATATTACAACTTGTATATTGGTATATTTAACACTGCAGATGTATTACAACTTGTGTATTGGGGTTTCTTACTCTGCAGGTATACTGCAACTTGTATAGTGTTGCCTTTTATACTACAGGTATATTGCAGCTTGTATATTGGTGCATTTTACACTGCAGGTATATTGCAGGTTGTGCACTGGGGCATTTACTTATAGGTGTACTAGAACTTGTGCAGTGGTGCCTTTTATATTGCAGGTGTATTGCATCTTGTGTATTGATACATTTAGTACCTCATTATAGCTTGTACACTGGGGCATTTTGCTCAGCAGATGTACTACAGCTCATACACCAATGGATTTGTTTACCAAGATTTTTGGCACTTTGAGTAGTAACCCACTTCCTCTTCATGCCCCTGTCAGAGCCCAGTTCCATCACCTGCTCCCCCTCTGTCAAGCTGGGTGGGATCTACATGATGTGGCTCAAGGCACATATCATTTCTGTTTTTTTCACCTCCTTCCTCAGTCCGTCTCACCTTCCTTGACATTGAGCGGTGCCTCTGGAAGCCTTAGGTATGGCCACGAATGCTGGGCTGATAGCACCCCCATGAGGGAGCAGGCTTCCTGGCTCGCCGTAAAAGGGCTGCTGCTGCATTGGAGCTTGGACGTCTCCCACTTTGGACCTGTTTGTGTTCCACTTGGAGCACTCCCAAGCCTTGCCTGCACTGATGCTGGCTCCCAAGGCTTGCTTCTGAAACTGTGTCACCAGCACAGAAATGCAGCATACTTCTTCTGAGCCATTGGGAGTCCCTCACCAATGCATTTTCTACAGCCATTGCATTGCAATTTGTGCATTGGTGCATTTTAGACTGCTGGTGTATTGCAACTTGTACATAGGTGCATTTTATACTGCAAGCATATGCATGTTGTAAATAATTGCAATTTATATTTGCCTGTACATTGCAAGTTGTACACCAATGATGAGGGGAAGAGTCAGTAGGGCCCTATTGTGGCTTGGGGGCAGGGCTGCCTTATCTGCCTGGAGCCGCTGGGGTGTCATTTTTCCCTTTAAATGCCTTCCTTTACTCCTTCCCCAGGGCATGATCCTGATGAGTGACATGGCTAATAGCCTATTAGGGTAGTCAGATGGGCAGGGGAGCCCCACCCTTTCTTTAGACATCTGTACAGACAGTTGGTGAGATCTCATCTGGAGCACTGCGCACAGTTCTGGAGATGCCATCACCGCAAAGACATAGACAGGATGGAGGCGGTTCAGAGGAGGGCAACTAAAATGGTGCAGAGTCTGCACCAGAAGCCATACAAAGAAAGACTAAAGGAGTTTAATATGTATACCCCTGAGGAAAGGAGGGAGTGGGACATGATGGAAACTTTCAAGTACCTCAAGGGAATCAACAAAGTCTAAGAGGGTAGCATCTTTCAGAAAAAGAGATGTGTAAGAACAAGGGGGCACAATTTGAAGATGGGGATGCTCAGGGGCAATGTGAGGAAGTATTTTTTCATGGAGAGGGTGGGTGGTGGACGCATGGAACGGCCTTCCTGTGGAGGTCGTGGGGTCAACACAGTGGGGGAATTCAAGAATGCATGGGACAGACATAAGGCAATTCTAGTGGGGGGGGTAGGAGGAAGTAGGCTGTTGGTTAACTAGGATCTGCAGCTTATCCAATAGGTAGGGAAATAGGCAGACTGGGTGGGCCAAGTGGTCCTTATCTGCCATCAAAGTCTACATTTCTATGTTTTCTATCCCCTGTCGCTTCACCACTCTGAGTTTATGATGCCTCCATATCTTTTGCCAAGTGAACAGGTGTGTGCCAGTCTAAGGCCACTCCAAAAGGACCACTACGTTCCCTCCACCATGACATACCCTCCTCCTGGCCACCAGGGGACAGTCATGCAGCAGAAGGAGGTGCCCTCCATCCCCAAGGCTGGAGGTGAGCAAGACAGATATTGGAATCCCACCTCACTGGTCCACACCAGAGGTCCCAGGTTCAGTGCGCAGACCTGGTTGGCAAGTGGTAACACTTCCACTCCACTATCCAACTGACCATATATCCTTTTTTTTTTTTTTTGGTACTGTTTCTCCCTGGCCACTGGTTGGCTGGATCTACTGGGCAACCTTTTTCTCCGGCTGCCATTCTTCCCCGCACCTCCACAGTATGGATCATCGCTGCTTACCACCACAGCATGCCCCCTGTGGTGGAGTGGTGGGGAGCCCCTCATCTTCCCCGCCAGGACTGGATCCAGTATGTGAGGTGATATCCTCGGAGGTGCACGGTCAATGAACGGCCATCATGCCGCACAACCAGGGCCACTCTTTTTCTCTGATTTTCTCCCCCTTGCAGAGAGGAGGTGTGCAGATGCCATCAGAGGGAGCATGCATGCATCCGCACATGCTCCTCCAGGCGTCTGCCCCTTCTCTGCATCATCGGCGCTCTGCCCTCCAGCCACTGCCAGGGGCCAGTCCTGTGCTGAATACTGGCAACCCCCACTCCCCAGAGGAGAGCAATCCCTTGGACGCTTGATCCTTCTTCTCCCCTGCCGACCCCCGGCTGCCCATGCTGATTCCCAAACATGGGTTGCCAGCATGGCACGAGGTAAGGCGTCCAGTGTCTCAGCCCTCAGCACCACCAGGCCAGCTGACCATATATCCCTTTGAACATCACAGTGCTTATTGCTTTTACAAATGAAAAATAAAGCATGCTATTGCAGAGAGCTTAGGACTGCCATGGTCAGGCCCAATCAGTACCCCAAATGCTGTGTTCCCAGAATAACCCTGCTGACTTCTTAGTGCCCAAAGCTATGTGTACACGTCTATGGGATGCCATGGTGTGTGGCCCGACCCTCTGCCTGCATCGCAATCCAGTTACCCCCAATGCTGGTGAGAGTGTGGGACTGGGTCAGAGGCAGCTGTCGTGGGTGGTAGGGTTTGTGTATAGGGCAGAGGACTCCACATCTGTGGCAGTGGACCTCCACAGTGCAGGAGACACCCTAGACACACTTGTAGGGGGTGTGTGGGTGTGCAGCAGGTCTTTGTGGATTGGGCCCTAAGTATCTGTATATTGACTAGTTTACATGCAAGCTGCCATGGATCCCTACTTTAGAATGGAAAATAAAGTTTTACATTGTTTAAAATAAAAGCTGATTTAAAGTTAGAAGCTGCACACTCCACCCTGCTCATATTTTGTCAAATATCATAAGCCCCTTTTCTGTACATTTACCCTTTCACCTCCAAACTACCATGGATCCGCACTCAGCTGACATTAGAATGGAAAAGAAACTGCAGGAAAGAAATATTAACATTCCTGTTAGGATGTGAGCCCTGGTTTCTTCCTTAAAATACAAAGCTAAGGTTTCTGTAATGATTTGAACCCAGGTCTCCTGCTTCCTAATCATCTGACATATCTAGTGAACTACAGAACAGTGAATGCCCTTTTCTGTAGCATAGTGGTTTTGTCATGTGCCGACACAACAGTCAGCCTGGGTTGTAATCTTTTTTTTTTTTTTTTAACTTTCTTTCTACTCTGATTTACCCCGGACTCTCTCCAGTGTGGACTGTCAGTGTGACCTTGCTCCCACCCCCCTGAAGTCTCCAGGACCCCTGCCTCTCCGGCAGGCTGATCTCCTCTCTGCCTCTCCTGGCCGTGCAACCCCCCCCCCAGGATCTGAGTTCCCCAAGGAGGATTGCCGAACTCCTCCTGGCACTCTATCTATAATCCAGTAGAGTGACCAGGGATGTGGAGAGGAGAACCAGAAGCAGGGGCTGCAAAGCCTGTCATTGGGCGTGGGGGTCGTCCACTGGTCCCGCCTTCACCTACTGGGAGTCGGAGATTTTTCTTGTAGTTCCACCCGTAATAATGCCGTTGTGCAATGGTGACAGTGTGTGGAGGTCATGCTTCCGCCCCCTCCTGCAGACACCCGCTGACACCATTTCCCATTGGCTGTCCCCAGTCTGGTGTGTGATGCCCTCAGCTGACACTAGGAGCCGCTACCGGATCTGAAAATCCCAAGAACCCACCCCAGGAGAGGAGAGCAGTCCTCTGAACACTTAATCCTCTCTTCCCCCTGCTGACCCTCAGTGGCCAGAGTCTGCTCCCGAACCCGGGTCGTCAGCATGGCACGAGGTGTAGCGTCCAGTGCCTCAACCCTCAGTGCCACCAGGCCAGTTGGGTTGTAATCATGACATGGACTTTTACATTACAAGCTACCTAACATAACAGAATATCCCCCAACAGCAGCTTTCATGGTACCTTTACTACCAGGTCACATGTTGCAGCTTATCTAACACCACGTTACTGGCTGAGGTACAGCTTATCCTTAAGTACATTACTGGTTACCTGATAATGCAAGCATGCTGCATCTTACAGCTGCAGAAAACTCAGCCATGCACATTCAGTTCAAAAATGTTTATTGATCGACAAATAGGCCATTACAGCATATATAAAAAACTGTTATTACATAATAAATACTTTACACAGTTGTATAAGAATTGCACCCAGTACAACATACTATTAAGTCACACAGAGACATATCAATTGAAACAATAATACACTTTAGAGGACACCATTATATACTGCTCCTTGCACATTCGCTAATAACATGATTGTTTTGCGACATTTCTTGCGTAAAAATTGCACTGTGATGCTGTTTGAAGTACAAAAAGGGGGTGGGGGGGGTCCTCCCAAATTTAAAATAATAAAAAAAGTTAAATTGCAAGACAGCCTCAGTCTAAGCCCGATGTAAGAACACTTTAAACTAGAATTCAGCAGACTTTGAACACAAAAGCACATATACCACACGCTTACAGGAGGGAACTATTGCCTGCTGATGGGCCGTGGTCCAGTAAGGCAGGACACTAACAGTGGCACTCATGGAGAAAAGTAACTGTGAACTGGGACAACTAAAACAGGTAAAAGATTTTAATAATCTCTGGGTAGCAGAGTAGTGGCAGCACAAACCCTTGCCCTTTGCGTTAAGATGTTTTGTCAGGTGATCAACACAACACTGGTGAAATTGTGACCTCAGTTCTACCAGAGTCACTTAGTCACTTTATGACTTGGAGTAAGTCACTTAACCTGACTTATCATAACTTTCTCTCTCTATTTTTCCACCCCCCCCAACTCATTTAACCTCCTGCTGTCTCACGTAACCTCCCTGTGATCAACCGATGGCTTCTGCAGCTGTTATGGGTTGTAATGCCCTTCAGGATACAGTTTGTAGTAAAGACATTATATACTACCAAATTCCTTTCCTTTCCTTTCACATTATGACTTCCCCTGCCCCACCCCCCACAAAAACAAAATCTGACTGCTGTATCCTACAAAAGTCAAATTTTTCTGAGACACACGGGGGTCCTGCCAAGCTTGAAGACTGACTGGCTCCGGATTTGTAAGTTGCTGTGTCACTTTGAAGGGGAGAACTGGGAGAACAGAAGTTGCAGACGCTGAAGTTATAATTTAAAGCAACGCGGCGGGATGTACTGGCAGCTGTAAAGATTCAAACCATAAAGTTTTACAGTACAAACGGTTTCCATAAAGACATCATTAGAAAGTGGGAAATTACCTTCAACTTCTATGGCATATGGGAACGGGCTGTTACATGATCATATGGCCGGAGGGCATGTTTTATTTTGTTTCTCTTTTATTTATTTATTTTTGGGGGGAGGGGGCTTTGGACAGAGGTATCACATGCAGCATCCCCTTTTTCTTGTTAACATTTCTTGTTTTTTAATTAGTGTTTTTGTCCTTGTACGTGGACGTGGGTTTCAGAGCTGCCAGTTAGTTACAGAAAGGGTTAGATGGTACTTGAGGCTCTTTGCCTATGAAACTCAGCAAGCCATAACCCAGTAAATCTGCACACGTAATTGACTTTTAATAGGATCAATCAGTCTCGTTATCTGCCAAGACACTTATCCATCCACCCCTATTACAGAGGGAGTGTCTGTCTTTATGTTTGTCTGCTTAGCTATCTGATTTTTTTTCTTTTTACCCCCCACCCGCCATGAGCATTGCTTCTTCCTCTTGGTTGGCTGTGTTGTTATAAAGTAACATAGGAAGGAGAGTAAACATTTTTATTTATCTGCTTGTCCTATGTTGCATCTGGAACAGATTTGGGGCTAGACATTTTTATGTTTGGTATTTTAGGGGTTAACAAAGGTTACCTGCCCCTAGGTGTTGTACAGACTCTCCCCAACTGACCTCACAATTGCTGAGCTTGTAACATCACGCTGGCCACGGTGAGCACAATGAGGTCATAAACAAAGACACTGTGAGGTCAGTTGGGGACAGCAAGATGTTTTTTTTAAAAGACTTTATGCGTAGACTGCCATGTCTTTTAAACCCTGGAAAGGCAAACTGAAAATTAAAAAAAATATATGTATTCTCTTGTAAACTGTAATAGCTGAAACATTAGGTTTATGAAAGTACATTCTGAATTGCTACAGAACTGCTTATTAAGTTCCTATTGCCTCGCAGAATAGCTCCTCCGTATCTCATGTACAAAATTGCAGCCTGCATTAGCATGACTGAGAACTAGCAATGGTTTAAAAGAGGCTGTATGATGTCACTGAGAAATGCTTGAAAAACATAATATTTACACACAACTCTGCTTCTTATTTCCCCTATTTCTGTATTGTGTGTCCAGCTTTATTACCAAGGACAACTGTTTGAAAACTGGATCACTGTGCCCCAGATTTCATCTGCTCTTGCTGCCTGTATACATGTGATGTCATAATCCTCTGTTTAATCCTCTAACAATAATCCTCTGACAGTTGGTTCACTGGAAATGATGATGTCATAAGCAAGAGATTATGACATCACAGGCAAGCAGCTAAAGGATGAGGGTCCTGTTGCCATACAAATTTCCCTAAAAATAGTGACTAAGGGAAGGGGTCAAAATAGTAAATACAGTATAGGAACTAGAAGTGTATAGATTTTTCAGCATGTCTTAAAGACAGATGGTGCATGTTAACCATTAAGAAAATGGTGATTCCTGCTTCTCATTCTCATAGGAAGTGCCTATGCATCCTTACTGAATCTGACTACTCGAATCCAAAAAGAGCTTTTATAAACAGGAGGAAACTCAGTGGCCAGGAGGCAGATGAAACTGCGCTAATCCTCCCACGATCATTGCATGTCCTTGTCCTGCCCCAGCTCCAAGGTCTGGCACTTTGTGACTCCACAGTAGCTGGGCAGATAGGAAGGTATCACCTGCTGTGGCCCTGTATGGCTGGGCCCTAGCCTAGAGGAAAATCTGGGGGGGGAGGGACCAGACCAGGGTTGCGGGTGAGTGAGGTCAACAGGAGGCTGGGGGTGACTTCATGGTCGGATAGAGGGCCAATGGCAATGGTGAAAGGAGTTCCAGATGGCTGGACCAGAACAGGAAAGAGCAGGTTAAAATTTTTTTATTCAAAGTGGAATGCTAACAGCAAGTAATTGGTACTCAATCTACCCATAATTTTTGGTGTGCACCGAATACAAAAGTACCATGAAATTCAAGCCCTGTTCTTTGAACAGTACCCACACCCTTGCAGAAAGATAAATATATAATCCTCCTAGAAGCAAAAAAAGAACCCTCAGAGTGAGAAATTAGCCACTTCGGCATTAATGAAAAGCTCTCCCATGTTGTTGCCACTACAGCCTCTCTCCTTCTCTGTCTCTCTCTCTCTCTCTGCTCTCCGATTTAATTCAGGCCTCTAATCTCTCCGTGCTCTTGTGATAAATTAATTGTAATGATGACGGCCCCAGTTACGAGGTCGGCTCCGTTTGCTTGTAATCTGAGCGACAGGTTTAGGGCCCGTTTTATTTAAGATTCCCGGTAATTACATGGGTGTTAGCATATGCAGGCAAGGAGATATGATTCATTCGCCTGGCGACGGGCATGACACAGCTGTTTGTCGGATAAAATAGAGGAACCGTGTCGCTACAAAATGTTCCCCTTATTATACCTCATTAAAAACAAGACCGCGATAAGTCAGAGCTGGCAATGAATAAAATCTATTGCCCCATGTAAAAAGCCGATAGCAGAGGGTCTTCAAAGCCTGTCTCTTTCTCTCTGTCTCACTCTCTTTTTGTGTCCGTGTCTCACTAACAGCTCGGGAAGAAGAAAAATGATGGCTTGCGTTTTTTTTTTTTAAATCATTGGCTCTCCTTTCTCAGTGAATGATAGGAGATAGCATACAGTGTTGCTGTGGCAATTAGCGTGCCTTTCAGCGGGAACAAAAGGGAAGATTTGTTCTCGAGGGTTGACACAACTTCTTCATCTCTGCCTTTTGTTAAAGCAACACAGGCTACGGAAATTTGACAACTATCAAGGGAAATGCCAAGCAGCAGGCTGACCTAGGTTTTACTCTTTATAAAAATGTTAAAAAGTTTGCCTTTTTTTTTTTTTTTTTATGAATTGGATGCAGAAGTTATCGATTATCTGGATTATATATAAACTTATGCAATTGCAGATTTAAATAAAAAATCTAAAATATTAAAGTTATTGTTGCTTGTCGGGCACCTACAGTTAGAATATCATGTTATAAAATGGGCAGGAAAAATCCAGTGATCTGATTGGTCACTAGCTGTTCAAACCTGTGCGATAATTGATCAATAACTGCACGGGTCTGGAAAGTGCCTTGCAAGTCTTGAAAGTACACTGCTTTGGAATAATTACTCCGTAACTGTGACAGCTGGGGAAAAAATAAAAAGATGGCTCAAATAACAATGAGTGACTTACCAGCCAGACAATTTGACCTCTTGGATGGGCAAACCTTGCTGTTTAATGTGAGAACCTATTTACCAATGATGAAGATTTATTTATTCTTAATTTAAGAATTTATTTAGTCTTGTGTTTGTTTATTATTTTGGTGCCATTTTATAAATGCAATAACACACTTCAGGGCCTGTGGTTATTTTGTAATTATTGCACTTCCTATCCCTCCCCACACCGTGGTTGAAGGGCACTCGGCTAAAGCCTTGTGCCTCCAACCAGTGGAGTGTGGCTGGGGCATGTGGTAATTACTCAATAACCACGTGCTCTGGCGTGTGTGATTATTTTATTTATTTATTTAGTTTTTGTTGACCGGGTAAGTGCACTAGACAAATCCTGCCTATTTTCAGGCACGACCCAGGGGAAGGGGATACAGATGAATGCCAACTGACCTTGAACCAGATTAAGCTGTTTTTGCTTACATGGCGGCCAATAAAAATATGCCTGATAGTTTACTTGTGATCTGTGACACTTGTGACATCATTCATGGTTTCACCACCCATGATTTCATGGAGTCATGGACCACTTGTAGAAATATCAGGCAGAGTTTTATAAGGCCCATGCCGTAGCCTATATATTTTTATTGATAAGCAAACAAAACCAGGAGACCCAGATTCACGTGTCATTCCAGCCACTTACTCACTGCGTGATCCTGAGCAAGTTACTGAACCTCTACGAATACTAGATTTATATTTTTTATTTTACACTTTGCTTACCCTAGATTGGTCAGCTGAGATTCAATGCCTGCATTTCAGTGGGGTTCTGCTGTTACCTATTTCCGCAGTGGGGTAGACAGAAGTGCTCGGAGGTTAAGTGACTTCCTCAGGGTCACATAAAGAGCATTTAGTTTTTAAGGGTGTTTGACGCTGTGATCTTCTCATTCCCGAACCAGTGTTCTAACCTCTAGACTGCGCCCATATGGGATGTTACTTAACAGTTGGGTTATTGTGTTAGACCATAGCTGGAGTACTGCGTGCAGTTTTGGAACCCACATCTGAAGAAAGCGTCGGAGAGGTTAGAGGCTATTCAGTGATGAGCTACAGTAATGATCCCGAGGCTGCAAAACATGACCTATCTAGAAAGCTTGGGCTGCTGTCTTAACATGTAGTTGCGTAAAGAAAGGTGGGAAAGGGGAGACATGATACAAATGTACAACTACATGAAGGGACATAAAGGGTGGACTCTGCAGAATTACTGAAGCTAGGGAACAACACAACCACCATGGGGCACAACAACCATACTGTCAGGAAATTCTTCTTAATTGAGAAGGTGGTGGATAGGTTGAAAAAAATATACCCAGTGATGTAATTAATGCTCAGATGATCTTGGGGTTCAGAACTTCATAGGATTGTTGCAAGGTGATAATTAGAAGCAAAAAGGAAGTAGGGGTGGGGAAAGCTTGGTAAGGGCTGAGTAAAGCCACATAGGAACAACAGCGCAGACTCCGTGGACTATTAGTCTTTTCCTGTGCTTACATTTATGTATCGTGTAGATGAAGGTGTCATGTTGGAGCTGCACTGCATAGTAACTTTGACGCAGTGTGCTCTTTAATTCAGAGAGGGCCCCAGAGACACCTATGAGCCACCCGTTTGAAAGCAGACCACCGACATATGATGCACCCAGGACTGTCAGTATTGGTGTTTTCTGCATGCCCCCTATTTGAGTTTGTGACATCTATCATGTGGTCCAGTACAGGGTAGAGTGTGTGTGTGTGTGTGTGTGTGTGTGTATGTGTGTATGTGTGTGTGTGTGTGTGTGTGTGTTTTGGGGGAGTTGGGGGCATACCCCTCAGTCTTTCAGTACTCAAATGTGTATATTTATGTGGAAGAAGAAAGAGATGCAATGAAGAATGCCTCTTGGTGCTAGAAGCCCCCGATCAATGTAGAAATCAATGCTGTCCTAGTCATAAACTTTGCCTTTAATTGAACAGCTTGGATTAAAATGAGCTCCTGCTCTGAAATCTGAGGGTACAGTGTGGCAAAGCAACTCCTCCATGAGGGACAGAGCTCTTCTGAGTAGTGAAAAAAGGAATGCTCCTCAAAATGAGGAGCAGTTGAAAGGCAATGTGTTCTAGTAGCTAAAGCACAAGCTTGAGATTCAGGAGGCCCAGGTTCAAAGCCCACCACAGCCACTTACTTACTGTGTGACACTGAACAAGCCACTTAATTTCTTAATGCTTTAGTCCACTCAGCTATAAAAATGGATAAAGGGGGTGTCCCATTGGGCTAGTGGTAGCATGTAGGGATACCAAGCGGCTGAACTGGGTCCGGAAGCAAGCCCGGAATCCCCACTGTCTGACAGCCCATGCTGAAGGCCACTGCCAGTGGAATCTGGCAGTCTGTGGTGAAGGCCACTGCCAGTGCAGTACTTCTGGGTCGGGGGGGGGAGGTAACATCCTTCGGCTTCAACAGCAACCGCTGTGGTGGACCAAGTATGGTTTGGGGGCACATGTGTACCTGCCTTCTCTTCAGGATTGCTGTGGACTTGTGCGTGGGCTGTGGTACCTGTGGGAGGAGGGGGGGGGAATGAATGGAGGAAGGAGAAAAAAATCCACAGCCATCAGAATGCCAGCCGCTGCTATTCTCAGCTTCTGCACTAGAAGATGGAGCTTTGCCGTGGTTATCATGGCGGGGGGGGGGTGTCACCCATAGTGGTACCAAAGTGGGACAACTGTGGTGAATAAATATCTACATAACTAAATGGGTAAGCTGGCTTTGTGGTGCTGAACAGTGGGTGACCACTCTGGCACCTTGGTGACACAGATTCGCACCCTGAGCCCAGGATGTCAGGCGTGGAGGCCGGCAGGAAGAGTAAAAGTGCATCTGCACAGACACTGTCCTCCCAGGGGAGGGGTGAGATGTGCACAGCTCAGAGAGTTGCACCTGGAGGAAGTGTAGGGCCAATGCTGGCGTGTGTGACTGTGTGCCAGCAGGTCCTGCTCCCGGGGCACTGACATGGGCATGCTTTACGTGGGAGGTTGGGATGGGCGGGGACAACAAGAAAAAATACCCAGCCGTGGCAGTCTTGGGTGATGGCCTCCCAGTGTGCTCCCAACACCAACAGGCCCTCATTGGAGGTGCACCCACCAACCTGCTCTGGTGTACAGACCTTCACTTTGGTGACATGAACTGCCTGTCCCCCATGTCCTGGGGAAGGGGGTCCCAGGGAAGGATAGAACCAACCTGGGCACATGAGGGACACAATGGGCTCTGTCGGTGGATGACACAAATGTGAATGAGTCTGGCAGACAGAGGAATGGCGTGAAAAGAGGGCTTGAAAAAGCGAGGCACCTGGGGGTATGGAAAATGGGGGAAAAAATGAGTAAAAGCAGGACACCACTGAAAATGAGATACTGTATCTTAGCTGGACTTCCCTAGGTAAATACAATCTAAAAATAACATTTAAAAAGCATTTGATGGCATGGGGGAAGGAATCTAAGAGAAAGAAAACATGTTGAGGGTGTTGTGCCTTTAAGAACCACAGTTTGATTTAGCAACAGTTCCTAGTGTCAAGAGAGCCCTTGGCGTATCGACTATTTGCACAAGTTCACCTTTGCTCAGTAGATTAGTTTACGGGGAACCAGTACGTAATGAGGCGTCCTGTTTCCAAATAAATAACTTGTACATGGGATGATTCACTGCCTCCCCACTCCCGCCGATTGGTAATTTGCTAAAATTAAAACTTAATCAAGCATGCTCACCCTGTGCCACTGAATAATTTAGCAGCTATCTGAACATGCAGGGTGCCGTGGGGACGGCAGGCAGCATCTCACTGAGTGGAGAGATCTATTGTTCCCGGGTGTAGAGTCCTGGGACCCTCTCAGTGCAGTGCTTACAGATTCTTAAAGAATGTTAAAGAGGAAACACTCCATATATGTTATCATTTTTCTTGTTAGAGCTGGAAACAACAGTAATGATATTAAAAGAATCTCTTGGCTTCAGTCTTTTTCCTTTTGTACATTAAAATGGAAAATTATTATATTCCAGAATTTATTTACCAAGTGTAGCCTGAGATGCAGATGTAGTGTTCTTAGTGGGTGTTCCTGCTTCTACCTAGTTTCCACACCTGGGAAGTGACTTGCTCAGGGTTACACAGTAAGTCTGTAGCTGTGGTGAGATTCAAACCTGGGTACTAATGGTGCACAGTTCTCTGTTTAAAATACTTAACTACACCACCTACATTTTTTATTTTTTTCAATCTAGCTTTCTACCCTTCCCCTGGAGCTAGTGGTCCTCAGCTTTGGCACAGTAGCCGTCCAAGTCTGCTCCACTCCAAGGTTTCCTCCTAGCACTGTCCACATTCTACAGCATGGGACCAAACAGTACTTACAACCGAGGGGTGCAGAGGTGAAGGATACAAAGAAATTTCCTCAGATGTTTTCTCTTGAGACCTACCCTCCATTTTGGCACTGTGCATAGCTGTATGTTGATCCCCTCGACGCACAGTATTGGCTAAACGCCGACCCCTCATAAGGTGAAGTAGCTCCCTAGCCCAATGTGAGGAGTCACTGTGGTGCTGGTTGATGGCACTAACCCTTCTTGGGCTATACCTCAGTCCTGGCTGCTTGGCAGCAGAGAGCTGAGTAAGCTCTTGACGATGCAGGTCTCTGCGCCACCAGACAGCCCAACTCCCTTCCTTTTTTGATTGTCTGCCTCAGGATAAAGACCTTACCTCAGAAGAACAAAAAATGGAATTAGCTGAATTTCAGTGGTTTGGGGGCCAAGTTGACTGTAAAAGCTTTTAAGATGGACTGCTGGTCAGGGCTACCACCGGAATCCCAAATCAGGACATTTCATAGCAAAAACAGTATTTCTCTGGTCTCAGATAAAGACATCTTCCATTTTTCCTGTGTTTGATCAAGACGCACTAACACAAACAAACCCAGACAGCCCTGGTTAGATCGGAAGTCCAGACAGCTAGTAACCCTATAGTGTGCATGTACAATCCATTTAGCCTAATAACATTTGCTTATGGCTGTTAAATGTGGTGAACTAAGCCCAGCCAGCTACCCAAACAGTGCCCAGCCCCCCCCCACACACACACACCATGTTGCAGGGGTTTCAGTTGTTGTCATCCTGTGGACCAAATAATCATGTTACATATGGTCTGCAGCACTAACTATCAATGATGGTGATTTTTTTTACACAATAATTTACAATCATGTAAAAAAACTAATTTCTTAGATGAAACTTAAAAAAAAAACATAATTTAGCTGGCCCGGTGGCGCAGAGGGTTGAGGCACTGGACGCCTTACCTCGCACCATGCTGGCGACCGGGGTTCGGGAACGGACTCAGGTTGTTGGGGAGCCAGCACGGGTGGGGGGAGGGTGGGAGTAGGATCGAGCAGCTGACAGGCAGCTCTCCTCTGCTGGGGTGGCTGCCCCCCCCCGGAGTCCCACTGCCACCGAGTGGAGGTCTGGTAGTCAGCATAGGTGAAGGGGGCGGCACGTAGTGGGAGGGCACCTCGATATGCGGCGTGCACATGCCTCCACATTCACACGTGCAGCCGGGGTACAGGGATGGGTTACGGGAAGAAAATGGGGAAAAAAATACTAAAATATATATATATATAGATATACATACAGTAGTGGATGAATGAACAGACAGGGGAGCTTGTTCCATAGGGAGAGTGCAGTAACAGAGAAAGCTCGCTTCCCCATGGAGATGATGACACAAGGTGCTTCCAGTGGGGGAACTGAGGATGCCCGAAGATTTCTGGTGACCACTCTGTCTGTCAGTAGGGGTGAGTAATGGGACGTATGTGGGATACAGAGGGAGTTGTCCACCAGACAGCCAAATGCATAGTCAAAGCAACCTTGCAGGGTCAGCCACCCTAGCGCTTGGTAGAGAGAGCAGTGGTGGGAGCGGTAGGGGGCAAGAAGGACAAAATGACAGATTGAGTTGTATGTAGCCTTTAGCCTTGTAAGCAGAGTGGTGGACAGGCGTGAGTAAACTGGGGAGCAGTAGTCGAGGAGGGGAAGTATGTTTCCACGTGCAATGGTCAGGTGAACTTCAGTGGACAGGTAGCGTTTATATTGATATGTGGCGCCTAGCTTTTGGTGGATCCGGCACATGGTGTGGTTGACATGTTCAGAGAAGGAAAGGGAGGGGTCAAGGGTAACTCCCAGATATTTAAAGGATGTGACATTTTCAAGAGGAGTACCAGTGGGGTTGGGAACTAGGAGGGAGGAGTTGGCTTTGGTGGCTTTTGCTAGGAAGGGTTTAGACCCGAAAAGCATAGATTTAGTCTTTTTTTCATTGACTAGGAGTTTGTGAGAGAGAAGTCATTGGTGGGCAGATGCAAAGTTTTGTGTGAAGGTGGAGGAGATAGAGTCAACAGATTTGTCACTGTGATAGACAACCAGATCATCAGCATAGAGGAAAGCATGACAGCTGATGCTGTCCTTGGGGAGCGTATTGATAATCATGGAGAAGAACTGTGGTCTGAGTATGGAGCCCTGGGGAACTCCGTTGAATACAGGAAGGGGAGCAGAGGAGACCTTATCAATGAGAACTGACTGGAACCTGTTTGATAGATAGCTGCGGAACCAGGCAGAGGATCCAACGGAATAGCCAAAGAGGGGCAAGGTTGAGTGGAGGAGGTTGTGGTCAACCAGGTAAAAAGCTTTAGGCAGGTCAATGAAGACTGCACCTGTGGGTTTGCCTTGATCCATACATCTCAGCACATGGTTGGAAAAAAGTGCCTGGTCAGAGGAGGTACTATGTTGTTTGAGGAAGCCATGCTGGAGGGGGCATAGGGGATTGAATTTTTTCAGGTGCTTCGTTAGCTGAGAGTGTATAATTATTTCAAGCAGTTTGCTCAGGTGGGGGAGGAGGGAGATGGTTCTGTAGTTGTCAGTGGAGAGGGGATCGCCAGCCTTAAATATCAGTACAACTTTCGCGTTTTTCCAGGAGTCGGGTACGGTAGCACTAATTAGGGAGAGATTGAAGCTAAAGGTGAGGAGATTCACAATTGCAGGAGAGATGAGTTTTAGTAAAGTGGGGTACAGACCATCACTACCAGGGCTGCCTCTGGCTGGTGGGGATTTTAATAACTTGGTAGTGTCAGTATGCCCAATGGTCCTGAAATGGAAAGGAGAGGGGTAGGGTGTTGGTGGGGGAGGAGGTGGAGTTGTCAGTCTGGCAGTTCAGGGCAGGGGGGTCGGGGGGAGCTTGTTAAAGTAAGGGGATAAGTTTGTGAATTTTAGGTTGAAAGCATTAACAATTACAATAGGGTCCGAGGTGAGACCAGAGGGGGAAAAGAATTGTGTTACCCGACTGTTGCTCTGAGGGTTAAGGAGGGAGCCAATGGAGGCCCAGAAACTACGTGGATTGCACAGGTTGCTGATTTGTTGGTCTTGATAGTATTTTTGCTTTAGGGACTTGGCGGTTTGTTTGCAGTAGTTGCACAGCTATCTGTATGCATTCCAGAGTTGGTGGGAGGGGGATGCCTTGTATTCCTTCCACTTGCAGTCCTGTTTTTTCATTTGTGCTAGCAATTCCTTGGTTAACCAGTGAGTGCTCCCACCTCTAATCCTTCTAGTTTTGAGGGGGAAATATGTATCCTAGATGCAGCGAGGGTGGAGGTAAACAGTGTGACTGTCTCAGAGATGTTGTTGAGGTGGTAAAGGGCTGCCCAGTTAGTTGCCCAAACCTCGCTGAGGACCGGTGCTGGATCTAGATGGGTAAATTTTCTGAAGGATAAAAGTTTATAAGGAGTGCGGTTCGATTTGAGGGACAGTATGACATAGGTTGGGGAGTGGTCGCTGATCAAGTCAGACATTGTGCCTGCTTGGAGGATCAAGTCAGCTCAGTTTGTAACCACGTAGTCAATGAGGGAGTGGTTGAGTGAGCAGGCATTGTGTCTGGTGGGGGAGGAGATAACTTGTTCCAGGTTGTGTTCCTTTAGTAGATTGGCATAATCAAGAGAAGCGGTATCTAGCCAATTTAGGTTGCAGTTACCAATCACTACCATGTCTCTGGAGGGGGCTGTATGCCCTACGCCATCCAGGAAGTTGGATAGCCCTGGGATGCCTCCTGAAGGGGGTTATAGAAGCAGCCTATGTGGAGTTTCTTGGACGCTTCTAGAGTTAGCTTGACAAGGAGCTATTCACTTGGGGAGGTGGGGGGCTGAGCAGTTGATAGTGGTTACAGTGATGTGCTCCTGCACATACAGTACAATGCCTCTACCCCTCTTGCGGCCTGGTCTGTCTTGGTGCAGTAGGGACGTATATGCCTTATGTGTATGAAACCTTTAAATGTTGAAAATACCATGGCACTAGGTGTTTTTGATACAGGTAAAAAGTTACTAGGGGACTGTATTATAAAAATTGTTACCAGGGTAGAGACATCAGAAAAAAACCATTGTGTTATTTAAAATGCATGTAAAATACAGATTGTATGAGAGGCCCTTTGGGACCATGCATTCCTGCATTAAGCTGAACCAGCCTAAAATGTCATGGTGATTTACATATATATCCCATGATGCTTTACATTATGAGGGTATGTGTGATGTTGTGTTTCTTTGAAATTTGGCTTTATTGCCAGTGCCCTTCGGGGTAACCCTTGCTTCAGTGCTTCTGCACTGAGGTTCTTTGTCTTTAGCTTGTTTTGGGGTTTTTCTCTTTTGAGCTCCCCATCACCCAAACATGCAAGACCAGCATAGGGAGTGAAATAATTTTCACTAAAGAGATAGAGCAGTAGATCAGTAGGTGCTGACTAAGTGCAAAGGAAGGACATGCATAGTCTGTTGTTGCAAACTGATGTATTGAAGAAGGGATATGCTATTGCTTATGGTTATCCCCTGTGTTTTAAATAAACATCACACAGAGATTATGTGTTGAACTTGAAGTTCTGTGGCCGGTCCTGTTATCCCACAGCCCCTCCACACAGTTCAGTCGGCGTCCGGCCGCGGTGGTGAGAGGAGGGCCATGCCGGTCACTGGCTCTGTATTGGGATGGGGAGGGGAGCGGGGTGGTGGGCACTACCTGCTGGAGTGGGGGTCCACAAGACCACCACGGAAGGGGGGGTTTATTAATTATGAATACCTGTGTCATAGGGTAGGGGGGTGACTAGACTACCAGGGAAAGGGGTTATATTTATAAGAGTGGTGGCATTGGGGATGGGGGGGGCACTACACCACCAGGGTAGGGGAGGTATTAATTCTTCTTATCATGGACATCAGGGATAGGGAAAGGTTTTTTTGTATTAATGATTATTACCAGCGATATTGGGAATCGGGGAAGGGGGCCACTAGACTATCAGGGAAAGGGGGTTACATAGAAACATAGAATTTGAAGGCAGATAAGGACCGCTTGGCCCACCTAGTCTGCCCATTTTCCTACCTAACAGATAAGCTGCAGATCCTAGTTAACCAACAGCTTACTTCCTCCTACCCCCCACTAGGACTGCCTTATGTCTGTCCCATGCATTCTTGAATTCCCCACTGTTCTTGACTCCACAACCTCCTCAGGGGCTGTTCCATGAAAAATACTTCCTCACATTACCTCTGAGCCGTCCACCCTCTATCTTCAAATTGTGCCCCCTTGTTCTTGCACATCTCTTTTTCAGAAAGATGCTATCCTCTTGGACTTTGTTGATTCCCTTGAGGTACTTGAAAGTTTCTATCATGTCCCTTCTCTCCCTTCTTTCCTCAAGGGTATACATATTAAGCTCCTTTAGTCTTTCTTCAGTATGTCTTCTGGTGCAGACCCTGCACCATTTTGGTTGCCCTCCTCTGGACAGCCTCCACTCTGTCTATGTCTTTGTGGAGATGGGGTCTCCAGAACTGCACACAGTACTCCAGATGGGGTCTCACCAACTGTCTGTACAGAGGGATAACAACTTCCTGTTTTCTACTATTGATGCCTCTTCCTATGCATCCCAGTATCCCCAGCCTTCCTTACTGCCTTCTCACATTGCTTGCCCACCTTTAGGTCATCTGATATAATTACCCCCAGGTCCCTTTCCATTTTACTGTTGTCAGTATCTCACCCCCATTGTGTACTCTTCCCTGGGTTTTTGTTTCCATGTGCATTACCTGCACCTCTTTGCACTGAATCTGGCTGCCATACATTTGACCATTCCTCCAACCTTGCCAAGTCCCTTCTCATCCTTTCCACTCCATCTTGTGTATCAACCCTGTTGCAGATCTTTGTGTCGTCTGCAAAGAGACATACTTTTCCTTCCAGTTCCTCTGCAATGTCACTTATAAAGACATTAAAAAGGACCGGTCCCAGTACTGAACCCTGTGGTACCCGCTAGTAACCCTCCTTTCTTCACTGTGTACTCCATTTACTACTACTCTTTGCGTCCTGTTGTCTAGCCAATTTTTATCCAGGCTACCACCTTGGAGCCCTCAAGGCTGGCTAACTTGTGTATTAATCTTTGTGTGGGACTGTATCAAATGCCTTACTAAAATCTAGGTAGGCCATGTCCACAGCCCTCCTGGTCTACTACTTTGGTCACCCAATCAAAGAAATCTATTAGATCGTCTGACATGACCTTCCCATTGTGAATCCATGCTGCCTTGGGTCCTGTGCCCCACTGGCCTCTAGGTACTCAACAGTTCTTTCCTTCAGAAGTGATTCCATCATTTTCCTACCACTGAGGTCAAACTAACTGGTCTGTAGTTTCCTGCCTCTGTCCTGCTCCCACTTTTGTGAAGAGGAATCACATCTGCCCTCCTCCAGTCCTCAGGTACCACCCCATCCTCCCATGATTTGTTAAAGAGAGTAGTCAGCGGTGTCACTAGTTCTACCCTTAGTTCTTTTAGAATTCTTGGGTGAATCCCATCAGGCCCCATTGCTTTGTCCACCTTCAATTTTATTAGTTCTTTCAGAACCCTTTCTTCTGTAAATGGACTGGTATCAACCCCGTCTTCAGAGTGTTTCTCTTGTTTGGTTTAGGTAACTCTCCCTCCTCTTCCTTTGTGAATACTGAGCAGAAATATTCGTTCAGTATCCTGCTTTTCACTGTCCCCTCTACCCACATTCCTCCCTTTATTAAGCTTCAGTATCCCTCCTTTGGTCTTTCTTCGCTCCCTAATGTACCTATAAAAGGTCTTAACCCCCTTCTTAACAGAATTGGCTGTCCTTTCCTTGGTTTGGGCCTTTGCTATTCTGACTGCCTTCCTAGCCTCTTTCTGCTTTAACTGATACAGTTCTCTGTCCTGTTCCTTCTGTGTTTCCTTATATTTCCTGAATGCTGTCCTTTTCTCCTTAACCTTCCCTGCCACCTGTTTTGAGAACCATAGCGGTTTTTTCCTTCGTTGTGTTTTATTGATTTGCTTTACACAAAGGCCTGTTGCCTGTATGATGGCTGTTTTGATTACTCCCCATTGTTCCTCCACCCCTCCTTCTTGCCTGTTTGCTAGTGCTTTTCTAAGGCACTCTCTCATTTTCCCAAAGTCAGCTCTCCTAAAGTCCAATACTTTTGCTTTTGTATGGCTTGACTGTATGGCTGTGTTTATCGTGAACCCCACTGTTTGGTGGTCGCTTGTTCCCAGATGGCTACCCACCTCTAAATCTGAGATTCTTTCTCCGTCCCCATTTGAGAGTACCAGGTCTAAGATTCCTCCTTCCCGAGTGGGTTCCAATACTAGCTGTCTGAGGCATGCCCTCTGTAGGGCATCAAGAATGACCCTGCTCTTGGATGTGCCTACAGCAAAGGTGCTCCAGTTAACATCTGGCATGTTCAGGTCCCCCATCAACAATATCTCCCCTTTTTCTGCCATTCTAAGGAAGCCTTCTATCATTTCCTTGTCCATTCCCTCCCCCTGAGATGGGGGTCTGTATACAACCCCCGTGCGGATTGTGGTGCCATTTCCTGTCTCCAGGGTGACCCAGAGTGCCTCATCTGCTCCCTGTTTACTCTTTAGTTCTGTTGCTTTGATCCCTTCCTTTACATAGAGAGCTACTCCTCCTCCTCTTTTACCCTCCCTGTCCCTCCTGTAGATTGTGTATCCTGGTATGTTGACATCCCAGTCATGGTTCTCTGTGTACCATGTTTCTGTGACTGCCACAATATCCAGGCAACCCTCTTCCATCAAGGCCACTAGTTCAGATTGCTTGTTACACAGACTACGGGCATTGGTACTCATCACCCTCCACTTTTTGATAGCTTTACCCCTTTTAGCCCCATTCCTGTCCCTACTGCCTTTGCCTTTTTTTACATTTACCTCTGTCCTGCTCCCTAATAACTTCTCTACCTTGGTGTTTACCTCACTAATTACCATGTTTTGTGGGAGGAGGCTGGGATTTCCCTGCTCCTTTTCAGTGCCTCCCCCCTTGGCTAGTTTAAATGCTTGCCAATGAAGCATTTAAACCTCTCACTTATTATCCTGGTTCCCCGGACAGATGCAGACCATCGCACCAGTATAGGTCTGCATCCCTCCAGGTGGCTCCCCAGTCCCCAATGAAGCCAAAACCCTGAGCTCCACACCAGTTTTTCAACCACTCATTGAATTCCCTGGTGAGGAGTGCCCTAGCATCACCCTTGCTATAGACAGGCAGCACCTCCGAGAAGGCTACCGTATGCGCTACTTGTCTAAGACCCCTCCCCAACTCTACAAACTCCTCTTGCACTGCTCTGATCCCATTCCTAGCCAGGTCATTTGTCCCTAGGTGGACAATGACAACCAGCTCCCTCCCTCGTGCAGCTCCTCCCACAATCCTGAGGATTCGCTTCCTGTCCCTCAAGCCGTGGTGCCAGGAAGGCACCTCCCTCTCCCATTCCTCTCCCATTTCTACCCCCTAATGATTGGGTCCCCACCAGGGTTGTTTCCTTCCCTGTGAGGTCCCATGCCACCCTCCTGTGGGTCTCCTTTGTGAAGGTTCCCAGCATCCTCCTTGGTCTCCACTGCAGGTGCCTCCATAGAGGAACCACTATCCACCAGAAGAGTGAATGAATTGTGGAGAGGTACAGCTGGAGGGATGCAACTCTGTTCCACCACCCTCTCCTTCTCTGAGCCCACCCTGGTCCAGCCTCTCCTCTTTCTTGGCAACCGCTGAGGTAGTGGCATTGGCCCTGGTGGTCCCTGGGTGGGGGAGGAGGTTTCACGAATCTTAGCCAGGTCAGCCTGGAGACAGGCAACCTCCTCTCTCAGACCAGAGAGGTGCCTGCAAATAGGGCAGCATCGCAGCCTCCAGAATTTCTCCCGGAACACTGCCGCACCACAGCCATTGCACTGCACCACTCCTATCATGTCTTATTTTGTGTCCCCTTTCCTGTTTCTCTGTATGCTTACTCTCTCCTCTCCTTACAACTCTCACCCTTCCTGTTCTGGGACAGCAACTTCCTATCTTCTTTAGTAGCCTCCTTCTTCCTTGCTCAATGTCAGACCACCAGCAGCTAGGGGGGGAGAGTGAGCTACTTTTTTCCTTTAGGGTTGACAAAACCAGTGTTTCTCTATGATCCTTCCCTTCCTACTGCCAAACAGGAAGCTCCTGTTGACAGTCAGATCCAGTGGCTATAAAAGTCGAACTGGCTTAGGGTGGGATGGAGGGTAATTAGTAAGAAAAAGGCTAGCAACAGGAAGTTGTAATTTGAGTCACCTGCTTTTATAGTGTCTAAGCCACACCCCCAATTAAGCTCTCTCTCCTCCTACTGGTTTAGCAAAGTCAACTGATACAATACCCTTCCCAGCACAGAACACACACTGACTTTTTTTTCTTTCTTTTTTTTAACCCTAAATAAGACCCCTTCTACTTCTAATAAAGTATCTGTCTACTTAATCTCAACAGACACTGACTCCTGCTGAGAAATAAGTTTTAAATTAATAAGAAAATGTAGCTTTTTTAGTTAGCTGCTTTCTGCTCTACAAGCAAGGCTAGCAACAGCTTATTTCTTATTCATTCTTATTACGTGGGACATAGGGGATCTGGAAAGGTTTTTTTTTTCTTAATTATGATTATTGGGGGCATTGGGGAGGGGGGCCACCAGACCACCAGGGACGGGTATTATCTTTATTATCAGGTAATTGGCGATGGGGGGACCGCTAGCCTATGGCGAACCACTCCCATGTGCCTTGTGTTTTTTGCTTGGGAGAGGTTGCGGCACGTTTGGGGACTTAGGTACCAGGACCCCTCCTGTACCAGAATGTGGTGTAGGGTCCCTGGCGCACAGAGCTTCGGTGCAGGCTGCTGTTTGCCACAGCTTGCGCCAATCTCAGCCCTCTATGTGAATTGAGCCCATCATGTTTATCTTCACGAGAGGCCAATTATACTATGATATCTCATGAGAGGCTAAGCTACAAGCGAGCTATGTTAATATCAGTGGGCTCAATTGAAGGTAAATATGATATCTTAAGTCAGGCCATGTCATATCCTATATATAAACCATAAATATATGTAGAAAATATGAATTGGAACTTGTCTATAAATTATGTTTTTTTTTTTTAAGTTTCACCTAAGACATGAGTTTTTTTACATGACTAAACTAGTGTGCAAAAAAAATAAAATAATTGTTATTGATGTTCAGTACTGCAGACCGTATGTATCATGTTTACGGTATTTGTACTGCAGACTGTATGTATCATGGTTACGATATTTGTGCTGCAGACCATACATATCATGGTTACAGTATTTGTACTGCAGACCGTACGTATCATGGTTATGGTATTTGTACTGCAGACCGTACATATCATGGTTACGGTATTTGTACTGCAGACCGTACGTATCATGGTTATGATATTTGTACTGCAGACCATACGTATTGTGGTTATGGTATTTGTACTGCAGACCGTATATATCATGGTTTCAGTATTTGTACCGCAGACTGTACATATCATGGTTATGGTATTTGTACTGCAGACCGTACGTATTGTGGTTACAGTATTTGTACTGCAGACCATATGTATCCTGGTTGCAGTATTTGTACTGCAGACCGTACGTATCATAGTTACGATATTTGTACTGCAGACCGTACGTATCGTGGTTATGGTATTTGTACTGCAGACCGTACGTATAGTGGTTTCAGTATTTGTACTGTAGACCGTACATATCATGGTTACAGTATTTGTACTGTACTACAGACTGTATGCATTGTAGTTGCAGTGTTTGTACTGCAAACCGTGTGTATCATGGTCATGGTACTTGTACTGCAGACCTTTGTCGTGTTCGATTTGTATAGCTTATGTTTTAGGGTTTATATCCTGGTTATTAAAAAAACTGGAAAACGGCTTTGTTACTGCAGTGTTTTGTATTAGGTGCTCATTGTTTCCACAGTGGTTTTAGTGGTGTGTTTCACAGTCATAGTAGCCCCAGAATAGCCCTACAGCAGCCCCATATTGTAGTCCTGTTAGCCGTTTTGCTACTAAGAAAGTGCCAAGTGCTAAACGCCGCCAAATGGAGACCTCTGTTCTTCAACTGTGTTGTGACCTGCTGTTCTATTTGAAATGGCATCTCCATCTTTTTCTTTTATTTTCTGCTGCCTACCTTAGCATTGTTCGACTGCTCTTCTCAGCTAAGACACTCTTCTTCTGGACTCCTCACAGTGGTGTTTTTTTGTTTGCTGACAGTCTCTGCTTGCTCACACGGTGTGTCTATACATACCCAGAAGAGAGTGCAGGGTCCACTGACGCTGGGGGCTGTGCAAGGCTTGGATTTCCATTAAAGAAAAATGGACTCACTGTGAATAGATTGTTTACAAGTTTGTAGATGTGTAGGAAATGTTAATGTACAGAATGTTACAATGTTAGGAGATAGTGTAATGTTAATGTACAGAATGTTACAATGTTAGGAGATAGTGTAATGTTAATGTACAGAATGTTGCAAAGTTAGAAGATAGTGTAGCCAGAAAGGTGTCAGAACTGCACGGTAGGTCTCAGAGCCGCATGATTCAGTTAAAGACTTTCACTTTCACCTCATGCATTCATTGTTACAGTATATCTATGAGGCATAGGTACAGTCAAAGATACAAGAATGATATACTGGTACAAAGAAAGATAAGAATAATATCATTCACAGTAGCCCAAGATGTCACTTTTTATGGTTCCATGTGACAATAGTGATTGCCAAACGGCGATCGCTATTACGGCGAATGCATTATCACCAAAAAGCAATTTGGTGATATGCACTTAAAGGTGACTGGCACACACGGTACAGTAACTGTGTGTGCGGGGGGGGTTGCTTTGTCCCCCGCTCCCCCCCTAATTATATATTCTCAACTCCAGGGGGTGCATGTCAGGGAGGGGGCACTGCCCAGTTTAAAAAAAAAAATTTAAGTCTCGCACATGCAGGACCAAGCAAAATGTTTCCAGCCCCCAGCCCCAAACCCAGGACCTGCTCCATTGGAGTCAGCCTCCCTACCCACCACACTACATGGTTGGCTCAGCAGAGCAGGCACACTAGAGGGTAATAACCCTCTTCCTTATCCCTCCCCTTCTCCTCGCTATAAACCCTTTCCGCTCGCCCATCCCTCCCCTCACAGTCGCAATCATAGCCATCCCGGGAGGTCGCTCATGATAATATCTCCCTCATATGGGTTGCTGTTTTGATGGTCGCCCATATGCTAGTGCTATTATCACAGGATACCCTTTTAATCTGGGCATTTATCTTAAAACATATGTCTTCTAAATTGGGTTACCTGCCTCTTAGACCTTGTCAAGTTCTGACTGCTTGTCTGCACCTAGCATTGCAAAACTTTTCTGGTGATGTCACATGCTGTTGCTGTATAAACAATTATGATATAGTATATGGTTACCCTTTGGTTTGTATAAAAATCAGCCTGCTCAAAATCCTTGTTAAACACATTTTAAACCGTTATGCGCATTCTAAAGTGATGTTATGCACATTCCAAACAGTTGTTATGCACAGTTCAAAGGTTATACAATTTTAAATTTCTCATTTATGCTACACCTAACTACTTACTAACCACCCAGTGCCCAAAGTCATACCTTTTGCCTTTCAAAAGTCTGGAAATTTGATTTTGATACGGGAGTAGAACAAAGAAATATTAAGATTTTTTGTTTTCACTTCAGTGAGGGTCTGTCACTCTGGTGTAAAAAAACAAATACTATAAAAAATAAAATATGGTCAACCACACAACTGGGCATGTGTTTCCATCTCGGGGTTGAGATCCCAGCATGGACCTCTCGAGCTTCACTCTTGAGGTTCATGTGCTGTCATCTCAACCCCTCAATGGAAACACAGCCTTGTTGTGTAGGGTTGCCCATACACTATTCTCTATGTCCTACATAGAGGACTGTGATGTCAGATGTAGCAAAGAACCACAGTAGATGAAGCCTAAAGGGCAGTACTGATGCTTACATGTTAGCGTGCCTAAAAATTATGAAAAAAAAAGTGGAATACAGAAGATATAAGAAATCTCAGCAGAAATGTGTCTAAAAAATTGATGTTTCACCAGAGTTTCCTCTGTGAAGTCAGGGGCTGCTGGCTCAGGGAATCATTCATTTTTCTGCCTGTTGGGTAAGAAGTTGTGGGGATTTTGTTACTAAACATAGATTTGTAGCATAGTCATAGAAAACAGATGACCTCATATAGCAACAGTTAACAGAACGTTAGCTTAATCCTGGTGAAATTTGTTTTTTTCCACTTTATTTACTCAAGATAGTTTTGTTGCATGCAGTTTCTCATTTTCAGTGGATGGGGGGAGGTCCTGCTGATAATGCTACTGCTAATAAGAATACAATTTTCATTCATACTAAACCTGTGGCTTAGTCCCTCCTGGGTGGAACATTGGGTCGAAGCAGAACCTCCCCCAACCCCATGATTGAAATGTTGGGTCCCAGTCAGATTGTTCTGCAGTACTAAGAGGTCAAGTGACCTGCTTAAGGTCACCCAAGTAGCAGACGTCTGGTTCTTTTTAATTTCGTACTCTCTCTTTTTTTCTCTCTAGTTTCCTGCTATAACCACATCGTCCTCCTATCAGTTTGATAACCTGGATCTCATCTTTTTGTTCTGAAAATAGCCCAGTTCATGTTCAGAACCAGATCTTCTAGAGTCCAGGTCCAAATAAAATGTACTCCACACCAGCGGCTGGTTTCACCCACTCCTGCCAGTCTTAGGAGGAAACTCAAGTGGTACAAATGAAGATCTTTTAATTAAGTACTGCTCCCAGAGACACGAAGGAATTTTTTCCTTTAAATGGAAGACCGCGTTTGCATGTGTGTGAGCAAGAGAGAGGGAGAGAGTGAGTTGTTTTTATAAATTTTTAATATGAAGCCTAAATTAAACCTTTCAAGAATGAGGCATTGTGATGTGTCTTTGACGATCTACTGATAAAGTATTGTAATGTACAAGAAGCAGAATCATTACTTTTAACCTAATGATTTCGTAATATTATCATTTTACAGTCAGTATTTGTTTAAGAAAGTTGAGCTGCGTCATTCATCTCAACACTAGCCACCGGGGGGCCAGTATAGAGCCTCAGTGTGAATTTAAATAACGGGGAAGAAGATTGAGCAGTTTTCGTCTTCCGCTTGCTGTTTAAATTTTCATGAAGGAAGTGAAGTTGGGTTTTGAATATGAGGCACATGGTGAAATTAATCTCTTCTTCCTAATTGGGGCGCTGTGTATTCCTACTATTGCAATTCTGCTGGTAGAAAGCAACATCAGGTCAAAAGTAGTTACAGCAGCTTCTTGCAGGTCATTTTTATGGCATTTTAATACATGCGCATCTATAGACATATAATTTATATATATGTGCATATTTTAGCTCAACACCTTCAATATGTCTCTATCTATCTATTTATCTATCTATCTGTCTGTCTAGCTCTACTCTGTCTGTCTGGATCAACCACCGGTTTGTATTTTTGTCTCTCTTGCTAACTCTGTTTATCTTTAGAGGTTTTGTCTGTTTTGCTAACTCTGCTAATCTTTAGAGGGGAACTTTTAGCAGTACTGATGGCACTATGTCTTGTTGTAAACCCACAGGAGTTGCTAACTAATACAGTAGTAATGGTTGCAAAACCAATACATTATTGTAGTAGTGGGTATGCAATCAATTCAGTATTGTAATAGTGGGTATAAAACCAATCCAGTATTGTAATAGTGGGTATAAAACCAATACAGTTTTGTAGTAGTCAGTGCAAAACCAATTAAGTATTGTAGTAGTCGGAGCCAAATCAGTATAGTATTGTAGTAGTGGATGGGAAACCAATATAGTATTGTAGTAGACAGTGCCAAACCAGTACAGTATTGTAGTAGTGGATGGAAAACCAATACAGTATTGTAGTAGTCAGTGCCAAATCAGTACAGTATTGTAATAGTTGGTGCCAAACAAGTACAGTATTGTAGTAGTGGTTGGAAAACAAATACAATATTGTAGTAGTGGATGGAAAACCAATAAAGTATTGTAGTAGCCGGTAGTCTGTGCAAAACCAATACAATATTATAGTAGTGGGTGCAAAACCAATACAGTAGTGTAACTGTGGGTGTAAAACCAATACAGTATTTCAGCAGTCGGTGAAAAACCAATACAGTTTTATAGTAGTCAATGCTGAGCCAGTACAGTAGTAGGTGTAAAACCAATACAGTGTTGAAGTAGTCAGTGCAAAACCAGTACCGTATTATAGTAGTAGGTACAAAACCAATACAGTATTGTAGTAGTGGCTGCAAAACCAATACTGTATTATAGTAGTGGGTGCAAAACTAATATATTATTGTAGTAGTGGTGCAAAACCAATTCAGTATTGTAATAGTGAGTGCAAAACCAATACAGTATTGTAGTAGTGGGTAGAAAATCAATACAGTATTGTAGTAGTGGGTACAAAACCAATACAGTATTGTATTAGTGGGTGGAAAACTAATAGAGTATTGTAATAGTGCATACAAAACCAATAGTGGTGCAAAGCCAATATAGTATTGCAGTAGTGGGTAGAAAGCCAATACAGTATTATAATAGTGGGTGCAAAACCAATAGAGAGTGCAGTAGTGGGTACAAAAGCAATACAGTATTGTAGTAGTGGGTGTAAAACCAGTACTGTGTTGTAGCAGTGGTTACAAAACCAATACAGTATTGTAGTAGTGGGTGAAAAACCAGTACATTATTGTAATTGTGGGTGTGAAAGCAATACAGTATTGTAGTAGTCAATACAAAACCAGTACAGTATTGTAGTAGTAAGTACAAACCCAATGCAGTATTGTAGTAGTGGGTGCAAAACCAATGCAGTTTTGTAGTAGTCGGTGCAAACCCAATACAGCATTGAAGTAGTCAGTGCAAAACCAATACAGCATTGTTGTAGTGGGTGTAAATCTAGTACAGTATTGCAGTAGTGGGTGCAAAACCAATACAGCATTGTAGTAGTGGGTGAAAAACCAGTACAGTATTGTAATTGTGGGTGTGAAAGCAATACAGTATTGCAGTAGTCAGTACAAAACCAATACAGTATTGTAGTAGTAAGTGCAAAACCAATACAGTATTTTTAGTAGTGGGTGCAAAACCAATAAAGCATTGAAGAAGTCAGTGCAAAACCAATATAGCATTGTAGTAGTGGGTGTAAAACCAATGCAGTATTGTGACAGTGCATGTAAAACCAATACAATATTCTAGTAGTGGTGCAAAGCCGATACAATAGTGTAGTAGTGGGTGCAAAACCAATACTGTATTGTAGTAGTGGTTACAAAACCAATACAGTATTGTAGTAGTGGGTGGAAAACCAGTACAGTATTGTAACTGTGGGTGTGAAAGCAATACAGTATTGTAGTAGTCAGTATAAAACCAGTACAGTATTGTAGTAGTAATTGCAAACCCAATACAGTACTGCAGTAGTGGGTGTAAAACCAATACAGCATTGTAGTAGTGGGTGAAAAAACAGTACAGTATTGTAATTGTGGGTGTGAAAGCAATACAGTATTGCAGTAGTCAGTACAGAACCAATACAGTATTGTAGTAGTAAGTGCAAAACCAATACAGTATTTTTAGTAGTGGGTGCAAAACCAATACAGCATTGAAGTAGTCAGTGCAAAATCAATATAGCATTGTAGTAGTGGGTGTAAAACCAATACAGTATTGTAATAGTGCATGCAAAACCAATACAATATTCTAGTAGTGGTGCAAAGCCAATATAGTAGTGCAGTAGTGGGTGTAAAACCAATACTGTGTTGTAGCAGTGGATACAAAACCAATACAGTATTTATTTTTAATTTATTTATTTAATTCTAGGATTACAAGTACCTTTGAGCCAAGGCTCTTTTACAAAGGTTCCACGTCAGTAAGAGACAATATACAGTACATTTCAAGGTAAAGGCAGTATACAGAACATTACAAGTTAAATACAGTTTCAGACAGAATGTACATCAAAGACACAATGTAAAATGAGCTTATACAGTTTCTAGGTTAAAAAAGGTAGGGTGGGGAGGGCGTGTAGGGGGAAACGAGAGGGACAGTGGGGGTAATAAGCAGCCAGAGGCGATTGTCGAACATAGAGAAGTGCTAAGCAGTGGGGCTGGTGGGGGAGGAGGGAGAAGGTGAGGGAGGGGAGAATGTAAGTGCTGATCCAGATATTGTAGGACTAAGTGAGGTGGAATGGTAGGGCTGGCTAGGAGTGGCAGTCACAGGTGCTGGAAACAGTGAAGTAATGCTGGAGGCTTTATTTGAAAAGGCCAAGTGATGGAGCGGAGGAGATCACGGTGCTGAGGCTGTTCAGCCAGCCAGGGGCCCTGAAGGCAAAAGAACGTTGACCCAGGGAGGTTCTGCAGTGAGGGCTCTTAAGGAGTTGGTAATCAGAGGCCCTAGTGCTACGGCGGTTATTATTAGCTCTAAGGAGAGATTGGACCCCCGGGGGGGGGGCAAGGCCCATAGTTATTTTCCTGGCCATAGCGCAAGTTAGGTATTTTAGGTGATTAGATAGTTGGAGCCAGCCTGTTTGTGCATATAGATCACACGTGTGGGTTAGTCGATGGGATCCTGTAGTAAGACTACAGGCTTTATTGAGTGATGTAGAAATGCGTTTGAGGGCAGTTGACGAAGCTGATCCATATATGATGAGGCCATAGTCGATTATGGAGACAATGGAGCTTTGCACTGCAGTCATTAGAGCAGCTGGGTTACGTCAAGACCTGTGCCTGTAGAGAAGGCCAAGACGTATGTTGGCAGCCTTAGCAACATTGTCAATGTGGGCACTGTAGGAGAGGTTACTGTCAAGCGTGATCCCAAGGTATTTAAAGGTTTGGACCTGTTCGAGGGTAGATCAAAGTCGGTTAGTGATGTTTAGGGGGGGCAGCCTGTTTCTACTGTGGGAGTTACTGAAAAGCATGGTCTTAGTTTTTTTTGTGGTTGAGAATGAGTCTCTGTTTGATGAACAAACTCTCCACAGCAGCAAAGCCTTGCTGCAGATTGTTTTGCAGGGACTGGGGGTCCTTGTGGGAGGAGTGAATTATGGCATCATCAGCACAGAGTATGAATTGTTCTCCGCAAGATTGAGGGAGTTTATTGAGAAAGAGTGAAAATAGAAGAGGGCCAAGGATAGAGCCCTGGGGAACTCCTTAGCGGACTGACATAGAGTTGGAGAGAACATTGGCAGTTTTTACCTTTTGTGTTCTGTTTTCGAGGTAGCTTCTAAACCAGGCCATGGTGACAGGGAAGAGGCCAGAAGTAGAAAGCTGATCCCATAGCAGACAGTGATGAACAGTGTCGAAGGCCTTGGTTAAGTCTATGAAGGCTGATCCCGTAAGGTGACCGTTGTCCAAACAATTGTGGATGGTTCCAGTTAGATCCAAAAGTGCTGATGTAGTGCTGTGCCCCTTCCTGAAGCCATGTTGTTGGGGACATAAAATGTTGTATCTGTCAAGGTAGTCTGAGACTTGATCAGCGACAAGTCATTCTAGAGCTTTTGAGAGAGGTGGAAGTATAGAGATAGAATGGTAGTTTGCATGGTCGGTCTTGCCACCTGTTTTGTGAACAGGGGTAACGATTGCAGATTTCCATCTGTCAGGGAACTGGCTGATGGAGTGGTTGAAGATCTTAGTGAGTGGACTTATGACTACGTCAAGAGTAAGAGACAGCAGTTATAGGTCCAGGGAGTCCCCGCTATGTCTTGATTTATCTATTGCCTTCCTAATGTACTTGTAGGCTTCGTGTTTCTTAACGGCTTTGAAGTAGAAAGGTGGTAGTGACGGAGAGTGTGGAGCTTTGGTGGTGCTATCGGGGGTATCTAGTTTATTGAAGAAGTCGGAGGGGAGGACAGAGCTGAGATCAGTGAAGGCAGTATTGAAGGTATTTGCGATAGCCAAAGGATCCTGTGTTACATCTCCATCTGTAATAAGCATAGTGGGGGATGTTTTTGGATGCTTTCCTGTCACTTCTTTGATGTTGTTCCAGAACTCTCTTCCATTTCCCCATGTATTAGTGAGGGCATCCCTGTAGTGGGTGCTTTTGCAGAGTCTGATAGCTTTCGTGCAATCATTAAGCGCGCGTTTATAGTTCTGGATATCTGTTGGTGACCCTGAGTCTCGGGACAGAAGCCAGAGGTGGTCCCTTGATTTTATCTGCATTAGTAAGTCTGCGTGTAACCCCCCTGCAAATGGGGGTTCCCAAAAGACTTCCAGGAGCTTGCTTGAATGCTCCAAGCCTGAATGGTGTTTGGCATTTAAGCCATTTATCAGTGAGTGTTTTTAGAACCTCTGGTACTGTCTCTTTAAGAGCTGTCTGCTTGCAGACATAATTAGTTGTATGGGGACTGTGTGTTTCTTTGATTGAGTACCACTCAAGCTGCTGCCAATTCACTTCATTTTTGCAGTCACTAGGAGTGCAAGGGAACCTATCTGAAAGATGTAACTGTTTGCCAGAAATTATTTAGAGTAATAATGAAATTACAGTTTGTCTAACCTGCTTTCTTTGCAGTCAGAACTGTGTCTACTAGTTCCCCATTCTAGTTTTGAACTGCTGAACTGGACCAATCAGTGTGGGTAAGCTAGCTCTAAAATGGTGCCTTGGGACGAATCAGAACTTGGACTCATAATCTGAGCCAGCCACAAGAGGATTGTATGGGCAGTGACTCTGGGAGATGTAGTTTAGACTTCAGTGCCTTTTGGACCAACAGCAGCAGTCTATTGTGAGTGACAGCCAATCCAGTCAAGAACTGGGAGGAACTCAAAGGAGTGCCGGTTTTGTCGGTTGGAGTTCAGTTGAGCTTTGGCAGTGAAGAAGGAAGGAGCCCTGTGCTTTTTCAGTGTGCAGTTTTAGTCAAAACGTGTGTAAGGCCCAGAGTTCCGGTCTGCAGCTTGTAGACTGAATCCGTCCTGTGAAAAGAATCAAAGGATCCCTGAAGAGTAGAAACCAGGCTCACCCTGTAGAAGACTGGAAGAATTGCTGAAAGTTGCACTCGGTCTGTCAGGAACTGAATCTGCTGTGTGTTCTCCCGGGTATTGTGCAGTAATTGCGATCGGGATACAGATGCAGCCTGCCTGGTATAGTGCTTTCTTTTATATGGATGTGTGAAGAGGTTTGTGTACCTCAAGTGAGCCCTGCTGACATTGAAGGACCCTATCTTATTTGGAGGTCGTGAGTACTAATTCAGGGTCGCTCCCTGTTGAATTGCCACATTAAATCCAAATGGAATTACTGTACTGCTGACTGTTTAATTCTCCTTTTCTCTGTGTGAAAGGGCCCCTACCAGCTGCCCGCGGTTTGGACTAGCCACTAGGGCTTGGGTTCCCAGGGACAGTAACTGATAGGGATAGGCCTGTGCACAGAGCCATGGAAATAATTATTAGAGTGATAAGCTAATTAACCTGATTTCCCCTGTCCTTGTTATATCCCCTAAATAAATCAGAGCTGCTTGTTTCAGCAAAGTTATACTGCCTGAGGTATTTGTCTATGTTAAAGTACTGTACTGTGATTGTTGCACTGTATCTCATTCTCACAGGAGGTCCCAGTGCGGAACCAGTCCTGGGGTAAGTGTATACTGTGAAGGTAATTCTGATATATGTGTGGGCCACTAGTGGGAAGAAAGGGGGGTTGCAGTGTCCCAGAGGGCTGTGACCAAGTTAGTTTAACTATTGCAAACCCTGACCTCTGGGTGGAGGCACCCGCCATTGGATCCAGGCCCCTCAACCTGTTAGTGGCTAATCAGGCAGGGGTAGTAGCCCCTGGGATAGCGCCATCTAGGGGTTACATGCGGTAAGCCAGGGGTTGCAGAGTGATTTGACTTTACATGTTTTCTGGGGAGCGCAGATGTCACAGGCTGTGTTGAAGATAGAGACGAAGGAATCCAAGGCCGAGTTAACATCAGTAGCATTGTAAATAGCTGACCAGTCCCGCTGTCTGAGGTTTGATTTAAGGTGGTTCAAATTACCACGGGGCAGGATTCTGCTATTGATGACTGATGGTGGGGGTTTGCAGAATTTGTTGAACCATTCTCCGATAACAGGGGAGTGGTCACTGAGGGAGTCTGGAAGGATGGAGATATTAGAGATGCGGGCAGGATGGCTGGTAAGAATCCAATCAAGGAAGGAGCTGGTATTGGTTCTATAGTTGTGCCTGGTAGGGGAGGCAACTATTCGGGTGAGGTTCATTGTGTAGATAACATCCTTAAGTCCACCAGGATCTGGGGCAAGCCAGTTGATGTTAAAGTCACCAAGCATGATGAGCTCTGTTCCAGGTGGTCGTGCTCGGGCAAAATCCAGGGCAGTACTGAGACCTTTTACTTGCTCCCTAGGCGGGATGTAGACTGCAGCGATTGCGAGGGCTTTACCATGTGCTCTGAGGATGATCCTAATTGGGAGGATCTGAGCAGATGAGTCAGTGGAAGGAGCGGTTAGGGGGTGGCCAAGGAGGGATTCCTTGAGGTAAATTGCACAGTCCCCGCCTCTTTTGGTCTGTCGGTCGAGCCTGAAGACAGTGTAACCTGGTAAGGCAATTGCAGTGTCTGGGACTTTTGCTGTAAGCCATGTTTCAATGACTGCGATGATGTCAGGTTTATGCTGGTTGGTGAAGATTTGTAAGTCATCCAACTTAGGGAGGAAGCTGCAGATGTTCAGTGACACAAATGAGAGTACCCCCGGGCGGCCACCTTTGTTGGCTGAGCCAATGGCTTTAGGCCCTGGGTTAGGGTGAATGTTTCCAGACAGCAGTAGCAGGAGGAGCAGTAATTTGAGGGAGCATCGGCATAGGTCCCTGAGGGAGAGTTTGCAGGACTGTAACTTTCTATTTGGTCGAGGGAGTAGCCGGGGCTGGTCTCCGAATAGCATTGAAAAGACCAGATGGGGGAGAGGAGGTAGGGGAGGCCAGGAACCACTGTACTGGGATCCAGGGGGCAACCTTTTAGTTTTTGTGGTAGGTGAGGGGGTGAGGGGAGGCATATATGAGCAGGTACCTCGTTGGATGAGGGTGAGGTCAAGGTGATAATTGAGAGGTGGGGAGGGGTAGTAGGAACCAGGAATACCGCAGAGTGGGAGTAGCAACATAAACATAAAAAAAACTGTACCAATATATTGGTATTGATTAGAGCCAGAGGCCAAGGGAGGCAGGTAATGAGTGGACTGCAGGAGGGCACAGACAGTGGTGGAAATATGTGGCCAGGAAAACAGAAAAGGGGCACTGGAAAAGAATGGAGAGGGTAGAGGTGACTAGGCGGGGGTGTGAGAAGAGAGAGAGAGAGAGAGAGAGGAGGAGGGAGGATAGGCAGGGATGTGAGTGAGCAAGGAGAGGGGAGGTACAGTAGAGTTGTCCAGTAAGGTAGAACTGGGGAGGTGGTTCAACAAAGGGGAGGAGCTAAGGTCTGTTTAATTAAGACAGGAGGTGGGGGGACAGGTGTAAAATTTTGGCACTTTCTTAAGAGATTCAGTAGGCGCTGAAGCCCAGGAAAGTGTTAGGAAGCCGGTCCAATCAGGGAGGAAGGCGTAAAGGCTGAGTCCAATCACAGGCAGCCGAGAACAGCGCTAGCCAATGGAAGCTTCTTAACAACCATCCCGGTCAGTCTGCAGTCTTACCCGGCTTGTGTGGAGCTCCTGTGTGGCTCCAGAGATGGCGAGGGTGGGCGGCAGGCTTCTCAAGCCACAGCCGCTCAAGTTGTAGCACCGAGCACGTATTGTAATAGTGGGTGCAAATCTCATACTGTGTGTAGTAGTGGTTACAAAACCAATACAGTATTGTAGTAGTAGGTGGAAAACCAGTACAGTATTGTAATTGTGGGTGTGAAAACAATACAGTATTGCAGTAGTCAGTACAAAACCAGTACAGTATTGTAGTAGTAAGTGCAAACCCAATACAGAATTGTAGTAGTAGGTGCAAAACCAATGCAGTTTTGTAGCAGTCAGTTCAAAACCAATACTGCATTGAAGTAGTCAGTGCAAAACCAATACAGCATTGTAGCAGTGGGTGTAAAACCAGTACAGTATTGCAGTAGTGGGTGCAAAACCGATACAGCATTGTAATAGTGGGTGGCAAACCAGTACAATATTGTAACTGTGGGTGTGAAAGCAATATAGTATTGCAGTAGTCAGTACAAAACCAATACAGTATTGTAGTAGTAAGTGCAAAACCAATACAGTATTGCGGTAGTGGGTGTAAAAGCAATACAGTATTGCAGTAGTCAGTACAAAACCAATACAGTTTTGTAATAGCAATTGCAAAACCAGTACAATATTGTAGTAGTGGGTGTAAAACCAATACAGTATTGTAATCGTGGGTGTAAACCCAATGCAGTTTTGTAGTAGTCAGTGAAAAACCAATACAGCTTTGTAGCAGTCAGTGCAAAACCAATACAGCATTGAAGTAGTCAGTGCAAAACCAATACTGCAATGTAGCAGTGGGTGTAAAACCAGTACAGTATTGCAGTAGTGGATGCAAAACCAATACAGCATTGTAGTAGTGGGTGGAAAACCAGTACAGTATTGTAATTGTGGCTGTGAAAGCAACACAGTATTGCAGTAGTCAGTACAAAACCAATATAGTATTGTAGTAGTAAGTGCAAAACCAATACAGTATTGCAGTAGTGGGTGTAAAACCAATACATTATTGTAGTAGTAAATGCAAAACCAATACAGTATTGCAGTAGTGGGTGTAAAACCAATACAGTATTGCAGTAGTCAGTACAAAACCAATACAGTTTTGTAGTAGCAATTGCAAAACCAATACAGTATTGTAGTAGTGGGTGTAAAACCAATACAGTATTGTAATTGTGGGTGTAAACCCAATGCAGTTTTGTGGTAGTCAGTGCAGACCCAATAAAGTATTGTAGTAGTGGGTATAAAACCAATACACTATTGTAATCGTGGGTGTAAACCCAATATAGTTTTGTAGTAGTCAGTGCAAAACCAATACAGTATTGTAATGGTCAGTGCAAAGCCACCAATACAGTATTGTAGTAGTCAGTGCAAAGCCACTAATACAGTATTGTAGTAGCCAGTGCAAAGCCACCAATACAGTATTGCAGTAGTCAGTGCAAAACCAATACAGCTTTGTAGCAGTCAGTGCAAAACCAATACAACATTGAAGTAGTCAGTGCAAAACCAATACTGCAGTGTAGTAGTGGGTGTAAAACCAGTACAGTATTGCAGTACTGGGTGCAAAACCAATACATTATTGTAGTAGTGGGTGGAAAACCAGTACATTATTGTAATTGTGGCTGTAAAAGCAATACAGTATTGCAGTAGTCAGTACAAAACCAATATAGTATTGTAGTAGTAAGTGCAAAATCAATACAGTATTGCAGTAGTGGGTGCAAAACCAATAAAGTATTGCAGTAGTCTGTACAAAACCAATACAGTAATGTAGTAGTAAGTGCAAAACCAATACAGTATTGCAGTAGTGGGTGTAAAACCAATACAGTATTGCAACAGTCAGTATAAAACCAATACAGTTTTGTAGTAGCAATTGCAAAACCAATACAGTATTGTAGTGGTGGGTGTTAAACCAATATAGTATTGTAATTGTGGGTGTAAACCCAATGCAGTTCTGTAGTAGTCAGGGCAAACCCAATAAAGTATTGTAGTAGTGGGTGTAAAACCAATAAAGTATTGTAATCGTGGGTGTAAACCCAATATAGTTTTGTAGTAGTCAGTGCAAAACCAATACAGTATTGTAATAGTCAGTGCAAAGCCACCAATACAGTATTGTAGTAGTCAGTGCAAAACCAATACTGTATTGTAGTAGTGGGTGAAAGCCAATATGGTATTGTAGTAGTCAGTGCAAAACCAATACAGTATTGTAGTAGTGGGTGCAAAACCAATATTGCATTATAGCAGTTGGTGCAAAACCAATATTGTATTATAGTAGTGGGTGCAAAATCAATATAGTACTCTGTACTTGAAAGCAGGCAGCAGCTTGTTTTCTAACTTCTGGTCCTTTTGGGGAGAAACACTAGAGTATGTAGCTAAATTCAAATATCTAGGAGTTTGGCTCGATCATAAACTTTCCTTCGCCGACCATCTCGAAGAACTACAGAAGAAACTAAGGCAAAGATTAGGACTATTCTACAGAATTAACCACCTGCTCACAAAGGAGGCCAAGATTCAACTGGTTCAAGCTACCTTCCTATCTTTAATAGATTATGCGGACCTGCTCTACAGCCACTACACTGCCTCTGCACTGGCTAAGTTGGACACCCTCCACCACAGAGCTATCAGGTTCATTACTGGCCTTCCACTTTCCACACGCCACTGCTCCCTGTACTCATCGTTAGACTGGACTTCCCTTCACTATAGAAGGAATAGAAATGCCGCCCTGTGGGCCTTCAGAGCGGTGACCAACAAGCTCCCCTCATATGTCTCAGATTGTATTCCCCGGAGTGTGTTAGGCACCTGCACTCTAAGGAGCTATTCCCTAATTGCCCTCCAAGTTCCAAGGGTCAAAACTCGTTTCAGCAAAGCTGCTCTACACATTGTGGAACGGTTTACAAAGGAACTTGAAGTTGAGCTGCCATGTTAGCCTGAATATCTTCAAGGCGCTCTACAATCACTACATGAAAGCACCTTGCAAATGTTTTCCTCACCGCTAGCCCACTAATTCCGCAACTCCCCCTTTCCATCCTGACGCTCGCCATGTTTCTACCCCTGGCTCTCACTCTTTCCCTATTAACTCTTCCTGCTACACCCACCCTTCCCTGTCCACTCCAGCCTGGCTAAAGTCCCACCCTATCCATAGTAGTGTCCCAATTGTTTACCCCATCTCTGTCATTATCATAATAAACAAGTACACGACAGCCATCGTCACTTTCTATGGTTTTAGCTCAATTTTTCCCCCAGTCATCAGTAATATATCCCTCCTCTTCTTTAACTCTCTAACCTGCCACCCCATACACGGCCTCTTTCCCCTATATGTGTAGTTGCCGGGTGCCTCACTCAGAAGATCTCTGCTTATAACCCCTGTTTGCCTATGGTTGATTGTACATCTGCTGACTTCTTCAATTGTAAAATAATGCTGTTTTTTTGTATTTATTTCAACCTTGTACTGTACTGTATACACTGTATATACTTTTTCTTCCTTGTAGATTATTGCTTTTTGTATACCTGCTTCTGTACTGTACTTTGATGTATTCATGACCAGGTCCACCTTGCAAATGAGCCTTGCTCAATGGTGCCCACCTGGATAAATAAAGATTTTGATTGATTGACAATCTATATGGCAGTAATCCCAAAAAATACCACTGACAGCAACTCCATGTTAGGGTGGAAGAAGCACAAACTTTAATGCAAAACGGACAGCAGTACTTCTCAGCTCTCATTATTTACCAGCAGGTGGACCCCAGTTCTGACTGTAATCGCATTCTAAGATCAACAGACAATAACTCGGGGGTGTAGTCTGGGAGGGAGACCCAGGAACCCTAAAATACAGTGCTGTCTTTTTACTGGTGGATGGGGGGCATATTACATGAACTAAAATGGAAAAAACCTACGAAACAACAAAAGTGGAAAAAAACTAATAAACTGCCAACAGCAGCATCGCCCTCTACTGGCAAGTATAACAGCCGAGGAACTACTTTACAAAAAAATTGGCTTTTCATTGCTCTTTACTTGTGTTTTTTAATGTTTTTAAATATTTTATAAAACTGTTTCTTATAGCCCATTTTTTAAGTGGAATAATACCTTCCAGGGCAGGTGGGTGCAGTGATACCCTCCAGAGTGGGTGGTATGGGCTATACCAGACCTTTCAGTAGCTATAAGGCTCTCAACTTGTGGCATCAGCTCATTACACCCCTGGGTGATCTGGTATAGCCCCAGTACCACCCATCTTGTGGGTATTATTGCTTGCATAACCAACATATGTTCCTTGGAGGAAACAATTACATCAATTTACTGTTGTCATGTTTGACAGGCCTGTGCCATGGTGTGGGTGCGTGTGTGTGTGTGCGTGTGCATGTGTGTGTGCATGCAGAGCCAGCCTTATGTTTCATCCCCAAAAGAGTAAGTCATTAGGGGCCCTTGAATATATCTAAGTGAACATTCTTTTGGCATTATAATGCATAATTGGAAGCTTCTGCCCAGCCCAGTGATAAAAGAAATGAAATGTAGAAATTATAATAACTATGAAATTTGAAAGACTGATGACCTGCACTGCTTCTGTCGGGGTTCTTATGAGTAGGGGCTTTGCCCCTTATGTCAAATAGCAGAGATGTTTTAGAGAGCCCTTCTGACAGCCCCATTACGTGAGCTCCCTCCTCCACCCTTTACACTGTATTGATCCAGATGCTCCCTACTGACAGTTACATTTTGTGCTGGTGGTGGGGCTGATGATGGATGTCAATGGAAATTGTCTCTGTGACAAAACTGTTTGTTGACTGGCCCAGTAGCTGAAGGAAGCATGTAGCCTGGTGGCCTCAAGTGTCTGAGGTGCTAAGCAGGGGGCAAATCATAAGGAGGAGGGGAAATAATAAAAAAAAAAAAAGTTTTCTGATGTTCAAATTTGCTGCTGCTTCTAGGAACATAGAAACATAGACAATGATGGCAGAAGACCATAGGTCCATCCATTCTGCCCAGGTTCCCTATAATCCCTGGAACCGTCGCACACAGTACCCACCCTCCCCCATTTTCCTGTGCCCACCTTGGATGCAAGACTGTGTTTTCTACTGTGGAAGGAAGGTGACTGATAGGGGTGATCCCCTGCACAATTTACAACATGCAATACTGAATTTGGCAACAGCATCCTGATCAAATTGGGAAACAAAACAACAACAAAAAAAGCCAAGTGCTATGCTTTTGCTGAGTTTAAAACTTCCAAAGTACCTGATGCCTGAGATGTGTAAAAAGGGAAGAAGATGATCAGTGAAAAGGGATTGCCAAGCAAATTAGTTGATTTTTACATGATTGTTTTAAGCTCTTTCCCTTGGAGGATGGTGCTCCTTCAGTTTCTTCATGCCCTAGGTCCTCTCTCAGCAGAGTATCAAGCTGTACTAAACCAAACAGCATCTTTTGACTCCTAGCTTTCACATCTGTTAGAGTTCCCCAGTCAGGGCCCCTCCTTGGGCCCCTCCTTCCGAGATACTGGAGAATAAACACAGCAATAGAGTCAAGCCATACAAAGACAAAAGTACTGGACTTTAGGAGGGCTGACTTTGCCAAAATGGGTGAGTGCCTAAGAAATGCACTAGCAAATGGGCAGGAAGGAGGGGTGGAAGAACAATGGGGAATAATAAAAACTGCCATCACAGAGGTAACGAACCTTTGTGTGAAGCAAATAAACAAAACAAGACGATGTAAGAAACCACTATGGTTCTCAAAGGAAGTGGCAGTGAAGGTTCAAGAGAAAAAGAAAGCATTCAGGAAGTACAAGGAATCGCAGAAGGAGCAGGACAGAGAACTGTATCAGTTAAAGCAAAAGGAGGCTGGGAAGGCAGTCAGAACAGCAAAGGCCCAAACCGAGGAAAAGATAGCCAACTCAGTTAAGAAGGGGGATAAAACCTTTATAGGTACATCAGGAGCAAAGGAAGACCAAGGAGGATAGTGAGGCTTAATAAAGGGAGGGAGGGTGGGCAGAGGGAGACTTGAAAAGGCAGAGATACTAAACAAATATTTTGCTCAGTATTTACAAATGAAGAGGGAGGTACATAAAACAAACAGTAGTAACACTCTGGATACATAAGTTGATACCAGCCCATTTACAGTAGAAAGGGTTCTGAAAGAACTCTTAAAACTGAAGAGTGGACAAAGCAATGGGGCCTGATGGGATTCATCCCAGAATTCTAAAAGAGCTAAGGGTAGAACTAGTGACACCACTGACTACCTTTTGAACAAATCATGGGAGGATGGGGTGGTACCCGAGGACTGGAGGAGGGCAGATGTGATTCCCCTTCACAAAAGTGGGAGCAAGGCAGAAGCAGGAAACTACAGACCTGTTAGTTTAACCTCAGTGATAGGGAAAATGATGGAATCACTTCTGAAGGAAAGAATTGTCGAGTATCTAGAGGCCAGAGGGGCACAGGACCCTAGGCAGCATGGATTCACAGCGGAAGGTCATGCCAGACAAATCTGATAGATTTCTTTGACTGGGTGACCAAAGTAGTAGATCAGGGAGGGGCTGTGGACATGGTCTACCTAGACTTTAGCAAGGCATTTGACACAGTCCCACACAAAAGATTATTATACAAGTTAGCCAGCCTGGGAGTGGGTCCCAAGATGACAGCCTGGGTAAAGAATTGGCTGGAGAATAGGACACAGAGAGTAATAGTAAATGGAGTCCACTCAGAAGAAAGGAGGGTTACTAGTGGGGTACTGCAGGGTTCAGTATTAGGACCGGTCCTCTTCAATGTCTTTATAAGCGACATTCGGAAGGACTGGAAGAAAAGTATGTCTCTTTGCAGATGACACAAAGATCTGCAACAGAGTTGATGCACAGGGTGGGGTGGAAAGGATGAGAAGGGACTTGGCAAGGTTAGAGGAATGGTCAGATGTATGGCAGTTTAGATTCAATGCTAAGAAGTGCAAGGTAATGCACCTGGGAAACAAAAACCCAGGGGAAGAGTACACAATGGGGCGTGAGATACTAACAACAACAAAAATGGAAAGGGACCTGGGGTAGTCATATCAGATGACCTAAAGGTGGGCAAGCAATGTGAGAGGGCAGCAAGGAGGGCTGGGGGATACTGGGATGCATAGGGAGAGGCATCACCAGTAGAAAACAGGAAGTTATTATCCCTCTGTACAGACAGCTGGTGAGATCCCATCTGGAGTACTGTGTGCAGTTCTGGAGACCCAATCTCCGCAAAGACATAGACAGGATGGAAGCTGTCCAGAGGAGGGCAACTAAAATGGTGCAGGGTCTGCACCGGAAGACATATGAAGAGAGACTTAAGGAGCTTAATATGTATAGCCTCGAGGAAAGGAGGTAGAGGGGGGACATGATAGAAACTTTCAAGTACCTCAAGGGAATCAACAAAGTCCAAGAGGGTAGCATCTTTCAAAAAAAGAGGTGTGCAAGAACAAGAGGGCACAATTTGAAGATGGGGGGGGCAGCTCAGAGGTCATTTAAGGAAGTATTTTTTCACAGAGAGGGTTGTGGATGCATGGAACGGCCTCCAGAGGAGGTTGTGGAGTCAAAATCAGTGGTGGAATTCAAGCATGCATGGGACAGTCATAAGGCAATTCTGGGGGGTGGGGGTAAGAAGAAGTAGGCTGCTGGTTAACTAGGATATGCAGCTTATCCAGTAGGTAGGGAAATGGGCAGACTGGGTGGGCCAAGCGGTCCTTATCTGCCGTCAAATTCTATGTTTCTATCTCTCAGAATCCAGGAGTGGTGGTAGACGGAGGGCCTGCATCTGCCCTGGAGCGTGGACATCCCATGGGGAGGGGGAAAGGTCTGATGTCCTTTTTCATTTTTCTTCCAATACCAGTCATCCCCTCTCCCACCCACCCCTGGAGGGGCAAAGCCAAATGCTATGCCTGACTCTCTTGACCAATCCTTCCACATAGCTCTTCTTCTTCTGGGGATGTCTCCCTTAGTCACCAGGTGGCAGCCCTGCAAGTGTAGTAGCAGTTGAGGTAGGGGAGCATCCAGTGGGATAATTTGATTTGCCTCCCACTGGACTGCAGCAACAGGACATGAACCAGACCATTAATGTGGCAAGCAGCTTCTCGACTATTGGTACAGGCCTCTAAAGAGTAATAAAGGTGTGCAGTTTCACTCATACTTTGAACACCCTTGAAAAAAGCTCTTTCAGATGAGGTACTGGGTTTCTCTGAAGCAGCCAGCAGTCCAGAGACATCATGTCCTGCTCGGCCCATGGAACCTCGACACAGAAAATAATGTCGCCGTTGGACATGCTCTATGGTATTAAGCATAGCTGTGTCAAAATTCCATTGTTTGACTGCTGCCTTGATTTAATATAGTGCTGATTTAGATATGGCGATCTCTGGACTTCTGACACGTGCGGTTAAGCCCAGTGTTTTGTTTGAAAGAGCATTCCTTGAGCTTTTAGACTTTGTGGGACCAGTCTGCACACTCATGTTACCATTAAATTAATTTTGTTACCCAAGTTTTCTGCGATCCATTTATCTGTCCACAAATGGTGGAGGGCAGTGGTTTCCGGAGAGATTGGCAGCAAGTCCTGTGCATCAATCCTCCTGGAGGGGCTGCTTTTCATGACATGCATTACCCCTCCAGTAGAGAAAATGCTACATCTTCACAATACTGTCACTGACCAGCAGCCCAGGAAATAAGAGACCCCAAGATTCGCTTTTGAACCTGGGTCTCTGATGCTGTAGCATAGGATCTGGCCACCAAAGCACTGGCTGACTGGAGTGGGAAAAGTCTGAGTTCCCATGCAGAATACAAACATACACATAGACAGATGAGTTCAACTCACCTTGGTTGGAGTCCAGATATCACATCCTGCGATTCTCTGTTCTCCATACTTGCAGCATTGAGTAGGAGTTAATATCATTTTTTTCCTCATAATGATTAATTTTCACCTTGGAAACTGTATACCATTATAAGTCATGACATCAGTTTTTGAGAGTCAGGAAGGATTATTTATTTCAAAACATTCCAGGGCCTCATAACCATAAGAGAGTGTGTCTTACAAACAATTCCAAACTTCTAAAATTTTAAGTTCAGTTGGCACAGTCCTTTCCTCACAGAGGCATTTCTCTATTTTTTCTGCAAAGTGAAACATTTGTATTTTCAATTGAAATTCCATATTTTTTTATAAAGGTCTTTAACATGAGTACTATAGAGAATAAAGTATGGGGTGGTGTGTATAACAAGATTTTACACACCCGAGTTGTGGGATGCTGCATAAACCCCGAGGGGTTTATGAAATGCATCCTATAATGAGGGTCTGTGTAAAATCAGATTTTACACAACCACCCCATATTTTATTTTATATAATTGCTGGCATGCGCTTTTTTTTGCCTCAGCAATTATACAAAATAAAATAAGCAAACAGATTGGTGTTCAGGCAGCCGTGGGCCAGTCGGGATTCTGCGCTGTCCGTGGTCTGCCAAGTCACAGTGCTGCACTTATTTAAAGCAAAAATAGTGGAGAATTAGTCTTTATTTATCTGTTTTTTCTAATGTGTTAAACTTACCACTGTGCAGCGGTTGCAGTCCTTCCAGCACAAAGAGGTGTGGAGACCTGCTGGTGCATGTGCTAACAGGGAAACACGGTGCATGTTCTTTCCCTTTTGTTTTCTTTTGTATTGTTTCTGGGTCAGTGGTGAAAGAGAATTTTTTTTTTTTTAATAAAAAAATCAACGTACGCTGACTGCAAGGGGCAGTGAAGTCTGCAGCTATACGGAATTGCCCCAGCGACCGTTGCAGAGTTAAGGAAGACCGGCGACTGGCGCATGCGTGGTCCCAGGGAAACCTGGCGTGTGTTTGCCATTATAACCAGCTGGTTATAACGGAAAATTACAACTGGGTTTCCCTATGGGGAAAAAGTACTCCCCAGTTATTATAATATGATTATGTATACTGTTACGGTGTCTCTTATCATTATGCGTGTCTTCTCAAGTCCATTGTGTGCCAGACCTGCTTTTTTTTTCTTACTCAAAGAACTCCGCAAGATTCTCATATTTATAAGACACAAGAATTGTATATATTATATATAATCGCTCTTCATATATATCTATATATAAATCAGTGGTGGATCGGGGGGGCGAAGGGGGGCATTTGCACCCCCCATTGTAACGTACTTACTTGTCACTGCTGGATTTCACTTTGTTGAAGAAGTCTGATTTATTGATTTTGGGAAAATTTACATTCAGAACTATAGATTACATTTGTATTTTCTGTAAAGAAACGTAATGAAAAAGATAATAGCAGACAATAAAAAGGATTTAAACATTTTTAAAATCCTGTCTCTGTCGCTGATATAAGAGATGAGCTAATGTGCAATATCAGAAATATCTTTTTTTTTTTGAAATCTTTATTTAGCATTTTACACAAATTGCATAAAATATTATATTCAGAGCATGTAGCGTCATCATCTGTATACAGTATACATTACTTGGGATCTAGATTGCACACTACTAGTGGAACAGCATTGGGGAGAAATATTCACGTTATAATAAAATTAGTAGATTATTCCACAGGAAGGAGCTATATAAGCAGCCAATACCCAAATATTTCCCATCACATTTAGGAGTGTCAACGTGTTTTAACCGACCTCTCTTGGCCCTATAATTTAAATCATAAACATTAAGAACTCAATATTTCACATTCCAGAGCTCCCTAAAGCCCCCCGTTATAACAGGTGAATAGTACATTCTCAATAATTAATATGGCTTCCAGAGATTAATAAAAAAAAAAAAATGTTTTTGTATGATGTTAAGTTTGATCATGGTCACTCCTCCACACTCATGAAGAATAAAATACAGTGTAGCATCCGAGAGTCCAGCTTCGTGCCACCACGCGATGTTACCCAATGAGAAAGGGCCATAATCATAAAAAAGAACAGCATTCCTCTCTGGATGTAAGCCTCTAAGTTGCAATAACACCTGATACAGCACAAGAGAACTGCAAAGCGATCAAATATTATTTAACTGTATACAAAACTATGAGATTGCCATCTGCGACAGTATAATGAACTGCCTCCTTAATTATGAAGTTGATAGCACTTTTAAACGTCTGTCAGGACAAGGCTTACCAAAATAACTGTCCTGCCTGATTTATTGGGCATCATTCAAGATCCAACTAATGTATATTTAAAGGGAAACCTCCATATCAAATTGGTAGAGCACTTTTGTATTACTGATTAGTAAATCTCGTAAAAAAGGTTTCAAAAAGCAGTGAACAGTAATTATGAGGTGCCCCATACAGATGATTGCCCAAAAGACTACAGAACAGTACAAGTATGAAATACAAAATACAAAGTGTAAAGTAAGCAAACCAACTTAACAGTCCAGACATGGAGTTAAAAGCTACTCAGTCCTTTAGTTCAGTCCCCATCAGGCTCCTCTTCTGAAACCCTGTCCTCATGCATCCTCTGTGTAGCGATTTTCTCAACACAGATCCCAGCTTCCTTCGCATCGGCAAATCGGTACTGTTTGCGGCTGTCAGCAAAGCATAGCCGCACCGGAAAGGCCATAGAATAAGGAATGTCCAGTTCCCTCAGTTTATTTTTAATGCCATCGAAGGCCTTCCGCCTCATTCTCGTTGCATAGGCCAGATCTGGAAAGAAGAAGACTCAGCTTTCATCGTGGTAAATTGGACCTTTATTTCTGATTGCTCCCAAAACCTGATCTCACTCTGCCACTGAGGAAAGGGTAACCAGAATAGTGTGAGAATTGTCCAGAGTAGAGGTGGGCCTCTGTGGGGTAATCCTGTATGCTCGCAATAGGTTTAGGCCACTGAGTCCTTTTGTTGTAGATAGCCATGGGATCAGGTGTGCGACTAGATTGCTCCCTTCCGTGTGTTTGGGGAAACCCAAGATTCGAATATTCGCCACACGAACTGCATTTTCCAGAAGCTCCACATGATATTTTAATGCCACTTGTTCTTTAATGGATGTCGCAGTAGCCGCCAGGGCCTTCCCTGCTGTGGCCTCAGCATTCTTAGTCGATTCCCCCATTGCATCCAAACATGCTTCCACCACTTGAAATTTCTATGAAAAGGAATCTAGCTTCTGATCGATCCCTTGTACTGTTTTAGTCAGCACATTCACAGCACTTTGTAGGGAGTTGAGCGTTGCTGATTGTTGTTCTGAGCTCGACAAGGCAGAAGCGCTGTCCACGTGTTCTGGTGGTTTGGCTGCAGGAACACGCAGCTGGAAAAAGTCCTGTTTTGCTGGTTTAGTTTTCCCCATAATTACCGAAGGTATATATATCTAAAGGTGCAGAAAGCAGTCCTCTAAAGGATGCCTGTATCCTTTAGCAGTTCAAAGGCTGAAATTAGTGATTTTCTTTAAATAAGAAGGATCTTCTCAGGCGTTCTAGAAAGTTGCTGCTTCTGCCCCCCCCAAGAAATATCTTCTTGAGTTAAACTTGACCACTGACCCCACGAGTAGCAAAGCCATGAATGAGGTCACAAGAGGTCAAGTAAAATGACAGAAGATATTTCTGATATAATACATTAGCTCAGCCCATATTTGATGTACTGTACACAGCAAGGCCTGAACGTTAAACAAGTGGTTTCCTTTTTCATTCACTGTTTTAGGCTTGTTTCTATCAACATAATATTTTAGAAGAATGTGTGAGGCAATGGCTGCCAAGGTGGCAGTGTTATGAGGTATTATACAATGGCAAGAAAATTTCTGGTTCCCTGATTGGTCAGTGTGTGCCTTGGACAGTGATGTTATTGAACAATAACATCACTGTATGAAGTCCAAGCACACAAGTGACTGGAGAACACTGACAGAAATCCCCTCCCTCCCTCCCCACGCGAGCCACCGGAAACTGACAATGCCCCTGAGTGTCACATCTTACCCCCCCCAACCGACAAACACACACTCTCTGCCTCACTCGTTCACTCAACTGAACCAAAAGCCACAATATTCAAAATAAACCAGAGTTCACTGTAGCTGCCTCGGTCTTTCAAACCACGCATGCGCTCGGCCCTTTTCATTCACAAAACCCAAACACAGTGGCAGTTTCTCAATCCTACATACTTCACCTCTTAAAAAAAGCAGTTTTATCAAATAAAAACAAAAAAAGACCTGAAATTTACAGGTTCCGACCGACGTCCAGTAACCAAGCAGACCGGGAAACCGGAAGTTACCAAGCGGCTCCGCTTTTGTCTTTTTTACTGTCCACATCTTTCTTACAGGGTAAAGAAACATTTTCTACTGCTCCCAGAACAAGCAGCAACAACACAAAAAATAAATGTGGCACTTCAGTAAAAGTTACCAGCACAAAATGACGAGTGGGGAGACCGTAGACAAAGAAACTACAATATTTGCAGCAGCACCACCTACTGGACTATTTTTTTCTTTTATTTCAAAAAATAAGCCTCTCATACAAAAAAAACAACAGAAATATTACAACACATATTTTTTTAACTTTTAAAATATTTTGTAAAGCGAGCCATTGTATAATAGCAATAGGCACTCCAGGGTGTGTTGATTGTGTAATAATAATGTCACTCCTGGGGTGGAGGCACTCGGCTTCGCCTCGTGCTTCGACCCACCCCAGGAGTGACGTTATTACCCAATAACACACACCCTGTCGTGCTTTATTGCTTAAACGTGGTATGCCCTGTTGCTACTGGTCAATTATGAATAGGTCAGTTGTGATGTATCTAATGGTTGATATCTTGGTACCTAACAGATGATACCTTGAAACTTAGCTCAAAGATATCACTAGTTATCTTTATAATAATTGTGCACGGTGTGTTTACTATATATAAATGAAATTTGTACAACAGTCATATAGATAAATGAATTCAAAACAATGGCTTCTGAGCCCATGCATACTGCAGAAATATATATATATCCAGTTGTTCTGATTGTATAAAACACATCACATGACCGTGCATATATCAGAGCGCAACCGCTCACCTGCACTTTTAACCCCCTCCAAAACAATTTGGCCATTTTATAAGATACATAACCCACTCTTAGGTGTGCTAGTGCGCTCTGATATACGCACACCTTGGGTGGTTGACGCATATGGCCTGTGGCCTCGTGTGTAACAACGCACACCAAGGCATGCGTATATCAGAGAGCGACCACACACCTAAGAGTGGGTTATCTATTTCATATATGTGTGTGTGTGTGTGTGTGTGTGTGTGTGTGTGTATGTAATAGATAAACCACTCTTGAGGTGTGCTGGTCGCGCCTGATATACGCACGCCTTGGTGTGCATCAACCACCAGGCTATGCGATATCAGAGCGTGACCGCACACCCCAGAGTGGCTTTATCTAGCTTATAAATGTCAAAATTGTTTTGGAGGGGGTTAAAAGTGGAGGTGTGTGGTCGCGCTCTGATATACGCTCGGTCATGTGATGTGTTTTATAAAATCAGAAGTTTGGATTTGCAGGATATTATCATCTCCATTTTATAAATATATACATATGTGTGTGTGTGTGTGTGTGTGTGTGTATGTATGTGTGTATAGATATATATATATATATATGTACATATATACTTGATAGGAAGAAATCAACACAAATAGATGAAACCCATATGAACATCCCTACCAGACATATCAAAAAGATTGAATACATACAGATAATTTTACAAGTTGTATACATTATGGAGTTCCAATGTATATACACACATGCTCCAGAAATTTTCTAAATAGTGTTAAAATCACTTTTCTAGGGATGTCGATATGTTGCTCATCCACACTTCTTGGCAGAGTCCTCTTCTTTTTCAATCAGCCGGAAAGTCTTCAAGCTGGCTCCTGCCACCCACCTGGGTGGTGTAACCCTCAGCTCCACCCCATGATGCCAGATCTTCCTTTCCGATGGAAGATTCAGTTTGCCTCCTTCATGCTCTTGCATTTTATAGGCCCTGGATTCAGAACCTTCGGTTATTCCAAAAATTTGCCTTGTTCGCGTTAGTGATTGTGATTGTTTTTTGATCATGGAAGACATCCCCTGGATTTCACCAGTGCTCGTGTGGCCAGAAGATGTCACACATGAGCCCGCATACTGTGTGCATATACTGTTTGGGTGTTGGCCATGACACCACGACGTGAGAGTTTTGCCTTGCGTTCCATCCTAACGTCCTCGATGACTGTCTTGCACACCTTAAGCTGGGGAGGCCCAAAAAACAGAACCCACTGGTGAAATCCAAGGAGGCCCAGTGGGCGGTTTCCACGGCCGCGGGATCCACTGAGCAATTGAAGCGCATGCAGACCTTCGAGGAAGAAGTGGCTTGTGCCGTGGAATCTTCCTCTCGGAGCTTCTTTATTCCGCTCAACCTGGGCAACAACTTCTTAGGTTCCTTCCGAGAGCTGTGCCACCTCTCCTGACTAAGGGCTGAGGGCCGGGTGTACACCTCTCGCCTCCTGTAAAGGAGAGGGATCTAGGAATTGTCTTCGCCCAGACTAAGACATTCTTGGGATCGAGAGATCTCAGTCCCAGAAGCCAGTTGTTTCAACCTCAGTCAAAATTGTCTCTTTGGCCACTGGCTTCTCGGCTTTGCTGTCGGGCCAGTCGACCAAAGTGTCGATCGACGACATTGAGATAGTTCTTGACCCGAACAACCCTCTGTCGCTGACTCCAGTCGACAACTCCTTCACTCAGACTGTGATCCTTGCTTTCCCCGACGAGGAGACCCAGCCTGCTGGGATTCTGCTGAGGAAGTGGTCCTTGACCCCGGGAAGTCCCCAGTCAGACTGGTATCTCCTGAGTGACCGAGTTGGCCCGTCCAATCTCGATCGAGGTCTCGGACCCCCCTCGACCGAAAGGTCGAGGAAGGGCCATAAGCGCTCTAAAAAGAGGCAATGCCATCAGTCGTCCCCTGTCCTCATCGGGAGGAGGAGGCTTCGGCGGAAGCTCTGTTGGCACTACGAGGACCTCATGTGGCAACAGCTGATTCTGTCCGGGCACAAGCCTACCCCAGCTTCTACCCTGGCCATTACTTGGCTCTCGCCTCCCAGGCTGAAGCTGACTCCTCTGGAGTCAATTAAGTTGGTTCCTCTGCCTGCAGAGCTGGCAAAACCTCTGGTTCGGCCTAAACCGGTCTCTCCACCAATTTTGGTGGAACCGCTGCACAAGCAGCCTGTGGGAGGAGCTCCTTCTAAGGAAGCTAAACTGGATACCGGGTTTCTCCGGCGTCTTTCGGTCGCTGTCACCCCTGACCGCCCCCGGCGGGTCGAGGATGATGTGGGTGGTCAACTGCTGTATCCAGATACCTCAGATTCGGATGAAACTGGCCTCCATTCTCATCCAGGGGATGATGAATTGGCTGGTGGGATTGAGACAGAGGAAGGTCCTTCGTCCTTTCAGGGCATTCTTTGCCTCATCTCTGAGTCCACAGGGATGCCCCTGGAACCTATCCAGAAAAAGGCGGAGTACCCTCTCACTGACATCTTCAAGACAGGGGATACCCTGGAAGCCGTTCCTGTGGCTGAGGCCATTGTTGGCCCGTCCTTAGAACTTTGGCAGCACCCTGCCTCCTGTCCAGTTCCGTCTGCCTGTATGGCCCGGAAGTATGTGGTGCCCATGGGGTCCCTTGCGAGGTTCAGAGCACCCTTCAGCTGAGAGCTTTGTGACCACCTCTGTGTTCAGGCATACTGGTAGTTCTACCGACACCGACAGACCTCCTGAGAAGGAATCCAAGCATTTGGATCACACTGCCCAAAAGGTCTATGCAGCCTCGTCTTTTGGCCTCCATCAGGCAAGGTCGGCCGTCATCATGGCACACTTCTCCAATGCTCTTTTGGGGTCCTTGGATGAAGTCCTCCCACATCTCCCTGTGGACTTGCAGACCACGATCAAGCAGGTCCTGGACCAAGGCCATGCTGTTGCTAAACAACAGCTCCAGATGGCTCTGGACATTGGGGACTCATGTGCCTGCTCGTTGGCAGCTGCAGTTGCCTCTTGCCGCAGGGCTTGGCTGAGGCTCTCCTCCTTTCTGGTGGATACTCAGCACAAACTAGCTGATGTGCCTTTCCTGGGCACCGATCTCTCCAGCCCAGGTGTGGCTGGTTATCTTTAGTGCATTAAGCAGTCCAATGCCACCTTGCATGCCACTTCTGCTAAGGGTTGTTCTGGTTCCAAGACGCAGCAGAAGAAGAAGAAGCCTTTTCGGCACTCTTCCCCTGTGGCCCAGCAGCCCTCCTTCATTGGGGTCAGCAACAGCAGCAGCAGGCTCAAGCTTGGTGCCCCCGGCCCAAGCCCGGACCCTCCCTGGACCCTCTGCCTCCAAGTCTGCCCAGTGACGGGGTGGGGGCTGCCACCCCTACTCCCATCACGCCAGCTCTGGGTCCTCCCATGGGGCTCCAGCTCTGCCACTTTCTTTCTGCCTGGTTCGCTGTTATCACCAACAGGTGGATTTTAGAAATGGTCGGCCAGGGACTGCTTCTGGAATTTGAGCAGTATCCTCCAAGCCGAGCCCGTGCCCCATGGAAGGAGAGGGGTAGCCGCCCACACTCAGTCAGCTCTCTGAGATGACATTACTCAGCTCCTCCTCAAGGAGGCAGTAGCTCCAGTGGCGGACCCTCCAGTAGACCCAGGCTTTGTTTCCAGATACTTCCTGGTTCCCAAGTGTATGGGGGGCTGTGTCCCAGTCTAGATCTGCATGACCTGAATCAGTATCTCAGGTCACGCACCTTCCAAATGGTCACTCTACCATCCCTGGAGCAAAACATGGTTCTGCTCACTGGATATCCAGGACACTTTCTTTCATATCCCAGTCTGTCCTACCAGCGGTTCCTCCACTTCAGAGCCAAGGGAACCCTATTCAAGTTCCAAGCCATGCCATTTGGCCTGTCATCAGTGGTGGCAGTCCACCTCAGGCATCAGGGGGTCAGAATTTACCCCTACCTCGATGATTGGTTCTTAGCAGGTTCCACCCAGCAGGAGGTGGAGAGGTCCAGGGACCTGGCCCTCCAGACCTGCTCCCAACTCGGCCTCCTGATCAACGAGGCCAAGTCGGAGCTCGTGCCTTCTCAGGTGATGTGCTTCATTGGGGCAGAGCTCAGCTCTTGGCAGATAAGACAGAGGTTCTCTCCTGCTTTGCCCAGTCATTTCTGGTTGGGCAGCTGCGCCCTGCCCAGGACTTTCTGCGCCTTCTGGGTTACATGGTGGTGTGCGCCTCCATGGTCTGTTGGGCCTGGTGGCACATGCGCCCCCTCCAGTGGAGCTGGCCACCCAGTGGACTCAGCGCCATGGTCATTTCGACCAGCTGATCACCGTGACCCAGAGGATGCAGGATGCTCTCTAGTGGTGGACCATCCCAGACCGGTTGCAAGAAGGATCCCGTTTGTCTGCCCCGAGCCAACGGCGGAGGCAGATGTCCTAGCCATCCACATGGCAGGAGCCTCGAACCAACTGGCGGATGCTCTCAGCTGCATAGACGAGACATCCCACGAGTGGTCTCTCCATCCAGAGGTAGCTTACAGTCTATTCTCCCACTGGGGCAAGCCGTTGGTGGACCTGTTTGCCTCTCAGGAAAACACCAAGCTGAGGCTGTTTCATGCCCGCCCCCCTCAGTAGGGCTCGCTGCAGGGGGATGCCTTCTCGAGGCCGTGGACCCCAGGCCTCTTCTATGCCTTCCCTCCATTTTCCTTGATCCATAGTGTGCTCCTCAAGTTGAGGAGGGACAATGCGCATGTGATCCTGGTAGTCCCAGACTGAACACGCCAGTTCTGGTTTCCAGATCTCCTCAGCCTCAGCAACAGGCCCCCAGCATGGCTTCCAGCATGCCGGACCTGATCTCACTCAATCAGGGGAAGGTATTCCATCCAGACCTTCAATCCCTGCACCTGACAGCCTGGTACCTGAGCGGCTAGAGTTCCAGGCTTTGGGTCTCTCTGAGTATGTCCTCACAGTAGTGGAAGCATCCAGGAAGGAGTCGACCAGAAAGTGTTATGCCTTCAAATGAAAAAGATTTTCCATTTGGTGTTGGGGCAAGGGCCTGAACCCTCTGTTCTGTCCAGTGGCTAACATTCTCAACTACCTTTGGTCTCTGTCCAAAGGGGGTCTTCGGTCGTCAACCCTTAGGGTGCATCTGGCAGCCATCTCTGCTTACCGGGTGTGGGCCAGTCAGCAGACGTTGGCACAGGAGACAGCGGCTGGGTGCTTTTTCAAAGGCCTGGATCACATATCCCCTCCAGTGTGTGAACCTCCACCTCCATGGGATCTACTGCTGGTCCTGGCATAGCTCATGGGCAAGCCATTCGAACCAGTGCACAAGTGTGAGTTGTCACACTTGTCGTGGAAGACGGCCTTCCTGGTGGCTATCACATCTGCCAGAAGGACAGGGGAGCTCCAGGCGCTCTCAGTGGACTCCCTTTATCTGATCTTCCACAGAGACAAGGTTGTCCTGCGTCCCAACCCGAAATTCCTCCCGAAAGTGGAGTCAGAGTTTCACCTTAACCAGGTGTTGACTTTGCCTGTGTTCTACCCGAACTACACCTCGGATGCCAAGTACAGGCTCCATACTTTGGACCTGCAACAAGCTCTCTCCTATTATAAGGAGAGGACGGCGAAAATTCAGGGAGAGGTTCACCAGCTGTTTGTCACCTACGCTGAAGCCGCTTCTGGCAGACCTGCAGCAAAGCAGACTATCGCAAGATGGATTACATCATGCATTGGTCTGTGCTATGAGTTGGTGGGCAAGGAGCCTGCCACAGGGATAAGAGCTCATTCTACCTGCCATACCGCTGCATCGGTGGCTGCTTCCAGGGACATCCCCATACAGTAAATCTGTCGGGAAGCTACCTGGAAGACAGCAGACACCTTCATTACCCATTACCACATCGACCTTGAATCACACCAGGATGCTGGTTTTAGGGCCTCAGTTCTCTAATCTTTATTTCCCAAGTAAGTATCTAGGGTTGTGCGCCTTACCTCCCTTCTCCTGGAGAACTGCTAGGAGTCTGCCAAGAAGTGTGGATGAACAACATATCCACGTCCCTAGAAAAACAGGTTACTCATCTGTAACAGTAGTTCTAGGAGTGATATGTTGTTCATCCACACGGACCCACCCGACATCCCCGGCTGCGGACGCACAAACCTGTCTTCCAGCAGGCTGAGATCTGGCGTCATGGGGTGAACCCGAGGGTTATACCACCCAGGTGGGTGGGAGGAGCCAGCTTGAAGACTTTCCGGCTGATTTAAAGGGAAAGGGACTCTGCCAAGAAGTGTGGATGAACAACATATACCACTCCTAGAACTACTGTTACAGGTGAGTAACCTGTTTTTACAGTCCCATCAAGTTGCAGCACAAAAGAGGACAATAACTAGACCTATAGTTAATTGAACATTTCAGTAATGTCAGCTAACATAGGGAAGTGCTTTCTACTCCTGAGTATTTTTCATATTTCCATTTCAAAAGGAAATTAAATATAATTAAAAAAGGCACTACTGTGAGGCCCCTTTGCAAGCCTCAGTGAGTGATGTGGTGTGTGGTGAATGGTGATACATATACAGACATATATAGAACCATGCATGAATCATACAACTGTTGTATGCAGCTATTTTTTTTATACTGAGAACGCATTGTCCATATATTATTTATTAGTTTCCTATGAAACAATAACTTTTGACATCAAAAGGATGCAAATGTCATAACATTTAAAAAACTGAGTTTCAAGACATTCCATTCTTTATTGCTTGAAACATTTATGTAAAACCTTTCTCTCTGCCCTTATGACTTCCTCTGTTCTGCTACATCTTCTGCCATGAAGTCGCAATCCTCTGTTTAGGACATCGAAATCATTTCTGTGACAACACATTGTGATGTCACAAACAGAGTATTATGACATTGTTGCAGGCATAAGCAACATAGACAGATGAAGTCTAAGGGAAGGATATCCTGGTCTAATGAAAATGTCTTCAGCAATAGAAAGGAAGTTCCTACAGTTCAAATAATGGGAGAATTTTCTGTACCTGAGTTCTGCTGACGACAACTGTGAATTTGTTTGCTGAAAACTGGAAAATCTCATTAAACACATAAGTCCAGTGGCCATGACTGGAGAATGGGTTCTAACAAGATCGGTTTTCATGTGTCTTTTGTCCTAGGGCTTGCATGTTTGCCTGCCATAAAAATTAAAGACACCATTTTTTTTGGGGGTTAGAGAGAGAAGAAACATGATGAAGATGAAGATGAGCCTTTATGCCACTGTCTTAAACCTCAAGCTGGCCCCATCCATGCTGCGGTAGGCTAATGCTTTGCTGATGTCCACTTGCTTTGACAGATTATTCTATGTATGTAGTGTGGGTGTGTGTGTGTGTGTGTGTGAGAGGGAATGAAGGATAGAATACTGGTGACAGACCCCTGCTGAGAAGACAAGGCTATAACCAGGGAAAAGTTTTTGTAAGGCTTGTTCTCCCTAACACTCCAGAGGCCCTTGGTCGGATGCCGTGAAATTTCCAATCTCATGCCAGCCTAAGGGAGGGGACAAAAGTCACAACATAACGCTCCTTTTTTAGCACACAGTCATTTTGCTGTCTATACACATGTATATTAGTATCGCTGAGGGAAATTTGATCACATTTTATAAACACAGATTGCCTGTTTCTGGTTTCTTCCCTGTATCTATGAACTGATATCTTTTCTCATGAGTGGGGCTAAAGGTTCCAGGAGTTCCATTCAATTTTTTCTGACTTTTCTCCCAGTGAATTGTGATCCTCTTCATAAGAGCATAACAGTGAATTCAAATTTTAATAATATTTGAGAGGTAATTTGGGCTCTCTCTCGCTCTTTCTCTCTGTCTCTTCTCTTTTACGTCTCTGTCTCTTTCTGAGAGAAGGATTATAATCTCACTGTTCTGAAGTGCCATGGGGTAAAGGAAAATATCACCCTTTCTTACATGAAATCTTCTGCAGGCCAAGATGCTTTCCCCTTTGGATTCCCTAAGCTCTGGTCTTTTTTCCTCCTGCTATCCACTCTGCCTCCTCAATATTTTTCCCTCAAATCCCTCTTTTGTGACTTCTCTGCTCACTCCTGTAACTGCAGTTGACTTCACTGTGTCCTGCAATACTTACTCCCGACAATCTCCCTTTTATGCACCAGTTCTCATCTGGGTTTTTGCACATGGTCCACGCCAAATCTGTTTCAGTTCGTCTGTCAGTTTAGTTATATCTAATGTATGTTTATTCTGTGTTTATGTTTGACTTATCTGTTAGCTAACTTTCTAGTGTCATATTGTTTTTTTCTATTAGTTGCCGTACTGATTGCATTTTGTTGTTATGCTTTACTGTACCCTGCCAGGACCCATCTGAAAACTCAGTGTGTCATTCCTGGTCAAGCTTTTGAAATAAATAAATAAATAGATTTTTTTCCTTTTCTTTTTACTGTGGTGCTGGGGAAGTGCAGTGCGCTACCTTCGGGGAGACCAAAATTTGCATTGCAAAAATGATTTCCTGCCCCAGGTTAGAAGCGTCTTGGGAACGCTGCAGATGTTTCATTTTCAGACTCCTGATGGAAGGTGCCGCCTCATCCCGCTGCCACAGTGCCCCCTTATACTGGCACTAGGAGCAGCCTGGTGTGGTAACATTGTACACAGTATTCCCCCGTGAAGAGGGTGTGGTGAGGGCAGGCCTTCTGAGGGAGGTGGAGGGAGAAAACCAAAAATGATGTCAGTTGCATTTATGATGCACCCCTAGCACTCTGGGGTGTTATGTTGCTGGCCTGTGTTGTCCATCATGACACTCTGGTGTCAGGCTTGGGAGGTTGCTGGTGAAGGCTTATCTGACAGAAGTGACCAGTGTCAGGGAGCATAAACAGAAGGGAAATGTAATCATGTCATAATCCACACCAGAATTCCTCGTTTAAAGTGTGCCCTTTGAGGTTTTATGTGGCATTACCACTGAATCCAGTTAACAGCAACAGTGCATCACTGACCTCTGACCAGATTCACCATAACAGTTGTCTCCAAGACCCCACCAAAAGTGTATAATTGAGCTCCAGACCTTAGCTATAATGGGCGTGTGCAGCAGATAAGCAATAAGACACGATGAGGTGACCATAATGCTTGCCTTGAGGTGTAGGGAGATATGACACTACAGGCCCTTTAGCCCTCTGGAAGTGCAGTTAGATCAGCATAATGCACACTCCCAAAGTGTCTTATTATGCTTATAAAATGGGTAAACTGAGAAAATTAAAAACACAAAACAAAAATGCCACCTTTTTAAATTAATAACAGGTATCTTCATTTATTAAAAACAGCTAGTAAAAAAGTAGCCCCTTCCCAGATGTCAAACATCTACCTATCCACAAAGTCAGCAAATGGAATGTTTGTTTGTCATAGAATGCAGGAATTCAAACTTCTGCAGAATTCTACTGGCTGAATAGCAGAAGGCCTCAGTAAAGCCAGGCATTTCATTCTATCTATTGCAGAGCAAGCATCAAAGATTTTCCTGGTGGGCAGGTTAGGATGGGGTGGGGTCCATGGTAAGAAAAGAAGCTCCAAAAATATAATAAAACTGAGTAGTACTTAGTTTTTTAATTTGTGTATGTGTGTAAGGAGGGGATTATAAAAGAAAAAACATGAAATCAATTTGTTATTTTTTTGAGGGAGATTTATTTTTAGGGCTTAGATGATTCTTTTTTTTGTATTATCTTTTTTATCCTCCTTCCTTTGCCCCCCAGCCTGCCATTCCTTCAGACAGCGTAGTGTCCCTGCTGACCACCAGTTCACCCCCCACTGCCGACTCCCACCACCTGAATCTCCAAACTTACCTGGGTCCCAGAGGGTTCTCGTTCATCACTGTTGAGGGCCCCTCTCCCTGGAATTGCAAGGGAAGGGAGTAGTGGACGCTGAGGACCTCCTGGACGACAGGTGTTGAGGGATGAGAATGATGCACTCTGGGAACTATGGCGTGGGAGGACATGGCCACAGTCATCTGGCCTGGCTGAGTCAGGCAATTTCCAATTTTCGATCTTCCCACCTCCCCATATGCGGGCAGCTGTGACGGAGTCGTGGGCACAGAGGCGTTCGACAGTGTGTGGTCATCCACACCAAGAACGCCTTTGCTAAGCCACCACCAGGAGCTACTTTGAGAGCAGCTTGTAGTAACCCCCACAGGAAGGAAGCATCCAAAGTATGCTCAAAATTCCTTCCCCACCAACCTCTGCTCCTGACATCCAGGTTTGGGGCACAAACTGGGATCGCCAGCCTGCTTAAGCAATTTCTCATCACTCAGCGCCACGGAGCTGGCCTAGATGATTCTTTAGTGAGTAAAGGGGGCAGCCATGCTAGTAATGGCAATCAGAAATTTTTGGAAAAGGCATCAATATTATTCATGTATTGTGTTCTGATTGCCAGTACATATTTTTATCTAAGACATTGGCGTCAGCCAATCAGGACACAGGATGTACCCTACCCATTTTATAAGTGTTTCTGAAACCCCATCAGCAGTGCACCATCGAGCTCTAGGCCTTGGGTATATGGGTGTGGGCAGCAGTTATCTCCGATACCCTGCCAACTGTGCATCTTTGAACTCCAGACCGCGGCCATGAGAAGTGTTGGCAGTAATTGTCTCTAAGACCTCACCAACAGTGCAACATTTATCACTAGACCTCGGCCATAATGGTTGCATACTGTAGTTGCCTTTGAGACCCCACAAACAGCACAGTATTGAGTTCCTGACTTAGCATAAAGAATGCGGGCTCACATGCTCAGTACCCGCTCATTATCCTGTTATCCTCCTTACAGCTGTGAAATAGTTGATCACCTGCTGCTGGTTAATACCCCTATCACTGGGCACCTGTGCCTGACATACTTTGGTAGGATAAATTTATACTATGGAAGAAAAATCACTTTCTCCCTTAAAGAGCTAGTGGAGCCAAAATAGGCAGACAGGAAAATAATAAGTAGTAGTCAGTTGTAACGTTTTATTTCTGAAGTATTTTTCCTTTTGCTCATCAGAAAGCCTTGTATGTAATAATATTGTGCTGGATGTGTGGAACAGCTCTTAGCCTGGCAGCTGACATATCTAACTCTACTGCCCCACACTACATCATCAGCATTATGATCTCACTGACAGTGACATCACAGGTGAATGACCTGGCAGTCAGTCACGTGCTGTTCCTTAGTAGAAGTGATGTCACAGTCAGTGAGGGCACAGTGCTGATGATGTAGTGTGGGGCAGTAGAGCAAGATATTTCAACTGCCAGGCTAAGAGCTGTTCCACACATCACACCTGCTAACATCAGGTAAACAATCTTCTAATTAAACAAAGGGGAAAGAAAAAGTACCTCAGATATAAAAGGTAATAGCTGCTTTTAAACTCCACTATTAGTTTTAGGCAGCACACTAGCACTTCAATGACTGCTCTGAGAGTTTTATTTCCAGATGGACCTCCTGACTACTGTATGCCATGTGTAAGGATTTGACTTTGGTCCCTTGATACCACACTTAGAGAGAAAGACTTGGATGGATGACCCCCCTCCCCGCCACTTACATACTATGAACTCGCGCTATACTGCTGAAGGGGTGCAGTGCTGATTCTCCCTGTCCCCGCTAACTCCCCATGACTGAGTTTTCTTAAATGGTTGTTGACCTCCTCAGAGGGATTTTGTTATAGTTGCAAACTTTTACCAGCCACCTGGCTCACTCTCGATCTGTGCCTTAGAGGGTGGGTTTATCATTGTTGAATAATTGTTCCACCGAGGGGGTTTTCTGTACATGCTCTGTATCTTGGGTGACTTTCACTGGCCTGTACTGACATTATTGCACTGTATTTTTGTTGCAGACCATTGCAAAAAATAATTTAATAAAAAATAAACTTACAAAAAAAATCACCAAGAAGCATGTTGTAGGCAGCCATGCTCAGATGTAGTCACAAATGCAAGCAAACTTTAGTACTGTAGCTGAGATACGCAGGGCAAAACTGCCTTACATGCACTCCTGCTTAAAGCAGTCCCATTCTAAATGCTTTCATGTTGATTTGCCTATACTTCCCTTGATTCTTTGCATTATTGGGGTATGAGTGGTTTTGTATTTCTTTGAAACCTGGCTTTATTGCCAACACCCTTCCCAGGTAACCCTTGTTCAGTTCTTTTGTGCTGAGGTTCTTTGCCTTTTAGATTGCTTTCCTGTTATGGGGTCACCATGATCCAAACCTGTAAGATTATTCTAGGACTGGTTCCTCTTTCCTCTGAACTGAGACACAGATGAGGTACGTTGATGAGACATGAGAAGGATGAAAACATGTGTCTGTGTCTTCTATATTCAGCCTTTGCAGATTGCAAGAGAGGCTGTTTGATTTCAGTGCCATTTTTATCGGCCTCCACAATAATGGAGTATGCATCTTATGCATAAGGGGGATAGAATTAGGGGTAATGTAAGAAAACCATTTTTTCACCCATACAGTGGTAAACATATTGAAGACGCTTCCAAAGGAAGCAGTGCAAGGGGGATTAAGTTCTTCATGGAGAATAACATTGCAGGTTGCAGTACTTAATTCACTGGGAGAGGGCCGTGAAAAACATAAGTGCAAAATTAGTATACCTGGGAGAAAACAAGGGATCAGAGGTTTTCATCATTGGCATTTCTTCCTCTGGAGCCCACCAGGGAGAGGGCCATTCTGGAGCTGGTCTTGTCTACTGGTGCACATGTCCAGGAAGTTAAAATGGAGGCACTGTGCCCCATAATACAGGAATTCTGGAAGGGTATAGCCACAGAGATGGGGACACTGGTGAGATGACCATTTCTGCTAGAACCCTTACTTTTGCTGTTCGGCACAGAGGACCTGGGAGCAGAAGAATGGGGTTTGCTGCCCAGATGGATCAGGGTACTATTAGCATTGGCGAGGCATTGTATCTTGAACATACGGGTAGCTGGAACAAAGCCGACAATACAACAGTGGCGCACCCTGACCATCCAGATGCTAGCACTGGAACGATTAGCATTCGAAGTTAAGGGACAGACAGAATGATTCATATCCACATGGGAACCATTTTTAAACTCACTATCCCTGGGGGAAGCACAACTTATGAGGGAAGGCCTAACATAGACTGTAAAGGACGAAGGTTGCAGAGGACCCACTCAAATAGGGAGATAGCTAAAAAACTGAACCCCGAGAAATGCTTATACAGAGACCAAGAGGTGTTAAGAAGTCTAGGTGATGTAATGTAAAACAGAACACAGAACGACTTATACAATGTGACAGATTAAGTTTTCGTTATGATGAACTGGACCCATGTAGTATGTGACTTGTTGTTTCTTGTCATTTTTAAGTGAGTATTAACCAAATGTGCAATTGGTGTATAACTGTATTGGTATGAGAAAATTCTAATAAACATATTATGCAAAAAAAATGGAGGCACCACTTGTAGGAGGTGATCACCACACTATGTGGTTCCACCTAGACATGGGCAGGGTGAGAATTAAGACCAAAACAAAGGTTCTTGACTTCAGGAGGGTAGGCAACAGACCTGACCTGACCAGACCTGTCTCCTCACCAAAAAAACCCTACTCGGGCTCTCCCCCCCTGGGGTAACGGCATCCATCCACCAGAGCCCTCCCACCATTGCAACACGGTCTTCCTACAAGACCATTCTAAAGGTCCCCAGAACGAGAACCAGCCGTGGCCAGAGGTCCTTCAGCTATAGAGCCCCAACCTGGTTTAACTCTCCTGCCACCATCACCAATGCCATCACCATCTCCACATTCAAAACCGCACTTGGACCACATCTTCAGCTTCGTAACTGCTCCTGTCTCTGAACATAGCCTCCACCTCTTTCTCTTGACAATGCCCCCAGGCAGCTCTCCACCAACCATCCCTCCACCACTTCCCTGTACACCATGCCTAGGTTTAACCTGGCCAGTGCCAGCTGTTTTCAGTGTTTATCTACCAGAATGCTCACTTGATACCGACTTGTGTAATACCTGTTATCAATTACATGTACCCTGTACCCAATTGTATTTGTCTGACCACAATGTGACGTGGCACCTCTGGTGAATGCCTATTGATTTTTTGCAAATCTTTGCTATGTAACCGAAACGCAATGTATGTCTTTATGTGACGAAGTACCTTTGGAAACGAGCCTCTGGCTCAAAGGTTGTAAACTGATTCTTAAATAAATAAAATAAAAACAGTAGGACAGGAGAGATTCTAGGAGGGCAGCTTGCTGGGATGAGGAAGATGATGGAGGCTGGACCAGAAATGGGCCATAAACAAGGATGGGCTGTTGGCAGCCACCGTGTGTCCCAAGCTGAAGAACAAAAAATCAAAAGCCAAAAAGTCCAGCTGATATGATAAGGAGGTAACCCAGGTAGTAAAAGAAAAGTGGTTAGCCTTCAGGAAGTACACGTGTACCCAGAAAGAGGAGGACAGAGAGGAGTACTGTATCAAGACAAGGGAGGCGGGCAGAGCAGTCCAGTTGGCTAAGGCTAAGAGGCAGTTGCAACTGGCAGAGGGGGAAAAACAGGAGAGTAGACTTTCTTCCAGTATATAAACAAGAAGAAGGATATGAAAAATGGGATAGTTAGGTTTAGAAATGGTGGGGAGGGCAGCGGGAAGTGAAGAGAAAGCAGAAGTACTTAACAAGTACTTCTGTTCAGTGTTCACTAAGGAGGTCTTAAGATAGTCCAGTACCTCAAGGGAGGAAGGGGAAGGGAAATGGGATGGGTGGTGACACAGACAGGGAGATTAACATTGACAGGGTGAATAAGGGCTTAAAGGCCCTGAAGGTAGGCAGATCCCCAGGACCAGATGGCATACATCTGAAGGTGTTGATGGAGTTAGTGAATCTGCTGATGGGTTCCCTGGTGGACCTGTTTAACACTTCACTGGAGTCGGGGAAAATACCCCTGGACTGGAGGACAGCACATGTAGTGCCGCCTCACAAAAGCAGGCTGAGAGATGACCCTGGTAGCAACAGGCCCGTCAGTCTGACCTTAATAGTGGGGAAACTCATGGAAACCATATTCAAAGAAAGACTGGTAAGCTTTCTGGAAGAAAATGGACTCCAGGATGACAGGCAGTATGGGTTTGTGTCAGTGTGGTCCTGCCAGACTACCTGTTTGATTTCAATGACTGGGTAACCAGGACAGTGGACAGGGGCCAAACAGTGGATATCCTGTATCCGGATTTCAGTAAGGCCTTAGACTCTCTTCGCCACAGGAGATTAATCAGGAAGCTGGAGGACCTGGGAGCAGGGGGAAAAACTAGTTATGTGGGTTAGAAACTGTCTGCAGGACAGAAGTCAGAGGGTGGTGGTCGGGGGGAGATTGCGGAGGATAGGCCAGTCACTAGTGGGGTCCCAAAGGCTCAGTGCTGTGTCCGGTGTTGTTTAACATCTTCATCAACGATATTGCAGATGGGATAAAGGGTAAAATATGCCTGTCTGCAGACTACACAAAGTTCTGTGGGACAGTAGACATGGAGGAGGGGAGACAGGTCCTCAGGGAGGACCTGGCTAAGCTAGAGAATAGTCAAGTATTTGGCAACTGGAATTCAATGCCAAAACATGTAAGGCAATGTAGTTGGGTGTGAAGAATCTGGAGACCATGTACTGGCTAGATGGTGGGCAGGTTACCAGGTCAGAGGAGAAGGACTTGGGAGTGATCATCACAAGTGACTTGAAGCACTCAGCACACTGCAAAAAAGCAGCAGCCAAAGTGAATCAGATGCTGGGATGCATAGCCAAGGGTATAACCCCTAGAAAAGTGGAGGTCTAGTTGGCCCATCAGCGCAGCAGTTGGATTTCTGCTTGGGGTGCCAGCGACTAGGGTCCGGGGATGAGCCCGGGGAGCTGGAGGGCCAGCTGGGGGGAGGAGGCTTGAGCATCTTAGGGACAGCTTCTCTTCTCCAGGGAGGGAGGGAGGGAAGCATCTCGGCACCTGACTGGACCCAGGTGGAGGACTGGGGCACAGCAAGCACTGAGGCAGATACAGTGGGGAGGATGTCGTGGACGTCGGCACTATGCGCCATGACGTCAGGGTGCTCATGACGCTCATCAGAACAGGGAAGAACACTCTCCAGGCCCTGGGTAGATGGAGCTCTGGAGCAGACCCCTCATGGCTCCCACCTGCCTGGCCGGTCCTGGATCCCAACGAGACAAAGAAGCGTTCGGGGTGTAGCCACCCCACCTCGCCCCCCCTCCGGGGGTAGAACCGCAGCTCCCTGGGGGACTCCGGGATGGCTAAGATAGGTGGCTGAAGCAGGGGCAGACTCCGCTGGGGCTCCTGAAGGTGTGGGGGCTGGAGAGACAGGGAAGAGGATAAAATGTAATAAAAGAAAAGCGGAGATCTTTCTGCCACTGTACAGATCCCTAATATGACCACATCTAGAGTACATCATGCAGTATTGTTTCCCAAACCTAAAGAAGGACATCAACCTACTGGAAACGGTCCAGAGAAGGGCAACCAAAATGATCTGGGGACAGCAAGGCAGAACAAATGAGGAGAGACTCGGAGCTCTCAACATGTACTTCCTGGAGGATAGAAGGGAGAGGGGTGACATGATCAAAATCTTCAAGTACCTTAAGGGTTTCAACAGGGTGAGCTATGAGGTTCTCTTTTGCCTTAGTGGGAACAGGACCATTAGGGGGCACTGCCTCAAGCTAGTGAGGGGGGGGAATTCAGGAGACAAAAGAGACCACAGTTTTTCATGGAGAGGGTTATAGCTAAGTGGAATGAATTGCTGGAAAAAGTAGTCTCCCTGAAGACAGTGGACAGCTTTAAGAGAGGCTGGGACAGAGCAAAGCGGAAAGCCGCATTTATGGGAGGGAGAGTGGGGGGCAGGAGGACATCAGTGGGGAGGGAGGATCAGATAATGGGGAGGGGGCGGATCCATCAGTAGACACTGAGGGATCTGTAAACTCATCCGATATGATAGACTGCAAGGTCTTTTTCTGCTGACTCACTCGAATGTTTGTATGTTCATTATGTAACGACTGACTGACCCAGAGTGGTCCATCCATCCAGGCCAGCCCTACTGGGCAGAATCTGCTGTATCTGCCTCAGTGGTGAGCCAGTTCCTCATGCCTGCAATGTTGCACATGCTGACTTCTGCCTCGCCCACTGCATGATGACGTAGCACTCTCACACCAAACCAGAGCAGTGCTGCATCAGTGCACACCCATGCTCATGTCATCATGTCAGTCAGACACTCGCAGATGACGGTCACTGAGTTATGGTTTGCATGCAGTGCCAGGCAGTGAGAACGAGTGGCAGATGCACATCAGTCTCATTGGTGGATGGGTGCAGCAGGGCAATGGCAGGCCACATGCAGCATAAGGGGGGAGGCAGCAGGCAGCACACACTGGCACCAACAAAGCCAGTGGGCAAAAGTTATCATTATGAAAATTAAATGGCATGGGATGACTAGGTGCCCCTACTCCCCCCGGGCTCAGGGCTTCAGGACAGTGTCCAGTTTTCCCTTCCCTTAATCCAGCCCTGGTACCACTTTCCATTTAAAGAGTCCCTGAAATCTCCGAGGAAATGGGAAAAAGAAAGGGATATGACACATCAGAGTGTGCAGTCGTAAAGGGATATACACATGCATCGGGTTCCCAGAGTTTTCCACCTCTGGCAGTTTTCTTCACCATAGCACCATACACACACCTCGGGTTCCCAGAGGTTTCCACCACTGGCAGTTTTCTTCACCATAGCACCAAAGCCCATAACATTTACTGGTACCACTTCCAATTTGACGGTAGCTACAGGTATTTCCTATGATACTGAATGTGGCAGCTGGCTGGATGGCAGAAGACAAGCACGCTGGACCACAGTCTTTTTCGTCTAGCATTTCCTATGTTCCAATGTTCAATCAGTTGAGTAACACTCAGACTGCTGGCACTGGCGAATGATACCAGTGCCACTTCTTATTGCGAGAACGTGGGTAGCGGCAAAATCTCCTTTAAAGAAGTTGAACAGAATTTTGTTAGACAGGGAGAAGCTCCTTGTTTTAGTTACATGAACAAAGTGAAATCCCTGCTGCCTGGGGACAGGGTTGTGAAGTTTTGTTTAAAGTGAGGTGTGAGCCTTCTCTCTCTCTCTCTCTCTCTCTCTCTCTCTCTCTCTCTCTCTCCCTCGCAGCGAAGTTTGGAAATCGTACTGATTACAAAACTACTTGCTATGCCTGCTGAGTGCTGACAGCCCACGTTCAGGCTTCCAAGAGTGAAGCAGCATTTATCTGATAGCTGTACTTGAAAGAAAAAGGGATTTGATTTCCCAATGATGTGAAAATCATAGAGTCTGAATGGACATTTGATCCAAAATGAATCTCTTTCAACAAACATATCAGTCCTCCTTTTTTTTTTGTCTAAGACTGTATTAGACTTCTGTCTTATATAAGGATGGATCTCTTAGTGAGGGTCAGGGGTCCAGAGTCTGGGTCTGCCGGAACCCCCTCTCTTAACCCAGTTCAATCTGTCTGGTATTCTGCGTGTGGCGGGTCATGTAACATAGTGGTAGCGTTACTACGTGCTGCGCTGGTGACCCAGGTTTGGGAACCAACTTCGGTTGCTCATTGGCGGATTGAGAAAGGAGGACTGAGCATCTCAAGGGCCACTTTTCTCCATCAGGAATGGGGGGCGGGCAATGGGTTTTGGTACTGGACTGCCACCAGGTGGAGGCCAGGTGGCTGCACAGTGGGCACACATTGAATGGGGAGGGGCAGTCTCCCAATACTGGCATGAGTGCACTCTGCCACATGCATGCATGCACATCATTGCATGCCTGTACCCTCAGGGAAGAAAATGGGGTAGGGGAACAGTCTGCCTGGACTCACTAGAACCCCCCCCCCCACAGGCCCACAACCACACACCAGGGCAGGCCACCCACCACAACCGCGGGCCCGGGTAAGTGGTAGATAACCAGTAAGTGCCTATAAATCTTGATGAGAGAACTGTGGGGTGCAGTCGGCAGGGGGGTGACGGGGGAGGGGAAAAAACTTAATAGTAAGAAACAAAATAAAGTGTGTGAGGTGGAATCTGGTTCTGACTAGGGATAGGAAGAACTGGTTCTGAAAAGATAAGACACCCCAGCCCCCACACACACACACACAATTGACTGGGTCTAACATTTAGAACAAAAACGTCCTCCTAAAAAGCAGTTTTAATAATGCTCTATGCGAATGTGTAATTAGCACGTGACTGATATGCACCTACACACAATTGACTGGATTCCAAAAGAGGTTTAAAAGCAAGGACACTTTGGACCCTTTTTGCATCCTAAACATGTATATTTTCCACATCCCTAGTTCTGATCTCAAAAATACCCAGTCCACTGACCTTTTGAAGCTGGACCTGGGAACTTTCAAGTGGTTAACACCAGCGGAATCTATGTGGCAGTTAGGGGCATAAGAGTCTTCAGGTCATAGAAACATAGAAATATAGAATCTGATGGCAGAAAAGGATTCCCTAGGCCACCTAGTCTGCCCATATGTTCTCTGCCTATTCTGTCTCCATAGACCCTGTCTGGTCTCTGTCGACCCTCCCACCTCCCTGTATCCCAATATATCCCTGTGTCTAACCCATGCGTGCTTTAAGCTCCCCTTTGTTCTAGCCTCCACCACGTCTGCTGGCAGTCTATTCCAGATATCTACTACCCTTTCAGTGAAGAAACAGTTCCTCACTTCACTTTTGAATCCCCCTTCCCCCCAGCTTCATTGCATGCCCCTGGTCTGGGTGTCTGTTCTCATTTGAAAGAGGTTCCTGCCTCTACCCTACTCACCCCTTTGTGGTACTTGTAGGTCTCTATCATATCCCATCTCTCTCTCTCTTTCCTTTCTTTCAGGGTGTACATGTTGAGATCCTGCAACGTCTCTCCGTGGAGCTTCTTGTGCAACCCATGCACCATTTTAGTTGCCCTCCTCTGGGCTGCCACTACTCTATCTATAGCCTTTCTGAGGTGTGGTCTCCAAAATTGAGCACTCTAGATGTGGCCGTGCCAGCAAATGATATAATGTCAACACCACCTCCTTCCTCCTACTGGAGATACCCCTCCCTATGCAACCCAGTATTCCACTAGCCTTACCTACTGACTTGTCACATTGCCCTGCCACCTTGAGGTCCTCTGATATGATAAACCTGAGATCCCTTTCCTGCCTAGTGACTGTTAGTACCCCCCCCCCCCCAATCATATACTGAGCGCCAGGGATTCCATGTCCTAGATGCATTATATTTTACTTTGTTAACCCCAACTGCCATGCTTTTGACCATCCCGAATTTCCCAGTTACTAACATACTAATTGCCAGCAGATTAGGCCTTATGGTCTATCGAGTCTGCTCGAACCTCAGCTTCCTAGTTGGGTACCGAGGCCCCCCCGTGTTTCAGAAACCCTATCATCCATCCCCACCCTCTAGGCCAGGCCATCATCTGATACATCCACTTTCTGCATCTGTCCCACCTCTCTTGAAGCCCTCCACTGTGGATCTCTGAACCAGCTCACCAGGCAGCACTTCTAAGGATCCACCACCCTCTCAGTGAAAAATCTCCTTCTCTTCCCCCCCTCACCCTTCCACCTTCCAACTTCAAACCATGCCCTCTGGTGATACCTCCCTGCTTTAGTCTAAAGATCCCCTCCGTGTTTACCCTATTTATTTCCTTGAGGTACTTGAAGACCTCAGTCATGTTCCCCCTGTCTCTCCTCTCATCCAATGAAAACAGGCAGAGCTTCTCAAGTCTGTCCTCATATGTCAAATCCCCTAGTCCTCCTCTGTACTCTTTCCAGGAGCTGTATGTCCCTCTTCAAGTGTGGTCTCCAGTACTGTACACAGTACTCAAGTTGTGGTCTAACCAGTCCATTGTACAGCGGCAGAATCACTTCCCTGCTTCTAGAGATGATCCCCCTTATGATGTATCCCAACATCCTGTTTGCTTTGCTAGCCGCTCTCCTGCACTGCTCAGAGTTATTCAGACATGCATCCACCAGGACCCCAGGTCTTTTTCCCTTGTTGAGGCCTCCAGCGCCTCCCCTCCCAGGGTGTACCTGTGTTTAGGGTTTCCCCGCCCAAGATGTAACACCTTGCACTTGGTGATATTGAAATTTAATTTCCATGTGTGAGCCCACCTTTCCAGGGTGTCCATGTCCCCTTGCAGGGCCAACCTCCCCTCTTCCCCCTCAACTACTGCTCCCATCTTGGAGTCGTCAGTGAAGAGACTCATTTCACACCCTATACCCTCCCTGATGTCTGATATGTATGCATTAAACAGGATTGGACCCAGGACTGAGCCCTCCGGTACCCCACTACTGACATGTCTAGGGTTCGAGAGCTCCCCACCGACCACTACTCTCTGAGTGCGTCCAGCTAGCCAGTTTTCAATCCATCTGACCATCAAAGGGCCTACTCCCAACCCCGTCAGTTTCTCCACCAGACCATTGAGGGGGACAGAGTCAAACGCCTTGCTGAAGTCCAAGAATAATACATCCACAGGCTTTCCCTGTCCAGTTCTGATGTTACCATTCAGAACTCCACAAGATTGGTTTGACACGATCTACCTGGCACAAACCCATGTTGCCGACTATCCAGACCTCCCACCTCCTCCAAGTAGGCCCCCAATCGTTCCTTTAGTATACTCTCCATTAATTTTCCCACCACTGAGGTCAAACTGATGGGTCTATAGTTACCTGGTACTTCCCTCGACCCCCCTTTTATGGATTGGCACCACATGTGCCTCTCACCAATCCCTAGGTACCCTCCCTGTCTCAAGCGACCTGTTGAAAAGCTCCGCCAGGGGTGCAGCCAGTATGTCTGCCAATTCCCATAGTACTCTCGGATGAATGTCATCCGGCCCAGGAGATTTATCTTTCTTTAGGGCCTTAAGGGCTAACCACATCCTTTCGGTGGAGAGAGCATCACTCGTCCCCTCCACCTTACTGGCCTTTTTATCCTTATCCTGATGTGACATCCCTGGAGTACCTCTCCCTCCCTCTTGCTCCATTTCTATTGCTTCCCTGATCCCACTCACTACCGCTTCTATCCACATCATGCCTTTCCTTGTAGATATCCCATCCCCCTCCCTAGTGAACACAGAGGCGAAGTACTCGTTTAATACCTCTGCCTGGTCCCTGGCCTCTTCCACCCACCCTCCTTCTGATCTCAATCTGCCGAGTTCTCCGTACATATTCTCCATGCCCTTTGTATTGCAGATTTTAGTATCATCTGCAAAAGGCATGCCTTCTCTTCTAGTTCTTCTACAGTGTCCCCCTATGAAGATACTGAAAAGGGCTGCTCCCAGCACCGAGCCCTGTGGTACCCCACTTTTCACACTCCCCTCTTTAAAATGTTTGCAGTTAAGCCCCACCCTTTATCTCCTCTCCTTTAATTGGTTTCTAATCCAGTTTACCACTATGGATACCACTCCTAGGTTGGTCAACTTCCTAATCAGCCTTCTCTGCAGCACCGTGTTAAAGACCTTACTTAAGTCTTAATAGGCCCTGTCCACTGCTCTTTCCTGATCTATTTTCCTGGTTACCCAGTCAAAGAAATATGTTAGGTTAGTTTGGCATGACCCCCAACTCCATGAATCTGTGTCATCTGTGATCTTGCAGCCCACTGGATTCATATTCTCGATCATCCTTTCTTTCAGTAGTGTTTCCATCAATTTCCCCACCACTGAAGTGAGACTGACTGGCCTATAGTTGGTAGCCTCCTCCCTGCTGCTGTTCTTAGTTAGAAGGACAACATCAGCCCTTCTCCAGTCCTCGGGAGTCACTCCTGTTTCTAGTGAGTTGTTGAACAAGGCTGTTGGTGGGCAGTCAGAACCTCCCTAAGCTCTTTTAGTACCCTGGGATGAATCCCTACTGTTCCCATAGCCTTGTCCACGTTTAGGACTGCAAGTCCTTTCAGCACTCTCTCCTCTAAAAATGGACCTGTGTCCACCACCCTCTCCCTGCTTCTCCCTGGTGATTCATCCCCCCCAACCTCCACTGTGAAGATTGAGCATAAGTACCTGTTTAAAATGTCAGCTTTTTCTTGGTCTTCTTCTGCACAGTCTTCCCTTTCCTTCCTTCTAATTCATACAATCCCTATCCTTGTTCTCCTCTTCTCACTTATGTACCTGAAGAAAGCCCCCCACCCATAGAGACCCCTGTGACAGTCCTTTCCTCTGTCTGAGCCTTTGCTTCTCTTACTACCTTGCCTGCTTCCTTCTGCTTTTCTAGGTATACCTCTCTGCCCTCCTGTGTTTCCTTATACTTCTTGAAGGTAACCCTTTACATTCTTGCCACTTCCTGGAGAGCCATAATGGTCTCTTTTTCCTTCTGCTTTTGGTTACTTCCTTCACAAATAGTGTGGTTGCTTTAGTTATGCCCTCTGTTATACCCCTCCCAACTGTGCCTCTACCCCTCCCTGGCACTCTTACATCCCTCTTAAGCAGTCCCTGAGGCAGTCAGCCCTTTCTTTAAATCCTCCTCTTAAAGTCCTGAACCCACATCCTCGTGTGTTTCGCCTGTGCTGCTCTTTATGTTGAACCACACTGTATGGTTATCACTGGTGCCAATGGGACTGCCCACTGTGACGTCTTCATAGCTATCCCTGTTTGTAAGCACCAAGTCCAGCACTGCCCCATCTCTAGTGGGTTCTTTGACTAACTGCCTGAAAACAGCCTCTTGCAGGGAGTCAAGGATGGCTCCGCCCCTTGCCAGAGCCACAGTTGGAAGGCTCCGCTCCACATCTGGCAGATTGAAGCTGCCAACTAACAGCACCTTCCCCTTAACTGCCATTCTTATAATGGAGGCCATATGGACAGAGCCCAGGCCACAGAGGGCTGTGTAAGCTAGAACAAAAACCACACCAGTGACACACCACCTCACAAAGCCAGTGCAAATCCCACTGCACCAGTGTTGTATGATCGCGTCTTAAGGGTGGATGTCAGAAGTGTGGCAGCTACGTTCTACACTAGTAGCAGGTGGGCCATCAACACACCAGGTAAGATCACAAAAAGGCTGCAGGGTCTAGCCTGTGTCACTTTCATATCTACCATCCATGTGCCACGATGGCAGCACTGTTTGACACACTTTCAGCACATGAGCAAACCACATCAGCTGGCAAATATGTAGGAACTTTTTCAGACAAGCACCAGTAAACTGTGCAACACTGGCTGCACGCTGCAGCAGAATATTGTAGCAGCTCAAGATTCCATTGCAAAATATGGATAAACCAGAGCCGTGGCCAGCAGTGGAATCCCATGACTTTGCAGCCCTTCTGGGAAACCTTTGGTATCTAAGGGGCTGTGAAGCTAACCATGCCCGCTTCACTGAGGGCTTTTGTGAGGACTTTTGAAGAGAAATTCTGCACTTACATGCAATGTAGCTTAGAGCAGCACTTCTGGTTGATCAATTTTTTTGTTAGGGTTTGATCACCTTGCAGATTTTCAAGGGTCCCATACAAAATGTTAGGAATTCCATACAAGCAAACTACTTTTCTTGCATGGAAATGATGGATTGTAAAGCAAGTTTAAGAGCTGGGCTAAAAAAGTGGTGCATCTCTGACTCCCTGCTCCTTGACATCCAGACTCTCAAGCAACATTCAGGATCTTTGCTGGGTCCCTTACTATGAAGTTTGTGGAAGCTCTGGCTCGGGGGGGGGGTAGGAGAGGGTCCATTGCCAGAAATGGAGGCTCTGCTCACTCGACAGGCATTCCTAACACTGTTTAACTGAAGTAGAGTAGTTCTTGCTTTTGCCTGACTTCCATTTATAAAATTTACCCTCCCTCCCCCGGCACAGTGACTGATGTCCTGCACTGACCTGCAGTGTGGCCTAGCTTCTTAACAAAATGAGGTCAGAACATGCAGCACAAACATTTCTTGAATTTACAGCTGTAAACCCTAAATGTAGAATCAGTGTAAGTAAGTCACAGCTAGAAAATTTAGAATCAAACCAGGAGGGTCCAGTGTCTTACAGGGAGAGTCATAGGCCCCGGTCTCAGGGCTAGCAGAAAGATTATTGGACATTTGAAGTGGCACAGTCCTAAATTTAGGTCAGGGATGGGTTTGGATTGGTCCGGTCCATTTCTGATCTTCCATAGCTTACTTCCAGCTGGATACCAAGATGACTGCATTGCAATTCTAACAAAGGGAGGACTGAAATGCATAATGAGAACCAGATAAATAACTTCTGGGTTTTCTAATCAAAACAAGGTTTGCCACTGTATGTGTGGGCGTATGCTTGGTGGCTTAAAGAAGAGAAAATGCCTCCACCACAGTGGTTAAAGCTGAGTGTGGTGAGGTTTGGGCTGGAACGGCCTGGGCATGCACGTGGCACAGTAATTGCTTGCGTAAGAGAGAGAACATAGTCATCCGCCATAGCCAGCGGGTGGCAAAAACATGGTTTTGACTTCCCAGCAGTGTAGTAAAAACTAAAGATACAGAATCCTTTTAAAAAAAGAACCCAATCTACTCCGTCTTGGCAGGGGGAGAGCACGTAAAGACTGCTATAGTGAAGGGGTGAGTTGCCTGGCCAGAGGTAGAGTAAGTTATAAATGGCCTACACAAGAGTGTAGGGGCCCAGTGAGGAAAGCCCCGACCGTTAACCAGTTTAGCGCTACTGGGAACCCAAAGATCCAGGTTTAAAAAGTGCACTTGTGATTTTCTATTGTGGTGACAGAAGGAGTTAGGACATGTTGATGCATTCTACCCTGGGTGTGATCACGGTGGATGGGAGGGGATTTTAGCTACTTACAGACATGTTGCACACCCCCTGCCAGCTGTTGAGGAATGTGCTGCCAGCCCTTCTTGGGAGACAAGGTAACTGCTGCCTCCCTCCAGCAAAGGCGAACACTTGCCACTCTTTCTGGGGTGCTGCTTGAACTGCAGTAAACCCTCAGCTGGCAGTCTGATGAGGGTGTGAGGGAACATCTCTCCTTGTGACTGGATGATACTTTAGGTGCATCAAGTGGCAACCCCCTAGTCTCAATACTGCTCAATACTGACATGGCACTGTTATGAAAGATTGGGGAAGGTAAGGTAAAGGATCCCTTGAAAAAAGAGAAAAACTCAGAGTGTAAATGGGGTTGGGTAAAAAAAATACTAGCCTTTCAGGTCTCTCAATTCCTGTGTTTCTGTCTGTGGATAGACACCAGTCGCTTATCTTTCGTGAGTGCCTGCAGAAGTCATCACTAGAGCTAAAACACTAAGGAGCACTCCTTAACTCCTTACAACAGTCAGAGATGTAAAGCTGGTTTTTAAAACACAGTGTTTAAAATTCCTGCGGTCACAAAACAGCTGGGATCAGAAACTGTCGAACTGGCACTCGCCGCTGCAGAGCAGCTCATTATGTGAAATCTAGAGAAATTGGCTCTCCGCAAAAACCCAGCTGGTTAACAGGTTAGCAAAATTTTTCCACCGCTTTAACCAACCATTCCATTTTTTTCCAAATAACATTTTAATGGGGATTTGCAAGTATACAAATGTCAACTTGTGGCCAGCACTGGAGTATAAATGAGATTATAAAACTGCCTGGTTATGAGTGGGGCTTATGATTGGCTATTTTAAACATTCTAAGGGTTGTGACAAAAGTGACTCAAGGGCTGGCAGTCTTGTTGCTATTGCATGCACATCATGTCTTTTTTTTGCTATAAATAACATTATCATTTTAAAAATCAGACATTTTGCAACACTTTTATGATGCTTCTTAAGGGGAACACAAACAATATTGTTTACATTTTCTAATATAATGGTAAAATTGGGAATGTCTGAAGTCTGTCTAAGGGAAAGGGGAAAATGTTTAACCAGAAAAGGCACAATAAGTAAAAGCTTGTTTCCAGGTGTGAATTAGGTGCACAAGAAAATAAAGTGACTTGCTCAGGGTCACACAGTATGCCAGTGGGGGCTGATGGGATTCAAATCTAGATCTCCAGGTTTGCAGCTCAGTGCCTGTAACCACTACACTATACTGACTCTTAGTGACTTCAGTGTGTTGTTTGTTTGCTTCAGTTTTGCCTTTTTCCACCCAGTAGTCATTTTTGTAATTATTTAGCTGTTTAAGAAACCAGTGACATGAGCTGAGCTGACGACAACAATGAAGCGGAACACAGAGAGACAGCACCTCCACTTCATTGCTGTCTTCAGCTCAGCTTATATCACTGGGTTCTTGAAAAGCTAAACAATTTAAAAAAATGAATATTCAGTGGGAAAAAGACTACATGACTACATGGGGCCCTAAATATGGAAAAAATAAGACTATTTCAAAACCAGAACACAACACATCACATTGGAGCGATCAGACAAACTTCAAGCATGCCCACATTTACAATTGTGTTACAAAATCTAAACAATAAAAATTAGAGATGCAGCAAATTAAAATCAGATTCTGTGTAGGCATGTAAACCTTGCCAGGAAAAGTAGTACTTTGCCTGGTGAATGCTTTGCAAAATGTGCAGTTCGCACCATGCAGAGTTGGCAAACTTCGCAAAGCGCTGTACGAAGAGACGTTTTTGAACTTTGTCCATCTGTGTTAGACCCCTTCAGACATCACACAATAACAATTTTGTTTTATATTCCTCAATCACTGGCCTGGCCCTCCTCCGCTTGGACCACTATTGCCTTCCCCAGCATTTACTGTTGCTCCAGGTGGTCCCCTGTGCAGCTCCTACATCTAGGGTGGACTCCATTTGGGGGTTTGTCCAGCAGCCCATGTCTGTTCCATCTTGTGTGGGAGTCAGTGCAGCTAGTCTGGTCGGCATGGCCTGAAGTGGGCCAGCTTCATGGCCGGCACACCACTGATGGGTTTTCCATGTGTTTTTTAACCCTGGGGGTGCCAGCAGCAAGGTGTCAATCAGTATGGATGCATGCAGGGTGTGTGTGTGTGCTCTGATGCAGCTGTCCTGTACCCTTCCTCCACTGCTACAGCTGCACCACTGCCTGTGGTCACCCAGGTGACAGTATTACAGCACAGTCTGGCTGTGACCAACCCACCGTGGCAAATGGGAACATCCTGAGGGACTCTCGATCCTTCCCCCCAGGTCGTTTCCAGATGACCCAAGCCCTTTCCTGAACTCTGGTCCCCAGTGTCACGAGTGGTAGCTCCACCCCTGTGCCGACGCGGAACAGGTTTTTTTTAAGCACATTTCAGCTTATAGTTGAGCAATAATGACTGAACAGCCAGGAATTAACGACCGTCTGGGGTGGGAGGGTGACTTCCACTGGCTGGTCATTAATTCCCCAAGAAATGATCAGCTGTGAGGTTCTTATTGAAATTAGAAGTCTAATTGCAATAATGACATTTTTTTACAGTTTTTTATTTACCTTTTTTTATGGGAGCACTTGCTGAGACTGCCACGTGGTCACACTGGCTTCTCTCTTAACGTGTCAGAGCGATGCTGATGTGCTGGCTGTTAAACCGATGATCACACAAGGATAAGTATAGTAATTATTTACTTGGACACAGAATTGTTTGCTTTTGTTTGTTTTTACTTGTTGAAACTGTGGCAGTAAACGTGGTAGGGCGGATACAATATTTCACACTGAGTGTGGCTGCCGTGCTGGGTATTTCTAAGAGATTTCAGACCAGCACAGCAGTCAATTAGTGAGCTACTTTAGCTCATGAATAATTAATTAGACTTATAATTCATATTAAAGGTGATCGGATATTGCAAAATCCAATCCGTCAATCCGATGTCAGATTTCGGGCTATACTATACTGAAATCCAAGTCCCCCCTGATTAAGTAAGTATTCAGTTAAGTTTTGAAATCTTGTATTTTGGACTTGGATTTTGGAATCCATATCCGATTAGAATCCTTATAATTAGGATTTAGGATTTTTGGCAACTTGATCTGAAAATCCTAAATCCTGACTTTAAGACTGTATTCTGAAAATGGCTATCCGATCACCCCTCGTTCATATATGTTCTGTATTAAGCTTCCCCTTTAGTTTTTATATCTGTAGACAGTTACATGAAAACAGGATACCTCTCTGTTCCTGTAGACTTCTTCTGCTCTGGCTGCATGGCCACATTTGACATCACAAACCCAATGTTTATGATATCATAATCATTTCCATGGAAACTGATTGCGATGTTGCAAGCAGTGCATCAGGATATCAGATAAACGGCTATCATAGCAGTTTAGAAAATAGATCTGTTGCTTCCAGGTGGTTGCTGAACACATCAGGTGCTGCCAGACGCAGTCATATCTCATATCGTCCAGGCCGCTAAAAACCAGGCCTGTAATACCTAAAGGTTCAGAAGGTGTTCCCTAAGGCATCATTATCTGTTTAAATCCAGGCCTAACTGCTGTGTGATTTTTCTTTGAGAGGTTAAATATTTTGCTGCACAAGAAAATAAAAACACATGTTTGTAACCCCTAGGCGGCGTTATCCCAAGGGATACTACCCCTGCCTGCATGACCAGATGCAGGTTGAGGGGCCTTGGTACTAGAAATGGGTGCCTCCACCCGGAGGATAGGGTTAGTGGTAGCATAGCTGCCCTGGGTACAGCCCTCTGGGACACTGTTACCCCCCTCTTTTCCCCTCTAGTGGCCTAAGTAACTCACAGATTACACATTTGCAATTTGCCCCTGACAACAGTTTTAACTCCACTCTTGTTACACCTACCACCAGGGCGGGTTCAGCTGGCTCAGCCCTGGAGACCCCTGCAAAATAAGGCCTGTAACAGTAAACAGCAATACCATAGTATTTACAATACAGAGGTACACCACAACCAGTTTGAATGCAAAAAGATTTAGATCTGATTTATTCAAGGGGGGCAGTAACAATGAAGGGGCAGAATCTGGTGGTTGATTCAAGATCTGAAAGATTCAGGTTAATTGGCATGCACTTTAGAGTCCCACAGCACAGTCACACACACTCTGGGTACCCAGTTGTTGGTAGAGGCTAGCCTGAAGCATTACCTGGGGTAGGCCGGCGTTACAGCTGGTCGCAGCCCTAATGATGGAAAGAAATAGTCATGCACAGTAACCCACAATTTGTAATCCAGAGCCAGGTGGCTCAGTTTGTGATAATTAGGCAAAACAATTAAATCAGATGACACACTTTGATTGAGCTGTTGTTGCACGGAGCTACCCTGGTGTTTACTCACGCTACTCAGTACAGGACACAGGAGTGACTAAATGGAGACCTCTGGATGAAGAGCTGGCTGGCCAGGAGAAGCAGGACCCACACGATTCACCGTGGTGTCATTCCTGTTCGTGATGTTGAGCAGGGGGCTGATCCCACGTCGATGGTTTTCTCTGTGGCGCAAGCAGCTGTCTGGGCCAAGGTGGCAGGGCCCAGACCAGGTGAACAATTCGGATAACAGTCCAGTAGTTGCTGGATGCAGCTTCCAGCAAGCGCGTCATAATCAGGCAGTGGGGAACCAAATCGTGATCTACTATCAGCATTCAGCACACTTATAGTAAAAGCAAGGTAAATACCACAGTTCAGATGACAGTCCGGTTGCAATTCACAGAGTCTCTGCGCAAACGATACACTCTGCAGCAGTCTCAAGTCCTGACAGCCCGATCGCACCAAGGCAAATCTTCGGCCCACTTCAGGATGATTTAGTTTGTCACAAATCAGGATTCTGGTCACAGTCACAGCAAATTCGGATAGAGTCCGTCAATAATGCTGAGAAACTCCCTCACAGGGAAGATGGGGCAGGCAGGTCAAACACAGCCTTCCCTCTAGTTTCCTGTGCTACTACGCAGGAGCAGCTGCTCAAATGTCTTGAGCTGTTCACTCTTCAAACTCCAAACTCAGACTGACTTCTGCTGTAGGCAGCTTGGGACTTTCCCCAGTAATCCAAAAGGTTCGGTTGGCTGATCCATCTGTTGTCACAGCTAGCGCTCCCCCTCTTGGTCCATTTAGGCACCAAAGTGTAAAAACGACAATTCCTACAGAAATTCACTCCCACAAGACTCCTGGGGACAGACTCCATTTTGGGGTCCCCAGAGGAACTGATTGGTCCCAATAAGCAGTCCAGAAACAAGATGGTGGTGATTAACAGAAATGTCCATGCTGCAAAAGAAGGCAGGTTAGACAAACTTCAATATCTTTACTATTAAAGCAGATAAACAGTAAGCAGTCACAGATTCTAGTAGGGCTCCCTCTGCGCAATTAGCGATGGCAGAGTGGAGCAGTAATACTGCAGCCCTGGTGGGACTCGAGCCTGAAACTACTCAGCCCCTACCCAGATTAATTGTGCACTACGAAATAGGCAGCTCTTAAAGAGACAGGCACGGAGGCTAACAGGGAACTCACATGCAAACACTTTTAAAACTGTTAAGGACACAGAACGCCAGCCTGGCAGTGGGCATTTAGGCAAGCTCAAGGAAGAATTTTGGGAACCCCCATTTGTAGGGGGTTACATGTTCATATAAGTTTCAGAGCCCCTGCTGCATGTAGCTCTTGTCTGTTAACCAGTGGGACATGGCATAAGCTTATGAGGCACTTATTGTAACCACAGACCCCAAGACAATGTGGAGAGGGGCTACTGCCTGCTGTACTGTCACTGGGGGAGCCCTTTCAAAGGCTTTGTTAAAGTAAATGTGTGGTATATAGGGTAGGGCTTCATAGCCCGCTATCCTGGGGCAGCGATAGCCGCTCTGTGTAAAAATAAGAAATTTTAATTCAGTCCTTTACAGGAGGGAAGGGATCGTAATGCTGGCTGAACTGCCAGCCAGCCAATCCCTTTCCACTTCTCAGTCTGCTTGCTCTGTCCCCATGCTCTTTCGTTTTGTGATGTGGTACCAGGGAGAGCATGGGGACGTGCCCCATACATGTCTATGGGGCTAGTTTTTGGAACGTTTTTAAATACATTTAAGCTACCTTTTGTTAAACATGAAAGCCACCATTCAACTAATAGGGTCCCTGTTAGTTGAGCGGTGGCTTTTATGTATACCAATAGGTAGCTTAAAGGTCTTTAAAAACTTTCTGAAAAGTAGCCCCATAGACTTGTATGGGGCACGTCCCCGTGTTCTCCCTGGTACCACGTCACAAAACGAGAGAGCACGGGGGGTGGAGCAGGCAGACCAGGAAGTGGAAAGCGATCAGCTGGCTGGCAGTTCGGGCAGCATTACGATCCCTTCCCTCCTGTAAAGGACTGAATTAAAATGTCTTATTTTTACACAGAGGGGCTATCGCCAGCCCAGGGGTAGCGGGCTGTGAAGCCCAAAACTTTATGAATTTACATCACACCCTCTCTTTAGCTTGGTTTCAAAGTGAACTAATTTGGTTTAGTAACTGAAAGGGGACGCAGCAGCTAATGTTCACATACAGACACACACACATGCACTTACAGGATATATATATATATATATATATATATATACACACTGTATACACACACACACAGTTATAGGATACACACTTACAGGACACACACACACACACTACTGTAAATCAGAAACAGCCATTCTTTCTTGTAGAGACGGAGAAGGAGGAGATCACACTAAAATACCGAATTATGCAGAATATTTATTTCAGGCAGCAGAATTCTAAGGATTTTTTATTCCTGCAGAAGCCGGACTTTTTACAGAATATTTGTATTCCACAATGAAAAAAAAACAAACATATTATTGGGTTCAGCATTTTTTTCTGAATGATTTGCAGGGCAGAAAACACACAAACCGTACTACTTTTACTTTTGCAGGGAATAGATTCTGCAGATAACATTGTTTTATTGTTGCACGTGACTAGCGTAACACTTGTGACCATAGGAATATTTTCCCAAGAAAGTGAAAAAATACATTTTGTGTATTTGGCTCCCCCTGCAAATCATCCAGAAATCTCTACACAAAACCCAATGGAAATACAAATTCGGCAATTTAGGCACACTGGCCCTAGCTGCCTTGTGTGAACCTCCGTGCCGAGGCCCCATATCAGAAGTCGCGAAGCCCCCAAGGAATATCCTCATCCCTTCCATGGCCTCCCTGAAGCTTTATTTTCAGCTAGTTTTCTGTCATTTTTGCACTTGAATTAGAACATAGAGGATCAAGAAAAAAAGAGGTTAGCTGAACAGCTGAGGCTTTTGGGGGGCCCCTCTGCTCTTGGGGCGCTGTGTGAATGCACAGTTCGCAACATGCAAAGGCCGGCTTTAGGAAGAAAAAACTGTAAGTGTTAAATTCTGGAGCACAGTTCCACTGAAATCAGCAATTCAGCCCTGCTCTGCACTGGATGATTTCAAGAGAAGCTACAGTCACTGATGAAGAAAATTCCCAGTTGGCATTGGGATAACAGTTATAAAGCATTCCCCAAAAATGGAATTTCAAGCCACTTTGTTCTTTGTTACGAAGGACATCGGCATGAAAACTGGATCTTTGCCCTTTACAAAAGAAAAAAGTGCTGCATTAGTGTATGGGCTGAAAAAAAACAAAAGGGTAGTATTAAATACATGTTGAAATGAGAAAATATTAGTAAAATCAACATTTCAACCTTAGGTGTCCTTCAGGAATTATCTATAAAAAAAAAACAACAACTAAAAACTAAAAAAGGACTGGCTTTGCTTATTTCTTTTTTTGTTTTGATACCAAGTTTTTTGCTCACATGCTACTGCCACCGCCTTTCATCGGGCCCTTGTGCTGAGAACCTCCCAGCCCCATTTGCTGTTCCCCCCACTGTTGAAGCCAGTGGGGATCCACACAGTGTGGGGCCCAGGCGTACCAGCAGCCTTCACAAAGGTGGCCTGAAAGGCAGAAAGTTTTTCTGTTTTTCCCTCCCATTCCCTGGCACCCACTCACTTCTCTGCTGCTGGGCAGGGCCTTCTCAGGCCTTAGATGCATACAGTGATGTCCCTGTGGAGGAGGCAAGCTCCACACCCACCACAGGGGTCCCTGTGGTGGTGGAACGACAGCATCATCCCTCCCCAGCAAGGAGCGCTGCCCGGCAGCAGCAGTACCCAGGCCTTTTGGTCACGCAGCTCTGCTCGTGAGTTTGTTACCTAACCTGAGTGACTGGTGCCGGAGTGCGATGTGCTCCCCCCGCCTGGGTCCATCAGGCAGCCGCTGATTTGTTTCTGTATTGATGATTCCTGAAGAAGGCCTGTGGTTGAAATGTTGATTCTAAATTTATTTTCAGCATGCATTCAATATTACTCTTTTTGTTTTATGTGTCCCTCAGAGGTCACTTACATTTGGGGCTTCAGAAGATGAAACGCCCAGTTTATGACATCACAATCTGTGGCCGTGGAAAGGATCACGATGTCACAATCAGGGTATGATGATATAAGCTCCTGGCTAAACCACAGCTGTTGATGGACTGTAAGACGGAACTTTACATACCTGCTCTGGTGTGACTACCCCTAGTAATAAAGAATGGAGTGGCTTGGAATTCAGGGGTCTTTGGGAATGCTCAGCAACTGAGTTCTGCTGATGCCAGCTGTGGGTTGTTTTTTTCTTCATATGTAATTTCTGGGTTTTTGCGGGGTTTCTCCCGACCCCTACACCCATGCGTCCCCAACGTAGCACACGTGTGTGTGTGTGGAGGCACGCATGCCGTTCGAGATGCCCCTCCCTTCCAGTTGTGCCTTTGATCACCTGTGCCAGCACTGAACCTCCATTCGAAGATGGTGGGACCACAAGCAGGTGACCCCACCCCTTACTAGGGAAAGAAGAGTCAACGCTCAATCTTGCTCCCCCCTCCCCCCCATGCCGGCACTCCAGTGGCCCGAGGTCAGTCCTGAACCCAAGTCACTGGCGTAGCATGAGTTGTGGCATCCAGCGCCTCAACCCTCAGCGCCACCAGGCTGGCTAGCTGTGTTTTTTTTTTTTTTATGGTCCATGGTCAGATCCCATTTTTAATAAATTTTAAGATGCACAAACTAGATAATTTGATACCTTTTATTGGACCAACAGAGATGAAGCTTTCAAACTACATAGTCCTTCCTCAGAAGGAAGGAAGGAAGGCCATTCCTTCTGAAGAACTATGTAGGTTTGAAAGCTTGAAGTGCAACTCTGCACTTCAGCATGTGCTTTTATAAATAAAATGTTTCAGCTATTATAATTTACTAGTGAATACAATTTTTCCTTTTCTACGTCCTCTGGCTATCTGTCAGAGCTCCTGACACTGGCTCCCTCCGCTCCTCTTCGAGGGGCCTCCTAGACGTTCCCAGGGTTCAACTCAAGACTTCGGGAGATCGTGCTTTCAGCATATCTTGGCTGATCCTGTGGAACGCGCTGTCGTCTGCAGTTGAGGAGGCTCCCTTGGTAGAGATGTTTAAGCAGAGGCTGAAGGCCCACCTGTTTAGCCTGGCTTTTAATGATTACTGAATTCCATCTTGATTTTGTTCAGTCCCCGGTTATGGTATTTTGAAAAGTTCTCTTTTAACCTGATTTATAGTTTATTTATTTAAAACTGTATTTATGTAATTTTATTCTGATTGTGTTACTGTGTGTTCTCTTGTAATTTTCTGTAAGGTACCCAGAGCGTCCAGGATGGGGCGCCGTATAAATAAAATTTGCCTTGCCTTGCCTTGCCATTACTGTTGGTCCAACTAAAGATATCAGATCACCTGTTTTGTGCATATCGTTGCACAAGGACCAATACGGCAACAAATTCATTTTTTAATACATTTTTAAAAATTCACTCTTCATTTTGCATTTTAATGAACATGGTGATGGGATTGCTTTGGGCCCTTTTGTTAGTGTCAGAGGCTTAGTAAGTAGCACAATCGCCTCTGGGGTCAGAGGGTCAGAAGGTAGTGGGTTCATTGGTAGACCAGCTGCAGTCCAGCAATAGGCAAGGTGTGGAGGTAGGCAGGTACTGGACCAGAAGGTAGTGGGTTCATTGGTAGACCAGCTCCAGTCCAGAAGTAGGCAAGGTGTGGATGTAGGCACATACTGGACAGACTGGATGAGGTATTAGACCTTTTTCTGCAGTTGACATCTTTGTTTCCATGTTCATGCAAAAACTGATCCCCTTCACTGCACTTTACAAAGGGTCAGAAGTGTCCTGTCAGGGGTTAACATTGCCCGTTTGATGGCCTGTAGTGGTTAGGGGAACCACGTGATATCCTGCCATCCTGGGTTTGTGCTCCAGTCCTGAAACAGTGCAGCATATGAGCAAGAGGAGGATCCTGTATTCCAGAGTACACTCTCTCAGGGTGGTTGGGTGGGTGGGTCCCACTCTGTAGTCCTGCTCTCTACCCCGCAGTGTGCAGTACTGGCAAAAAAAAGTCTAAGTACTGAAAGAAAGGAGAACTCTGAGGTAGTCAGGTGGACAGTGGCTTGGGCTTTGCCTTGTGGAGAAAATGAGCAGGGTCTTCAAGACAGAAAAAATAAATAAATAAATACATAAATGAAAGAAATACTGGGCCGGTTTGGAGGGGGGTGTTGTTGTTGCTTTGTTTCCTTACATAAACATCAGGACATTTCAGTTTTCTACAGCACGGAGGCATATCGACCTCCCCATTCAACAGATACTTTAATAGCCTGCACCCGTAAGATTCCTGTTGAGGCTTCAAGGAGAGTGGGCTGAAAAAGTGGTGGTCACCTCGAAGGATGAAGGTTAAAAAACAATGGGGTCCACCCTGACTGCCCAGTGACATCACTCTGTCATGCAGGCAGCCCTGGTTTAGGAGTGAGATCAAGTCTCTGCCATCATGTGGCTCTAGAGTCGGAGAATGCTGTAGATGTATTTACTGAATTTTGTTGACCGGGTAAGCCCATTGAGACTAGAAGTCTCTTTTTCAGGGGCAACCCAGGGGTGGGGATACAGATGATAACCAACTGAAACTGAACCAGATTAAGCTGTTGGTGGTATTTCTAGTGAATGAAGATGGCACTGCTTTCTGACTGGCAGAAGCAGACGCCGTGTTCTGCTTGTGCACCAGTGCACCCTTTGAGAGTACTACAAAATTTAGTACTGTACAGGTGCACTGTGAAGGTGGAGGATAATCATAGTGGAGTAAAAATGCCTCAATGGTCCAAATGACAGACATCATTTCTCCTGGGTCTTGTGCCATGGTTTTAGCCGTGAAAGGTTGTCCAGGCTGGGAGTACACTGGTTGGGGTCTGATGGGGTAAGATAGTCACTGGCCATATCCCCCCAACACACACACATATGCACATATACAAAAATAGTGTCTCTTTAAGGAATATTACGTACTATGATTAATAGCCCTGTTTTTTTGTTTGTTTTTTAATTTGAGAACCACTTTTCAGGACAGGGGGAGATTACTGAATGTGATGTGTGCACTGATTGACAGGGACATCTGATGCCCTCTAACACCCTCCATCGTGCCTGGTACTGGTCTCTTGCAGAGTCTCAGCAATGTCAGCATATAAAACAAATGCTGCATTTCCGGTATGATGCTTGGCCCAATAAATGCCCTTTTTTTTTTAAATACAAGTGACCCCGCCCCCTTATTCCTACAGATTCCTGGGTTTCTCATTTGCCTTCTTTTCAGCACTGTCTCTGTGACTGCCCACTTCTTTATGTCCATGATATTGCAACCTGCCTGATTTGTGGGCTGGGGTGGGGTTATGGTATGGACAGCAGCATCTCAAGCGTCAATGCCTGCACTTATTTACTTTGTGTAGGCACATCCTGTTGCTCTTTGCTCCATTACTAGCTGTTGTGTACAGATGGTGTTTTTCATTTGTGCACGTTTGTGTTTCTGTTTGTCTGTGTGTGTTTCTTTTACTTTTGTTTTATTTTGCCCTCCTTTGTGTGAATTCTTTTTATTCTGTGCAGAGGGATGTGTGTGGATTCTCTGCCCTTGTCCTGATCCTCCTTGTTTTACCCTTCACTGCACACTTTCAAGCTTATCCCCCCCCGCCCCCCACAATCCCGTTATGACCTGCTGTTGAGGACAGAATTAGGAAACAGTAAAAGAGAATCTGCAGTGAAGTTAGTGGATTGGTTTAAAGACAGAAAGACAAGGAGGAAAAAAAAGCTGAGGCTAGTCTGAAAAAATTACTATGCTCTGACATTACTGCATTCACTCCGTCTACTGTGTCTACTGTATTTATCAGTGTGACTAGCTACTGTATGTAGGTAAAAATCTGGAAGTTTGGGTGTATGTAGCACATTTTATATGTGCTTCACTTTCAAGGAAGTTTAGAGTTGTTCGGATTCCAAGTCACGGTTTTGGATTGTGACTCGATTTTCAGAATTGCAGTCCATAAATCCTAATCCTCAAATTAAAGGCTAAAACATGTTTTTGCATAAGAATTTAGGATTTAGGATTCAAAATCCGATTCTGATTCCAAGCTCCTTCAGAATCAGACTAGGAATTGGAATCAGAAATTCCTAATTTAAACAAAAAATCAGATGCTAATTTGGGCAGATGAGCAGAGCATATTTCCCTGCTGATAGAAACACAGAATTTGACAGCAGATAAGGACTGCTTGGTGGCTCACCCAGTCTGCCCATGTTTCCCTACCTACAGTATCACCACAGACCCTACTTGATCTACATCTGTTTATCCCTCACCCTTTCCTTTCCACTATGATTCTCTTGTACCTATTCCATGCATTCTTGAACCCCACCACTGTTTTCATCCCCACCGCCTCTGCTGGATGACTGTACGAGAAATCTACCACTCTTTCTGTGAAGAAATACTCCCTCATATCTCTCCTGAATCCACCCCCTCCAGCTTCATAGCATGTCTTCTTGTTCTTGGGCACCTTTTTTTTCTGAAAGATACTTCCCTCCTGTATCTTATTCACCCCCGTGAACTATTTAAAGGTCTTTATCATATCCCCCCCAACTTGTACATATTGAGGTTCTTTAGTCTCTCCTCTTAAGGCTTTTGACGCAGACCCTGCTCCATTTTAGTTGCCGTCCTCTGGACTGCTTCTACTCTATCTATGTCCTTCTGGAGATGTGGTCTCCTGAACTGGATACAGTACTCTAAGTGGGGTCTTACCAGTGATCTATACAGAGGCAGCACCACCTCCCTCATTCTCCTGGTGGTACACTCCTTATGCAACCCAGCATACCACTAGCCCTCCCGACTGCCTTGTTGCACTGCTTGGCCACATTTAGGTCATCTGATATAATTATCTCCAGGTCATTTTCCTGCTTGGTATTCGTCAATACCACTCAACCCATTATTTATTTATTTTTTTGGGCCCCCCCGAAGGGAGCTCAGCCCATAACCACACGCTGCCCCCCCCATGCCCAGGCTTACCCCCTGTGGAGGCTGCCGAGCTGGTGCCCCTCCCCATGTGCATTGTTAGCTTGCCTTGGCTTACCCCCCCAAGGTGGGGCCACAGGAGCGGGACCCCCCTGGCGGACACTGATGGCAGCAGAACAGGGCACAATGCTCAGGGGACCAGATTGTTTTGTAGACTTGTGGCAATCTGGGTGTGGGGGATGTGCAATAACGGCCAGTGTCTGCCACATCCCCTTGCATTACAGCGCTGGCAGCAGTGGTAACTCCAGCCTCCACCAGAGGTCCATGATGTGTCAGACACTTTTCCCCTCCCCGGAGAAGGAGAGCAATCCCTGGGACATTCAGTCCTTCTCCCCCCAGCAGACACTACTACTAATAAGTCTGTCTCCAAACCTGGGATGTCGGCGCCACAAGCAGACACCTTGCCGCTGCGCCAGTGGGCTGGCATCCACTCAACCCATTTTGTACTCTGCCCCTGGGTTTCTGTGCCCTAAGTGCATTATTTAGCACTTTTTCACATTGAAACCCAGCTTTCATACCCTTGACCACTCCTCTAGTTTTCTCAGGTCTCTGCTCATCCTTTCCACACACACCCTGGAATGTCCACCCTATTGCAGATTTTGGTGTCATCCACAAAGTGGCAAATATTTCCAGCTCCTCTGCAATGCCACTTATAAAGACATTAAAGAGAACTAGTCCCAGCAATGATCCCTGAGGCACTCTGCTGATCACTCTCCCTTCTTCGGAGTGAACTCCGTTTGCCACCACCCTCTGTCGCTTATCCCCTAACCAATTTCTTATCCAGTTTACCACTTTTAGACCCACTCCTAAGCTACCCAGCTTGCTTATAAGTCTCCTATGTGGGATGCTTTTGAAAGCCTTACTCAAATCGGTATGCCAACCAGAGGCCGACTCCAGGACTGCGAAGACCAGCACAGCAACAGATTTCATCTGAAATTGTTGGGTCTCTGTGCTGGTCCCTGCAGACACCAGCAGCACAGCTCCCAATGTTGCACCCCCTTCCCGAGAAAAATCCAACTCAGAGTTGCATATATAGTAACCAGAGGTGTATAGGGGGTTCGTGGGGCGCAGCCCCTCGAGGGAAACACACTGGCATCCCTGACAGTACATTGCCGACACTCTGCATTGTGTCTGTCGATGTCAGAGATGTCGGCATCAACGCTGTCGCAGTGCTATAGTAAAACCACTAAAATCTAGGTAGGCCACATCCACTGCTCCACCCTGATCGAACTCCTAGGTCCCCCAGTCAAAACAATCTGTCAGATTCATTTGACATGACCTCCCCTCTGTGAATCCATGCTGCCTCAGGTGTTGTAACCCACTGGATTCAAGATATTCCCCAATCCTTTCCTTCAACAGTGATTCCATTAACTTTCCCACCACCGATGTCAGGCTGACTGGCTTATAATTGCCATCCTCCTCCCTTGTACCACTTTTATGAAGTTGGACTACATCTGCCATACTCCAGTCCTCCGGAACTACTCTTGTTTCAAGTGAGCTGTTAAATAGGACTGTCAAAGGAGCAGCCAGTACATCTCTTAGCTCCCGCAATATCCTTGGATACACCCCATCTGACCCCATTGTTCTAGTAGTAGTAGTAGTAGTAGTAGTAGTAGTAGTAAGTTTTATTTTGTATATAAGAAAAAAATTCACTGAATTTTACACCATTGGGGCATTTAACATACCCTACACATTTGGCTAAAACCATCTGGAAATGTAATCAAATCATTCACTCTATTAAAAGAGCATTCATTTCAAGAAATAAAGTATGTATTATGAAATTATATAAGTCATATGTATTACCACATTTGGAGTATGGAACCCCAATATGGAGTCCGTATCTCAAACAAGACATAAACCAAATTGAAAGAGTACAGAGAAGATTGACTAAATCTGTTCAGGGATTAAAAACTATGGAGTATAATGAAAGACTGGAGAGGTTGAGTTTATTTTCCTTAGAGACCAGAAGGATTAGAGGAGATCTGTTGTTAATGTACAGAATTATGAAAGATCGGTTCCTAATGGAACAATGTGATATACAAAGATTCCACAAAATAGTAAATTTAAGATCACATGACAAACAAATTGTACTCCATAGAGTACAGACAGTCAGACACCAATACTTTTATAATATACGTACAGCAAGGTTATGGAATAGTCTACCTGGTTACATTGTAGATGCTCCTACTATGGAAATTTTCAAGAAGAGATTAGACGAACACCCTTTGAGTAATAGATCCAAATAATAAACCCACTATGTGTGGGAGACAATTTAATGGGCATTTAGCCTACTTTGTCTAAATATACCAAGTTATGGCAAGTTATTTACAAGATAATCCTGTTCAAATCTTACATTCAGTTGGCTAAGTTGCACTTCAACGTCTAAAAATATATATTAAAAACAAAGACCACATGCAGTAAATCACACACATCATCTGAATGAGCTCTACATTCATGGTTTCAGGATCACAGTTCACTTGTAGCACTCACATCTGTGACTTGATTCATGTTCTCTACCACCTTCAGAGTACAGAGTCCCTTCAGGACTTTCTCCTCCGAGAAAGGTCTACCTCCCCCCAGCTTCTGTTCCTTTTTGTGGCCCCTTCCCTTCTCCTTCCTCTATTTGTACATGATGTCTGCCTTTTTCTGGTCCCCCTCTACACAGTCTGCCCCTTCCCCTTTCAACCTTACAATCCCAGCCCTGGTCTTCCTCTTTTCACTTACATACCTAAAAAATGTCTTGTCCCCTTTCATTACCTCCTGGGTTATTCTCTCTTCAGTTTGCGCCTTTGTGCTCCTTACTGCTTTCCCTGCTTCCCTCTGTTTCCCCGGATACACCTCCCTATACTCCTGTGCGTCCTTCTGAATGCTACATTTTTAGACTTTACCTTTTCAGCCACTTCTTTTGAGAACCAAAGCAGTCTCTTTTTCCTCTTACTTATGCTCAGTTGTTTGACGCAGAGCAGGTTTGGTACCTTTACTATGCTCCCTTTTTGTTTGCCCACTGTTCCTCCACCTCACCCATGCCACCCCCCCCCAACCAGGTGATCCCTGAGGCATTTACCCATCTTTATAAAATCTGCCCTTCTGAAATCCAAGACCCTTCCCCTTGTTTGGTTCTATTCTGAAGTCATCCTTATATTGAATCACCCTGTGTGGTGATCTCTGGCCCCCAGGTGGCCTCCCACCTTGACGTCTGCAACACTGTCCCTATTGGTGAGTACCAGGTCCAGTATTGCCCCATTACAAGTGGGTTTGCTGACTAGTTGCCTGAGGTCTGCCCCCTGCAGAGACTCCAGGATGTCCCTGCTTCTAGCTGAAGCTGCTGCTGGGAGGCCTTGATCTACATCCAACAGGTTGAAGTCCCCCATCAGCAGCATTTCCCCCTTTTCTGCCATCTTGCCAGTGGCTTCCACCAGTATCTTATCTAATCCCTCCCCCTGTACTAGAGGTCTGTAGATCACTCCAGTGTGAATAATGGCTCCATTTCCTTTCTCCAGGGTGACCCACTGTACCTCTGCTTCCCCCTGTTTTCCCTGTATCATTGTCACCCTTATGCTTTCCCTCATATAAAGCACCACACCCCTCTTTTCCTTCCCACCCGATCCTTCCTGAACAGAGCATAGTTTGCTATGTCCCAGTCATGGTTTTTGGTGTACCATGACTCAGTAATGGCCTCAATATTTAAGTTGGCCTCTGCCATGAAGGCCTCTAGGTCTGGAATCTTATTTCCTAGACTTCTGATTCAGCCATAAGTCTGCTGTAGAAAATTTGTTCAGGCGGACCTTGGACTAGGGTATGAAATTCTGTCCCCTGGCATGTATAAGACAAAAGAAGTACCTGTGTGGGTGGGGTGGGGTGTAGTAGCTTATGAGGCATTTTAAACCAGTTTGTGCATCAGCAAGGCAACACACCGGATCAGACATTTAAAGGCTGGATGCTCAGATGCCCATCTGAATGCAGCAGGGGTCTGTTTTCTAAATGGCCGTCTGATTCCGTCAGTCAGACTGCAGTTCCTGAAAGTATACATCCAATGCCAAACGTATCTGCAAACAGAGATTAAGAAAGTTTATAAAATGGGTTGGGAAGATGCTCCTTCCTGATTGGTGGAGAAGGTTCCAAAGCAGTGTGGTTTAGGAATGTTAAAGTAACCACACTGCTAAACTTATCGTATGTTTCATTTCACAGTAGACCCATTTTATAAGTGCAATAAGACACTGCTGGGTGTGGGTTACCATACTTGAACCATGTTTCCAGGTGTGCACATCTGCACTTACCTAAATTATCAAAACTGATCATGCAACCAACTCTTTAGCCCCAGCACCCATTGTTGAATGTGTAGACTTAGTATGGTTCGCCCTGCACCCACTCACTGAAAACTGATCTTGGGTGCATCGGGGCCAATGTGCCCCCTTTTGAAAATCCAGCTCGAGACAGGGCAGTTGCCGGCATCTGAAAATCTGGTCTCTGGCACCTTGAAAATTCAACAGTTCATGGAAAGGGGTGTGTGTGTGTGTATGTGTACAGTACACACACACACACATATATATATATATATATATATATATATATATATAATATATATATATATATATGTGTGTATATATATATATATATATATATATTAGAGGCAAAAACTCAGTTTAATACATTAGTTAGGGTTGTTCCACAGCGACAAAAGTGAGGAAATTCGGTGTTAGGGTTGAAAGCCCCCTTTGGACCCCCACGCCCACACCCCCAACCAGCATCGGGGTGCGCATTGGGGTTGGCGGCCCTAACTCTCACCCCATCAGATGTGTGAAGAAGCAGAGGTATAGGTGTGTGAAGAAGCAGAGGTATAGGAGAATGGGGTGAGAGTTAGGACTGACAACCCAACGCACTCGATGCCAGTTGGGGGTGTGGGCGGGGGGGGTCAAAGGGGGACTTTCAACCCTAACACCGAATTTCCTCACTTTTGTCGCTCTGGAACAACCCTAACTAATGCGTTAAACTGAGTTTTTTGCCTCTTATTTCACTTCTTTTTGAGAAGTATAATGAGAAATAGTGAATGTAATGCGGCGTGCTCCCGCCACATGATGTCTTGTCACATAGTAACACGGTGCCCGCAAACCCAAATGGTAATGCGCATGGTGATGCAAAGCGAAACAGAAAGATAAACAGTACTGTAGACAGAAATGGTTAAAGTAACGCAAACACAAGCGTAAATGGAAATGCGAAGGGTAACGCAATGGTGCCGTAGACGGGAACAGTAAGTGAAACGGTTACGGAACCGCAAGCAGAAGCAGTAAGGGTACCAGTAATGTAAGCGTACAGGCTAGTTTTCCCCAAAAGCTGCATAGAGAAAGACAGTGAGTACAAAGAATGTATGTATAATAATGGGTCTTGGAGCAGAAAATTAGGAGTTGGAATAGTAAATTGCCTATATCTCAGGAACTGTATGATGTAGAAAAAAAATTTAAAAGTCATATGATTTATGACTTTCCTGGCTAGTTTTATACTTAGCCAAGTTAGAAGGCTAAGCAATTTTCCGACAGAAAGTCTGTACCTTGCACCGTTTCTGAGATACGGGCCCTGAAAGGTACGGCGAACACTGTAATGTTATCCTATGGGAAAAAAAGAGAAGTTCGGAGTGCTATAACTTTCGCTCCCTGTAATATTTTTTCACCAAACCAGTAAAAGGCACATCTGTGGGATGTTGTCTTTTTTCTCTGTAAATTTCAACCCAAAAGACCAAACTGTTATTTTGCAGCAGGGCGGCAAATGATTCCTGTAATGCGGCGGACGCCATGATGTTATCCTATGGGAAACAGTGTAAACTTTGGAGTGCTGTAACTTTGCCGCCCTGTAATATTTTTTCACCAAAACACTGAAAGGTACATCTGTGAGATGTTGGCTACGTTTCCTACAAATTTCAGCCCAAAAGACTAAACCGTTCTTTTGCAGCAGGGTGCCAAAGAATTGCTGTCATTTTCACACAGCCTGGAAAAGTACTGTCGAACTTTGCGAAAGCTTTCGCAAATTCATTCAACACTGTCACAAGTGCAAAAGTACTTTACGAAAGTACTTTTCCAGAAATCTGAAAAACATGTTTCTGGGGTGTTTTACCCAAAAATAAAGACACGCCTAGCATCCTCAGGGTCCAACTAGGTGAATACAAAAAGAATTAGGTTGCTAGAGGGTCCCAAATTTAAATGCCAAGCATTTTTCTGATGACCAACTGAAAACAAAATGATGGATTTGCGACAGTAAAAGGGCCATTTGAGAAAGTAAAAACTGCATTTGCGACACTGTCAAACTTTTTGTTAACTTTTCCCATTGACTTATAATGGGAACTTGTTTTTTGAATAACTTTTGAATCATTTAATATTTTTTCATGAAATCTTCAAAAGGCACATCGGGGACCCCGGCTGCACGTTTCCTGAAGATTTCGGACCGGTCGCGCAAACCGTGCGACCTCTAGAGACAACCAAAGAATTCCAAAAAAGTGTAAATGCGTGCGCAGATCACGCTTAACTCCGCAGCCATATATCCGAATAGTACGAAAGTTGGCAGATCCCAAGATCTGTTGTTCTTGATCGTGTATTCCAAATTTCAGGCAAATCCATTCGGTTGCAAAGTTATTAAGGTGCAAAATTTTAGGTTTAATATGTAAATGGCTCCTCAACCCTAACTATGGTAGCACGGTATATATGTGTGTGTGTGTGTGTGTGTATATGTGTGTGTGTGTGTGTGTGTGTATATATATATATATATATATACACATATATATATATATAAAATGACATAATGATTGACTCTCATTTTTCCCCACAGGGAAACCGGGTTGTAATTTTATCGTTATAACAACAAACATGTGCCCAGTTTCCCTAGCTCGGTGCATGTGCTAGCTACGATCTTCCTCTACTCTGCGTGTCCCCTGCCGTCCCGTAAACAGTGCTGTACATCAGGAGCCTAGCTGCTACGGACCATGCTGAAACCCCAGTGATCCACGGTTTGGATCCATAGTGATATACATTTATTTTGTGTAATTGCTGTGGTGAATAAATGACCCCCAGCTATTATACAAAATAAAGGATGGGTAGGTGTGTAAAACTCGGATTTTACACACACCCTCAAGATGGGATGCCTTAACTAACCCCTCGAACTTCACTCTCTGGGTTTATGTGGCATCCCACCCCCGGAGGGGGGTGAAATCCTCGTTATAACTACCTAGCCATCCATTATCCTCTATATAATTAAAAAAAATATATCAATGTAGCTGAACAGGTCCATGTTTTGTAAGTACTAAGTGAATGTAGCTGAACGGGTCCACATATTTTAAGTGTTATCTTTCTCTTGCTAACTAGAAAAACAAAATGGTGGCAAATTTCTCTTGCAAACTGAAAAAACAAAATGGTGGCAGATTGAAGAAAGATTTTCGATATGCGAAACAGGATGACCTGTTTGTGAAAAGGCATTGGCTCTTGAAACACAGAATCCATTTTCTTGCTGAACATCTATTTTTTCCCATAGGAAATAATAGGAAACTTTGAAATTTAATAACTTTGAAACAGATTAATATTTTTTCACCAAACCTTCAAAAGGCACATCTGTGATGCAAATGCGTTTAACCCTGAAACTTTCAGACCACAACTTAAAATAGTTTCTGAGATAAAGGTGGACAAAGAAACAGCAAAAAACACCTACATTTACCACACTAGCACTTCAAATGAAATTTGCCACATCAGTAAATCTATCCCAAGCGATTATGCATGCAAAATTTCATGCAAATACATTGAACCATTGCGAAGTTATTAAGGTGCACAATTTTGGGTTTAACATAGACGTGATCCTCAGCCCTAACTATACTGGTGCTGCCACGCCAGTTCAGTATTGTATATTTAAACAATAAGGCATGACGGAGTGTGCATTATTGTGGAGTGACGCACCCAAGAATTGCCATTATCCCACAGTTATACACACCCTGGAGTGTATTATTGCAATTATAAAATGGTTTCTCTGATTGTTTTTTAAAAACTGAGTAATGAGGGTTAGAAAGTTATGTATCTCTGACCTGTGTTGTTGTGCTGGAATAACACACGGCCATGTGCTCACATCTAGCCAATCACAGGTCTTCATACAATACAGTTAAACATTCATAAAGGACAACCAGCAATTTAACTCAAATCAACTAAAATGTCATGCAAATACATTTCAACAAAAACAATGCCATAACACAACTGATGCTATATATTTTTTATCTGATGCTGTGTAAAAAAAGTCCCATTCTCCTTTCCATACTGCAGTTTGAACTTTTAACTTTTATTAGAACAACTACCAGTGAACGCAATTGGACTTTAGCAGAGACAGTTATCTATAAGGAGTTAGTTCAGAGTTATAGTTTGAACCTTTTTTATTGTTTTTTCCTCTGATTCCCGCCTGCATAGTCCCTTTGACATGCACGCAGATGATTGGGACTGCCACCCCTGCTCCCTTCCTCCAGCAGGGAGGGCGGGCACCAAGAGAGCACTGCCTTCACAGCTGGCGCCAGTGCTCCTCCATTGTTGGCCAGCAGGGGTTTTGTGACTCCACACCCTCCCTCCCTCCCTCCTCCTCACCAAGACTTTAAGACTTCACCTCTTCAGTGCCATTGGTCCCCCCAGCTGGCTTAAGCATGGGATTTGGCAATCTGACCGCGAACCCCAATCTTTCATTTCATTTTGTTATAGTGGAAAAGGCATGTGAGCAAAATTGCCTGTTTTCACAAGCGTCCAGTTTAGGGATAAAAAAAATCAAAACAGTTACAAGGTACACATGGAGTAAAGTACAAAAACAGTTGCACAATAGTTACACAATAGTTACACAGTAGTTACACCTCAAAGGACATAAGTGGAATTATTTTACAAGAGCTGACAACAGATAAATGCTCAGAGACAGGTGCTGTACTTTATAAGTATACCTGAGCACCATGTCTGTATTTTATGCCGCTTTTTTGTGCTCCCTTATTGTCTGCCATGATGCTGCCATGCCATGTTATTTGTAAATACTGTATACCGTCTGCCAATTTACCTAGGTCTATTCCAATCTATTGTTTTGTTACTCATTGTTGTGTATTTCTCCCAGGTCCATCTTGTAAGTGAGCCTTGATCAATGATGTTCCGACTGGCTAAATAAAGATATTGATTAATAATAGTACCAATAACTAAGGAAACTAAACAAGCAAGATTTGGTTGCTGTTGTGCTATAAAAATGTTTATTTTTTTGTTGTTGTTACAAGAGCAGTGCACCACCTATATGAAGGTGAGTGCTCAACTTGAGAAGCAGTGCGGAAAGGGTTATGGAAGAAAAGAGGAGAGACAGTCAGAAAAGGGGACAACTGCAGGTGGCAGTAATGGACAGATGCTTCCTTAGGTTGTACTTGTACTACTCTCTAAGGTTGCAGGGTGATGTGCTGCCATTACACCACTGCTCTTGGACACATTAATCTCGTGTTAAGCGGGATGGCCTGGTGGCATGGAGGACTGAGACACTGTGCCTTACCTGCCACCATAGTGGCGACCGGGTTAGGGAACAGACTCAGGTCGCTGGGGGTTGGCCAGGGAGAGGAGGATTGAGTGGCTTATGGACTGCTCTCCTCCTCCTCTGTGGAGGGAGTGATGTGGATCTGGCACGTGTCTGGCCTCTAGCAGTGGCTAGGGGTGCAGGCAGCCACGGACCGCAACTTGGGGAATGGAGGAATGGCAGCCAGTGATGTTCCATGCATGGGAGTGTGTGTGGGTATGTCTGGATGGCATTGCATGTCCATTCCTCTAAGGGAGAAAAAGTGGAAGATAATGGCTGGGTGGAGTTTGGGATAACACTGACCCCTCGCAGGCTCCGCACCAGGCTACAGGGCCCGCTCCCAGAACTGGATCTGTTTCATCGGTGATAAGTTGCCGACCCCTGCCATGGGGGGTAAGCTGTTGGGGAAGCACCGGGAGTAAGGTAAGTCCCTGAGATGCTGGATGACGGGGTTGGGCAGGGTCAGTGAGAAGGATAGCTTGCACCGGCTGTAGAGGAGGAGAAGTAAAAGATTAACTAAAAAAAATTCCTTGTTAAGGCAAATCGATGAAGAATCTAGAGATGCTTGTAATTGGCTGATTCCGATCTAATAGAACATTTTACGAATTTAGAACTTTACGATTCCATATCTGATTTCTATTTTGATCCTGAAAAGGATGTCGGAATCGGATCTGAAATCCTGTATCCTAAATCCAAAATTCCTATGTTAAAACGTCTTTTAGCCTTTAATTTCTAAATTAGGATTTTCAGAGTGCAATTCCAAAAATCCCAATTTTGAAAATCTGGTTGCAATCTAACAAATCAGATTCCATGACTTGGAATCTGAGGAACTTCTGATGGAAACACATAAGTGTACAAAGTTGTGTAATTGCAAGCCATTTGGTTTCTTTGGAGCCTGAAAACAGCAGTATTAGTATAACTCTTCCTGCAAAGGATATGTCTCACTCCTGAGGTAAAATGCCTGGCCATCTCCAGTTCAGTCCTACCACTCCTTGATTACGACATCACTGTCTACAGGGAGGCAAACGACATGGTTCTTGAAAGGCTAAAAGTGCTCAATAAGGCTTGCACACTGGTAATCGGAGCAGACAGACACATGCATAGCTATACCCTCTATGTGCTTACCAACTGGCTTCCTCCGCAGGCCAGGCTTAAATTTCGGTCCATCCTGTTAGCTAAGAAAACCCTGCTTGGCCTAACCCCCCCCCCCCCGGGCTATTGGTGTCCTTTTTCACCCTGTCTCCAACCAGTACTCCACAAGGATTATGACCAGGCAGGCTCTTATAGTCCCTTGACGCAGAACCTGTCTCGGAAAGCGCTCGTTTGCCAGTAGTGCAGCGCACTGGCTTAGCAAGCTCCCTGTCACACTCACAGGACTCCCCAAAATCTCACTATTTAAAAAAGCCTTAAAAATAAACTCTCGCTTAACTCTGTCTGTTGTTGTTTCAGCTGACTTCTACCTGTATCTCCTTAGGTCTACTAATGGGCCTCCCATTGTTTACTTCCTGGTGTTTCTATCCTCTCACCTTCTGCCGTTAGCTCAACATTGTTTAGTTGACTCACCTGAGGTCTAGCCCTTGTGTCACTTTGAAAATGGAATTCCTTATTTTTTGGAGTCTCTTTGTAATTTTTATACGATGTACCTACCAGCATCCACCTCATATACCTCATGTACTGTTTATTCTATAGTTGATGCGTATACTGTGTAACTTCTGGTATCATTGTTGACAAAACTCCTGTGAGCTGATTCTATGTCTGTTGTCTGCTACTAATGACGTGGAACCTTTGTAAATGAGCACCTCTGCTCAAAGGTTATCTCCGAATATCAAATAAATAAAATAAATAAAAAAAAAAACATGACATTAATTAAGCAATAATGACCAAACAGCCGGTCATTTCCTCATGATTAACAACTGACTGGGAGGATGGGTGCATTTCGAGCAATCTCACCTAGCCGGTCGTTAATCAAAAGGAAATGACCAGCTGTGAGGTCATTATTGCAATCATAAGTCTAACTGTGTTACAGACAGGGAAAAACATCTTCCTCTTAAAGAGTTTGCAAACACGTGTGCCACTCTGATCTGTACCTGGCATTTCTAAGGGATTAACGCCCGGTACAGCAGACAGTCAGAGTGCACGTTTGTTTCATGAATAATTAATTATACTTATAATGTGAAATTCATTTAATGTCAGCTTAGCCTTATTGTAATCCATTTCAGTGACTCAGTATGTGGCAACCTTGCCTTTGGGGCCAGAAGATCAGATGGTCATGGGTTCAACCCCCCCCCCAACTTGAGTTAATACCCATACCCATAACTGAAACTGTAGTGCTGTATAATGCCTAAAAATAGGCATATCTTTATTCTAGTGAACATACCTGGTTAAAAAAAAATAAATAAATAAATAAATAAATAAATAAATAAATACTGGAGACATAGCTTTGAATTCACGACCACAATAGAGACCAGCAGACAGTAAAAAAAAACAAAAAAACCTTTTGTACGTCTTAATTGTTCTGTACTGACTTATTTTATTAAAGTTCACTAATTTAAAAAGAAAGGCAGTGCTCTGAGATGTCAAGCTGATTTTCCTAAGTGGTTTCATCTTGTTGCTGTCTCACTGCTCAGCATGCGCGGCTCTGAGACGGGATTTTTACCAGGCTGTTTCAGCAAGGAGGAGGGTTCCATTTGTTTCATGTCCTATACCGTAAATAATGTTCACTTTATGGTTGTTAAAAGCAAGTTAAAGCAGGACGAGGTACAAGTGGGCATACTGCAACTGGCCCGGCCTTCAACATGTAAAGTAAAGCTCCCCCCTGGCATAAAAAGACTGCGATAATTGCTTTCACTACAGAGAGCTGTGTCCTTTTTTTTCCCCTAAGTGAGTGTGTGTGTCTCTGATTTGTCCCCTAAAGCTGCCGTAACGTTCTTGTTGCTGAAGGAGAATGCTGAGAGCAAATTGGAGGCAGAGCGTGAACGAGGCGACATGGTGCACTGCTGAGTTCGTATTGTTCTCAGCCCCCCTTCCCCTATCTCCCCACCCCCACAATCTCCACCCCAGCCATGGCCTCCCCTTCACGGCCACATCACTTCATCTTGTAACTCTTTACAAAACTTCTGCTTCACAAAGCAGGCACTGCAGAGTTCTCAGACACTCCCTCCTTTTCAGGGAAAACCCTCTTCTTTTTGAATCCATTCCCCTGGAGAGTTTGCATCCCTCAGACCAGAGGTGTACAACATCTGTGCCCTGTGGGTGAGGTTGGGGGAGCAGAATGTAGTGTTTTAGGTTAACTGTTGATTAAATAACTAATGCATGGTATACCAGAGTTAATCCCACCAGAGTAATTGCTGCTGTAATTGTTTAATTTTTTTTATTCGTTTACAAGTCATTTATTTATATGTGTTTTTTTTTATAACCAAGCAAGAGACACTAGATCTAAAGATGCCTATTTTTAATTACCCTGGGGTAGTCCACACGAGTTGCAAACTCTCATTTTCAGTGTGTGTGTGTGTGTGTGTGTTTGGGGGGGTTTCTACCACTACCCGCTTTTAAAGCTAGGGGATGGGGACTGAGGCACAGGGTGGTTACTTGAGTCGCTCAAGGTAACGGTTTGCAGCCATATTGTCACACAAATCTCTAAAGTGAAATGTAGCTATTTGTAGCCACAGAGAGATGGGTTGAAAATAGTGGGTGGGATACACTGGCTTTCACCACCAGGCAGAAGAGAACTGGCAGAGCTGCAGGTCATAAAGCACCATCCTAGAGCATGGTCCTACAGTTGTTGGAGTCCTGCTGGAGGGTGGCAAGCGATATGACCTGTTCAGTAACAGGCTTTATTTTTCTATTCTGGGATGCCTGTCAGGTTTGGGAATGGACATGGGGAGTGAGGCACGAGTGGTCAGGCTAGGAAGGTTCTTCCAATTTCAGTGCCTATCATCCCAGGAGGGTGTGGCATTAATGTTCCACCACCCCACTTTCCCCTGTGGTGGGCCTGGGAGCTTGCTACCCCCAATGGGCATACTGCTTGCATGCGCGGCTGCCTGTGTGCTGTGTGGCACTACCAAGGGGGAAAATAATGGTTGTAGGAAACCAGAGAAAAAAACATGCCCGCAGTCCAAATGATGACCCTGGTATACTCAAACCCCAGGCAAACCACTGATGAAAGCAAGATAGGCAGAAAAGGTCCTAAAAAAAAAAAAAAAAAAAAAGAACCTCCTAAAACTTGTCTAGTTCTAAAATGTTAATTACCTTACCTTGAAAAAACAGTTCTGGGGGTTTGAAATGCAAATTAATTATAAGCATCAAAATACCACATGATTTCTATGCAGATGTATGCAGATTACTGGGTTTGAAAAGACCAGAATCTTTTAAAACTGTTTTGGGATTCTAAATAGAAAAGGAAGAGATTTGCTGCTGGCCAGTTGGTGTGCAGAACTGACACAAGCATGTTGTATTTGCTAGTTTTCCTCCTAGGATCCATCGGCTAATGTCCCCCACTGTGGAATCCTTCCTGAGTTCTCTACTCACAGTTTTCAAATGGAAATAAAAGAACTGGCCTGATGGGCCAGCCGTAGCACTTTTGTTTGAAGCGTGGGGGACCTAGGTCTCCCCCCAACCTCAGATCGTTGGTGGGCTGGCAGGGGAGAGAGATTTCAGGTTTACTGTAAAATGGCCACCTGTGTAACCATGGGTGGTGGTGTAGCTGAAGCCTAAAGCGTGGGGGCATGGGCTGCCCGGCCAAGCTTACTGCGAGCATGCCAGGGTATGTATCTGCAAGCAGTCTCACTTTCTAGCACTCTGAATGAAAACAAGTGGGGAAAACCTCCTTATGAAGCAGGATGAAGGGCCTGGACAATCTTGGACCCCTGCCTCCCCGACCGGGCAGAGTAATTGGTCCTTATAGTCCAGTGGGCATCCTCCATCCCAGCTGGTCTCACTCCCCCCAACAGGAGGTAAGTCATGGAGCTGCCTGATTGTTTGGGGATGGGGTGATGGGTTGGAAGGTAGCCTGTGATGGACCAAGAAGAGGGCAGCCAGGAAAACTGGAGGCATAAATACAAGATTAAAAAACATTTGAAGTACGAAGTACAAGGTATTTCAGTAATAACCAGCCTGCTGATAGCACAGTGATAGTGCTACCCCTCATTATGCCAGTGACCAGAGGTTGGGAATGGGCTTGGAGAGAGGGCTGAGCATCCCAAGGACAGCCCTCCTCTCACAGCGAGAGTTTGTGCTTCCCATGGTTTGGCTTTCACTCAGCAGAGGTTGGATGACACCTAGTTTGATACTGAGCTGTTTTGGTGCCCCTCTTCGGGTCCTGGGTTGTCTCCTGCATGGTACTGAGCTGGTTTGATGCCTCTCTTTTAAGTTTTCAATTGTCTCCCTTGTGGTAGTGAGCTGGTTTGGTGCCTCTCTTTAAGTTTGGGGTTGTGTCTTGCATGGTACTGAGCTTGCTTTTTGGCCCTCTATAAGTTGGGTGTTGTCTCCCATATGATACTGAACTGGTCTGGTGCCCCTCTTTGGTTTGGGTTCTCTCACACGTGGTACTGAGCTGGTCTGGTACCCCTCTTTAAGTTCTGGGTTGTCTCCTGCATAGTACTGAGTTGGTCTGGTGCCACGCTTTAAGTTTGAGTTGTCGCACATGTGGTACCGAGCTGGCCTGGTGCTCCTCTTTTGTTCGGGTTCTCTCACATGTGGTACTGAGCTGGTCTGGTGCCCCTCTTTAAGTTTTGGGTTGTGACTTGCATGGTACTGAGCTTCCTTTGTGCTCCTCTGTAAGTTTTGGGTTATCTCCCACGTGGTACTGAGCTGGTCTGGTGCCCCTGTTTAACTTTTGGGTTGTCCACTCCAGTTCAACCTCTGTTCTGCTGTTACCTAATCAACACATCTCAACTTACATTTTTGTGGGGGTATATTGGGCCGGGGGTGTCATTAACAGATGTTGAAAGGAAGCTTTGAATCCCAAGTCCCACCATGAAGGATGGGTCTCTCGTACATGAGCAAATGCTTGTACCATCTCAGCTTTCTTTTGATTTAAGAACTCTGTCTTGCTTACCCACATGGAGGCTGTCTGAGCTCACAGTAAGTCTTGCTAATTAGGTCGACAGGTTGAACCAGTGAGGACACAGCTATTGTAATTATTGTGATGACATATGCACCGCATTAGACATTTGGACTAAGACACCCCCTTGATGAAACTCTCTGGAAGAGGCTGCCTTGCTTATGGTGAGAGCTGGCTGTGCAATTATATCTGTTCCATGTGAGATACTGGATTACCATTGGCAAGTGCTGGTTTGGTGCAGACTCCATCAATGCAGAACAAGGGACACTGTGCACTGTGCACCATAGGAAGGTGCAGTAGCCTCTCACAGCTCAAGTAACTCCATTTAGGATGCAGCACAAGACCACTCTCTTTGGAGGTCAGAGGAGTAGGAGTCAGGTGTGTCAATCAACAGCAGACAATCAAAAGCAGGTCTATCAGTGCAGCAGTAGCTCTACTGCTTGCAATACTGATGACCCGGGTTCAGGAAGGAGCCTGAGGCACCTGGGGCTGGCCGGGTGGAAGAAGGACTGAGCATCCTAGGGATGTTGTCATTCCTCTCAAGGGACGTTAAAGAACTTTGCTGTAACAGTGCCCCCTGGTTGACCAGAGGTCGAACTGTAGGCAGGATCGGGGGGGGGGGGATGCTGGCTAGTGCCATGTGCCAACATGTTTTGTGTGCGTGTTTGTGAATGAGCATCCACAGTGCCTGCATCCCAAAAGAGCAGGAAGGGAGAATAACAGAAAACATGCTGGTAGAGCAAGATGAGCCTGACACCCTGCAGACCCCACACCACAGACTTTGGTACCCTCCACAGTTGGACATGGACCGGGGGATTGGGGACCCTGATAGTCCCGCCATGGGGAGTAAACGAAGGGGACCTGAGGATGGGGTAAGTCCTACAGTAGGCAGATGTTGGTGCTGGGGGTGCCCATGCAAGGGTGCATGCCAACAAGTATGGAGGCGTACAAAATGTTTCAAAAAAATTAACAGTAGATGTTCAGAATACATGTTTTCCCTGTTAGTGAGGTCCCACACCCACTTTCCAGTGCCTAAGGCTGCCTGTGCCATGCTGGGCCTGTGAGTGGGAGGGGCAAGACCTCTTGTGGTTACCCGCAGCATCCAAGCTCACTCTAAGTCACCCGCCAAGCACTGACTTTGCAGCGTTTTTACATTTCACTGGCATGGGGATAAGAGTAGGGTTAGTCATGATATAAACCTGGGTCTCCCTCGTGGTAGCACCATCTGCAACATCTAGTGCCAGCTGGTCACTGAGACTGGATGGGAATTTTTCCTAAATGACGTGTGGGACTTTTACTTTTTAAGGAGTGCTGAAAGAGTTTCTCCATCTGATTACCACAGTTTCTTAGGCACTTTCTCAAGACATGGCAAGTTATTGGAATTTTAACCTTAATTTACACAAACGAAATTCTCAAATGTGGCAACAGACGTCATTATTGCGCCCATCAGATTATTGGCAGCATGACAGATAACCTGCTGGTAGGCCTGAAACTGGTAAGGTGGTCATTGAAAAATCATTGTACCAGAAAAAAACATTTGTTTCAGTAAAAGATGGCCTTAGTTTGAACTGAGAACCTGAAAAGGACAAGGGCATGCTTACATTGGCCAGGCCAAGGTTTGCGTGGCAGGCCCAGATTCCTGCAGTGTGGACATTTGGGCTGGGGTCAGGGGGAAGGGTGCCACGATGGTGACCTCAGTCACTGGGATGGGGGAAGGGGACTCAAAAGCAGAAAAAATAATAATATATAATAAGGAGAGCATCTCAATAAGAGATATTGAGAGAAAAAATTAGATTTTATTTTTATCACAATTAGGACAGAATATTTTGGTTTTCTCTCATACGAAAATCATGTGAAACCTTGTTCTTGGGTCATAGGTCTTATTGGGCCCTATGCACTATTGATGCAGAGTGGCTACGCATGCGTATCTGGGGCGCGTAGCCACTCCACACCCACTGTGCCCCCTGCGTGGCAGGCAGGAAAGGGGGGCGTGCAGACCCACCACACCCGATCCCCCATGTCCGCGGACAGCTCCACACTGGGGGCGTTCTGGTGGCGTGCCAGCACTATGCGGTATTTACTAACCCGCATAGTGCTGGCCGCATGGGTGCAGAGGGTGGCGCAGGGTATACCAGGGAGACTTGTCAGTAACTCCACTGCATGCCCCCATGGGCACAGGCCTGCAGTCGCTGGGGGACCGGGACAGGGCACACCATGCTGCCCCTGACCGCTGGACAGCAGGAGGCGGCAGGGACAGGTGGACGGGGGAGTGCCTGGAAATTTCAGGAGTGGCGGCACCGGGACTGGATGGTGCCGTGCTGGTCTGGGTGCCTGCAGTCGGCATGCACAGCCCTGGACCTGCACTACCCTATGCGTGGGATCCACTATGGGTCCCGGGGGGCATCCCATTGGATGCCCGCCCAGGACAACGACTCCTCCCCTGGCCACCCTGCAGAGTCCTGCGTGCCGGAGGGGGGAGCCGTGGACAAATGGCCAGCATTGGTGAATGCTAGTATGGGTGTACCTGTCCAAGAGGCATAGGGTCACGGGCGAAGTACGCAACCTTTCTGTGTACCTCCACCCGCTTCATGCATAGGTCCCATTATGAATATTGGAAGGCTTTACACATTTTCATACGGGGCAAAATAGTGCAAAAATCACTGTTTTTTAGCAAAAACAGCCAGTTTGCATAATAACTGGGATCTTTGCATAAAAATGGTGATTTGGTAAGAAATATTTATTTTTCTGAAAAATGAACTTTTTTTATCAAAAAAAATCTTTGTGGAAATGAATGAGTATTTTCATCTAACCTACTAAAAATCCCCTTAATGACATTCTGGCTCTATTTTAGGAATAGCATGGGTTTAAAAACAAGAAGACGCACGATGATGCTGAAAGGAGGAAAATTCAAGGATGGAAATCAGGAAGAGTTAATTCAAGGAACGAGTAGTGGATATCTGGAATAGACTGCTAGTGAATTAGTGGGGTTAGAGTAATGAGCTGTGAATGAGCTTGTTACATCCAGCAGACCTGGGTTTGATTCCCTCATCCTCCAATTACAAACTGTGTGACTCTGAGCAAGTCACTTAACCACCCCAGTGCTCCCAGGTCGCCACTCAAAATAGGCACTTGTACCTAGTGGGCCTTACCTGGTTACCAAAAAAAAAAAAGAATAATAAGAAGAAGAAGAATGTGGTAGTGAAAATTTAAACATAGAAGTTGATGTCAGAAGGAGACTGCTAGGTCCATCTAGTCTGCCCATTTGTTTTAGACCTATTTTGACACTCTAGTTGCCCGTTGTAGTCAGGGCTCCCTTGTGTCTATCCCATGCATTCTTGAATCCCCCCACAGTGTTGATCCCCACAACCTTTTGGGGCGGGCTGTTCCAGGCGTCCGCCACTCTTTCTTGTGAAGAAAAACTTCCTGGTGTTGGTAGAGAACCTCCCTCCTTGCAGCCTGAGGTCATGTCCCCTGGTCCTGGACCCCTTCTTGAAGAGAAAAAGTTCCTGTGCCTGTACCTTGTTAATGTCTTTAATGTGCTTGAATGTTTCAATCATGTCCCCTCTCTCTCGTCTCTGCTCCAGGGAGAACATATTCAGTTCCCTAAGTCTTTCCTCGTAGGACATGTACTGCAGACCCTGAATCATTTTTGTCACCTTTCTCTGTACTGTTTCCACCTGGTCAATGTCCTTCCTGAGGTGAGGCCTCCAGAACTGGACTCCATATTCCAGGTGAGGCCTGACCAACAAGCTATACAGTGGTAGTACCATCTCTCTCCTCCTGCTCGCGATTCCCCTCCCAATGCAGCCCAGCATTTTGTTGGCCTTCAGTGTTGCCTTCTCGCACTGCTTACTAACCTTCAAGTCATCTGAGATTATGATTCCCAGATCTCGTTCCTGGTTTGAGGCCGCCAGTCTTTCGCCTCCTAGGTAATACTCTTTTCTTGGATTTTTCTTTCCTATGTGCATGACCTTGCACTTTTTGGCATTAAATCTCAGCTACCACACTCCAGACCATTCTTCCAGTTTCTTGAGGTCAATTGTTACTACTGTACCTTTAAATATAGAGTTGATAGATACCTTGAACAACAGAGGTGGAGCTAGGATTTTTTAGAGGGGTAACAATTTTGTCAAGAGGGTAGCCATTTCCTTGGAAGAATAAATAAGTTCCCTTTTTTACAAGTCAGATGAGGCTGAAAAAAAACTAATGTTTGCTGAGGGGGATAGCAGGTGCCATGTAACTGGATCAATTGTTGTTTAAAAAAAAAAAAAAAGGACGAGTGACAGCATTCCCCTGGACTGCTGCTTCTTATAAAAAATCATAAAAGTGGGGACAAGAAATAAGTGAGTGGCACACAAAACAAGAGAGGGACTTAAAAGGCCGGAAGCAGCAACACAGATAAACTGAGGCAAAAAAGTCGTGAGTCTCCTTGTTGCCTATCATATCACCCTTTAAATAAACTGAAAAAAAAAAAAAAAACAGAAAAGAAAAGAAACAGAATAAGCAAAAAAGAGCATGCAGGAGAAGGGTGGGGGTGACAGAGGGTTTAATTAGATTTTTTTTCTCTGAGTGTTATTTTAGCGTTTTGTCGCACTAATCCAGTTAAGAGGTGCTCACTTTCATCTTGGTGGGACGCCTCCTGCTTCCTTTCTCTCTCTTTTTGGGGGATGAGTTGAAACTGAGAAAAGTTAATGTCGCCTCTTTAGATGGTGTGCACTGGAACTGAAGAGGTTGAGGAGGGGGGTTCTAATCTCAAAAGGCTTTAAAACAAGTCCATGATAGCCTGCAGTTAAGATTAGCAAGGGTTGCGGGGGTGCGAATGGCAACAGCAAAAACAAAAAAACAACAACATAAAATTCAAATGAAGTGCCACCAGAGTGTTCTCCAGTAAAGTGGCCAGCGGGCCTCAGCAGTCATAATGTGGCCTGTTTGCTGACCCCTGAAACTGGCCGAACAAAAGGATCAGGTCGGGGAGGGGGGAATTATCCCCCAGCACTGAATAGAGCGACACAAAATGGGCCTTTTGTGTTACTTCTGCTTTCTCTTTAAGCTACTCAGCCGCTGTTTTTTTTAAATCAGTCAGGAAGAGAGAGAGAGAGAGAGAGAGTTAGAGAGAGGACGAAAATAGAGCAAAAGAAAGTGAGACTGTCTGATGGTGCCATCTGTGCCAGGGTTTAATTCAGTGGAGCTGAAAACTGAAAGAGACTTTTTCAATTAACTTTTTTCCCCCAAAGACGGTGTATCTTAACCATTTAAGTGCCGGGTCAGGAATCATGGAGGGTATGGCATGGAAGGTGTTACCAGCTACAAAAGTTGATATTGAGGTGGTGTTGGGGATGGGTAGTTTGGATAGGTAAGTGGTGGAAACTTTTTTTTTCACAGTAAGGCACTTTGGAGATTTGATGCCTGCCTAGATGCAAGATTAAGAGCACTAATAATAAAACAATGCAATTTGGATCAGTAGAAGTGGGCTGCACAGTATAGCATTTAGAGCAGAGAGCTTCAAACTAGGAAACCCAGGTTCAAATTCCACCACAGTCATTTTGTGACCCTGAGCAAGTCACTAAACCTCTCAGTGCTTTAGTACCCTCTCATCTGTAAAAGGACATAGAATACAAGCTCTTGTGAGGACTTCGCAGGGTGGATTGAAGGGATTTCTTTACGAGGAATGGGGACCCAGTAACTAAAGAACATGGGCCGAGACTGGTGGAGGAGATGTTCAGCAGGGACATGAAGAAGTTCTTCTTCATGGAGCAGGTGGTGGAAAAAGTGCATAGAATGCCCAGAAAGGTGGTTGAAGTCAAGTCTGTGTCAGGGTTTGGACTGGGGTGGGACATATATAAGGGAACAGTGAGACCCACAACCAGAAGAAGGGAAGGGGTGATAATCAAGCCACTAGGGCTGGAGGGAGAGCTTTAAATCCATCCCAGTATAAGGCAGAGCATGGAGCTAGGCAGGGCTAGACTGCTGGGTCTTTTTCTGCTAGGTGACTTTATGTTTCTATGTAAGCAGACAGCTAAAAGGTGTTGTGGCATCTCCCTTGAGCTGGGTGAATAATTTGTAAAAACGATACTTACTATGAATTTAAAAATTCAGACTGTAGCTTCATACAAGAGCAGAAACTTGCAAATTCATGAAGAGATTTGGGTTTCCATGCTCGTCACTGCTGGACGGTGAGGTCACACCTGTTGTATTTTGGTCACAGAGGCTGCACCTTGAAAGGAAAAACATAGGAATCCCTGAATGTTAGAAGAACTTGGTGTGGGGGCAGAAACAAAATACAATTACAGTGGATTCCGCTTAAATGCAAACCTGTTTTGCAGACGAAAAACGTGCATTTAAGCGGAATGTGCACTTAGCCGAAATTCCATAGAAAACACTGTATTTTTAAAGATTGCAGTTGTGCTAGTGTAAAACCACTTTTATTTCATAAATCAGTTGATTTGCACATTTGAATTAGCACTTATGAACACTTTCTCAGCTACAGTACTCAACAAAAGTATTAAGTAAAGCACACCCCAGAGGAAATAGAAATAAAACACAGTAATGTTTGATTTGAATGTTAAAGTTCCTTCAGGTGTGACTCTGAAATAGAGTCCAGTCTCATCACAATTAAAGATACGGTCCCAGATTTTCTGGGCTAAGCTAAGTGTTACTTTCTTTTTCTCCGTAATGCTTGTTTGCTTCTGTGAGCCAGTGTGGGGCAAGGTGTTAAATACCACAGACACATTATTAACAGCACCATTGCAATTAACCAAAATTACCTACATAGGGATAGGTTAGTTAGTGAAACAAGAAACTGTGTATTAAAGTGGAATGTGCACTTAACCAATGTGCATTTAACTGACATTATTAACATGGTGAAATAGAAAAAAAAACGGGAAACGAGAAAAGTGTGTATTAAACCGAAATGTGCACTTATCCGATGTGCACTTAAGTGGAATCCACTGTATTACCAACACACACATACTATATCATGTATGAAGACAAAGGTGGCAGAGAAAGGAGAGGAGGCCATAACTGCTTTAAATATTTTGCTTAGAGATGTCACAATGTCAAGTCTGAAGCATCACAAAATTGGTGTCAATATTTGTCTTAGTATAATTATCATACAAAGTTGTAGCATTTTTCAATTTTCGCAAAACAGTGTGAAAATGTATGATGTATCTCTTGCTATATAACAATGCATGTAACTTTACACATGTTTGTACCAGTATAACTGCTGCCTGTAATCTCCAAGTGTGTTTATGTATCTCACCCGTATGTCCATCCCTGTCCCTAACTCACTTAATCGTTGTCTCCCCCCCCCAAATGACGAGGTACCTTTGTAAACGAGTCCATGACTCAAAGGTTGTAAAACTGATCTCTCCGATAAATAAATAAATAAATAAATAAAATCTGATGGGGGGCAGGAATCTGAATTACACCTGAGGGAGAGACACAGTGAAGATGAGAAAAGTCAAGGTGGTTTATTATAACATATTGTAGCATATCAGCCTGCACAGCAGTCGCAGTACTGGATTCTGCAGTGATTACCGCCAGCGGGTAATATTCTGTACCATCATATCATGCCACGCTGCCACACCTTTTGTTTGTTTGGTATTGTTTTCATTTTGTGTTCATGTCCCGAACATAGGGTAGGTATAGCTTGGGGAGGCTGGGGTGACACAAGGTGGGATTGGGAGCAGCAGTGGGGTTGTCTCGGAATTCCATATTTGTTCTACAGTGTTTTTATGTATCGGGATGTGGTCTCATTTCTGAATTTAACACGAGAATCTCTCATGCAGTATCTCATTTTGTTGAAATGTCTCAACAGGTCATATATAGTCAGTCCCATGGTTAGTCAGGGTAGTTTGCAATAGATAAATAGGGGCTATGATATGGCCTGACTCAAGATATCATTTTTATCTTCATGAGATGGTATTGTTCTGTTGATATCTCACAAGTGGTGAATCCACGCGTGAGATAGCAATAGACCAAAAGTCTCAAATGAGGATAGGGATGCTATCTTCCTACTGACTGCAATGTTTAATACTGTATTGTAATACCTGTTTTTGGTATTGTTGTCTTACAATGTCCCTGTGTTCTGGTCACTTTATATTAACTCTTCACTACTATTTGCCTAATGAAATCTGATGCTTGTGAAGTCCCTGTTGTGCTAATTCTATGTAATGTAATCCTCCACTTGTATTTGCCTGATGTTCATTTATGTACCTTGTAATCTCCTGGGTCGCACCTGAAAATAGGCACTTGGCTGTCTAGTGTGCTTACCCGGTTAACAAAAGCAAATAAATAAATAAATCTTCAGTCAGGCCATGTCATATTCAGTTTATACAATGTGTTTAGGTTGTTTTGTGATAGAAATGGTAATATATTACAAAAGAAAAAAAGTACAGAATGTAAACGGTGCCCCTCTATTCAGTGGCTCAGCATTAGAGCAAGCGATCGGTAAAATAAGCTCAGTCAAAAGATATAGGGCATCTCACATGTGATTGAGCATGCTTGGTGTAGCCAAAATGAATGAGATACATTTCTGAGGATGCTCAGTGATCATCTGAATTTATCTTGCCATTTTAGGTCCAGATAACACTTTATATTTTGCTATATATCAGTACTCGTGTTGTTTACTCTATTTTTATTTTATTTAGTTTTTATTTATTTAAACTTTTGTTAAGCAGGTAAGCAATATAAGCCAAGGCCCTTTTTCAAATGTGACCTGGGACCATTCAAAAACAGTCAGGGTGTTAAAAACCAACACTATACATAAGATACAATACAATACAATACACAAAATACAATAGACAATAAAAATAAAAACAACGAAATTATAAACAATCACATTTCAAGGAATCAACATAATGTTATCTTAATGACAATTTAAAACTGTTGTGACTGGAGATTTGATGTAAGTTTACTGGTAAATTATTCCAATGAGTAGGGGCACAAATAGAGAAGGCTTGCATGCCCCTCTTTGTAGTTACCTCTGGAACAGTAAGATTAAAAGAGGTATTAGACCATAGGGCACTTTCAGAATTCGTTATGCCTAGCATTGGGTACAGAGGAGAGAGTTAAACCTAAATCTAAAACATTGTGAGTCAAGCAATTGAAACTGTATAAACAGTATAAACGGGGCCGTAACCAGCTCGATTGCTGATATAGGACTCAATGGTGTGTCCGAAAAGGAAGTTTCAGAGCAAATCTACAAATGGCGTGAAATGTAGTGGTGAGTAAAGGCAAATTTGACTTGGCCAAGCCCTGGAATAAAAAGGAATTATAATTCATTATGAGTAACAATACATTGTTAGCAACAGCTCTTCTAGTCTGATTTGTTAAAGAGTTCTGAAGTTTAAACAATACAGCCAACCTTTTGTTGATATTTCTGCAGGTAAATTTTATGTGCAAAGAATAGGGTAAGTAAGGATCTAACAGAATCCCTAGGTATTTAAACTGAAATACTTGTTCCAGCTCAACCCCATTTGATCCCGCACTACAAGAGGCTTACTTCTAGTCAATCTCTGTCTAGAGCCAAAAAGCATGTGTAACCCCCCTGCAAATGGGGGTTCCCAAAAGACTTCCAGGAGCTTGCTTGAATGCTCCAAGCCTGAATGGTGTTTGGCATTTAAGCCATTTATCAGTGAGTGTTTTTAGAGCCTCTGGTACTGTCTCTTTAAGAGCTGTCTGCTTGCAGACATAATTAGTTTGTATGGGGGGACTGTGTGCTTCTCTGAGTACCACTCGAACTGCTGCCAATTCACTTCATTTTTGCAGTCACTGGGAGTGCAAAGGAACCTATCTGAAAGATGTAACTGTTTGCCAGAAATTATTTAGAGTAATAATGAAATTACAGTTTGTCTAACCTGCTTTCTTTGCAGTCAGAACTGTGTCTGCTAGTTCCCCATTCTAGTTTTGAATTGCTGAACTGGACCAATCAGTGTGTGGGTAGCTAGCTCTAAAATGGTGCCTTGACGAATCAGAACTTGGACTCATAATCTGAGCCAGCCACAAGAGGATTGTATGGGCAGTGACTCTGGGAGATGTAGTTTAGACTTCAGTGCCTTTTGGACCAACAGCAGCAGTCTATTGTGAGTGACAGCCAATCCAGTCAAGAACTGGGAGGAACTCAAAGGAAGTGCCCGGTTTTGTCAGTTGGAGTTTCAGTTGAGATTTGGCAGTGAAGAAGGAAGGAGCCCTGTGCTTTTTCAGTGTGCAGTTTTAGTCAAAAAACGTGTGTAAGGCCCAGAGTTCCGGTCTGCAGCTTGTGTAACAGCTTGTTAGGACTGAATCCGTCCTGTGAAAAGAATCAAAGGATCTCTGAAGAGTAGAAACCAGGCTCACCCTGTAGAAGACTGGAGGAATTGCTGAAAATTGCACTCGGGTCTGTCAGAACTGAATCTGCTGTGTGTTCTCCCGGTATTGTGCAGTATTGCGATCGGGATACAGATGCAGCCTGCCTGGTATAGTGCTTTCTTTTATATGGATGTGTGAAGAGGTTTGTGTACCTCAAGTGAGCCCTGCTGACATTGAAGGACCCTATCTTATTTGGAGGTCGTGAGTACTAATTCAGGTCGCTCCCTGTTGAATTGCCACATTAAATCCAAATGGAATTACTGTACTGCTGACTGTTTAATTCTCCTTTCTCTCAGGTGACAGGGCCCCTACCAGCTGCCACGGTTTGTACTAGCCACTAGGGCTTTGGTACCAGGGACAGTAACTGATAGGGATAGGTCTGTGCACAGAGCCATAGGTAGATTATTAGAGTGATAAGCTAATTAACCTGATTTCCCCTGTCCTTGTTATATCCCCTAAATAAATCAGAGCTGCTTGTTTCCAGCAAAGTTATACTGCCTGAGGTATTTGTCTATGTTAAAGTACTGTACTGTGATTGTTGTACTGTATCTCATTTCACAGGAGGTCCCAGAGCTGGAACCAGACCTGGGGGTAAGTGTATACTGTGAAGGTAATTCTGATATATTGTGTGGGCCACTAGTGGGAAGAAAGGGGGTTGCAGTGTCCCAGAGGGCTGTGACCAAGTTAGTTTAACTATTGCAAACCCTGACCTCTGGGTGGAGGCACCCGCCATTGGATCCAGGCCCTCAACCTGTTAGTGGCAAATCAGGCAGGGTAGTAGCCCCTGGGATAGCGCCATCTAGGGGTTACATCTTGAGGCTCACCGCTGGGATTGTGTGTCCTCTAGTGGCCATATTACAGAACCACTGTTAAGAAAAAAATGGGTACCCGACAGAAGTGGCTGTGCACCGGTGGTGGAGTGGTGTACTGGGGAGGAGATCGACCCCAAATGCTATGCTTATCCTGGACATCCCCTAGGTATCAACACGGACACTGTGCAGGAGTACTTTTCAAGGTGAAAGGTTTACAAACCCCGTGGTGGTGGGTCGGCATGCTAATCTGCTCACCCACACTTTCCTGGCCCTAGTAGAGTTTAAGAATCCCATAGATAGCTCCAAAGTGCCACAGACCATTACCCCAGAGGGAGCCCTCACTGCTTGGAGAGTGATAACTAAGGACAATAAAGACCCGGGGAATCAGCCCCCACCACTATCTGAAACTTTTGAGGAGAAATTTGCTGAATGGTTGCTGGGAGAGGGGAAAACTGTGGAGGACTTGAAGAAACTATTCTTGCCACCTGGGGGTGTTCCTCCCCCAACACCCTCTCCTGCTCCAGTGCCCGTAATGGTGGCTGAACCAATGCAGACTCCTATTTCTGCACCTGCCATTAGTCACGACTCTTACCAAAGGTTGAGGATCTTCTCTGGCACCCTCCCCACCCCCAAGGGAGGATGACTGGGAGACCTGGATAACTATGTTGCCCCCAAGTGCTAGAATGGCAATGCTCGGAAGGCAAAAGCAAAAGAGGGTTAGTGAGAGCCTCCGAGGTCCTGCCCTGGCTACCATCCGTGCTAAACGGGCCAGTAACCCTGAAGCGACTGCACAGGCCTATCTTGAGGCCTTGGAGAATGTGTATGGGAGCCCAGATTCTGATGAGGACCTATGGTGGAGAGTAAGAAATGCACAACAGTACCAAGGGAGTTGTTGTCTGTATGTCTCCGGCTGGAAAAATTGTTGCAAGAATGCCTCAGAAAGGGTAGTTTGCCAGCGATTGAACTGGACCGAACCAGACTGGACAGAATCCTAAATCTGCCCCCTTCTCAGAACTGCTGTTGCTTCAGTTACGCCTGGCAAATCGACTGAATCCCCACCTCCTATGATGAGTTAATGAGAGAAATTGAGGAGTTGAGAAAGGCGACCGGGAGGTACCTGCACCAACAGCTGTGGCTACGACCCGAGTGACTGAGGGTGACCCATCAAGTGAAGTTCAGGGGCAGAGGTTGACAGTCAATGAGTGCTCTGACAAGGAAAAGATATGCCACAATGGGGCGAACTGTTGAGAGAGATCCGGAATTCAAAACAGTCCTTTATGAAGGCCACGCCTGCAAGTACGGGCCCTGACCTATATCCACTGCATCTGCTATGGGGTGGGGTACCCACCCATGTATCTCCTGCTGATAACAGCTCCAAACTCAATTCCTTGACCATGGAAGTGGAGAAACTGACGAGATGTCTCCAAATGCTTATCACGCCACAGACAGAGATGGCACCCAGGTTTCCAGTTAGTAATACTCCGCCTGGCTCCCAGTGTGGCGCCTCGGCCAGCTCAAACTCCAGAAAGTATGTTTTGCTATAATTGTGGGAAAGATGGGCACATGAAAAGGAATGCCAGTCCCCAAAAGACACTGACAAAGTTGCATATAGGCTACAAGGAGAGCTCTGGAGAAGAAATCAGTGGTTAAGAGGTGCACGACATGATCCCAGTGAGGGCACCAAAAATGCTAATTCACGCCCTTTGTGGCAAGGTCAGTTGCCCAGGCCCCCACTACCGCCTCTCCAGACTGGTCCAGAATAGTGGGTCCTCCATGGAGACCACTGTAAAGGTGAATGGAGTGTCTACAAGAGCTGTATTAGACAGTGGCTCCTAAGTGACAATTATGTTCCAGGATTGGTATCAGAAGCATTTGTCAGACGCACTTACAACCATTAGAAGGACTGCATGTATGGGGGTTAAGTGAGAAGGCCTACCCCTATTCCGGTATATCCGAATTTGGCTGTCTTTCCCACCTCCGTGGCTGGAGTGGCCAACAAGTAGAGACCCTAGCCTTAGTGTGTCCCCCCACTGGACTGTATGATGGTGTCCTTTGTTGATTGGAACAAATGCTCATATGTTCGGAAGGCTGGCACAGTTGTGTTATGAAAACAGGGGTCAAAGACTAGTAGAGCTTTAAGAGTTCCGGCTTTAATTAAGAAGGCCTATGAGGCACAGAGAGATGCTGAAAACAGAACCAGAGGAACCGGTCGGAATTGTATGGAAGAAGGATCCTGAGTCTCTGATCCTGGCGCCAAATGCCCAGTGTACCTTACAGGGAGAGGTCCGATCAGAAAGGATGTTAAGAATAAAATATTAATGTTGGATGCACCAGGCGATGGAAAATTGCCAGAGGGACTGCTGGTCAAGCCTAGTATTTTGCCCGCTAGAGCCCATGCTTATGCCAGAAGGGTAATGGTCCAAGTTCATAATGTGTCTGAAAGAGACATTCGAGTAAACAGAGGTTGCATCCTGGCTAATGTGCATTGTGCAGACACTGCAGTGCTACCGCAGCAAGAGTTCAAGGAAGAATGACAGAGTAACGCCTGACTTGTTTGATTTCGTGACTCCGCTGCCAGCTGAATGGAAAGTGAGGATCAGTGAGAAGCTTGCCCAGAGAGACCAGGTGTTTTCTTTAAAGGAATGGGATGTAGGATGCGGCAAGGAGCTGAGCACAATATCCGCTGCATGATGAAAGACCATTTCGTGAGAGGTCTCGGCGCCTGGCACCTGCTGACATAGATGATGTGAGACGGCATCTGCAAGAGATGTTAGCTGCTGGTGTAATACAAGAATCCAGAAGCCTTATGCTTCCCCATTGTGGTAGTGAGGAAAAGAATGGAACAGTAAGGATGTGTGGATTATCGCACCTTAAACCGGCGGACTATCCCTGATCAGTACACAATGCCCCGCATTCAGGATGCTTTGGACTGCCTAAACGGGAGCAAGTGGTTCTCTGTGCTGGATCTCCGCAGTGGGTACTACCAGATCCCGATGGCCCCAGAGGACTGTGAGAAGACGGCCTTTATCTGTCCGCTATTCTATGAATTCATGAGGATGCCTCAAGGGATTTCAGGTGCCCCAGCCACTTTTCAACGATTGATGGAGCGTGCAGTGGGGGACATGAACTTACTAGAGTGCCTGGTATACCTAGATGATGTTATTGTGTTTGGCAGCTCACTGGAGGAACATGAGAGCAGATTATTTAAGGTATTGGACCGACTGGAGGACTTTGGCCTTAAACTGTCCATTGATAAGTGTCAATTCTTTCAAACATCAGTAAAGTATGTGGGACACATAGTATCCACCGAGGGAATAGAGACCCACCTAGTAAAGTTGAGGCCTTGACCACCTGGCCACAGCCCAAAATCTAAAAGAACTGCAAAGATTCCTGGATTTTGTGGTTATTATCGGCGCTCATCAAGGACTATTCAAGAGTGATCTGCCCTTTACTTAACCTTACTCAAGGGTATCCCCAACCCACAAAAATACCAAAAGTCAGCGCCCTCAAGACTGAAAGAGTGTATTTTCATCCGAGTGAAGTATTTGGGGCCCGCTTGACTCCTGATTGTGAGACTGCTTTTCATGAGATCATATATCAACTTACCCATGCTCCAGTGCTGGCCTATGCCGATCCAAGAAAACCTTACGCCCTGCACACTGATGCTAGCTTGCAAGGGTTGGGGGCTGTGTTGTACCAAGAGCACCAGAATGGCCTGAGACCAGTGGCCTTTGCCAGTAGAAGCCTGACCCCATCCGAAAAGAACTATCCTGTACATAAGTTAGAGTTCCTAGCTTTGAAGTGGGCTATTGTTGACCAGTTCCATGAGTACTTGTATGGGCTAAAATACTAGTTAAAACTGACAATAATCCTTTGACCTATGTGCAGACCTCAGCTAAGTTGGATGCCACTGGCCATAGGTGGCTTTCTGCATTATCTACATATGACTATGCTCGAATACCGAGCAGGTCTGAACCACATAGATGCTGATGCTCTTCTCCGAGGCCTGTTCCCCAGAATGATTGGGTCCGATTGGCAGAACCTGACATTCGGGCACTCTGCCGGAAGTTTGACAGGGAGGAACAATGTCCACGGACGCAGTGGACTGCATGGTGGATTGCTTGAGAGCCTCTGAGAATTGCATACCTGCGTTTATTGCCACTTTTCTGCAATAGACATTGGTGCACTGCCTCAGCTGGACAATGACAGTATTCAGCGGGCTCAATCCCGCGATCCCATGGTCAAAGCAGCTTTAGAAGCCTCTATGCAGGAAAAGATGTGTCCAAATTACGCCCACTGATTTGAGAACTGCACTGTTGTACAAAGAAGGTCCTAAGTTGAAACTGATCAATAAACTGTTATACAGAGAAACAGTAGACAGAGGGGGACAAGTAGACAAACAACAACTAGTGCTGCCCACTGCCTTTCGAGACTCAGTACTGAGGTCCTTGCACAACCACATGGGGCACCTTGGTATAGACAGAACACTTGACTTGGTGAGATCCAGATTCTATTGGCCTAAGATGGGGGCTGATGTGAGCAACACATTCAACTTGTAGTCGCTGCTTACAGAGGAAAGCTTTGCTCCAGAGGGCTGCCCCCTTGTTAACATCACCACCAGTGCACCCATGGAGCTGGTCTGTATTGATTTTCTGAGTTTGGAGTCAGATCAAAGAAATATCAGTAATGTGCTGGTGGTCACTGACCATTTCACTAGATATGCCCAAGCTTTCCCACCAAAGACCAGAAAGCATCCACTGTGGCCAAAGTACTTGTAGAAAACTTTTCGCTCACTATGGGGCTCCACAAAGAATCCATTCTGATCAAGGGAGAGACTTTGAGAGTCGCTCTGATCAAAGAGATGCTTTTCTGTGGGGAGTGCGAAAGTCCAGAACCACTCCTTACCACCCCAGGGGACCCATGGTCTCGAACGCTTTCAACCAAGACTTTGCTAGATATGCTAGGCACCCTGCACCCAAAGGACAAGCCTAGATGGAGCCAACAAATTAGCACCCTGGTACATGCTTATAACTGCACCAAAGTGATGCCACTGGATTCTCCCCTACCACCTGATGTTTGGAAGAGAAGCTCGACTACCAGTAGATGTGTGTTTTGGGTCTCTCCTGATGGGGTTCAAGCTGACAACTATTTACAGTATGTGCAAAGTTAAAGGCCCAGCTAACTCATGCGTACCAACTGGCTCAAACCATGGCTGCCAAAAGAAATCTGGCCAACAAAGAAAGGTATGATAAAAGGTGAAAGACAGGAACTCCAGGAGGGAGATCGGGTATTGCTAAGAAATCTGGGACTGCATGGCAAGCACAAGATTGCTGACAGATGGCACCATCTCCCTCACATTGTAGTGGGCAAACTAGATGATCTGCCAGTGTACAAAGTAAGGCCTGAGAATAATTCAAAGATGTAAAACAATGCATAGAAATCATTTACTGCCCATTGGACAAATCTTAATTGAGTCTGAGCCCCTAGAAGATGCCCCTCTGGACCAGTGACTAGAGCTGCTGCTAAGAAAAGATCAAGAAAGTCTGCACCTACAGAAGCAAAGTTAAAGTGTTCCTCCACAAGTCCCAGTTGAGCATGACTGTCAGTCCATATCGGAAGAAAGTGAGAGTGACTTTGAATACTATCCTTCTTACGAACTGAGTCAATTGTTTCGGGCAATCCCTAGTCAATACTGGAGACAAAGCTGGGCCTTCTGGACTGTCTAAGCCCCAGCTTCATCCCTGGAGCCAATGCTCCCAGAAAGTGAAGTGCAAAGCATCAGAACATGAAATGGAATCATTGTGCATGGTAGAACTGTTTGAGCTTTCAGGGGAGGAAAATGATAGATTGGGGCAGACTGGTGATACACCCGAACAAGAAGAGTATTTTGAGTGCCCTGACAGTCCACTGCCAGTGTCCGAAAGCTTCCATGCGAGCCAAATGTTGTGGACTCAGAAACTGTAACCCTGGAGCTGAAAGTGTCCCAAGTTCTAGCCTCTACCCCATGGAGACTCCCCTGACAAGTGAGGACAATGCTGAAATGAGGCTCAGAGTGCAGAGACTATAACAGTTCCCCTAGAAAGACTGGTCGAGCTGTAAAGCCTGTGGTGCACCTCAGTTATGATTCACTTGGGAGGCCTGTGGACTTGCCTCTCAATGTTGTCCATAAAGGAGTGTATGTGTCCCCGAGCTCATTGCCCAAACTGAGCGCCAGTGCTAACTCCAAGTTACTTGTGTTGCCCTTCTATATGGTGCCCTTGCCCCATCCAGCCCCAAGGTAACTGATAGGAAGGGCCCCTCTTCAGGTTTCATGTACAAGAGGTAATAACTTGAGTTATGGTACAATGTGTATGTAATACTGTGTAAAGAGTGACGTACTGCAATGTTTCAGAAATGTGTTCTTGGTAAAATGATATATTGACTGATGATTACATGTGCAGCCTAATGCAAATGTATATGGTTGCAGTTGAAACTTATGGGTACTTGCTTGACGCGGACGCCAAGCTTTCCCAGGCCAGGAAGGGTGTAACCCCCTGCAAATGGGGTTCCCAAAAGACTTCCAGGAGCTTGCTTGAATGCTCCAAGCCTGAATGGTGTTTGGCATTTAAGCCATTTATCAGTGAGTGTTTTAGAGCCTCTGGTACTGTCTTTAAGAGCTGTCTGCTTGCAGACATAATTAGTTTGTATGGGGGACTGTGTGCTTCTCTGAGTACCACTCGAGCTGCTGCCAATTCACTTCATTTTTGCAGTCACTAGAGTGCAAAGGAACCTATCTGAAAGATGTAACTGTTTGCCAGAAATTATTTAGAGTAATAATGAAATTACAGTTTGTCTAACCTGCTTTTTGCAGTCAGAACTGTGTCTGCTAGTTCCCCATTCTAGTTTTGAACTGCTGAACTGGACCAATCAGTGTGGGGTAAGCTAGCTCTAAATGGTGCCTTGACGAATCAGAACTTGACTCATAATCTGAGCCAGCCACAAGAGGATTGTATGGGCAGTGACTCTGGGAGATGTAGTTTAGACTTCAGTGCCTTTTTGGACCAACAGCAGCAGTCTATTGTGAGTGACAGCCAATCCAGTCAAGAACTGGGAGGAACTCAAAGGAAGTGCCCGGTTTTGTCAGTTGGAGTTTCAGTTGAGCTTTGGCAGTGAAGAAGGAAGGAGCCCTGTGCTTTTTCAGTGTGCAGTTTTAGTCAAAAAACGTGTGTAAGGCCCAGAGTTCCGGTCTGCAGCTTGTGTAACAGCTTGTTAGGACTGAACTGGCCCTGTGAAAAGAATCAAAGGATCTCTGAAGAGTAGAAACCAGGCTCACCCTGTAGAAGACTGGAGGAATTGCTGAAAATTGCACTCGGTCTGTCCAGAAACTGAATCTGCTGTGTGTTCTCCCGGTATTGTGCAGTAATTGCGATCGGGATACAGATGCAGCCTGCCTGGTATAGTGCTTTCTTTATATGGATGTGTGAAGAGGTTTGTGTACCTCAAGTGAGCCCTGCTGACATTGAAGGACCCTATCTTATTTGGAGGTCGTGAGTACTAATTCAGGGTCGCTCCCTGTTGAATTGCCACATTAAATCCAAATGGAATTACTGTACTGCTGACTATTTAATTCTCCTTTTCTCTGTGTGACAGGGCCCCTACCAGCTGCCACGGTTTGACTAGCCACTAGGGCTTTGGTACCCAGGGACAGTAACTGATAGGATAGGCCTGTGCACAGAGCCATAGGTAGATTATTAGAGTGATAAGCTAATTAACCTGATTTCCCTGTCCTTGTTATATCCCCTAAATAAATCAGAGCTGCTTGTTTCAGCAAAGTTATACTGCCTGGAGGTATTTGTCTATGTTAAAGTACTGTACTGTGATTGTTGCACTGTATCTCATTTCACAGGAGGTCCCAGAGCTGGAACCAGACCTGGGGTAAGTGTATACTGTGAAGGTAATTCTGATATATTGTGTGGGCCACTAGTGGGAAGAAAGGGGTTGCAGTGTCCCAGAGGGCTGTGACCAAGTTAGTTTAACTATTGCAAACCCTGACCTCTGGGTGGAGGCACCCGCCATTGGATCCAGGCCCCTCAACCTGTTAGTGGCAAATCAGGCAGGGGTAGTAGCCCCTGGGATAGCGCCATCTAGGGGTTACACATGCTCTTAGTTTTTTGCTATTTAGTAACAGGTGGTGATTTATTAGTCAAGTATCCAGAGCTTGAAAATCCCAATTTAAGTTAGAACTTATAATGTCCTCTGAGAGAGAGAGCTACTACATAGGATGATGTTGTCTGCATACATTAAAATATTTGTTCAAGTAGCAAATTTGGCAAATTATCAACAAATAATGAAAAAAGAAGGGGGCCCCAGGGTAGAGCCCTAGGGCAACCCTACCTCCATTGTTCTGTTCCCAGACATCGCACCCTGGTAGCATACCCTAAGTGAACAGCCAGTTAGATAGCTATTGATCCATTCCAGAGGTTAGTCCCTGACTCCAAGATCTCCCAACCTCCCGAACAGCAGGCGATGATCAACCAGGTCAGAATCCCTGGACAGGTCCATGAACAGAGCACCAGTGAGTATCACCATCCATTGCCCCACTGATGTGGTCCGTGAACCTGGCCAAGGCCATCCCGTACCATGATGTTTACAAAAGCCATGCTGCTTGGGAGATCAAAGGCCAAAGGAGTCCGTGAACTCTACCAGTTGTACATTTACAATTTTCTCTAGAAGTTTACCTAATACCACAAGTAGAGATATGGGTCGGTAGCTATCCAAGTCAGCCACTCTACCCAGCATAGCCCAGTTGAGATGCAGCATCTTGCTTTTAGTGGGGTCCTGCTTTTACCCAGTTCCACAGCCGGGTGGACTGCAGCACTAAGAGGTTGCATGGCTCACCCAAGGTCACACAGTTAGTATTTTACTGTAATGAGGTTCCAACCTACAATCTCCTGGTTTGCAAGCCAGTGCTACATAGATACATAGACAGTGTCGGCAGATAAGGGCCTATGGCCCACCCAGTCTGTCCATTTGAGCTTGTAAGTTCAGTTTATGTTTTCCTAGAAGTTTGTTGCCCCTTACCCCTGACCTCCAGAATTCCTTTATGTCTATCCCATGCATTCTTAAATCGCGTGATTGTTTCAGCCCCCACCACTTCCTCTGGCAGGGTGTTCCACTTGTTCACCACCTGTTCTGTGGAGAAATTCTTCCTCACGTTTCCTCTAAATCATCCTCCCTCCAACTTCATCCCATGCCCTCTAGTCCTGGAACATCATTTTCTCTTAAAAATAGTGTATTCCTGCACCTTGTTCCTCCCTGTAAGATACTTGTATGTCTCTATCATATCCCCTCTCTCCCTCCTCTCCTCCAGGGAGTACATATTCAGTTCTGTCAGCCTGTCCTCATAGGACTTGTGATGCAATCCATGTACCATCTTTGTTGCCCTCCTCTGAACCTTCTCTACCCTGTCTATGTCCTTACGTAGGTAAGGTCTCCAGAACTGTACACTGTACTCCAGGTGGGGCCTCACTAGTGTCTTGTATAGTGGAATTATGACCTCCCTTTTCCTGCTGGTGATGCCCCTGCCTATGCATCCCAGCATCCTTTTTGCTTTACCTGCTGCCTTGTCACACTGTTTCCCTACCTTGAGGTCATCAGAAATGATAACCCCAAGATCCCTTTCCTGCTTGGTGCATGCTATATCCTCACCCCCCAACTGATATATTCCAGGGTTTTTGTGCCCCATATGCATTATCTTGCACTTCTTTGCATTGAATTTCAACTGCCAAACCCCTGACCATTCTTCAAGTTTCTGCAGGTCCCTTCTCATTCTGTCTACACCCTGTGGTGTGTCTACTCTGTTACAGAGCTTTGTGTCATCAGCGAACAGTGAAATTATGCCTTCTAGGTCCTGCGCAATGTCACTTATGAAGATGTTGAATAGGACCAGTCCCAGCACTGATCCCTGTGGTACCCCACTGGTCACTCTTCCCTCTGTGGAGTGACAGCCATTTACCACCACCCTCTGTGTCCTGCCGCCAGTCAGTTTCCTACCCACCACACTACTGTCCTGCCCACACCCATATTCCCAGTTTGTGTAATAGTCTTCTATGTGGCACGGTGTCAAAGGCCTTGCTGAAGTCCAGATAGGCCATGTTCACTGCCCTCCCTGATCCACCTTCCTAGTCACCCAGTCAAAATTAAACGAGGTTGGTCTGACATGACCTCCCCTGGTGAAACCGCTGCCTTGGGTCCTGTAGTCCATTGACAACCAGATGTTCCACCAATCTCTCCTTCAGTAGTGCTTCCATGATCTTCCCCACTATTGAGGTGAGGCTGACTGGTCTGTAGTTCCCCGCTTGCTCTCTGTTCCCACTTTTGTATAAGGGGACTACATCTGCTGTCCTCCAGTCTTTGGGTACCTCCCCTGTTTCCAGTGATTGGCTAAACAGAATAGCCAGAGGTTCAGCCACCCCTCTCTTAGTTCTTTAAGGACCCTGGAGTACACCCCATCTGGCCCCATTGCTTTATCAACTCTTATTACTTCCACTTTCTTCAGGACCCTTTCTCGTGTAAAGGGACTTGTGTCCATTCCTGAACCATTCTCACCCCTTGTACTCCCTTCAGACCCATTACCCTCCTCTTCCTCAGTAAAGACTGAGCAGAAATACCTGTTCAGTATGTCAGCTTTACTGTTGTCATCCTCCACGCGGCCTCCATCCTCCCCCTTCAGTCTCACTATCCCTCCCTTTGCCTTTCTTTTTTCACTTATGTACCTGTAAAAGGTTTTGTCCCCTCTACCCACTGATTTTGAATTTGTGTTCTTCTGTCTGAGCTTTGGCTTCCCTTACTGACCTCCCTCCCTACCTTTGCTTCTCCTGGTACTTCTCCCTATCCCCTTGTGCCTGTGTCTTTTTGTATTGCCTGAATGTAATCTTTTTGGCTTTCACTTTCTTTGCTACCTCTTTGGAAAACCATAATGGTCTCCTCTTCCTTTTCCTCTTGCTAACCTGCTTAATGCATAATTCTGTTGCTCTTGTAATCCCCATTTTAAATACTGCCCACTGTTCCTCAACCCCTGATTCCTGCTCCATTACCCTTAATGCCTCTTTCAAGTATGTCCCCATTTTCCCAAAGTCTGACCCCCTAAAATCCAGGATACATGTTTTTGTGTGGTTTGGTTCTGCTCTTTCTGTGCTCTAACCGCTAGGCCACCCTGACTCATATTTCTCTGCTTATCCTTTTCTTTTCAGGCTCTTTAAAACCAGGGTGAAATTATGGGCCCATTATAAAAAAAAAAACAAAAGCACCTGCCCACCTTCAGGACTACAAAACTTTGCAAAAAGAATGTAAAGCTGTGGTTCGAAAAGCCAAAATCAGCCACCTGAAATCTAGTCTTAACTCCAGCACTGGGAACCCCAAGGAACTGTAGAAGAACCATAACAATATCTTGGGCAGATCTAAGGGCTGCCAGTCCTGTGCCAGAGAGGGTAGGTTGGGCTCACATGTGACCCCAAGACTATTGCCTCCTTGTTCAATGACTTTTTTGGTGGCCTGGAAAAATACCACAATCCCTCCCATAGTCCCCCCCCCCCGAGCCAACTGTCCTATCTTGCAACTGCTCACTGCTAAATTTTACTTCAGACACCTGACTGTAGGGCAAGTACCCGAATATCTGAGACACACCATTCCAAAACCAATCTCTGACCTGCATGGCTTAGACTACCACCTAATTAAACTTGCCACTGAGGCACTGGTCTGCCCTATTTCTTGCATTTTTAACCACTCCCTCTGCACAGGTGACTACCCCGTGCTCTGGAAACTGGCCACTATTATCCCTGTCCACAAATCTGGGCCTAAGCACCTCACTTCCAATTACAGCCCCATCTCTCTCCTTGCCTCCCCCTTTCAAAAGTTTTGTGTTTGATAAGACTTCTGCCTGCATACAGTAGTATGACTTGCTGACCAGTGCCCAGCAATGGTTCTGTCCCAAAGATAATACCAAGACAGCCCTGATGTGCCTCACCGACTATGTGCACCGAGCCTTGAGCATGTGGAACTTTGTCACTGCTGTATTTGTGGACCTCAGCAAGGACTTTGACCTCATGGACGATGTTCTGCCCATTTGTGCCCTCTCCTCCTTCTACTTCTTGCCTGAGACAGCCCTTTGATTTAAAAACTACCTGTACAGCAGGATGCAGAGGACCGCAATAGCTAGCGTGCTCTTGGACAATCGCCCCATTCATTGCAGTGTCCCCCAAGGTTCCATCCTTGGCCCCCTTCTCTCTTCCATGTTCCTAAACTGTCCCACTCCAGCACCTGCCCATCTACCAATACACTTCCCTATGCTGATGATGCAGTCATCTTCAGCTCGGGCAGAGACCTGGAAATGTTAAATAGAACCACCCAGCAAGATTTCAACCTCATCCAGACTTGGTTCATAAACAATGAAATGGTTCTCAGCACCAAAATAAACCAAGGCCATGGTCTTCTCTTCTCGGGGACACACAGGAAAAGGGCCTACTCTTTGTTCTCCATCCATGATTTAGATGGCACTGAGGTGGTGCTAGTCTTTCAGTTCAAATACCTGAGCGTCTTCCTTGACAACACACTTTCCTTTGACACCCAAATCAAATTTCCTAGTGAAGACAGTCCACCAGAGACTGGGTGCCCTACATGAGGCCTAAAGGTTCTTGATCACTGAGACTAAGATGCTACTCACCCACAGCCTGCTGCTACCAGTAGCTGACTAGGGTTCCCTCGTATATGCCACTGCCCATCCAGGGGCCCTCGCTAAAGTGCACACTGCATACAACAGCATTTGTCACTTCTTGACTGACCTCCCATACCGCACTCACCACTGCCATTTCTATGAATCTGCTGCTTGCCTCTCTCTGGATGATCGCCTCACCCACAGGTCAGCTGTCTTCCTACATAAGGTAGCACTTGGCAGAGTACCCCATTGTATCACCTTCCTTTTCCCCAGGTCCACCAACAAGCTGGTAAGTCATTACTAGGACAAAGTCACTTTCTCACTCACCTTTAGGTGCACTACAGCACGGCAAAGAGCTCTTTCATACAGGGCATTAGGACTCTACAACCTCTTTCCTGTCTCCCTAATCCTTGGAATGTGTGTCCCGGCCTTCAGCACCAGTCTACACCAACTCCTGTTAGACAAAATGCACTGTAACTGTTTCCGAATTTGGCTCTGTAAGCCATGCCACATGTGTTTGTACTGCATATCTGTAGCATAACTTAACCTCTACCTATACAATGTCATTACTTTTGTTATACTGCAAAATGTTGTACCTGTTTGTGCTGTTGTAACTAGCCCATGCCCTTGCCTGGGCTAATTCATACTTTTTATTTTAACTGGTGGCTTATGGAAATGGGCTATCTAGCTTATCCTGCTATCCAGTATAATTATAATAATAAATTAAATGATTTTCAGCTTCTTTTAACTAATTAGGTGTCCATGCTAAGGATGGTACAGACAGAGCATGTTGCAGAGGTGTGTCACCTTTGGTGTCAGTGTGTTGGTGGTGGTTGTGGTGGTTAGTTGGACTAGGAGCCAATTGCCAGGTAGGCTCGAAGCAACACTGGCACAAACTGTGCAGGCAGGCACTCTCATGCCTTCCCAGCAGAATACTATGTGCTGCTGCTGCTACTACTGCTGCCGAACCCTTGGAGACTGAAAGGGAAGTAGAAGCAGTAGTAGAATTACAGGTGGGGGGGCCTGCAGGGGGCTTGGCCCTCATAGTTCTGTGGTTAGCCCTGATAGCTAAAGCACCACTAGCATTTACTTGAGAATGGTAGGGGGCTCTGTTTAAAAATAGGCCCCCCATAGCTATGTAGTAAGTCCTAATTGCTCATTCAAAACTGGTGGCTGCTTGGTCCTTTAGCAACATCTGGCAGCTCAGGGCATAGTCCTGCTGCGATGCAGCTTCTGGTGGCAAGTGGGAGTGAGAAAATGAGAAAAAATTTACGGAAACAGCAAGGGGTAATCTACCAGATCCTTTGAGGCCTGTGTTCTAGAATGGATTGAGTGGGGGTTCTTGAAATATTATATCCTTTGGTCCAGGTGACAGTTGTGGGGAAGGAAAACTTGTGCTGAATATGGACACCAGAGAGCCTCCCAAATTGAAAATCCTTTAAAAACAAACCCTTATGGAATCACCTTGTCTGTATAAAATACTCGCATCCCAGGAAAATCTCCCAACATCCTCGCATTACAAAGGGTGTTCCTCATTTGACTACTTAAAACCCCTCTATCCTACCTCGTAACTGCTCCACATTAGGAAGGACATCCCTCATTTTAACCCTCAAAACCTCCCTGTCTATACATCTCAACTGTTTCTGATTAGAAGGGTTGTCCCTCATGTTACCTGTCAGAACTGCTCTGTCCCTACCACTCAGCTGTCCACATGAGGAGGAGTGGCCCTCATTTTGCCACTCATTGCCCCCTGCCCATATCGATGAACATTTCCACTTTATGAGGGATGTCCCTCATTTTACCCCTGAGAACCCCTCTATCCGTACCTCTCATCTGCCCCATCATCAGGAGTGTTGTTACCGCTCAGTACCCATCCGCCCATGCCTCTGAATTGCCCCACATCATAAGTAATGTCCCTCTTTTCACCCTTCAGAATCCCTGTCAATACCACTTAACAGTCCCACATTAGGAGGGATGGTTCTCATTTTACCATTCTGTACCTCTTTATCCATAGGTCTGCGCTGTTCTACATTATGAAAAATGACCCTTATTTTACCTCTCAGAACCCCTCTGGTCATACTGTTTCAACTGCCACACATCACAGGGAATGTCTCTTGTTTTACCACTCAGAAGCTCTTTATCCCACATGGGATGGTCCAATATCACATTGTATACTGAGATTTTAAAACATAGAAAGTTCTACAAATCCTTGTTGTTCAAATCAACATCAGACTTTAAACACATGAAAACCCTGATTTCCATGTGTTCTGTACTTCTGTCACCATGATTTGACAGAGTGTTCCACATTTTGTCTTTTTCCCGCATCACGTCTCACATTCGGGTGACAAAAGATTAAGAGGTGTAGTATGTCTGAAACCATAACAAAATCAGAAGAAACCTACGCACACGCAAAGTACCCTCAAGTTTTTATCCATCCGTTCTCAGAAGCCTTTGACTGGTTCTTGGAATGCATTGCCTCAGTTGACTGACAGGAAAGGCCATCGAGAAAGCGCCTTATTATCCTGGAGGTTTTTCTGCCTCTTGAGTGCCTTGCCAAGAAAAAGATCTGGAGATCTTAAATGGTTGAGAAGGCCAGCATCTGGCTTTCTCTTTCCTTTTGTGTTTGGAGGAGGGTTCTGAAGCATGCAGACCTGGCTCTCTTCCCTGTAAGACTTCAGCAGTTATCGCTCCTTTAGCTGTCTTTTTAGCTGTCTTTCAAGCTCCCAGTTTACAGGAATTTAATCGGCACACAAAAAGGGACTAGGGTTGGGGTGGTGGTGTGGGCACAATGCAACTTTTACACCAACCTTAGACAGTTTGGCTTCTCTTAGCTGAGACTAAAATCAGTTAAAATAAACACATAAATCCATTTAGGAAAGGAAACATCTCTAAAAGGAGCCCAGTGAGCTGACATTTTATTTGAAGACTAGCTTGTAATTCTTGCAGTTCTGTGGCTCGCATATGAACTCTGCTGCTTCACTTACAACACAGTGCACTACTTCCAAATCAGTAGGATGGCTCAGATGTTTCCATGTTGCCAAATTCTCATGCTTCTGGCTTTGAGAACTAGCAGTTGCACCACGTAGGTTGGTCAGGGCAGCTGTCTTTATATTTTTTTTCATCGGCGTCAGTGGCTCAGTAGGAAGCCTGCTCACCTCTGGGGCCTGAAGAACTGGAGGTTGTGGATTCTAATCCCATACCAGGAAACTGGGCTAATACCTAATGCAAGACAGGTCAAAGCGAGATCCCTTCTGCCTATCTCTGGTAGCTGTCCAGGTAGAAGTTAAAGATCCCATGGAACTTATTGTAAGAGAAGGAGATTCTCCTTATGACTGGGCCAATATTCTCACATGACACCCCCCCCCCCCCCATGCACCTAGAAATGAGCTGTCCCAGCTCGGTTTGCCTTTTCTGGTCAAGGAATACAAGAATCAACAAGATATTTACTGCCTTTGCCACTTTGTCTAGGTGTCAGTTAGCCAGTTGCTAACGGATTATTGCATGTGGTGTGAATAATTCTCCCATGTAATTGGAAGTGCACTCTGTCCCCACTCATCTTTTCTCAGATTAGATGGGGGGGGGGGCTTTCATCACATGTGGATGATTGTTTTGAAAGGCGATATGATGCCAGGTACCAAAAGCATACCTGCCAGCTAGGGGTGAGTGAATACCTTATTTCGAATATTCAACAGAATATTCGTATTTGGAGCACAAAATATTAGGAAATTCTGTATTCATATTACTTATTTGTGTACCTGTGGGGGGAAGGAGTAGAAACACAGCCCCAACCTTCACCCTAGCCCAGTCATCTTAATACACATTCCCATTCCCCCACCTTCTGCGGCAAAGCTCAGTCCCATTATCCCCCACCCAAATTTCATAATATGATGAAGCACCCCCAGCTCGGTGAAGGCAACTGGGGCAACCCACCCTCCTCCACAGCCGGCCGTCTTCTTCTAAATGGAAGCGCTTCCGGGATCAGCTGTTTTACTATGCGAGTAAGCACAGGAGCACTTCCGGTCAGCAGCTGGCGTAGGAGGAGGGCAGGTTGTGCCTGTCACCTTCGCTGAGCCTGGGAGGGGCTTCATCATATTATGAAATTTGGGTGCTATGAGGGAGGAGGGTGGGAGATGGGGACTGCTGCCAGGCAGGTGAGATGACTTTGTTTAACAACAAAAAAGCGTGAGAAGACATGCAGATGGCTGTGGTGCCAGGTGGGTAGTTCCAGTCGCCCATTGTGGGATTTTTTTGTTAAACCATATCTAAACCTTAAATTGTGGCTGCTGGGGGAAGGAGGGTGGGAATGGTTTTCTTTGTAGAGAGTGGGGGATGGGGGATGTAGTTTGACAGACTAGGCTGTTTTTTTTTTTATTGTGTTAGTGTAGTATTTCCAGAATACAAATAGGCATGAATAGTGCCACTATTACTTATTCTTATGTAAATAATGAGTAGTGCATTATTCATGGTTTTCAGGAAGTAGTAGTCATTATTCGCACACCTCTACTGTCAAAACATCCTCTGTCAGCAGGGCATTCCCACTTTTTCCTGTGTTGTCCTGCATCTGGCTTTACAATTCAGAACATTCTGACTTGGAGCTGGAGCCATTGTTTCATTAAAATCATTTCTGTTGGTGCTTTGTGGACACAGCATAGGCCTGCTTTGCCCAGTTTTGGCCTAGCACCACCCATTTCTGGGCCTTGATTACTCTTTCCCCATGCACCCCGCTGGAACATTAGTGTCCAGAGGTCTGTAGCAGGAATGTTGGCAAAGTACACAAGAGGCTGTGTTCAACAAGCCATGGAAAATGTTAATAAAGATGAGACAGGAACATAATATACTTATACAAGTATTATGAATAATTATGAAATTGATAGGAATAATACTGTAAGCTGATTGGCTGAAGCAATCTTTAACCCATAATGATATCTCAGTATATCTTCTTGGTCCAAAACTGAGTACCAAGATCTGCCATTTCCTACATTTTGGGTCCATTTTATAATGGCAGTAATACACTGAAGGGCATTGTATATCATGGGATATTGTCACATCTTGGGAGTTTAAAAGCACTCAGCATTGCCTTATGCCTCAGAGAACTCCCAAGGCATGAGAATATTGCATGGTATACCACATCCTGTTATAAATTATTGCTTAAATGAATGAGTGCCTTTGACCACCAAGTGGTCTGCATGTTAAGCTACCATGCTTATCTTTTGGCTGCAGGAATTCCATATCATTGCCTTTAGACAGGACCAGAGAACGATGACAGCCCATCACAATGCCACTTGGTAGGCTGGGTTCGTTTGAGATCCCTGGCTGTGAACCAGACCCATTGTGAAGGTCAGGTACTTGACTCCCAGTGAAAAAAGGTGTAGCCCATCCAGCATTCGCCCACCCCTTGCCAGTGCACCAAGGAGTGGCACTTGCATTGGCCATGAAGGCAGCCACTTGTTGATGTTCCTGGAAGAAAGGGTAAAGACAGTGCTGTGTATCATGGTGGGTGTCAACAATAGAGAAAAACAGTTTTTTAGATATATCAGTGAAAAGGGGAAAAAAGTGGGGCATCGAATGGATAGTTATGGGGGGTATGGTGATAAAGGAGTATGAGTAAAAGGCTGCCAACCGGAATGACTACTTTTGCCCAGTATTCCAGGATAGTAAACAAAATGGTTTCGTGGTGGGAAGGTCTTGTCAGATGAACCTGATTTTTTTCTTTGACTGGGTGATCAAGGAAGTAGACAAGGGTCACGCTGTGGATCTGCTGTACTTTGACTTCAACAAGGCTTTTGATTTGGTACCGCACAAAAAGTTGCTGAAAAAGATGGAAGACTTGGTGTGACCGGGACATCCTGCCACTCTTGAGGACCGAACTTTTCTCAAATCTGTTACAACAGTTCTTCTGTTTCTTAACCTAATCTATCCTTTACAGTTTCTAGTCCATAAGATTGGCCACCTATGGGCACCCCATTCCCTTTCTTAACTATGCTATAGTGTCCTCTTTAATTTTCCTTTTCCCTCTCAGGTCCTCGTACAGGGAAGTTATTGTGGTGACCTCTGAGCTGATGTAAAACAATAGGCTGTGTTCCTCTTTGTTGAATTTAGTATGCAATAGCACTATGTCATAAAATACCTTGATGTGTATGCCTTATGTGTATGAAACCTGTAAATGTTGAAAATACCACGGTACTAGGTGTTTTGATAAAGGTAAAAGTTACTAGGGAACTGTATTATAAAAATTAAGTTACCAGGATAGAGATATCAGAACCCCCACCCACCCCCACTGTGTTATTTAAAATGCATGTAAATTACAGATTGTTTGAGAGGTCCTTGGCACCATAAATTCCTGCTTTAAGCTAAACCAGCCTAAAATGTCATGGTGATTTGCATATACAGCCCATAATGCTTTGCATTATGGGGGTATGAGTGATGTTGTGTTTCTTTGAAACTTGGCTTTATTGCCAATGCCCTTTGGGGTAACACTTGCTTCAGTGCTTTTGCACTGAGGTTTTTTTGTCTTTAGCTCGTTTTTGTGTTTTTCTTTTTTTAGCTCCCTATCTCCCAAACACACAAGACCAACATAGGGAATGAAATAATTTTCACTAAAGAGAGAGATCTGTAGATCAGTGGGTCTGTATGTGCTAATGCAGAGGAAGGACATGCATAGTCTGTTGCTGCAAACTGATGTATTGAAGAATTGATATGCCATTGCTTAAGGTTATGTGTTTTAAATAAACATCACACAAAGATTGTGTGTTGAACCTGAAGTTCTGTGTCTGGTCCATCTGTTATCCCAGAATCCCTCCACACTTGGGTGTGGCTAAAACTGTAGTGAACTGGATGGGTAGTTGGCCAGAAGGGATGCAGCAGAGAGTGGTGGTCAATGGGGTTCAATCAGAGGAAAGGGAGATTACTAGCGAGCTTCCACAGGGATTTGTTCTGGGTCTGGTCCGCTTCAACATGTTCATTAGTGACACTGGTGAGGGAATCCGGGGCTGGCTGTATCTCTTCACAGATGACACAAAACTATGTGGAAGGGTGGATACTGATGAGAGAATAAACGATATGCAGAGAGCTCTACAAAGATTAGAGGGGTGGTCCAAGGTCTGGCAGTTAAAATTCAATGCCAGAAAGTGCAAGGTAATGCTCCTAGGGAAAAGGAAATCCAGCACGGAGTACCGAATGGGTGGGGTGAGACTTAGTGCTACGGAAGAGGAACAGGGTCTAGGAGTTATCAGTAACTCCCTTAAACAAACAAGCCAGTGCAACAAGGCCTATAGCAAGGCTAGCAGGATGCTAGGATGTATCAGGAGGGGTACTGATAGCAGAAGAAAAGAGGCAACACTTCCCCTATACAGATCCCTGGTAAGGCCTCACCTAGAGTACTGCATCCAGTTCTGGAGCCCTCACCTCAGACAGGACAGGGATGGGTTGGAAACAGTGCAGTACAGAGCAACAAACATGATTCAGGGCCAGCAGGGCAGATCATATGAGGAGCACCTCAAGGCACTAAATATGTACTCACTGAAAACCAGAAGGAGAGGAGAGATATGATAGAGACCTTCAAGTTCCTTAAAGGAATTAACGGTAATCTACGGGGAATTATTTACCCTGAATACCAACTTGAGGTCACATGGTCATGAGATGGAAATTAACAGGAGGGAGGTTCAGGAGAGATGTGAGGAAGTACTTCTTTACGGAAAGGGTGGTGGAACCTTGAAACAGTCTACTGGCTGAGATGGTGCGTGCAAACCTAGTCAGGGGATTCAAGCAGGCATGGGATAGAATGAAGGGAATAGTGGTTGCCCGGTGTGACAAGACCAGGGAGGAGAATGGGGATAGGATGGGGAGGGTTAGTACCATGGAAGGGCAGTAGGTTCCAGGGAAGGTTCCATGAATTATGGGAAATATGGGCAGACTGGATGGACCTCTGGTATTTTTTTTTTTGCTATCATGGTCTATGTTTCTGTGTAAAAACAGAATGTCTCCGAACATCACACAAGAGGACCCAGAGAAAAAACACGTAAGAAAAAGAATGAAAAAGACTAAGGGAACTACTGCCATGGATTGTAACACTAGCAAGTTGTTTCCAGGTAGCTTAACCAAGGGTTGAGTGAATTTGGTCATCGGAACCTTCAGCATGGCCAGGCAGTCTCTTTTTAAATAACATTTGGTGCTAGCTCTATGGCACCGAGTGGGAGGGGACTGCTTGGCATGCTGGTGAACTGGGTCCATGCCCTGAGTCCGGTTACCAGATGTGGTGGTCAACAGAGATGGCTCAAACATCTGATGGGGATGTTTTCCTCCAGGAAGGTTATATACTCCACTACATGGCTGCCTCCCAGCATTGGTGGGGCAGCATGTGGAGTCATAGTAGGTGAGTGGGCTGCAGAGGATGCTTTGTGTTTGGAGGGAGGTCTCGCTGTTAGGGCCCTCAGTTTAGGGTGATGGGACAGATATGAACATAATTTTGTTGGCAGAAAAAGAACGTAAGGCTCTTCCAGTGAATCTGAATGAATCAGGTGAAAATGACACCCCCCAATTTTGTATAGTGCTGACTAGTTCTGCCTATATCAATGGGTCTGTTCTCCACTGGGTCCTCCTCCAACATCCTAGACCATCCCCCCTATAGCATTTAATGCTATTCCTGCACATTTGGGATTGGTTTTAGATTTAATAGTTCCCCAAGCAGCAATAACAGGGGTACCCTTTCACTGCCCCCACCACCCCTCTCCTCCCTTCTGCTACACCCTACATCCAAAAAGTGGTACAAATTCTATGACTGGGGGTGACAACAATATTGTATTTTAAATTAACACTTTTTTTCATTTCAAGCTGATGCCTCCTTACACTTTTTCCTTTAGTGTGCCCCTTGTGTGATGGCATCCTAAGCAGCTGTTTTTATTTTGCTTGTGCCTCACACTACCTCTGTCCAAGTAAGCCCTTCCATGTGGAGACCCCTGTTAGGGATATTACAAACCAAGCCAGGGGACAGTGTGGACTTCTCAAAGATCTTGAAAGAAGGGAGCATGGGGACATAGTACCACAGCAGGAATCGGCTGATAGCAAGCCTGAAAGAATGACACAGGGAAAGAAATGGAATGTAGAGAAAATCAGCTTATAATATATAATCTTGTTCTGTCACCGCCATCTGCTTTAAATGAACTAATGAACAGGCTAGGGGACTTCAGACTGGAAGGGTGTGGTTTCCATTCCTATCTGTAGTAGCTGGAGGAGTGGACTGCTTTACCTTGACACGAGCCTTAATGAGAGCAAGTGATAAAAGTGGCTGTGTGTTAAGGGTCAGGACTCGCAGAAAGGTTTCTTAACTTAGGCTTGACCAATGGAATCAGACCGCAACCCTATGGCATCCAATAAAGGATTGGACACATCTTATCGGGCTAGTTATATACTGGTCAGACCTTATTGTTAATCAGTAGCTTACAGACAAGGGATTCAAGAAGCAGCAAAAGAAGAAAGAAAGAAGAAAGAATTAGCAGTTTTGCTAAACTGCATGCTGATCCGGAATGCTGGACAGCAGTTCCTAAACTTTTGGTCAGAGGGTTTGAGGTGAGCCCAACCAGTTATGTGATGCAAGACTGCCCCCCCCCCCCAAAAAAAAAAAGCTGATTAGAAACCCATTTGAATGGATATCATCAGGTTTCAATGGCACTGCAGTCAAAAGAAAACTTTGTCATTTGACTCTGTTACTGAGGGTATTTACATGAAAACACAAGCATTGACTGTCACAGTTCATCTTCAGCTGAGGCTTATTCTGGAGCAGAAGTCATAATGTCCTGCTTGGAGCACCTTAGTTATTTCCATAGCAACAGACAGTGATGTGACTCAGCTGTAAATGAACTGTAAGGGACAAAGTTTCAGTTTTCATGTCTTCAAATTGGGGAAGGGGAGGGAAGAATTACGGAAAACATCAGAAAGCATGCCTTCACACAGAGGGCAGGTAACACATGGAAGAGCCTACCCCAGGAGGTTGTGGGAACTAGCAATGTTCAGTCTTTGAAAGCAGGACTGGACAGATTCCTGAGGAAAAAAGGCATTGAGGGTTACACAGCATGAGAAGGGGTAACATTCTGGTTGTGAATGCTTGCTCTTTTTGTACTCGCAGAGGTCGCATGTCAGTTGGACATACAGCTTTCTCTTGGAGACTCCCACCTCTTCGGAACTCTGCTCACTCCTCTTCATTAGTCCGCTACCTCATGCTGGCCCATAAATAAAAAAATCCGGGATCTATTCTGTATCATGCTACCTGTGCCTGATCCGCTCCCTCTGAACTGACTGCCCAATGGCCACATCGATCAGTGTTGCCTATCTACTCCCCTCCCAATTGGCTATTCGGATCCTCCTCCCCTTTTGCTTTGCTCCTGATTTCCTCTTTCATGCTGCCCTGTCACTGCCATCTACCTGATCTAGTTATTTTACTGCCGCTATTATTTATTACGTACTACTGTTTTGCATGACTGTTTTATGGATTGCTGCATATTGACTACTGTTTGACTGCTGATTATTTGTTTGTGATTACTGTTATTTAGCGTTGCAATTGTCTGCCAGGAAGGTACATAGGTACTGTTTTTTTATTTTCACTCTTTGTAAATTTAGAGCACATAACATCAATAGGTACATAAAACCCGTAGAATCAACAGATATAATAAATAACCTTAAATATATAAATACATAAAATTGCTCCGCAAAGGAAAACTAAAAGCCTGCAGTCTGAGAGCCTAATACATCTCCTTCAGGTCACACCTGAAAATGGGTACTCACAGATCTGTGTGCCTTTCCTGGCCAAAACTTTAAATAAATAACATTAAGCTTGGATGTGCATTCATGCTCAGATTGAGTATAGTCACTGCCGTGTGGCAGAAGGAACGGACAAGATGGACACTCAGTCCCTTCCACCACCACACACTGTTCCTACATATATAGATGGGGGATAGATAATATATATATATATATATATATATATATATATATATAGTATCTAATATGTAGGAAAAAAATCGCTGGAAAACCATCTTCTAAAGTCCACCAGTCCCGCACGTTGCTCTACAATAATAAGAAAGTAGTTTATTGCAAAGTTGTGTGACTCAGAGGTCAAAAATATATATTTGCTTTAGTATATGGTTATCCCTTGTTGTGCATGAAGTTTGACAGTTCAAAATCCTTCTTGTGCACATTCAAAGTGATTGTGCATTTTCTAAAGTGTTGTGCATGTTCAAAACAACACCATGCATTTGCGCAGTGCTTTAACTCCATTGGGTGGCAGCGCAGCAGTGAGTAAGGACATTTTTTTACTATGACGATATACAATAAAAAATAGGAAATGGACATCCATATATAGCTTGGCATGTGTTTTCTTCCAAGGGTTGAGCGGACACCTCTAAAGTGATCTAACAATCGGGTGTAGTTGCCACAATTTGTGACATAATGGGTGCTGCTTGTATTACAAAGGTGACACCTGCCTCACTTTTTTGAAGCAAGCTTCTGCAAATGACGGACACTATTGTAAAATTAATTCATTTATTTTATTGACGAGGTAAGTACACTGGGCCAACAGGCCCTTTTACAAGCACGACCCGGGACACGAAGCATTTACACATAAATCAACTTAACTCAAACATTTACACATAAATCAGCTTAATAATTATTAAAAACAGTCACAGGTAAAAATGTGGGAGCCATTGAAAATAAAACTCCAGTGTTCTGCACCTCTTAAAGGATGCTGAAAAATAGCCCCCTGCATCAGTGTCCTCCTTTCTGAAAATCCAGCCCAGTTTCATTGAAATGGTTAACTTTTAAACTGTTAGGGCTAAAAATATATATATATATATATATATTTTTTTTTTTAAATGAAAGCTTAGAGTTTGGCCAACATAGACTAGATCTAGCTAGTTAATTTGTATGCACTCATATATTAGGGTTGAGTAAACCTTTCTATGTTAAACCCCCAATTTTGTGCCTTAATAACTCTGCCCCCGTTCAGTCCATTTGTCCACAATTTGGTAGACATGGAGTCTTGACCAGGGTCTTGGGAGCCTGAACATTTTGGAACAGTTGGTCGGGGGGGATTACAGAGGTGCAAAATCCTTAAAATTCGGCCAAAATTAAGAGATTTGTTTGCTCACCTGTAACTAGAAAACGTTTTTTTTCTTCATGCCTGAAGCTTACAGGTTTGATAGAGTCTGACACAAGGTAAGTGCTTTCACAGGTTTGAGGTTTTTAACTTACATAGTTTTTAAAATATAAGTTAACAACTGATGTTTTCTAAGTGTGCTCTAAGTTCAAAAATGAATGTGTAAGGATAGCTGGATTTTTGCATTAGCAGTTCGAGTGAAAGTGAAACTGCTGTCATCAGTCATCTATTGAAAGCAGTTTGAGGGAAATCGAAAGTGTTTTCATTGAAAGCGATTTCCTTCACACTGCTTCCATCAGACGGCTGACAAAAACAGTGTGAAGGAAGTCACTTTCACTCACACTGCCAATGCACAACCCTCCCCCCCAGAACACCTCCCTGTTGCTGTTACAATTACTGGATGGTGGGTGCCCAGTCCCACTGCTGGTAAGATTACTAGACAGCAGGTGCTCAGTTCTACCGCTGGTATCAATGCACTTTTTAAAAAGTAGAAATGGTCAGTGGTGCCCAGTCTCACAGACTTTACAAATAAAAAGACCGGGGTGCCCATCCCCAGTACTGCTGTAAACAGCCCCCCATCCTCTCCTGTTCTTGGCTCGCCACCCACCCACACATAGCTGATGACACTGGGAAGCCTACCCCCCCACCAGGTGCCTCCGAAGACTCTAACAACACTGGGGTGCCTGATCCCCAGTGTCAGTACCTCTAAAAATAAGAAAAGTGTCCTTCAATGATACTAACATCCTAACATACTAATTGCCAGCAGATTAGGCCTTCCAGTCTCTCGCGTCTGCTTGAATCTCAGATCCCATGTTGGGAACCGAAGCCACCCCCCCCCCTTGTGTTCTGATACATCCCCTTTCTGTATCTGTCCCACCCTCTCTTGAAGCCCTCCACCGTGGAAATCTGGACCAGCTCGCCAGACAGCGCGTTCCAAGGATCCACTACCCTCTCAGTGAAAAACCTCCTCCTCTTTCCTCCCTCATCCTTCCACCTTCCAACTTCAAACCATGCCCTCTGGTGATACCTCCCTCCTTTAGTCTAAAGATCCCCTCCGTGTTTACCCTATATATTCCCTTGAGGTACTTGAAGACCTCGATCATGTCCCCCCGTCTCTCCTCTCCTCTCCTCCAATGAAAACAGGCCAAACTCCTCAAGTCTGTCCTCATATGTCAACTCCTCTAGTCCTCAAATCATCCTTGTAGCCCTCCTCTGTTCCCTCCTCCAGGAGCTGTATGTCCCTCTTCAAGTGCAGTCTCCATGGTGTTGTTATTATTTTTTTTTTGTTCTTCACTCAGTATTTTCTGCTCCCATCACATGGGTCTGTCTGATGGCACCCCTCCAGCCATGTCACTGACCTTCTCATGGACCTACTGGTTATGCACCACTTGCCTATGACCTTTGTTTGGTAGGAAGGCCAGCTGTGTTTGTGGTATGAGAGTCTGGGGGGCCGTCATGTAGCAGCCCAGTGTTTTCCTCTGGAATTTTCTCCCCTATGGGCTGGAGCATCAGAACATGTGCACTGGCACGTCACTTGTGTGCAGTCCCACTGCACTGCTGCCAGGCCTCTGCCAGGTGGCAGTCTCTGCAGTGGGAGCTGGTGTCCTCCCTCCCTGAGGAAGGAGAGCTGCCATCGGAAATTTGATCCTCTTTCATGCTGCCAGCCCACTGAGCAACCCTGCTCGTTCCCAGACTCAGGTCACCATCATGGGGGAGGAGTGCAAAGGCGCAACTGCTCCTTCACTGGGCCAGTCTCATTCTTTTTTTTTTTTAACCAAAAAAAAAGAAAACAGTTCCTTGTCCATCTCTAACCCCCCACCCCACCTACCTCACCTGATCCCCCCACCAGCATCCCACACCCCTACACCATCACTCCCTACAAAGAGTCCCTTAGCATAGATCCGCTAGTGAAAATTATATCCTCCTCCCTGAAGCGTGACTGCAGACTGAGGAAACAAGACATGTGTCATCAATGTATTTTCAATGAGTTTTGAACTTTTACTCATAACTTTGCCATTTCTAACCAGTTTGCACCAAATCTTCATCATTTCCTGTTTGGGACCCAGCCTCACGAACTTTACAGTGCTGTACAGGGGCTGAACAGTATTTACCAAACACCACGAACAGTAGGGCTCCCAAATATAGGGCACTATTCATATTTGGGAAAGAGTATTCAGCCGCCTACAAAATAAAAAGAAAAAAGTAACAGCCCCCCACCCTCCTCCCACAGTCCAAAACCAAGTAAAATATAAACCCATCCCCACGCCTATCAAAGACCAATGCCACCTTCTGCCCCACCAGCACCCACAATTTGCTCAAAAAATCTTCTCTTTCTTTATTTACCTTCCATTCTGATGATTTTGCATTCTTTTTTTAGACTATTATCTCTGTGATAAAAGTGCATTTCTACCACATCTTCCTCTTCTGCTCCAATCCTCCTCTCATTCTTGGACCTATTCACATACAATGCTTTTCTTTCCCTAATCCAGTCCTGTCTAATTCTATTTCTTCTTGTTGCTTGACCATTACTTCCACTATTTTTTCTCTCATGAACCACTATTTCTTCTGGCACTGGTTTTTATTTATTTTTTTTTATTTATTGAAATGTTTTACCAGGAAGGGACGCTGAGCAACAAGTTGCTCATCTCCCTGTACGACCTGGGGGGTAGGGGAACATGAGGATAGTTTACAGAGATTTGGTACACACTATAAATTTACAGTAGATTACATTCAAATAATTTGAGCAGACTGTACAGGGGCAATAAATTAGTGGGATGCTAACAGTTTTGAACTAGATACTACGCCAACACTTTTGAACTAGACAGACACAACAACACAAAACAATATTTAGGCACACACTAAATGACACATAACTGTGTAGCTAGAAAATGCCTGAATAGAATTGTTGTAGTTTGATCTAGGGAAGTTAGTGAGGAGTAAACACAGGCAGAACAGATTGGCTGAGGTATAACAGAAGTGCAAGTAAACTACAAGTGCATTAGAAATTAGGGGTCAGCCATAGCTAGGGCTACATAAAGGGGAGAAGGGAAGGTGAGAGGTAGGTATGTCAGTAGGCAGAGAAGCGGGGGGGGGGGGTAGAAGAAGATGGAAGGAGGAGGTGAAGGAAGATGTAGGAGGAGAAAGGTCTGCTGGGGCCTGACCCCTTCCCCAGTATGCTGAGAACCCTGCCTGCACAAGGCAGGGGTCAAGCACGACAGGAAGAGAGCAGGTTGTGGCAGTGAGAGGTAGAGAGAAGGAAGCAGGTTGTAGGCAGCAAGGGGGAATAGGCTTCGGAAGACCAGAAGAGAGGGTGAAGGTGAGAGAGAAGAGAGGCTGAATCCCAGCCCTTTAGGATGCGGAGACATAGAGGGAAGAGTTGGGTTAATGGTGTAAGATAGGGTAGGGACAGACCCCTTGGTACAACTTTGGATGATTGAGAAATCACAGTAAGAGAACAATGGAAGGTCTGAAGGGAGAGAATCGAGGGAAGGGAAGGGAAGGAATGCCGTTTTTTAGGTGGGTGGGAGGTGGAGCTGCAGTGGGGGCATTGCATGGGTACTGAAGAGGGGTAGGGTTTGTCAGGGGCTTAGAGGGGGAGTTAGGGAAGGTCATAGCAGGAACAGCTAGGTGCAAGGAAGTTTTTGAGGACAGAGCTGATGGAGCAGTAGCAGGATGAGTGATGAATTGGGGGGGGGGATTTCACATTTTTAGGAGGTGGTGAGAGTAATTGAATTGGCTAATGAGGGTGGCTCTGTGGGGGACCACCAGAGTACGGGAGTCAGATGATCTAAGGGAGTGAGAGGGAGTAGGGGGGTGTTATAAATGAGGAGGAGAGGTAGGCAGGGAGTTCACCCAGCCAGTGCTTGGAGGTGAACTTAGCACAGTGGGAGAGTCGTCTGTTTGTAAGAGAGGGGAAGGAAAGGGCATGATAGAGATCACAGTGGTGGGTGCGAGAGGGAGCATCAAGGGCAAAACGGCAGAAGGAACTGAAGAGGGTATCCAGTTTGGCAGGGGAGGACTTGGGAGCAGCACTGTAGACTACATCACAGTAGTTGAAGATGGGCAGAATCATCTTCTGAACAAGTTCATGCCAAATCGTAGCGGGGATACAACTACGGTTCCTGAACAGGGCACCAAGCTTGGGGCACAATTCTTTTTGGATGGTGTCAATATGTCTGGAGAAGTTTAGGTGTTGATCCAGACAAACTCCAAGGTATTTGAAGGAGGATGTGTCCTCAAGTAAAGTCCCATCAAAGGTGTGGAAAGTGGGAAGGGAGGGAAGCCTAGAGTCTCTGCCTTGTGCCAAAGGTCATGGAGCCAGTCTTCTTGGCACTGAGAAAAAGTTGATGGTTAGCAAACCGGAGATGAAGCATGTCGAAGTCTTGCTGCAAGTTGGATGTGACCTCAGCTGGGCAAGAGCCAGATGCATACAGGACTGTATTGTCAGTATACATGTGTATGACAGTGACGGAGGAGCAGACAGATGGAAGATTGTTTAGAAAGATGGACAATAATAGAGGCCCTAGCACTGAGCCCTGAGGGACTCCGGTATTAATTGAGAGGGGAGGGAAAATGACATGACTGACCTGACTGAATGGGTTCTACCAGTGAGGTAGGCCTTGAACCAGCTAGTAGCTGAAGGAGATAGGTCAGCTGTTGAGAGGGAGTCAAGGAGAAGGGAGTGGGAAACAGTGTTGAAAGCCTTAACAAGGTCGACAAAGATGGCTGAGGTGATTTGACCATTGTTCCCCCCGGTAAGGATAGAGTCAGTGAACCGAAGTAGGGAGGTAGCGGCGGAGTGATTTTTCCTGATGTCAGATTGGAAAGGGGAGAAGTAGGAGGTGTCAGTTAGAAATGAGGTAAGCTAGGAGAGGACAAGATGTTCTTGTAATTTAGCAAGGGTAGGGAGGAGAGAGATAAGGTGGTGATTTCCAAGGGAAGATGGGTCACCACCTTTGGGAAGAGGGAGGACCACAGCATGGTTCCATGGGGTAGGGACCAAGACAGTAGAAAATGAGATGTTTAGAATTAGAGAAAGTGGGTAGGCAATGGCTGGGGCAGAAAGAGAGATTCTGACTTTCTTAAAGTTGCTGCTGTTACCTCACACCTTACAAACCCCTCAGTTTTCCCTTTATGTCTTACTATCACCTGATTTCCAACCTTCTCTTCCTGAGTATATTATTTGAAAATGTTTTTCATCTTTGTCGTTGTAGCCGCCTTTCTTTCAGTAATATCCTTGACCTTTATCAGTTGTGTTTTTGCTTGCCATAGTAGTGAACGTGCTGTTCTTAGAGTGGTTAAAGAGCAGCTTCCGAGTAACCATCACTTAAACATATAACCTGGCCAGGAGTTGATATCTGTAAATCTTTCTTTTGGTTACTTCCATTTAAAAAAGTTATGTCCCTTGAATTTTATTCCCAGACCTCGCTGGCAAAAATGGAGTTACTTCCTCAACCTATAATAGGCACGCTGGCACACGCAGTCCTGCTTTTTAGGTGTCAATACTTTGAACGCATACGTAGCGACTTCCATTGACTTGAATGGGGTGATTTTTCTATATTGTTTACTTATTTATTGATTTTTTAAGAAATCAGTGACTGCCTCACTAACGGGGTCCCTGTTAGTCGAGCGTCACTTTTATTTCTTAAAATCCCAACATTAAATAGGTATAAAACTTTTAGAAAATCACTTCCATTCAAGTTGTTGGTGTGCAATACAGCCTTTGTTTAGTGACATCACAAAACAGGCTGCGTACAGCGTAAAGTGTATTGTGTGTTGAAGGAAGTTGCTCCATTTTTGCCAGCTAGATCTGGGAATAAAATTATGAGGGACATAACTTTTAAATGGAAGTAACCAAAAGAAAGATTTATAGAAATCAACTCCTGGCTCTTGGTTTCAGTCTTCTCCCTTTAACCACTCTTGTGTTGTTTCTGGTAATAAATGTTCCTCTTCCTCCAGTCAGCTACCTTGCGGTGTTCGGAAAGGCTTGATAGTTGGCGCATTTCTTTTCTCAGTCTATGTAGTGCCTCTTGGCCATCTAATAATCCACATGCAATGTTGTGTATTCCATTTGTGTTAATGACCCTCAACTCTATATTTCCTTTTATTCTTTTTAAAATTCCTCTTTATCTCCTTGACTTGACTTTATTAACTCTTGGCTACAACTAACTTCTTTTAACCCAGTGTCTCCAGAACTGAAGTTCCTCTTTTGGGTAAACCTAGTGTCTTCAAGAGTATCTCTACTACCTCTTTCTCTTTAATATATGGTCAGGAACTTGGTTGTTCTCGCTGGTCCTAAACTCACTTTCAAAACTCACATCTCCCTTTTCAATAAAATGGCCTGCTTCCGCCTCTGCAATGCTGCACATATTTGCCACCGCCTGGATACTACTACTGCTAGAAGTCCTCCTTGCCTTTGTCTTCTCATCTTAATTATTGCATTTTTTTCTTACTGGTCTTCCAAAACCTCTACTTAAAAAGCTTTAGTATGTGTAAAATGCTGATGGGGGTGTAGCCAGAAATTTCTGTTTTGTACACAGTCTCCAAATGTTACCCCCCCCATTAAAAAATGTACACATCCTCTCCAAATGGTACCCCCTTCCAAACAAGTCAGATTGCTGTCAGATGATTCCTCTAATCTCTAAAGATGTTATACACATATCTGTCTCCTAAACAACAGAAGTTTAAACAGAGACACTCCTCAGTGGCCTACACTAACCCAAATACTACAGATTAGAATGAAAATGTTAACAGAAAGGCATATGGTTTGTGACAGGCACTGAACAAAATTGTTCTCAAATGTGTGCAGTGAGTATGCCTGCCTACACCCTTGCTGATTGTCTCCTAATATGTACCATAAAATCCGAGTATATCACCAAAGCCCACGCCAACTTCTTGTTTTTGCCATATTCAATACACGCTTGCCCTTACTGTTTTTTAAATTCTTCGAGAGCGTGCCCCTCACAGTGGTATAGTTGAGGTTTTGAATTAATCCTGTACATATCTACTGTGTAAGTCCTGTGCTCTCCCAGGTTTTGCCTGAAAATAGGCATTGTATGTCTACTGCACTTACCTGCTTAACCATATATAATTAAAGAAATAAATATGTGTAGGTAGAGATAGATAGATAGACAGACAGACAATGTCCTCTCTGATTTACTCTCTCCTTACTCTCTTGCCCGCTTTCTTAGTTCCTCTTCAGCCCTCCCATCTCTCACCATTCCCAGTCTCCCATGCCCATTTTAGGGGTCATTCCTTTAACTGCTCTGCTCCACATGTCTGGAATAAACGCACTCTCTTCATATCTGAAAAATGTATTCTACTCAGCTTTCTAATTTGCACATCATCTCATTCTTTTTCTCTCCTTTTTTGTCTCGCATATCATAAATGTCTCTGTTTTGGCCAGCAGTAATAGTAACCATTTGTTTACTTTTTATATGCACCTAAATGTTTACTGCATTTGAACAAATATACACTCTTAATTTTGTATTGTCAGTATTGTGATTTTACAGATTTTGTGTATCTGTAGCCTTCATTTATTGAAGTCTATTTCTGCTTTTAATTTGTTCTTTTTACTTTGTAAGGCATTTTGTGAAATAAAAGGTACAATACAAAGTGAAACTGTATTGTAATATGGTATTTATTTACTGCGTTATTTAAACTGTGGTGACCAGGATAGGTGCACTGAGCCCAAGCTCATTTTCAAGTGCGACCGGGGGGAAGGGAGAGTGCCAAATACAGGTGCATGTACACGAACAAGAAATAATCACAATACAAGAAATGAATTCCAGAGAAAGGAAAAAAAAACAATATAAAGTTAACAAAGTGCAATATTCAGTTGTATGATGGGAAGGGCTCCACTGTGCATTCTTGTGACAGCGCTGTTCTGTCATGATATCATCGTGGACGATGGTTAGCGGATTGTGTAAGGATGTCACAAGTCTCACCTTGCCTCTAATGAAATCAGCATTGGAAGGTGCTCAGCTGTGCCTGTCACAGTCCTCTCTCACTGTGATGTCATCATGAGAAGAGACAGCTGTGTAACATAGCCCTCTACCACTGTGATTACAGGGGATAGGCTTAGCTGTGCAATCCTGTCACAGCTGTCTCCCACTATGATGTCATCATGGTTGGGGGTGAGAGAAGGTGTCCAGAGGCAAATTCAGTTCTGCTTTGATTCTGGGCCCCTTTTCTTTGGTTCAGCTTTGTGAAATCAGTCTCATACTTCGGTTCACAATGTAATAACTGTCATGGAGGAAAATCAGACTAGAAATAGGGAGGTTTGATACCCCCTCCCCACCCCAGTCATTTCCTGACCTCCACCCATCTTCCACATCCTGTACATTTCAAATAAAAATGCTGGTTTCTGGTGCCAGGAGCAAATGACGTGTTTTTTAGAAGATACTCTCTTGCCTAGTCCAACTCCCCCCCCCTTCATAATATGTATGTTTGAAACTGAGCATCACCTCCTGACCTACAATGTTTGAGGAGCCAGTAGTCTATGCTGATACCACATGCCTTTGCCCTGCAATGCGCCCACTGCCTTTTTCTAACAGTCCGCTGACTGTATAAGTGGGAGGAACCACTGGGGAGGAGGGAGGGGTTGCAGTAGCCTACATCGCTGATGTCACTAGGTAGACTGAGTGGGTCAGTCTGTGTGGTGGCATGCCTGTGAAAGCCCCTGTACCAGCCTACCAATTTAGACAGCGCTCTCACCATTTGTTTCTTCTCTAGAAATTTTTTTAAACTATAGTCCTACCCCTACCTGAAGGTAGAGCCAACCTCTCCAGAGTGTGCCACTCTAAAAAGTGAAAGTGCATGTGTGTGTGCATGCTTTCGTGTGTGTGTGTGTGTGTGTGTGTGTGTGTGTGTCTGTGTGTGTCTGTGCACGCTTGTCATGCATGTTGTTTGCCATATGAAACTTGCCAGTCTGGAGAATGTCGCTGGCACTTTAAAGGTTAAACATCCTAGCTTGTTTAGTATTCATCTCCTACCCAAGCCTTTTGATGGGAGAAAAAGACAAAATTTTACAATTTGCCTTCTTTTCTTCAAGTGATGGAGGGAAAGTGAGTGAAGATTATAGGCCTGGGAGAGGAGGCCCTCTGTAATGGGGGGAGAAGCAGTGACATGATGGGCGACTAATGGCAATAATTGAGCCCGGTTTTGACAGGGCCTGTATCATGCCTCAGGAAGAAGTGCGTGTTTAAAGGGAGGAATTTACACAAAATTATACTGTGCGGTCTTGAAGCCAGCAGTTTTTCCCTTCACTCGTCCAGGCGTCCTGACTGCGATTCCCTCAATCAAAACGGAGTTCAGCGAACAGGCAGAGAAACAAATCGTTTTAGCCTGTGTCAGGTAGATAGTTGTTAAACAGAGTTTTGTTTTCATTTTACTCCCTGTCCCTTAGATGGTGGGGAGGGGCTAACAGTCTGGTAAAATATCAACGACCATTTGTCACTGCAGCGTTTGAAGCCCTGTTTGAGAGAGGTACAGTAAGAACTGGGGGTAAACACTGTAACAGCGGGAATAAACAATGGAACAATGAGGGCACACAGTAGCAGTGCATGTGAGGGCCATACTCTTGGTTATAACAGTGTAACAGTGTCTCATCATATGTTGTTAGGGCGAGAAATGGTGAATGGAAGGCGATTCCATGCCCCTATTAATGAATTATAAATAGTCTAAATCTCTAATATACTAAATTTATTTTATGCTGTTATGTTTAGAACTAGGGATGGGGTTCAGATTCTGATCTGGATCTCCAAGAATTTGACCCCGATGATATGACTCAAGCCAGGCCCGCTGTGGGGAAAGGGGGTTCCGGAGCGGACTCAGAACTGGAACATACGGAACATTCCATTTGTTTTTTCAGTTCTTCCTCCTGCATCCCTCTTATGGTTACAGGACATCTCACATTCAAGTGAATTGATTGGCTGAATTGGCTAGGATGATGTATAATTATTTAAATAATTGTCTTAATGTCCTCCTTACCCACCAGATTGTCTTTGCAGCAGGGACTCGGAGTGCAGTTGTGTTCCAGTGCTGATGAGGGCCCTGCTTAGATCACTAGGTTGCAGGTGCTGTGCCACTGAAACATGTTCACACATGAGGCCTCACTCTTTACAGGGCATAGTTCACCAGTGACATGAGTGTGCAGGTCTCAGCTTAGTCGCCCATACACTGTAGTTCACATCTTCATATGGTACCACCAGAGTGCAAAGCTGGTCTCCTATAAGAGCCTCTAAAGTTCGAAGAAAAACTTTGAAAAATGTAACATTCTGACAGACTTTAACTGATAATTCAGATATTTCCTATTACTTGTATATCACCATTGGAGATACAAATGGCAAGATAACAAAGTGATATATTTTTAGCCAACCTCAATCTATTGTGATATCTTGTTAGTGTAGTCACAATTGCTATCCTGAATGCTAGTATCATCAGAATGGAGTGCTGAACCAATCATACAACAGCTTTCACAATGCTGATGACATCATAGTTGCCTGCTGCAGCACTGAAACTGCCATCTGAAATCAAAGAGAGCAGTGAAATCTTCAAGCAAACAGCAGATGTAAGGTTAAAAGGAAGTGTCCGTATTCACAGGCCCCACACCTGAGTGTGCGCCGCCCCGCCTCCAGCTGCCAATTAGCATTTTCACAAAGAGTTTGTAATTTTTTACTTACTGGCTATTATGAGGTTTAAGTTTGATATGGTTGCTCCTGCCATCCTTCCTATCAGCATTCTGAGTACAGCGCCACTGGCGGTGCATCCCATAATCTCCCACGGCTGTCCCAAGGTTGATGTCAGAGCCTGGGAGCAGCCGTGGGAATGTGTATAGACAAGGCCCCTGAAATTCTGCGATTCTACAGTTGCGGAATTTTCTGCAGAATTTGCATCATGCCACAGAATGTATATAGTGCCTCAGAATTCACTGATTTTGGTGAATTTCTATTCAGATATACTGTTTTTCCATAGTGCCAGGCTTTCTTTCCCATCTTGTTTATCCTGCAGCCCCTCCTCTTTGCTCGGCTTATGATGTCATTGATGACATCACATCATATTTAACCAATGGCATAACTGCATTCTGCCAGAGAAATGGATACATCATGCCACAGAAATCAGAAAATGTGGCCGCAGAAACCAAGGGGCCCTGCCACAGAAATCAGAAAGTTCTGCCGCAGAGCACTAGGCGCCCTGTGTATAGACACATTCCTATAGATAGAGCTATTAATAGCTCTGTTTTATGATTTACAGGTCCTGGTGCTATACCAAGACCAAGCGTAGACTAACAGTTGACCAGATAAAATATAAACCTCACAAAAGCCAGTAAGTAAAAAAAAAATGATAAACTTTCTGTGAAAATGATAACCGGGTGCTGCCTCACACTGAGGTGTGGGACCTGTGGATGTGGATCTTTCCCATTAAGGTAATAAACTGATGTATAAATCCAATATGCAGTGGTCTGACACAAAATACAGTTTATCATCAATTTCCAGGAAGCAGGACTCTCCTATAACTCGATCATGGCTCTGCCACTCGGGAGTTATGATCGGGCCCCCTTACACTTGAAGATAAGCTGCATATTTTGAGTCACGTGATTGCATGTCCCCTGTATTTACATTCTCTTGCTCTTTATTACTGAGGGTATTTGCATGAAAACAGGGTCATCTGTGCCTTGGGCTTCATCTGCTCTTGCTGTTTGTCTACGAGTGACATCATAATCAAGCAGAGGGAGTGTTCCTCAGTGCCTCGCCATCAGGTCTTCGTCAGGAGCAAAGCACTGGGGTACACTCCCTCTGCTTGATAGCAGGATAGCTTAACTACCTATTTATATGTCTTTGTATTAGTGAAGATTTCTAAGCATATTTTTGTCTGGACTCACTAACTTCCTGGAGTGCAGTGGCCTATGGCCAGTGTGGGAGCTGTGTGATCCCTGATTTATCTATACAAGTGCTGTTTGACCTCTGATAACCTCATGAGTAGTGTAAGCTATGACTGAGGTGTCTAAGATCAAAAAGCATGAGTATAGATAAATCAGGGATCACACAGGCACCCCCTGCACGTTATATATTATGCAACAGATGCTATTCCTAATAGTAGTGTGCGATTTTCTTTTACAATGTTTTTTAATTTTTAAATAAAACTAGAAAGAGTTTTTGAGAGCAAACTTGTATACCTTCACTTTTTGGTGAGGTTGCTTGCTTGGAAGATGTTTTATAAATAATTAAGAGTGAAACCTGGTGGCTTAGTGAGAGTTGAAGCCACCTGTGATCTGTGGCTCTGAATTTGTGTGAGAGGAGAGAAGCGGCAGGTTTCTCCTTTCCTGACTTGAGAGCAGCCACAGTTTGAAAATCGCTGTTTTTGTAACTTAAAATAAATAAATAACTAGCTGGAGCGAGCGAGTGGGGTTGCCATCATGAGCAGAGAGAGTGGGATTGCCAGCATGAGCAGAGAGAGTGAGAATGCCAGCATGAACAGAGAGAGTGGGAATGCCAGCAAGACTGGAGGGAGTGGGAGTGCAGTTGGTGATTCGCAGAGGTATAGCCTGTTGAAACAGACATGAAAAAAAAAGTGGAGTAAGGTATTTTACAACACCATCGGTGAAACTGTTTTTGTTTTGGGACTGTAGATATTGCACCTTAATATAGAAACATAGAATTTGATGGCAGATAAGGATCGCTTGGCCCACCTAGTCTGCCTATTTCACTACCTAACGGATAAGTTACAGATCCTAGTTAACCAACAGCCTACTTCTTCCTACCCCCCACTAGAATTGCCTTATGTCTGTCCCATGCATTCTTGAATTCCCCCTCTGTTTTTGACTCTATGACCTCCTCAGGAAGGCTGTTCCATGTATCCACAACCCTCTTTGTGAAGAAATACTTCTTCACATTACCTCTGAGCCATCCCCCCTCTATCTTCAAATTGTGCCCCCTTGTTTTTGCACATCTCTTTTTTCAGAAAGATGCTACCCTCTTGGACTTTGTTGATTCCCTTGAGGTATTTGAAAGTTTCTATCATGTCCCCCCTCTCCCTCCTTTCCTCGAGGCTATACATCTTTAGTTCCTTTAGTCTTTCTTCATATGTCTTCTGATGCAGACCCTGCATCATTTTGGTTGCCCTCCTCTGGACAGCTTCCACCCTGTCTATGTCTTTGCGGAGATGGGGTCTCCAAAACTGTACACAGTACTCCAGATGTGGTCTTACCAACTGCCTGCACAGAGGGCCAGCAACTTCCTGTTTTCTACTGGTGATGCCTCTCCCTATGCATCCCAGTATCCCCCCAGCCCTCCTTACTGCCTTCTCACATTGCTGGCCCACCTTTAGGTCATCTGATATGACTACCCCCAGGTCCCTTTCCATTTTTGTTGTTGTCAGTATCTCACCCCCCATTGTGTACTCTTCCCCTGGGTTTTTGTTTCCCAGGTGCATTACTTTGCACTTCTTTGCATTGAATCTAAGTTGCCTTACATTTTTTTAACGTGTTTATCCCTCCTACTGCTCCCACTCACCACTCAATCGGACTTCCTCTGTTGTGCTATCCTTCTTCACACTGAAATCTGCCCCAAGAGCACCTGGTCCATATATATCCTTGATTGCCGGATTATCTCCTGGTGGGGTGGAGGGAGCCCCCTACTCCCCCCGACCGTTGATTGTGGACACACTGTGCAGCGGAGTCTGCCTAGCTGATCCGAGGGCACGCAGTGAGGAGTCGTCACCTAGGTGAAGAGAGCGTGACTTTCCTCTGTTTTTTCTTCCCCCAGCGCCGGCATGCCGTGAGGGCCAATGAGCAAGGAGGCACGATGAGATGCACCTCCAGTTCCGCCCCTCTGCCGATGTCTGCCCCGGATCCCATGCTGCTACCTCCTTCTACCGCACCTACCTCCCAAGCTCCCCCAGGAGGCGGTATTGCGGCGGGAGCTTGCAGGTTGACCCCCCCAGAGAAGGACAGCAGCTGTTGGGCGCTCAATCCTTCTCTTCACTGGCCGACCCCCGGCGGTCTGTGCTTGTTCCTGAACACAGGTCGCCGGCGTGGTGCGAGGTAGGGCGTCCAGTGCCTCAGCCCTCAGCGCCACCGTGCCGGCTTAAACTGCCATACATTTGACCATTCCTCCAACCTTGCCAAATCCCTTTTCATCCTTTCCACCCCACCTTGTTTATCAACCCTGTTGCAGATCTTTGTGTCATCTGCAAAGAGACATACTTTCCCTTCCAGTCCCTCTGCAATGTCACTTATAAAGACATTAAAAAGGACCGGCCCCAGTACTGAACCCTGCGGTACCCCACTAGTAACCCTCCTTTCTTCACTGTGGACTCCATTTACTATTACCCGTTGTGTCCTGTTGTCCAACTAGTGTTTTACTCAGGCTACCACCCTTGGACCCACTCCCAGGCTGGCTAATTTATATATTAATCTTTTGTGCAGGACTGTGTCAAATGCCTTGCTAAAGTCTAGGTAGGCCATGTCCACAGCCCCTCCCTGGTCTACTGCTTTGGTCACCCAGTCAAAGAAGTCAATTAGATTTGTCTGACATGACCTACCTGCTGTGAATCCATGCTGCCTTGGGTCCTGTGCCCCACTGGCCTCTAGGTACTCAACAATTCTTTCCTTCAGAAGAGATTCCATCATTTTCCCTACCACTGAGGTTAAACTGACAGGTCTGTAGTTTCCTGCCTCTGTCTTGCTCCCACTTTTGTGAAGGGGAATCGCATCCGCCCTCCTCCAGTCCTCAGGTACCACCCCATCCACCCATAATTTATTAAAAAGGGTAGTCAGTGATGTTACTAGTTCTTCCCTTAGTTCTTCTAAAATTCTGGGGTGACTCCCATCAGGTCCCATTGTTTTATTCACCTTCAGTTTCAAGAGTTCTTTCAGAACCCTTTCTTCTGTGAAAGGATTAATATCAACCCCCCCTATCCAGAGTGCTTCCATTGACTGGATTACGTATTTCCCTATGCTTTTCCTTTGTGAATACTGAGCAGAAGTATTCGTTCAGTATCCCTACTTTTTCATGGTCGCTCTCTGCCCAACCACCTTCTTCTTTGTTCAGCCTCAGTATCCCTGCCTTAGTCTTTCTTTGCTCCCTAATGTACCTATAAAAGGTTTTATCCTCCTTCTTAACCGAGTTGGCTATCTTTTCCTCGGTTTGGGCCTTTGCTATTCTGACTGCCTTACCCGCTACCTTCTGCTTTAACTGGTAGGTACAGTTCTCTGTCCTGCTCCTTCTGTGTTTCTTTATACTTCCTGAATGCTATCTTTTTTTCCCTTACCTTCCCCGCCGCTTCTTTTGAGAACCATAGTGTTTTTTTTCTTTCATTTTGATTTGTTTATTTGCTTCACATAAAGACTTGTTGCCTCTGTGATGGTGATTTTGATGTTTCCCCATTGTTGCTCCACCCCACCTTCTTGTCTGTTTGCTAGTGCTTTTCTGAGGCACTCTCCATTTTGTCAAAATCAGCCCTCCTGAAGTCCAGTACCTTCGCTTTGTATGGCTTGACTCTACAGCTAAGTTTACTGTGAACCACACTGTTTGGTGGTCGCTTATTCCCAAATGGCTACCCACTTCAAGATCAGAGATCCTCTCTCCATTCCCATTTGAGAGTACCAGGTCTAAGACTGCTCCCTCCCGAGTGGGATTCAAAACTAGCTGTCTGAGGCATGCCCCCTGTAGGGCATCGAGAATGGCCCTGCTGTTGGATGTGGCTGCAGCAAAGGTGCTCCAGTCAACATCTGGCATATTCAGGTCCCCATCAGCAATATCTCCCCTTTCTTTGCCATTCCCAAGGATGCCTTCTATCATTTCCTTGTCCATTTCCTCCCACTGAGACGGGGGGGGGGGTCTGTAACCCCTGTGCGGATTGTGGAGCCATTTCCAGTCTCCAGGGTGACCCACAGTGCCTCCTCTCCTTCCTGTTTACCCTTTAGGTTTTTTTTGCTTTTATCCCTTCCCTTACATAGAGAGCTACTCCTCCTCCTCCTCTTCTTTAGTTTTGCATAAGAGTGAGACCAGCGGATTGGGCAGACGGGTGGGAGAATGACAAAGTTCTGTTGTTAGTTTGTGGTCACGACTCTTGCATAGCGAGTGTGAGTGAGATAGGAAACTGAACTGTTGTTTACATTTAAAAAACAGAAAGGGGATGACAGGCTGCAAATACATATGTATGTATACATATATATATATGTAACCCCTAGATGGCGCTATCCCAGAGGCTACTACCCCTGCCTGATTTGCCACTAACAGGTTGAGGGGCCTGGATCCAATGGCGGGTGCCTCCACCCAGAGGTCAGGGTTTGCAATAGTTAAACTAACTTGGTCACAGCCCTCTGGGACACTGCAACCCCCCTTTCTTCCCACTAGTGGCCCACACAATATATCAGAGTTACCTTCACAGTATACACTTACCCCAGGTCTGGTTCTGGCACTGGGACCTCCTGTGAAATGAGATACAGTGCAACAATCACAGTACAGTACTTTAACATAGACAAATACCTCAGGCAGTATAACTTTGCTGAAACAAGCAGCTCTGATTTATTTAGGGGATATAACAAGGACAGGGGAAATCAGGTTAATTAGCTTATCACTCTAATAATCTACCTATGGCTCTGTGCACAGGCCTATCCCTATCAGTTACTGTCCCTGGGTACCCAAGCCCTAGTGGCTAGTCCAAACGTGGGAGCTGGTAGGGCTCTTCACACAGAGAAAAGGAGAATTAAACAGTCAGCAGTACAGTAATTCCATTTGGATTTAATGTGGCAATTCAACAGGGAGCAACCCTGAATTAGTACTCACAACCTCCAAATAAGATAGGGTCCTTCAATGTCAGCAGGGCTCACTTGAGGTACACAAACCTCTTCACACATCCATATAAGAAAGCACTATACCAGGCAGGCTGCATCTGTATCCCGATCGCAATTACTGCACAATACCGGGAGAACACACAGCAGATTCAGTTCCTGACAGACCGAGTGCAATTTTCAGCAATTCCTCCAGTCTTCTACAGGGTGAGCCTGGTTTCTACCTTCAGAGATCCTTGATTCTTTTCACAGGACGGATTCAGTCCTACAAGCTGTTACACAAGCTGCAGACCGAACTCTGGGCTCATACACGCTTTTTGACTAAAACTGCACACTGAAAAGCACGGGCTCCTTCCTTCTTCACTGCCAAAGCTCAACTGAAACTCCAACTGACAAAACCGGCACTTCCTTTGAGTTCCTCCCAGTTCTTGACTGGATTGGCTGTCACTCACAATAGACTGCTGCTGTTGGTCCAAAAGGCACTGAAGTCTAAACTACATCTCCCAGAGTCACTGCCCATACAATCCTCTTGTGGCTGGCTCAGATTATGAGTCCAAGTTCTGATTCGTCCAAGGCACCATTTTAGAGCTAGCTTACCCCACACTGATTGGTCCAGTTCAGCAGTTCAAAACTAGAATGGGAACTAGCAGACACAGTTCTGACTGCAAAGAAAGCAGGTTAGACAAACTGTAATTTCATTATTACTCTAAATAATTTCTGGCAAACAGTTACATCTTTCAGATAGGTTCCCTTTGCACCCTAGTGACTGCAAAATGAAGTGAATTGGCAGCAGCTCGAGTGGTACTCAGAGAAGCACACAGTCCCCCATACAATCTAATTATGTCTGCAAGCAGACAGCTCTTAAGAGACAGTACCAGAGGCTCTAAAACACTCACTGATAAATGGCTTAAATGCCAAACACCATTCAGGCTTGGAGCATTCAAGCAAGCTCCTGAAGTCTTTGGGAACCCCCATTTGCAGGGGGGTTACATATATATATATACATATATATTCATGGCAAAAAAATCAGTTTAGTGCATCAGTTAGGGTTGTTCCACAGTGACAAAAGCAAGGAAATTCAGTGTTAGTGTTGAAAACCCTAACTGCGCATTCCCCCCCACTACCACCACACACATACATACATGCAAGTAGGGGAAGGACCAAGGCACAGCAGGAGGTGTGTACCTGTGTTACTGTAGGAAGTAGAGAAATCCAACTTCAGATATCATACATTATTTACAAAGTTGTTCTTCGAGGTTAGTTTACATAAAGGTGAACCAAGCTGGCAGTAGCGAAAATGGTGTACCTCGCTTCGTTTTCAACATATGGGTGGCGAAAGGCATCATGGATGCCGCAATGTTAGTCTATGGCAAATTGCTCAATTTTGGAACAGTGTAACTTTGTAATCCTTAAGTTTTTTTAGCACAATAGCAGGAAAAAGCACATCTGTGGGACCAGGTCTTGCCACCTTGCAAATTTCTGCCCAAAGGTCCCAACTGTTTGCTTGCAGGATGATGGCAAAGATGTGCAGTCATTAGGAGCATACTGTCACAAAATACTTTTGCAAACACGAAAGTGTCATAGCACGACACTGTCGCAATTGCGAAAGTGATTTTCAAAAGTATTTCAGGGAATGTGCACAATCCTGTTTTGGATCTTGTGAACCCAAAATACCATATGTGTAGTCTGTGTTATGTGTTGGTGGCAGCATGTGGCCCAAGATGTCCAGTTGTCTGTAGTGATGTGTGTTTAGCGGTGCGTGGAATGTCTGGGATGAGAGTTAGCAGTGACGACCCCATGCCACAGCCCGATGGGAGCATGGGTGTGTGGTTTCGTGGTTTACATAGTTGTATGTTATTCCTGTTAGCTGCAGCTGGTTGTGTGTGATTGGTTGTGTTGCTTTGGTCCTTCCCCTACTTGCATGTATGTGTGTGTGTGGTGGTGGGGGTTGGAATGCGCATTTAGGGTTTTCAACCCTAACACCAAATTTTCTCCTTTTGTCACTGTGGAACAACCCTAACTGATGCAATAAGTGGAGTTTTTTGCCATGAATTTCCCTTCTTTTTGAGAATGTGCACTATAAATAGTGAATGGAATGTGGTGGTGGGAGCGTGAGGCCCACCATGTGATTTTTTTGTTACTTCACTGTGCAAAAACTGTATGACTAACTGAAATGAAAATTGCTAATGGCCGAAAATGCACAAAAATGGCAGACTGCGAAGAGGTCCAACTTCCAATGGCCATACCTCTGGAACGGAACAACATCTTTTCACCAAATAAAAAATGCCATGTTCCTTGAACAAAGGTCATTCTACCTGCCAACTTTCAGACCAATCAACTACACACTGGCTGTGCTATGTGTCGCAGAAGACAGTGCAGAAAAATAGGTAAAACATAATATGTTGCACTGCACTACGCAAACGCAAAACACAAACGGTAATGGTAATGCAAACGGTGATGGAACCAGTGAGGTAAAGTAAAATAAAATAGTAACGCTAACTGTAATGGAAACACAAGCGCAAATGGTAACGCACATGGTGACGCAAACGTACATGACAATGCAAACGGTAAGAGAAACGCAAATGGTAATGAAGACAGAAATGGTAACGCAAACATTAAAGCAAATGCCCATGGCAACAGAAACACAAACATTAACAAAAACAGTAACGGAAATGCTAATAGAAACGCAAACGGTAATAAAATTGCAAATGGTAACAGAAACATAAACAGAAATGCAAACGGTAACTGCAACAATGACGCAGAAGGAAACAGTAACGAAATCGACAACAGAAATGCTACTGAAAACACAAACGCTAAGGCCAACAGAAACGCAAATGGTGATGAAGACGCAAACAGTAACGGTAACGCAATTGGAAACGTAAACGGTTATGGTAACACCACTGATGACACCAAAGGGAACAGTAACAGAAATGCAAAAGCAAATCATAATGCGCACGGTCACGGTAACACAATTGGAAATGCAAACACTGACTGTGACACCAACGATGACGCCAAAGGAAACATAAACACAAACGGAAACTTAAATGGAAGTGCGTATGCAAACGCAAATGGTACTACACTCGGTGACGCAAAAGGAAACGGAAACAAAAACTGTAATGGAAACGCAAATGTCAACAGTAACGCCAACGCAAGCGCAAAGGATAATGCACACAGTAACGTAAACCGGAACGCTAACGCAAACGGTTACGGAAACGCAAGTTGAAATGCTAACTGTAACAGTAACGGATACGCACACCCTTTTTTCCCCAAAAGCTGCATTCAGAAGCACTGTGAATACAAAGAATGTATGCATTATAATGGGCCTCAGAGCAGAAAACGAACACTTGGAATACTAAATTGCTTATATCTCAGGAACCATACGACTTAGAAAAAAAATTAAAATCTCATATTATTTATGACTTTCCTGGCTAGTATTGGACTTAGCCCCCTAGTGGGGGTGCTAAGCATTTTTCCGATGAAAAGTCCGTATCTCGAATCGTTTTCAAGATACGGGCCCCGAAAGGTGCAGCGTACGCCGTTATGTTAGCCTGTGGGAAAAATCGTCAATTTCAGAGTGCCATAACTTTGCAGCCCTCTAATATTTTGTCACCAAACCACCAAAAGGCACATTTGTGGGATCTTGGCTTTCTTCCCTCCAAATTTCTGCCCAAAAGACCAAACCGTTCTTTAGCAGCAGGGTGGCAAAGATTTCCTATTCAGAAAAAAAAAATCACAAAAGTGTCGCATGTGCGACACTACTTTGCGACACTACTGTTTACAAAAATTTGAAAAACATATTTCTTGGGTGTTTCTTAACTAGGTGAATGCAGCAAGAATTGTGTCCCTAGAGGGTCCCAAATTTAAGTGGCAAGCATTTCTGTGACCACTAACTGAAAACAAGATGGCAGATTTGCGACACTACAGTGGGTCATTTGTGACACTGTTGAACTTTTTATTAACTTTTCCCATTGACTATAATGGGACTCTCGTTTTTTGAATAACTTTTGAACCGTTTAATATTTTTTCCCGAAATCTTCGAAGGCACATCGGGGAGCCTGGCTGCATGTTCCCTGAAGGTTTTGGATCAGTCGCACAGACCATGCGACCTGTAGATGCGAGCAAAGAATGCGCAAAAATGTGTAATTACCACATTCTCCAGAGCTATGTAGCTCCGCAACTGTGTATCCGACCATTACAAAACTTGGCAGATCCAGAGATCTATGGTACCGCTCCATGCATGCCAAATTTCAGGCAAATCCGACATACAGTGGCAAATTTATTGAGCTGCCAAATTTCAGAGTTTAACCTTAAATGGGATACTCAACCCTAACTATAGTGGCACTATCATGCCGCTATAAGATATAAGTATATGTATATATATGTGTGTGTGTTTAATATAGTCAGCAGTCAACACAAACAAAAACCTCAACATACCCAATGGATTTCATTCCTGGAGTGTGATATGCTTTTTGTTTTGTTTTTATTTAGGTATTTATCTCTCCTTGCGGGATTTGCAGGCGGCTCTGTCCCCTCCCTGTGAGAGGCTCACTCTCTCTCTGGCTTCCCCACACCAGCTCATCCCGAAAATCCCCCACGGTTTCCCCTGCCCCTCAGCAGGGCTGAGAGAGAGGAGCGTTGGCTTCCCCCCTCCACCGGAAGCCAACCTCTAGACTCTGGAGAACCATTGCAGGCACAGCCGAGTCATCAGGGAGCCTCCCAGCTTCATTTTCTGTTTTTCATCCCCTCCTCTTGCCACAGTTGCTCATGTGCGTGTGGAGGCACGCACATGCAGCGACCCACGGCACCCTCCCTAGTTTAGTCGCTCCCATTTGCATTACCTCCGGGCCTCCACCCAGGGGCAGCCTTGCGGTGGTCGTGGCTTGGGTCCCCACCAGGAAGGGGAGAGCTGCCATACGGCTGCTCAGTCCATCTCCCGGCCCCCCCTCACCAACACCCAATGACCCAGGCTCGTTCCTGAACCCAAGTTGCCAGTGTAGTGTGAGGTGTGGTGTCTAGCGCCTCAATCCTCAGCACCACTGAGCCAGATATGTGGTTTTGAAGTTTTTAAAACTCCTGCACAATTTCCATGCTAGTCATGATAAAAAAAATTAAAACTCCTTGGTGAAGTGCTGTGTTACTAACTATCAAAAACATTTGGTAGCACCATCCCCGCACATCCACAGTTCGCATCAAGTGTTCACAGTTAAGGAGTAACCTCAAGGGAAAAGACATGTAAAAAAACCAACAAAAAACTGCTGTGGGCAGCAGGCCATGTTTATCTGAGTGAGTCATCAACTGAAAGACAAGGATACAATAATACTGGTGAAAAAAATGTCTGATATTTGTGTACGGACTAACAAATACTACTGCGCTAAAATGACCTGTGGCGACTGACAGGTACGATGGAGTAACTAGATGGAACTAAGTTTGCGATTTGGGGTGCCTTTCTTCTATGATTGCTGTTAGTGGTCACCTTCATTGGAGCTCTTGGCTACTAAAAATTTCAGTCTGCTGGTCGACTGGTCAACAGCCTTGAAGATGCTTGTTGTACATCTTGAGCCACCAAGGTTGGACTCAGTGGAATACTTGATTGTGCATCTCATCTGACCAGCCTGGGTTAAGTTTTGCTAGCTCATTGGCCATAGTGGTTGTGCATCATACTGCCAGGCTAGAGACCTGGGCTAGGAATTACTATGGGTTTCTGGCTCACTGGGCAGTTGGGAGTGTGAGCGTGCTGGGCTGAGCCACATCATGCCATGATGCTGTCCCTCCCCCCACACCCCACTGCAACCCATTAGGTACTGAGCAATAAGCAGAGCTTAGCATGATCTCTCAAACAGATTGGCATTCATACCCCATTGTAGCTGCAGTCAGGTGATGTAATGCAGTCAAAGTTACCTGGGGGAGGAGAGAAAAATCTGGGGGGAGACTGGTGCAACAAATAGTGGTGCTTGGAGAGTGCTTTTGTGGATCTAACTACCCTCTGTCGGATAGTGCTGGTATCTGCCTCTGTATCCGACTATAATCCGACCAAAGTCAGATTCCAGATCCAGAGTCAGATAGTCGTGGATCCGCAGATATTGTATCCGATGTCAGATCCATTGGATCCTGGTTGGATTCATGGATACCTGAGATACTTACTGTGGATCCTAGGACAGTGGATCATTGATCATATGTCTATGCCTTCCAAAGCCATCGAAAGCCAACTAGAATGATGGTATCCTATGGTATCTAACCTGGGAGGATACTGTCTGAGCAACACTAGCAACAAATCATAAGAAACAAGCTAAAAACCATGACGCAGGATATGAGATACATGATACCGAATGGATTATTATGAATTCAGACAGATCAGTTGTAAAACTAAATTTGGTTCTAATCTATCCTTTTCTAACCCATGACTCTGAATTGGCAGATGGATCCTTTACTTGCCTTCTGGGCATGCAAGTTATCTGCCCATCCAACCTGTGAGAGACAAAAACATGGACTATAACAAGGTCTCCAAAATCCCCCCTGTAGTATGCCATGCTAAGACTTGGCAACTCAAGGTCAACGTGATGTGCTGGAGAGGCAGTATGGGGCAGCTCATCCCTACAACGAACGTACACAGAAATAGTCCTGAAACTGTTTTAACTGTGCACTTCTTGTGCAGATAACTGTGATGCGCCAAAAGACTTCCAAAAAAGCACAACTTCAGAAGTCACAGAAACATTTGGTGCCGCTGATTTGCCCATACACAGATCGCAAGAAAGTCTATGGAATTTGGATACTGAAGGCCCAAGCCTTGTTGGTGGGGGAGGGTTGGAGTTCATGTCCTTCTGAGTTAAGGCAGATTTGACCTAACTATTTTGAAGGGACACTGTCAACCCTTTCTGCATTTCATTATTTCCAGTTGAAAACTCACATTTTCTGACTGCTAATGCTTACCTTCTCTAAAACATAATACTGTTGCTGGTTGTTTTGTTTTGCTACACCTTATACACATCTGACAAATACTGTACAATGTAACTACACCTTTTACACATCTGACAAATACTGTACAATGCAACTGCACCTTATACGCACCTCACAAACACTGTACAATGTAACTGCACCTTATACACACCTGACAAATACTGTACACCACAACTACACATTATACACACCTGACAAATACTGTACAATGCAACTGTACCTTATACACACCACACAAATACTGTACAATGCAACTGTACCTTATACACACCTCACAAATACTGTACAATGCAACTGCACCTTATACACACCTGACAAATACTGTACAATGCAACTGTACCTTATACACACCTGACAAATACTGTACAATGCAACTGTACCTTATACACACCTCACAAATACTGTACAATGCAACTGCATGTTATACACACCTCACAAATACTGTACAATGCAACTGCAGCTTATACACACCTCACAAATACTGTACAATGTAGCTGTACCTTATACACACCTGACAAATACTGCACACCGCAACTACACCTTATACACACCTCACAAATATTGTACAATGTAACTGTATCTTATACACACCACACAAATACTGTACAATGCAACTGTACCTTATACACATCTCACAAATACTGTACAATGCAACTGCACCTTATACACACCTGACAAATACTGTACAATACAACTGTACCTTATACACAACTGACAAATACTGTACACCACAACTACACCTTATACACACCTGACAAATACTGTACAATGCAACTGTACCTTATACCCACCACACAAATACTGTACAATGCAACTGTACCTTATACACACACCTCACAAATACTGTACAATGCAACTGCAACTTATACACACCTCACAAATACTGTACAATGCAACTGTACCTTATACACAATCAAAAAATACAAAATCACACATGCCCCCACAATGCAAAGCATCATGGGCTGCATATGCAAATCACCACAGAATGTTATGCTAGTCAACTTTAAGCAGAATTGCATGACACCATGCAATTCTGCTTAAAGTTGGACTAGCATAACATTCTGTGGTGATTTGCATATGCAGCCCATGATGCTTTGCATTGTGGGGGCATGTGTGATTTTGTATTTTCTTGAAACTTGGCTTCCCAGCCAAATGCCCTTTGGGGTAACCCTTGCCTCAGTGTTTACGCACAGAGGTTCTTTGTCTTGTACCTTATACACACCACACAAATACTGTATAATGCAACTGTACCTTATACACATCTGACAAATACAGTACAATGCAACTGTACCTTATACACATCTCACAAATACTGTACACCTCAACTACACCTTAGAAACACTTGACAAATACTGTACAATACAACTGTACCTTATACACACCACACAAATACTGTACAATGCAACTGTACCTTATACACACCTCACAAATACTGTACACCTCAACTACACCTTAGAAACACCTGACAAATACTGTACAATACAACTGCACCTTATACACATCTGACAAATACTGTACACCTCAACTGCACCTTATACACACCTGATAAATACTGTAGAATGCAACTGTACTTTATATACACCTCACAAATACTGTACAACACAACTGCACCTTATACACACCTGACAAATACTGTACACCTCAACTGCACCTTATACACACCTGACAAATACTGTACAAACAACGCAACTGCACCTTATACTCTCATGACAAATACTGTACAATGCAACTGCACCTTATACACACCTCACAAATACTGTACAATGCATCTATGCCTTGCTGATGTTTACTCTTACTCATATATACCTCATTTGCAACTTACAGACTTTGCATTTAGCAGTATGCGCCTCAATGACACCTTAAAAACTTAAAACCATCAATTTATACACTACCTCATCTACATCTCATAAACCACTTTTAGCAGTAGCACCTCAACTTCACCTTCACTTGTGCCATAAGTGGAGATCTGTCCTTGTTGACCCTGTAGGGACATCTTTGACAGGTATGAGTTTTGCAGTACTTCCTGGTTACTGACAGTTTGATCAGAGGCAGCTGTGCAGCTTCTGGAGCTCTATATGTTTGCTTGTGCTGTGCTTGCAAAGAAATCGTTCTTTTTTCAGAGGAAGACCATGACTTTTGAATGCTGTTCCTGCAGACTCTGCTCCATTTACTTATTTAATCCAGAAATTAGGAGTTTTGTACTTGATAAAAACCAAACTGACAGACTCCGATCAGACTGGTAAAATTCAAATTGGGTGCAGCTTGTGTGGATATTGCTGGTCTGGTTTTTACCTGTCTGATCTGGTCCCGGCTATTTGGTTTTCACTCCTGCCCAGGACTGGGTGAAAACTGGACCACTGGGAACAGACCACCTGGGCCAAATTTCCCCCCATTCACTAAAAATACCACCAGCAGCTTAATCTGGTTGAAGATCAGTTAGCATTCATCTGTATCCCCCTTCCCTGGGTCGTGCCTGAAAATAGGCAGAATTTGTCTAATGCACTTACCTGGTCAACAACAGCAAAATAAATAAATAAATAAAATAAAAATAAAAGAGCCAGATCGGACCATTTGGTCAGAGTGGCCAGACCAGCAAATATTCATGCAAGCTGTGCCCAGTCCAACTGGTCCAGTCGGACCTGTCAGTTTAGATTTTACCATTCTGGTCTAGCCTGGCTGGTCTGGTGGTCCAGTTTTCACCCATACCCTTTTGTTTGTGGCTTATTCTTGTGATTAGGCTGGGGATGGTAAAGGGGTATGGGTAAGGGAACAGAGTCACTCTTGTTAAGATACAGTACTTTTTAAAGTTCATTATAAAAGTTAGCTGATTAAGCAAATAGTGTTTACTTTTTCTTGTGGACAAGACCTCTGCCTTGTATTTAGAATTTGTTATTACAGGTATACAGGCCATACTGATGTGTACACCTCAATTACACCTTGTGACAACACCTCTGATGGAAGTTTACACCTCACTGAGGTGTACCTAATTAAATTTGTTTTAAATGCATGCAACTACACCTGCTGACTGCACCACTGGTTGAGTAGTACACCTCACCAAGGTGTACCTAACCAGTAGGGCTGTGCACGGGGCTGATTTCTGGAATGTGTATTTGTGTCTCTGGTATTTTTATTTGTATCTGATGACTGCACATTCATATTTACTAAAAGTAAATTTGAACATTTCAGTCTTGTTTCAGTGGGCACAACTTCAAGGGATTTAAAGTTACCAATAAAATATGTAGACATATACAGTGGAAGTGCAAACACATTTTGCAAATAAAAAGTGTTATTCTAGCTCAGAAAATAGCTACTAATAAAATAACATTTAGAACATGTTTTATCAGTAAGTGTGTCACCCAAGGGGTGCGAGTGCTTGTGCTGCCTCACTCAAAGCCTAGGGGCTGTGCAGGCTCTTGTGAATCACTGATCACTGTTTTCTTTTACAAATCAGTCTGGGGTATAATAATAAATAATACAAGAAATACAACCCCTGATGACTATGGAGGCTGAAACAACCGCCCTGATTCAGCATGCACTAACAGAAAGACACGCTAACATGGACTACTTTAAAAGCATATAAATATTCATAAATTCTAAAACAAAATCCCATGGTATGCATAGAATGTCCTATGAGGTAGCTCAAAATATGATTGTTACTTGGTGACAATGTTGGTGCTATTGTTCCCTTGCACTTCATGCAAGGAGGCACAAGCACCAACATTCTACACTAAAAATACCAATGATATTTTGAGCTACTTCATGGAATATTCCCTATATATCCATTAGAAAATGCATTCTCATAACAAGCAGTAGTAGTCATGTGGATGTCACTAAGCCTAAGTGCACATCTAATGCTACTTTGTATGGTCTCAAACACGATATTTATGAATAATGATTGCATTTGTATAAAAATATCAATAATGTGTAAAACGTGAAGCCAAGTAGGTCATAGTTTGTTTAGCACCCCAGTAATAGAGGGCATGAGTGGCAGGATTGACCAGATACATTTTTTGTACACAAAAAATAAAATTAAATTAGGAGATATGTTAGTAGTTTGGTAATGGAACTTAAACTCGGAGCACCTGTTGTGTGTTGAGCGCAATGTTCAAGCTTATGTATACCCTGTTTATTATATCAGCCCTGCTTATTAGACGAAATTTTATAGTGATTCTAGTGGTTTATCCATTTAAGTATGTCTGTGTATTCATTTTTGTATATGGACTTTAATAGATGTGGGTGATTTGAATTGCGTAATTGCTGCTGTTTTTGTTTATTTTGTAAGCTGCTCTGAGCCTGCGGGATAGGGCACTGATAAATGAAAACTACTGTAATACTACTGCTACTATTGATATTTATTGTATGTAGTAAGAGAGAGACTATTCTCCATACACACATATGTGCATAAGAGTGTGTGTGTAACTGAGAATTTAAAGTACCGGTTTCAGGTTTTAATAAACTCTATTCAGTATTTATAATTAGATTTATTTGGGTGGGGGTGGGGTGGGTGTGAATACTGCTCTTGTTCTCAGGCAGGAATAGCACTCACACCCTGGGTGGCCTTCCAAGGCCCTTTTGGGTCTGTGAAAATCATAGCACCAGAGGTTATACTGGAAATTCTCAGAATGAGGGAGCCAGTAGCTGTGAGGAATTGTGCCACATAGTTTGTTACAGGAGATGAGAAGAAATCCTTATATACAAATATTTAAAGGGGGCAGTGGAGAAGAGTTGTGCAGTTTTACCTGTCAGTCATGTCACCAGCCAGCCTGGTTGAGTGATCACTTACAAGATTAACATGGTACAGTCAGTTTGAGAATGCCCCAGTAGCCAATTCTATGCCAGTGAGTCTGCATGCTTGGAGGAGGAGGGGGGATTAAGTTGGGGGCACCGTTCTGGATTTCAGATTCATTACAGTCCCTAGTGGTCCAGTTTAAAGCATCCCAAATCCAGAATGGTGCCACTGATTTGAATGCCATCCTACTTAATGTCCCTGCCAACATGTTACCTGTAGTAACTACCCCTGCTAGAATGTGTCATCCCCCCTCCCCCGTAGTGATTGTCTCAGGGGCATTATGATTGTTTGTGCATTCCAGTTTTTACCAAGTTTGAAAAGGAGTTGGAGAAGGAGGGCCATGCACCTGCATGGCCTGTGTAGCAAGTGTGGAAAACTTGACCGGGGGTGGTCTTTGTCTCAAAGATGGTTTAGACTGCTCTTTTGTGATGGTAGTGGAGTAAGGGGGAGAGGGAACATCTGCTTTAAAAAAAACAATAATAAAAAATAAACACTGCCCCTGCTGGAGAGCTTTAGTCTAGAAAGCATCTGTGAGTGGGGTCTTTGGGTCAGCATTCCAAAAAGGGCATTGCCCCCCCCAAAACTGTGGCTGATGGGAATGTTTTGTCTGGAGGAAGATCGAAGGGCTCTCACATCCTGAGGAGCGGCAACATCTGGAGAACTCGTTCCTGCTTGTCTGATGGTCCCTGAGTGTTTCTGACTTTAATGACTCGTGATGCCGCAAGAAGTGACGTCCCTAATGCTCATTCCATGCTCAGGCTAAGCAGCTCAGGAATTCCAAAGATTTGTTGTTGTTTCTTCTGTCCTGTAAAGTTAAAAAACATCAAGTGATCTCTTCAAAGTCATTACCTTCTAGTCTGTGCATGAAGCTGACTGACCGCTGCTGTTTTCGCATTGTCTGTCTGTCTAGCTATCTCTATTTGTCTATAAATATTTCTGTTTGTCTGTATCTATCTATCCATCCATCCACCCGCCCTTCCACCTATATTTGTCTTCTGTCTCTCTCTGCAATTTCTGTATGCCTGTCTGTTTATAGAAGCATGGAAACATAGACAATGAAGGTAGAAAAAGAAGACCAAAGGTCTGCCTAGTCTGTGTGTGTGTGTGTGTGTGTGTGTGTGTGTGTGTGTGTGCACCTATTAATGTATCTCTGTTTTTCTATTTTTCTGTGTGTTTCTGTACCTATCCATCAAACCATCTATATCTGTCTTTCTGTCTGTCTTGGAATCTTGCTATTTTGCTGTGTCTCTCTGTATATATGTTGGAAACTAGCATTGTTAGCTGTGGATGGTTCGGTTCATGGCTTGCTGAATTATGGGAGATATAGTCAAACTTCAGAACTGCAAACAAAGGCCCAGCCAACCTGAGTCCAGGAGGAGGAGGAAAATGGAAGGGAGTACCAACCTCATTCCAGGGAAGGAGGGGTACACTGTCCAGAGGAGGGGATGGAAGAGAGTACCAGCCTCATCTGGGGGAGTGGCATGGAAGAAGGTATCAACCTCGATCAAGGGGAGAGTGTACCAACATCTGTCCAGAGGAGGGGGATAGAAGGTAGCACAAACCTTGGTTTGGTGGGAGGGAGATGGAAGGGGGGTACCTACCATAGTCCAGGGGAAGGGGTACCAACCTTTGTCCAGATGAGAGGGATGGAAGGGAGCACTAACCTCGGTTTGGTGGAAGGGGGATGGAAGAGGTGCCGAACTCTGTTCAGAGAAAGGGGATGGATGGGAGTACAAACCTTGGTTTGGTGATAGGGGGATCAAAGGAGGTACCTAACATGGTCCTGGAGGAGGTAGTGGAAAGGGGAACCAACAGCCTCAGTCTAGTGGTGAAGAATGGAAGTGAGTACCAATCAAGGTCCCAGGGGAGGGAGGTAGGGAGTACCAACCTCAGTCTGGAGGGAGGGGAATGTAAGGTAGTACCAACTTCAGTCTGAGTGTAGAGAGCTTGGTCTGGAGGGAGGGCAGTGTAAGAAAGTACCAACTTCAGTCTGGCTGTGGGGGGCTTGGTCTGGAGGGAGGGCAATGTAAAGTAGTACCAACTTCAGTCTGGGTGTGCAGGACTCAGTCTGGAGGGAAGGCAATGTAAGGTAGTACTAACTTCAGTCTGGGTGTGGGGGGCTCGATCTGAAGGGAGGGCAATGTAAGATAGTACCAACTTCAGTCTGGGTGTAGGGGGCTCAATCTAGAGGGAGGGCAATGTAAGGTAGTACCAACTTCAGTGTGGGTGTGGGGGGCTTGGTCTGGAGGGAGGGCAATGTAAGGTAGTACCAACTTCAGTCTGAGTGTGGGGGCCTGGTCTGGGGAAGGGCAATGAAGATAGTATCAACTTCAGTCTGGGTGTGGGGGGCTCGATCTGGAGGGAGGGTAATGTAAGGTAGTGCTAACTTCAGTCTGGGTGTGGGGGGCCTGGTCTGGGGGAAGGGCAATGTAAGATAGTATCAACTTCAGTCTGGGTGTGGGGGGCTCGATCTGGAGGGAGGGTAATGTAAGGTAGTACCAACTTCAGTATGGGTGTGGCAGTGGGATGGAAGAAAATGAACTTTAGTCCAGGGGAGAAAACAAGTTTTAAAGGAAATTTTCAAAAATGTATAGGTATAAAATGCAACTTAACAATTAGAATGTGATTAAAATATATTTAATATAAGAATGCATGTTAATGACTTATTCAAAAAGAGGATTAACAAGAAGAAGCTGTTGGAACCTTTTTGGGTCTCTGACTGCCATTTCTGTTTTCAGTTTGCATACAGGATGACCTTTTTGTTTCACTTTGCACTCACATGCTGATATGGCATCCTCCCCAGTTCAATTTGCACTCACAAACTTCCATAGTGTCCTCCCCTTTCTTGTTCTCATCGGAGGGATTTGTGCAGTGAGTAGTCCATCCTCAGTGATGAGTGGCTTATGAGAGCCAGTTGACATGCCCATGTGATAGGCACGCAGCTGTAGCCACAATATTAACTTCCGTGGCTTCTGCCATGCCTTGCCACCCTGCTTGCTGCATCAGCTGGTAGGGCATCATCTCAGTTTGGCTCAGTGGGTATCCCTCATGCCTCTAAGGCAGAAGATTATGGGGCTGTAGTTTCACATTGGGCTCATACACAATGTAGTTACTACAGCAGAGTATGGAGGGTACTCTGGGGTGGGGTTGGGGGTAGTCGCTCTCCATCAGATAAGACATTAAACTGAGATCCCTTCTACTTATCTCTGGTGTTGTCTGGGTGCATCTTAAAGATCCTGTGCCATTTTTCCAAGTAGAGAATATCCTTGGTGCCCTGGCTAACATTCTCTCTTTTGGTAAAGCAGGCTCTAGTGCAACTGTTTATGGCTATGTGTGTGGTAGGGATGAGGGGCCAGCTCACTGACTAATCAGGACCACCCTCTCGCCCCTCGAATAGCCTCCCCTGACTCAACTCTGGAAACCAGTCAGTTGTGATGCAACACAGATTTGACCCACTCTGGTCTGTTGACCAGGTTTGGATCTGCCAGTGGCCTGGTTCTGACTCAGTCTGGATAATGTAAGTGATTTAGGAGCTTTATCCCTGACAGAAATAAGCACATTGGTGAAACCAACTAAAATAATTTTAAACGTTAAATAACATAAAGAAAAAAGTTTATTATGTAGAGTAGAGGCAGACTGGTTCTGTCATTTGTCCTGGTCTGGATCTGCCTCTGAACTGGTTCAAGCCAGCTCCACGTCAGTTTGTCAAGTGTAAGCCAGCGTGGCACACATAGCGCAGACATAGCCGCGAAACTCGAACCCACACATCCAGAATACTGCGCTGATCTCAGGGACAGTAAGATTTACTATTTCAACTTCACGCCGCCATGGACCACCACTCAAGTGGAATACTGTACCTTACGTGGTTTTCCTTCCCTAGCTGTATTTTGGATGCCCAGTGTTCGGTTTTGTTGCTTTCTCTGTGCTGTTTCCAACCGCGTCGGCTTTACACTCGAGGACTTGACGTGATATGGTTCAAGCCTGATCTAAGAAATGTTACTGTTTTTGAGAAACCACAGTATCTAGCACATTGCATTGTAAAGCACTTTGAGATACTTCAGGTATCAACACACTGTAGCGATCCAGGCGTTATTCTGCTCGCTGTAGGTACTGTGATGAAGGACAAGGAGGGTTGGCTGTAGTCCCTGGCCAGACATGCAACACAGGGCAAGTTGGCAGGATTTGAACTCTAGCAGCCATGGATGGATGTGGACTGGTTGCAAAGCAGATAGCAAGAGTGCTGCAGGGATTGACTCTAGCAGTAGTGCTGGAGCCTGAGCTCTCTGAATGTCCCTTGGACTCTTTAAAAACAGAACATAAGAAGCCTCCGCAGCTCTGTAACTTTGGCAAAGTGATATAACTGCAGGATTATTGACTGTATTTGTATATTACAGAAAATGAAGGCTCCTTACTGTGGACACCGGCTTACAAACACACCATGGGTTGACAGCCCAGTGGTTTGCCACCAAAATGTTCTTAACTTTTAAACCTGGTGCTGTGTGCTCTGCCTAACTGTACTGGCCGTGTACAAACAACCCCCAGGTGCTTTATTTATATATCTGCATTTACATGCTGTTGTCAGTTTCATCACTGGTGTGTGCAAAAACTGTTTTTGCCTGGGTTGCTCCTGAAAACTAAAAGGTATTACATCAAGGGTGTGTGTGTGTGTGCGTGTGTGTGTGTGTGAAAGAGAGAGGGAAACAGAGAGCTGCAGGTGCTGACTGTTGTTTAGTCTGCAGTTTGGTATGAGTTTTTCATTTGAGTCAGCTAATTAGCACGCCTTAGTCCCCCTCTGCGTGCGTGTCTGCATACATGTCTATGTTTCCATTCCTCTTTCTTGCCCTAACCCCCTCTCCACTGTGCATGACCCCCCACCCCACCCCCACCGAGAAGACAGGCCCACCCTGAAACTGAGCGGCTTCCCATTTCCTGTGTTTTATGGACCTGATGTTCTGGGAGAGGGAATAAAAAAAAGTCCAGCCTCCACCACCCATTTCCATGACGACCAAATGCTATTTTGAAGCCTTTACCCAATTCATCCCTAATAAAAGTAACCAAGAATATCTTCACTTTGCAAATTCATATAGAAATAAAAAAGGGGGACCCTGTCCTTTTTTTTTATTTGCCTGTTTTTATTAGGCGTTTATCACTTTTTTCCTTTTCTGCCTTTGAAATTGATTTTCTCTCTCTCGCTCACTCTTCCTCACACACTGGGCCCTGAGACGCTAGGATGTTCGATATTTCATTTGAGAGCACTAATCGCATTACCACGCTTGACGTTTTACAGATATCATATTATGGGCGCAAATTTGCCAAATTATTAGCACCATAATGTATAGCTTGTCAAAGGTATTTAGGAGGCTAAGAGCCCAGGGCTTATCAGGGGGTTAGCAGGGAGCAGTTGCTGAGCTTTTGAAATACAAAAGGCAGTTGTAAAATATAACCCCCACCCCACCCCACCCGACTGACTTTTTCAGCTTGTAAAACATGTCACCTGTCTATCAGAGACTGTCAAGGCTGGTAACAAGATAAATTTTTCCTTTGTGACTTGCACGAGGAATATGGGAACTTTTAGTTATCTTGCAAAATGAGACTCTAAGTTTTTTTTTTCCCCCCTCCTCCTTTTTCACACTTTTTAAATACTGGGCAGGCATCCACTTTTCTGGAAGCCACGTCTCCTTAATCCTCTGCAGTTCAGCAAAATTCAGATGCTTAGCTTATATAGTTCTCATTATAATTATTTATGAAATTACCATTGAACAAGCTCATTTACAGTGGTGGCCCGTGTCAGCAGGGAGTAACAACAAAGTAATTTGTATACAGTTACAAATCTAACCACTTATAGACATAATTAAGGGCTGGCACTTTAGCCTAGAGGTTAGAGTAATGAGCTGTGAATGAGCCTGGTCCATCTAGCTGATCTGGGTTTGATTCCCACAACCTCCACTTGCATATGGTGTGAGCCTGAGCAAGTCACGTAACCTCCACAGTGCTCTTGGGTCACCCCTGAAAACAGGTCTTATAACTAGTGGGCCTTGCACGGTTACCGAAGAATAATTAGGTTATAAATCTGTAGTACTATAGTTCATAAAACCATTGCATAAGCCATCTAATAAAATATATGTAATTTGTATCAGACTATTTATGACCAAAACACACAAGAGACATTCTTTCAGGTTACCCCTTTTCTTTGAAGTCTGCAAGTTACATAAGATGGTAGGGGTATTTGTATGCCACTTTCTTAGCATATTAGCCAAGAGTAATGTGGAATTTCTGGGGTGAAAAGTAGAAGGCAGTGGGTTCGGGTTCCACATAAAAGTGATAGAATAAAAAAGTTAGTGGCCTTCTGTGGTCTTATTTTGGGTACAGTTAATTGTGAAGTACCATAGATCAAGTAGAACCCTCCTAAAAAAAACAGGAGATATGGCTGTGGTATTATATCCTGGTGAGGGGCATGTGAGACCCAAGTAATTTGAATTTTGATGATTGGGTAGGCCCACTGAGGCAAGACGGTCCCTTTTTCAGTGGTGTAATGATACTGTGGCCAGGGACTGTGGGAAAAGTTTAGACCTCGAGACAGGGTTGTTAAAGTAAGCGATTACAGTAACTAGCTTCTTGCTATCTGAGTACTTCTCCAACTATATATGTACATTGTGCATACATACATACGCGCACGCGTGCATGCGTACATACATACAGATTAACGGAGGGAAGAAGGAGGAGGTCATTGGTCCACCAAGTTCCTCCCTCCAACCAATATGATGAGATTAACTAGTTGAATCTGAACTTGAAATTCGTTGCATTATCAGCTGATGCCATTTGCTCTGGATGTCTGTTTCAAGTGTTCACCACTCATTCTGTGAAGAAGTTCTTCCTGATGTTTCCCTTAAATCTTCCTCCTTTCATAGTCATTATGTGTCTGTCTGTCCTCTTTGTGTATCCTGAAGAACTGTACTTGGTTTGTCATTGTTATCCCTGTCAGATATTTGAAGACCCTGACTATGTTCCCTTTGGTTCTATTTTTTTCCTGGCCCCCTGACGAAGATCTGTATGATCAAAGTACGGAAGTACATTGTTGGTGACTCTCAGTGAGGTTTGTGTACATTTTGCCACAGCTTTGTGATAAGTATATTTTTTCAGCTTTACCCTTATGCTTATTTGGAAGCTCCCTTTCTTGGTTTTGTATGCGTGTTTTGTACCCTGCAGTACCAAGGGACCCCCATGAAAACGAGATATTGTATCACATGTGGCCACCTTTCCATCTATTTGATGCAAAATTCAAACACATATAAACAAATGCATTAATATTTCACACATCTTCTAAACTGCTTCCCTTTATTCTTTGTTACTATGGATGTGAAAGCAGGATCTTCTGTCCCTGGGACTTTGTCTGCTTCTGTGCTAATCATCCCCTGTTCATGACATCACAGTTGAAATGGCGACAAATCTGAAATCACAGGGGCAAGAGTTTAGGGTTGTGATCTTGCATGTAGACAAGCACTAGCAGTCAGAGCAGATGGATTTTGCCAAGGGACCTGGAATGATGGCACCCCTTACAACTTAGAAAACCATATGGCACATGTGGCAGGTGCGGTTCTGTGAATAACTGGCAGCAAAAAGAGAAAAAACAGAGAACAGTTGGAAAGAAATGGTAAAGGTGTTGTTTGTTGTAGGGTTTGTCTGACAGAACAGTTGATAGAATGAATATTTGACTATGGTATAGTCGCAACTGCTCTAATTGATTTGCTAGTAGATATGGTAAATGGTTCTTTAACATTTTCTTCCCACGTCATGCCCTGGGTAACAGCCTGAGTCAGAGGGCTCCGTCGTGATCCGCCTGTAAAACCTCTTATTTACTCTCAAATTCAGTAAAAACTAGAGAAAAAGTTGAGAGAGGTTCAATACGGGGAAAAAGAATGATCGAGTGAAAACTAAAGCTTCAGAACTGCCAGATGCGGAGCGATTACTGGACGACGGCTTGGAGAGTGAGGGATCGCAGGCCTCGTTTGGATCCTCCCGAGAAGCCATGGAGGGGAGTCAAATCCCCATCACAATACTGCAAAGACAAATGACCCAGATGTTATCTGAGTTACGAGACTTCAGAAAAGAAATCAGACTGACAACGGCAGCCCTGCGCACAGATATGGGAAAGCTGGAGAAGCGACAAGAGGAGACAGAGACCCAGGCCCTTGCGACGGATCAACGCGTTATGGAGACGGAAAGGGCAATAGTACAACTCCATAACACAATCACTGCTTTACAAAACCGGGCGGAAGATGCAGAGAGTAGGAGCAGAAGAAATAATATCTGAATCTCCAGAATACCTGAAGGGGCAGAAAGAAACGAGATGCGGAATTTCATCCAAAAAACGTTGAGACCTATTATCACTCCCACCTTCTGTTTCGCTGGAAATAGACAGAGCACACCGTACCCTGGGCCCGAGGCCTTCATTGGGTGCGAGGCCTAGAACAATCCTAGTCCATTTTTTGAGGTTTCAGGACAAAGAATTAGTGCTTCACACTGCATGGAAGGCCCGAGTGGTTACGCTGCTGGGCAGCAGGCTGTATTTCGAAAATGACTACTCACCAGAGATCATGGCCAAACGTAAAGCCTATATCCCATTGATGAGGACACTCAAGGCGAAGGGAATCTGTTTCAGGATGCCATACCCTGCGAAACTCGTGGTCTTTTTCGAAGAGGGCCCGTTAACGTTTGAGAATCCGGCCACAGCAGCCCAGGAACTGCGATCTAGAGGAATAGATGCACACCCTCAGCGAGCCAATCCAGAGACCTCCATAGCATCTAAACTATCCCAGAAATGTGGCAAGGACAATGAGAGGCTAGGCAACGACAAGGAGCCGAAACAATCCAAAACATTGTGGAGGCCCTTAACAAGCAAGCTGCTTCAGGAATGAAGGGTCCGGAACAGAAGGGAGCGGAGGGCTGAAAACCGTAAGTAGATCTACATTTGCTGAATAATAATTTAACCACATAGGTGGAGAGACACTTGACTGAAGTATAGGTCTGGAGTTAGCGCTGCAAGCTCCAGACACAGAGAGACTTAGGGGATACTGAAGGAATCGTCTGTAATTGATAAATAACTGTACTTCTGGGGATTGGGGAGGGAACGAATGGTCCTTGAGGGAGGGAGACGGGAAGGGGGAAGTATAATGTTGAATCAGCTATACTAATCAGGGAAGACGGGGGGATGGGGGGTTAGATAATATAGCAGCCTATAGCAAGTGATCAGCAGTTGGGCAGAGGGGTAGGGGGAGGACTACCAATTATACCTACATAATTAACCCGGAATTCTGGCTGTGCTACGGATGAGAGGACGGATACAGCTATCGGGACAGGGGGAGTGTCTCGGACTGAGGATGAGGATAACGGGGGATGCAAAGTGAAATTCCTGAGCAGCTCAGGCTGATTATCAGCCTGTTACGCTATCCGAGCCAGGAAGTTGGAGAGGGTAGAGAAGGGGTTTTCATGGTCAAGACAATTACATTTCTAGAGACGAACCGAATATAACACGGAAAGGAGACCACGGAAGGGAAGGGGGTAGCGGGCGAAGAGGAGGGGGGTCTGATCGACCTCAAAGATGTCAGCTGGATGGGATAGGCAGACCAGGCATAATGTTGGGGAAATGCAAAGAGATGCTCAGAGAAGGATTAGAGCTGGAGGGGTCGGTGGAAGGCGTGGGCAGTGTCCGAATGAGCTTACTTATCCTGATGAAACCATCATAGGCTATAACCCTACAGGGTAACCTAGGAAGGGAGAGGGAAGGGGAGAGAGCACATAATAAAGGAGGGAATTTGGAGGGTAGGGAGAGACCTTTCAATTTCATTACTTGCATCCTGGGGCAATGAATTAAAAGAAACAACTATGCAATGTTTACACAGAGGAAACACTCGATTTGAATTTGAAATTGTTGTGCGAGGCACGCCTGTGAGGATCCCTGCCATCTCCCTCGCTGTAGGCATTGTTACCCACGGAGATCGCCTCGGCTGTCTGCTGCAGGGATTCACTCCAGTGCGTTCCTGTGGGGGAGGCTGGGACGATGTTGAGGGCGGGAAGAGGGGGGCAGCAACTGAATGGCGGGAAGTGATATGATCAGACAGGCCTATTCTGGTTAACACCCCCCAATACAACGAATTTAGAGGGCTATACTCCCGGAGTTCAAGACTTCTGACTGCAAGTTACGTCAGACACAGTATGCCTGTCCGAAGACAATGGGTCACTCTTTTGGGGGCCTTAAATAGTCGGCGAGATGGGCGGGTCATATAGGGCCGGCCGTTGCAGTCCACAGGATGGACTGTCTCCGGCTCTAGATTGGAAGCAGAATAAGGCCGCATCCTGACACATCTTGTGGAACTCCGAAGGAGTGAGTGACGTCGAGGGAACGGCAGGCGTGTCCTCTTGAGGTGCAGTAAGGGCCAATCCACGGACCTATTTGATAGGGGGAGACGGGTTTATGCATATACTTAAGCTCAGAATAAACAATATACAGGGGGATTGGAGAGACATGCAAAATATCCATGGACATTTCATTACAGGGTACTCTGCAACGCCCCCAAACTCAGGAGAACCCAGAGTAATGGCTAGTTAGAGGGACCTAGGACTAAAGGTGTGGGGGGGGGATACAGCAGGAAGGAGAGCCAACAGAGACCCAAACGGATAAGGGTAAGCTAGAGTAGAGAGGATGTAGGTAATGTTTCGGACACTACCTCAGAATTGAGGTTTTGAGAAGGGTAAAGCAACAATACCCTGGCGAGGCAATCCGAACGACACAAGGAGAATAGAAAAGGTTGGGGGGAGGGAAAAGGGGGCGGAGGGGGGAGGATTGATGAGGGTAGGGGGGGAGACCCCAAGGCTAATCGGAATTACAGAAGGTATTAGAGGAATAAAGAATAGTGAGGTAAAGCTGGGAGCTCTGATTTTGACCCACACCACTCAGGAAGGATGATAACCAGCAGCGGCGGAGGGGAGATACGTGAGTAACGGGGCCTACCTCGGAACCCCTTTTGCCGGACCCTAAGGAAAAGAATTCCCTGACAGAATTGAAGGGAAGGGGTGATAGAACAGAAGGGAGGTCAGTCTACTCGAGGCCTTAAGGGTGTAATAAATAACAGAGGAGACTTCTCCATGTACCCCCTGAAGAGGGAGGACATCGGAGGCCGAGCAGAGCAGAAAAAGAGGGATAGGCAGGCACACCTGACAGTATAGAATCATCCCACTCATCGTTCCAGGAGAGAGTAAAAAGAGGCGGATCTGACGCAAATATGCAGAGGACTCGCCACCTTTTCCTTTTTCCCTACTCCCTTATCGACACTCAGTGTGTCAGGAGGCATCACCTTGAGTGATGAAGCCTCAAGGTAAGGACCCTTCCTTACCAAGGGAACTGAGGCAGTTCCCTATAGTTGGAAGTACCAGTTCTGTATATAGTTGGTCAATGTTCAAATTGATTGTTTGTTCCATGTTCATATGTTTGTTGGATGGTTATGAGTTGGAAATGACAGGTACAAATCTAATGATTGCAAACAGTGTTCGATTGGATGATGGAGGGGAGAACCCTCCTTTCCAGCGGGGCCACCTTTGAGAAACAATGGCTAATTCTCCAGTTAAACTGTTGTCCCTGAATATAAATGGTATAACCTCACCAGTTAAGAGGTCTTGGGTCCTGGCTTACCTCCGCAGGAGCAAGGCAGACTTGGTGTACCTTCAGGAAACACATCTGGGCCCTGAGGAACACCTCAAGCTGGCTAATCTCAGTAGGGGAACTTTGTTCAGCTCATCGGCTGGGTCGGGAAGACGGAGGGGGGGTGGCAATAATTATACTGGCAGGTACCTCATTTCAACATCAAATAACCATCTGTGACTCAGAGGGCAGGTTGGTAATGGTGCAAGGCACATTAAATGGAGTTCAGGTCACCCTGGCGAATGCATATTTCCCCCCTGCAATACCGGTTCCACAGCTGAGAATGCTCCTTGACAAAATCCTGCAAAACACGAAGGGCATGCTCCTTCTTGCAGGAGATTTCAATCTGACACAACATCCCACGATGGACACTACTAATCTGAGAACCCATAGGCAATCACTGGCACAGAAGTTTTTTAGGAGATTCACTAAAGAGGTAGGATGGATTGATGTCTGGAGGCACTTACATCCTCGGGCAAGGAACTACACACATTACTCAGCAGCCCATCGGACATACACATGCATAGATCACACATATACCCAGATGGAATATCTGGGCCAATTGGGGAATGCATGGATAGGCGACATTTCCTTGTCGGACCACGCACCGGTGAGCTCGACATGGGAGCTGGGGATCTGTGTAAAAAACACACAATGGAGACTTAACCCCTATTATCTACGCTCAGAGAAATTCTGAGAATTTATCTCAGATAAACTAACTGAGATACTGGAATTCAATCCTCCCGCGGACACCGCACCTGCATTACACTGGGACACTATAAAGGTGGTCCTTAGAGGCATATTATACAACACACAACAGAACTGAACCAGAAAAGAAGAGAGTATAGGAACACCCTGGAGGAGAACTTACACTTTCTCCAAATGGCGCACAAGATGGGAGATGCGACAGTGCTCCCCAGACTTCAGGAGGTTAAGGCGGAGATGGACCGGTTAGCATTACAACAGACCGAGATAGCATTAACATTTCTGAGACAGAAATACTATGAGGTGGGACCTCGAGCTTCCAGACTACTGGCGTACCAGGTAAGGTGACAAAAGAGGGTTTCAACGATTACTTCGCTTAGACACCCCACTGGGGGCCAACCCCTAACTAAAATACATGAAATTGCTGAAGCATTTGCAAAATACTATTCCAATCTGTACTCTCCAGAGAGCTCGCCTACTGAGCATCAGATCATGGAATATTTAAATGGGATAACGCTGCCCCAACTCACGGCGGACCATAATGAAGCCCTAGGGGCCGGTATAACAGAGAGAGAAATAATGGAAGCGATTTCCACTGCAAAACCCCTAAAATCTCCAGGTCCTGATGGGTACGGAAACGAGTTTTATAAGGCACTGAGGCAACAAATAACAAAACGGCTTTTACCCCTGTACAATTCTATCCTTGAGAGGGAACCCCCACCACCGTCCTGGGCATTCGCAACTATTTCAGTAATCCCGAAACCTGGGAAAAATCCCCAGCTTTGTAGCTCGTACAGACCCATCTCGGTACTCAATTGTGATTATAAGATATTCATGCACATACTAGCACAACGCCTAGACAAAATAATGCCTCAGTTAATAGAACAAGATCAGACTGGCTTTATCAGACAACGTTCTACAACAGACAACATCAAGCGCACTCTGCATATTTCCCATAAAATGCGAACGAGCGATACCCCATCGGTTCTTATCAGCCTCGACGCCGAGAAGGCGTTCGACAGAGTTTCATGGCCTTTTCTCTATAAAGTTCTGGCTAAACTGGGTATTCCCAGGACTCTAATTGGGGTCCTACAAAACATCTACTCGGCCCCTCAAGCACGCATCAAGGTGGGAGGCCACCATTCGGGATACTTCCCTTTGAGGCGGGGTACTAGGCAGGGATGCCCGTTGTCGCCCCTACTCTTTGTGGCATTTATTGAACCATTAGCTCAGTCGGTAAGAGAAGCAGGAAACATCACTGGTGTGAATTTGGGGGGTATGGAGTAATCAATAGTCAGACACGCCGGACGATGTAATTATTGTATCTCTCGAACCTCGAACAGTCCATGCCGGGTGATTCAGTTACTTGGACCGATTTAGTCGGGTCTCCAGCTATAAGCTGAAATTAGCAAAAACGGAAATTCTCACATTTCATTACACACCCTCATCACATGTTTCCTGTCTTTTTCCATGCAATTGGAGTCTCACAAAATTAAAATACTTGGGTGCATATATTTCTCAAAGATATGAAGACTTTTTCCAAAATAACTATGATCCCTTTACATCACAACTTAAAACCGACATGGGTTCATGGGCCACGCTGCCTCTTCTCTGAGACACAGGATCGAATTAATAAGAATGATCACCCTGCCCCGGGCCTTGCATCTATTCCGGAATATCCCTCTACACATTACAAAGAAAATCTTCGGGGAATGGAACCGGCATGTCTCCAGGTTTATCTGGTTGGGCGGGAGACCCCGAGTCAGGATGAGGATCTTGACACTTCCACGGAAGGACGGGGGTCTCGCACTACCTGACCTGCAGATATACTATCATGCTGCTATGATGACACACATAATGGCGAGGCAAAGCGGGGTAGGTCAACCACACTGGCTGCAGATAGAACAAGCTCTACTACCAGACAGGGATTATTTTCAATACATTTATAATACGGAGCCGAGGATGGGAACCCCTGCCTCAGATGGTCCGCACGCTGTAGGGTTTGGCAGCAAATTAAAAGAAAACAGAGGTTAGAACCTTTTTTGAGTCTGCTCTGCCCCATAGTGAACCTAGCGGATTTTCCTCCTAACAGGCTAGATCATGGATTCGGGATCTGGGAGAGATATGGGCTGAAGTATCTTCCCCAAATAATGACTCACGGTAAGATGTGGCCCTTTAGTGAAATGCAGAAGCAGTTCAGTATACCAAACAGGGATTTTTATCGGTTCTTGCAGCTTCGGCACTATGTTCAGGGGCTACCGGAGGTGGTCCTTCTTCCCGAGAGATACCCTTCGTTGTTAGAGGTCCCACTTCAATTGAATAAAGGTGGGATGGGAACAAGACTATTTTCTCTTTACTATAAGGCCCAAAATACACATGGAGAAGCCTACACGGAAAATATCCGAGCACAATGGCAGAAGGAACTGGGAAACCCCCTTACACAGGAGGACTGGCGGAGGGCCTGCGAGTACGCCTCCCGAGTCACGTGCTCCCATCAGTGGCGGGAATATGCATGGAAGAATCTAATTAGATTCTTCAAGACGCCAGTTATGACCAGGCACTATTCCCCGGCGGCCTCGGCTAGGTGCTGGAGACAGTGTGGTGAACCCAAAGCCACACACACTCACATCATGTGGTCATGTGGGCCCTTGAACCATTTAGGATCCCCTACAGGATCACCTGGAGAAGGATATTTGGCCCTCAGCTCCATTTGACCAGGGAGATGTTTCTTTTCTTGGATACCCCTCGGGAGTTAAGGAACCCGAATAGTAGATATCTTCTACACCTACTGTTAACCGCAGCCAAAAAAACTATCACCAAGCTGTGGTTGACGGATAAAAACCCCACAGTACTTGAATGGTGGGGCATAACCAAACAGATTTACCGGTTAGAACAAATTACACATAGCCTGAATGAAAGGAAGGAGAAATTTGTAGAAAGGTGGTCCCGCTGGCTGTTATATTATATGCCCCAGGATGACTCTTTTGTACCATAAGAGGATGTTATTGACGGGCAGGTACAGAGCAGGAGTCTCTGGGGAGTTGGGATCGTTCCGTGGAGTCGGAAGCAGGCTGGTCACTGAGGAGAAACTGCCCATAATAAGTGGCATGCACAACTGACTTAACGGAACACCATATGAAAAGGGTGAACACATTACCTGATAATTAATGGACAGTACTGTATTATCTTGTGGGTTGACTCTATAGGACTCCAGTTGGACAATTGCACCCTTGTAACCCAAATCAAAGCCCGAATGTAGACCCCCCCCTTTTTTTTTTATAGCCAGTGAGAGATACAGAAACTCCATGGGATTGCCGGTGAGACGGTGCTGCTCCCCAAGAATTAGAAAAGGGTCTGTTACTAAGAGAAGAACCTAATCTAAACCCCTGTGGGAACCAACCAGGTAAAAATAACCAAAAAATCTCCTCTCAACTACAGAGACCTTGGTGGACCCACGGTAATGATGGTCTTTCTAAGAGTTTTTATCAAGAGAGGGGGGCTAAAAATTAAAATAAAAATAAATATATTAAATTTGCTCGCCCCTCCAACAGCAGGATAATTATGAAGGCAAATTTTAACCAGACACCTGTGATACGGTTGGGGAACAATAGTACTGGCTCGCTGGAAACCCCAAAATTAACCAGAGATTAGAAAACTTGTAATGATGGAATGCCCATAAATTGAAGCTCTGTATTGTTCAGCTAATTGATGATTTAAATGAAATAGATTATAACACTTAGCATGATTACTATGTATAGGATCCAATCAAATATTTGTAATTAAGCAATCCTGTCATTGTTGTACCTGTGGATATGTTTGTATTTGTATGTCAAAAAAGGAAAAAATCTGTCTCTTTTTAATAAAAATGAGATTTATAAAAAAAAAAAAAAAACATTTTCTTCCCCCCAGCCATGCTCATCCCTCTGGGCTATACCTTGGTCCAGGAATATACCCTGCTCTGGCCGACCGACTCCCATCCTCCCCTGGGTCTAGTAGCGTTACCCTATCATCCCTCAGGGCTTCACCTCCCTGGCACGGGCTCCAGGGGAAAGGCCACCCCCCCCCCAAGGCGGTCTACTTTGTCAACTAGGGTCCATTGTTTGGCTGGCAGTAGAACCCAGGGAAGTCCAGGAATCCAAGTCATCAAACAGATGGTACATGTTTTTTTCCCCTCTGTCCCCCCCCCCCTTGGCATGGGTGGAACTCCACGGTGCCTCAGCTGCTGGGTTTCTGTGGCACCAGTTGCCTAGCACTATCCCTCCCAACTGCAGGACACTGCCAAGTGGCAGCTACTGCAGTCTGGTCTGCTTTCCGATGTAATGCCCGAACTCATACCCGAACCTGGACTGCCTACTTGGCAGCGTGATGCGCTACTGTTGGGCCATCGGTGTCCTGATTATTTAACATTTTAAAAGATACATGGCTCATTGTTATTTTTTATTTTCCATTTTTCCTACTGTAACCAGTAGACCAGGCTCTCTTTTAGCCGGCCTGCAAACCTTTGATCTCTAGAGCAGTTGTCACTGGCTCCAAGATACCCACTGGCTTTTCCCTGTATGCTGGCCTTGACTGGTCCTGGACTGCCCGGAATCCTGGAGCAACCAAGCTGGTTGATGGCTTGGAGAAAGATTGGTCTATCTGGGCCAACTAGCAGAAGTGGGGCCGTTTTCTATTGAAAGAAGTGTCAGGGGAGACTTGATTACAGCATTGAAATATCTAAAAGGGATAATGCCATCAGATCGAGTGCAGCTCTTCAGGACACACAAGGATGAAAGGACGGGGGACGCTCAGTGTCACTGAAGGGAGGAAGATTCAAGGGAAACACCAGAAAGAATGACTTCACAGAATGAGTGGTGAAGACTTGGAATAGACTGCCAGAGCATGTGGTACCAGCTGATACTGTAATGAACTTCAGTCTCGGACTCGACAAGCACTTTGGAGAAAAAGGATGACAAGGAGTTCACACTGAGCTTGTGGGAGGGAGAAACTGGATGAAGCAGCCCCCCCACGATATCTAGATACAGTATTTATGACTTAGTTTGCTTTTATTTTGGTTACTATTACAAAAATGTGCTTACTGGGTTGCCATATATCCCTCCTCAGAAACAGCACATGTCACAAGCTATGCTGGTCCATAACGACAGGCTCCTGGTCAGAGGGGCAAGAAGCCTGTCTCTGCTGCGAGGCTGTGCTAGGAATCCGTCTGAAGCAGGAGCCTTACTTTGTGTACTGCTGTGTTCTCAAACAGAGCCTCCGCTTCTCATATTACCGAAGACCTGTCCCTTTCTGACCAATCACAACACACAGTATATCAGTGCAGCGGTATCTGAAACTCAATCTCTCGGACTTCATGTCAACAAAAATTCATCTCTCCCATGATCAGAGTTCCGACATCAGTTCCTGTGATTCTCCAGACTCCACCAGCTTATTGACTGACAGTCAATTTTTGTATTAAGTTGTCTAAAAAAAAAAAAAGAAAGCCCAGGTCTTGGACCCAGGATCAATCACGGTTCCCACAGGCTCCCCTTGTACAACCTAAAATACATCTTGTGGATCTATTTCTGCATTTATACCAACCTGTCTCCACCATTCTGAGTGGTACACAGTGACCGCTTTGTTGCTACTTTCCCAGTGTACAGGAGGTATAGGCAGTCTGTTTTCATCACACTGAGCTGCTCAGGCAGTGGATTGCCATTATGTCACAGGGGTTTTCATTTCCTGTGTGGAGTGGACACGCATAGCCATCTGCAGCATTGTGGCATGCGTCCAAGTCCAGGGGCTTAACGTTTCACCCCCCCCCCCCCATCAATGATGCCACCTCCCACGTGTGAATCCACCCAAAACTGCAGTAGTGTTGTGCACCATACACTGGAGCGGAAACAGCATACAAACTAATTTTTTTGTGTAGACGTGGCCTAGAACACAGTTCTGGAGCCTGCACCTGATGAGGGACAGGGATAGGCTGAAGATTGCGCAGCATGGGGTCACCAAGATGGTTCAGGGCCAGCAGGGCAGATCATATAAGGAATGGCTGGCAGACCATAACATATACCCACCAGTGGTGGAGCCAGGTTTGGGAGCATTTGGGAGCCAGAGGGTGCCATTCAGTCAATCACGGGCTCCACAATGGGCACTAAACAGTGAATAAAGATGGTGGTGGGGCGCCACTACTCACACTGGGGCAGCTAGGAGGGGCGACCGCCCCCACAGCCCCCCCTCTAGCTCCGCCACTGATACCCACTGGAGGCCAGGACAGAGAGAGAGAGAGAGAGAGGAGATATGATGGAGACTTACAGGTTCCTGAGGTGGGTATAAACAGAGTAGGCAGTGAGGACCTGTTTACCTGAAATGGTAACACAGTGATGAAGGGGCACAAGTAGAGACACATCAGTGGGAAATTGAAGAAAGAATTTCAGGAAGTTTGTCTTCACTGAAAGGGTGGTGGAACAGTGGAACAGGTTGCCGAAAGAAGTGGTGGGGCCAGGACTGTAAATAGGTTGAAGACTGGGTGGGACAGATTCAGGGGTCTCGTAGCCCCAAAAGGTCGGATAAGGATGAGGGAGTAGAAAGTGGAGGGGCACAGCTAGGAAAAGGGAGGGGTCGATCTCAAGGGAAACACCCTCTTCACTAACAGGTCAAGGGAAATACACAGGATATCTGTACAGATTTAATGGACAGTGTTTTGGGTTTTTTTGCCATCATTTTCTGTTTGTAGTCCAGCGATTAGAGCAGATAATTGTGAATCAGGAATTCCCAGGTTTGAATCCTGCTACAGCCACTGGCTGACTGAGCGACCTTGACCATGTCACTTGACCTCCCTGTCCTTCAGTCCCAGCTGAAGGACTAAGAAGAAACTGCTTCCCTGACCCCCGCTGAAACAAGATGCTGCATCTCAGCTGAGCTATCCTGGGAACAAAAACCCAGAAGTGATTAGTCAGCAGAAGTTGGGTTCCACTTCCTCTGGTTTGAACCAGTGACCAGAATAAAGTAAAAAGTCAGCGTTGACCTGCAGTTTTAAATCTGCCCCAAGCAGTATATTAAAATGGTTTCAAGTCCTATTAAACCCGCTGAGATTTTAAACCAGCCTTCTTTTTTTCCTTCCTTTTTTTTGTCTGAAAGGAGAAAGGGAGAGCTGTGTGCAGCTACCGCTGCTGCTATTGTGATGGTAATATGCAAAGGAGTTTGTAAACGTGGAGTTCCTGCATCGGCGGTTGAGGGGAAAGAAAACAAGAGAAAAGGAATTGTGTTCCTCAGATTTGTCCACCCCCCTCCCCCACTGCTAAGAGAATTGATATCATACCCCTCATTATAGAGTTAGATAGCCAGCACCCCCCGTAGGGCGCGGTCAATCGTCCCTGCTGAGAGCGCTAACAAAGTGCCATAAAAACCTCACTTCGAATTCCAGTTTCATGTGCTAGCTTCCCTGAGCACACAACTGCAGTGCATGTATACAAATACACAAATAAACACACACACACACACACACACACACACTGTACACACATAGAAATACACAAATACACACACGCATACTGTTCACACATACACACACATGCATACTGTATACACATTCACACTACATATATGTATAGATATATATGTACACTATATTATACTGGCGTGGTAGCAACACTGTTAAAGTGACACTGTCAACACCTTTAGGCCTCAAAGTGTCCCGTGTTTAAAAAACACATTTTATGATTGTCAACATTCCGTAAAGATTGCTGATATAGCTGGTAGTTTGATTCTGATTCTTGTTTCTTTTAAAAATGGAAAAACAGACTGCCCACCATACTGGTGTTACCACACAAAAACAGGTTTCTTTACATTCCTTGATCGACTCCCACTGCATCTTTCCTGGACTTGTGAACACCTCCAACACAGTCTAGCAGCCCCCTCATGATACAGTGGGAGTTTAGGAGGCTACTGCCTCATGAGTGACTGCACTGTTTGGGGGTACTTCTAATGTTCAGGAAGTATTCAGTAAGAACAGATTCAGGATTTGAAATGAAACAAAGTTGTTAAAACAAACAGCAACAGCAATGCATTTTAAAGAAGGCAAGCAATCATAAGATATGTTTTTTTAACTAGAAATAATATGATGCAATACAGGTTGACAGTGTCCCTTTAAGGTTTAGTAGGACATTTACTGTTAAACCCTGATTTATGCTTCGTAGTACTGTGCCATTCCTGGACAGAATAAGCTGAAATTTGGCATGTTTGGAGTTGGCGCCTATATACAGTACTTGGATCCTGTCAATTCGGGAATGGTTAGTTTAGCATTTAAAATATACCAGAGGGTTGAAAACACATAAAAATATGAAACTTAAGGCCCTTTTTTTCCTTGCTGACAGCACAACAATGGCTGGGAGTTGAAACCTAAATCATTCAGGTTTGTTATAGCCCCCCCCCCCCCGATTATTCATTGATAGGTGATTTTACTGACAAAGAAGTAATTTTTCAATGATTTGAAAATTACAGTGCAGTTTTGGCACATATGTAGAATATTATTCAACATTGTATTCATAAGTGGATTTTTGTGAAACTGACATATGTTAGTGTTGTTGTGGGGGTCCAAAGTCATGATGTGAAACTGCTGTTTTCATGCAGTTTCAAACTGGGCAGATATGATGGACTTTGGATCTTTGTCTGCTGTTGTTTTCTGTTTCTGTTTAGAGTCATAAGAATGCCCCCTGATTTATGTTCATTTCCTGTGGTCGGGTACCCATCCCCGCCACTGGCAAGCCCCACCCACTAAAACTGTTTAATAACTGGCAGTGGGTTCCCAACCTCACCACTGGTGCTTCCCTTCCTGCCTGCCTGAATTTGAACAAGACTTGCAGTGGGTGCCCAATCCTGTGACCAGTACCTGTCTCCCACCCGATCTTGATCAAGACCAGTGATGAGTACCCAACCCCCACCCCCACTCACATGAGCTCAAACAAGATTGGCAGCATGTACCCAACCCCACTGGTGGTACTCTCCTCCCTCCCACCTGATCTAGAACAAGACTGGTGGCTGGTGCACAACCTCACCACCAGTACCCACTTCTGCCTGCTTATCTCAAACAAGACAAGTGGAAGGTACCCAACCCTGCATCAGTACCTCCCCTCCTGCCCGCACAAGGTGCTATGTCAAGACTACATGGCCCCAAACCATGCTAGATTAGATATACTAACTCCAAAACCGTGCTGCGCTGTTATGACCACACGGTTTTTGACCGCGCATATTTGCTGTCACAGTTTGGCCAGACACCCCCACACTCAAACCAGATTGGTGGTGGGTACATAACACTGCCACTTGTACTGCCTCCCAAATACCTGATCTAGAACCAGATCAGAGGTGGGTGCACAACCCAGTGTCCCTCTTCCTACTGTCCACTCACAAGCCATACCAGCAGTGGGTACTCAGCCTTGCAGCGGTACCCCGCTGTCCTCCAGGTATCTAACCAGACTGGAGACAGTTACTTAACCCTGTTGTTGGGTCCCTCTCTCCTCTCTCCATCTTTAACCAGGCCAGAGGTAGGTGCTCAACCCTACTTCTGGTACTCCACCTTCTGCCCACCTGGAGTGAAACAAGACCAGCGGTGCCAGTACTCCCCACCATCTGCCTGAACTCAAACAAGACTGGCGGAGGTTGCCCAACCTTGCTACCAGTACTTCCTTCTGCTACTCAGTCTCAAACAAGACTGGGGGGGGGTCACCCTCTGATCCAATCTTGCAAGAAGCAGGCTACAGTCCAGGGTCATGCAGCCCTAAGGAGCCTGCGCAAAGCAAGTCACAAGTGTGGTATAGCTGGTTTGAGAGTGGCCCTCATTGCAACATGCAAAGAAAGCTGCAGGTCTGGCGCAGCATGACTCCGTATGCAACTGCTTCTGTGTGTAGCACACAGGCCACTTGTGAAGCAATCAACAGATCTGGTCCAGTGAGCATCACTATTCAGTTGCTTCATGAGTGGCCGTGACTGAAAACAGCTGTTCACTGCCTAGGATACTTACTTGGTTACCATAAATGAAATAAAATAAACTATGAAACAAACAGAGACTCCCCCTTCTGCCTCTGTCCAAAATAGTTTGGGGGTTCTGAAAGGTTACAGGATATGTTCAGGATGCTGTTTGCCACTGAGTGGCTGCACCCTGTTTGGGCAGACAGTCTCCTGGTTTACCTGCAGTATAGATGCAAAGGTTTGGTCATGCTGTCCCATCTACGTTCCTGTTAAAGTACCCACATAGAAGGCAGTGCAGTCCAGTGGCTATGGATCACAGAACTGGGAACGATGATGTCCCAGGTTTGAGTCCCACCACTGTCACTAGCTTACTGCATGCCCTTGAGTCAAATCATATAACAATACTTTCTTGAAACAGATATCTATTTGTGGAGACTCTGACGACTAAGACAAATGTTTTTAGTTGCCAGTCAGAATTTTTAGTGCCACTTGCTACCAAAATGCCAGCTATATAGGGCTCTATGATGTTTGCAAGAAGAGCTGGTTTCACCTCTTCCTAACACCTTGCTACTTTGCACTACTGGGAATAAAGTGCAATTTCTCTGTTATGAAGAAAGAACAATCCGTTAAGTTATATAAGTGCTACTTAAGAAAACACATGCTCTACCCTTCAAACCCCCGGCCCCACCACCAAACAGCCTCACCAAGGGGAATTGAGAACCACTTCGGCAATAAATCCGGCTTCGGATAATTGGCAAGAAAACAACACTTGTGCAGTATATAAGGTTTTACGGTTGTTTCATGTACTTTATTATAATACTAATGAGAAGTTGTATATCAGGAGGTAACTACATGCCGGATTAGCTTGTTAGCATGATCTGAGATCGCAGTGCTGCTGGAGCAGGCCTCCCCACCTCCCCTCCCCCCTCCCCCCATTTGCACTTGGTAATTAGTATGCAAATTAGACCCTGGGACCACACAAGTTCTAGTATATTACAAGGACTTTATTATGCTCTTGTGAATAGATGATGAAAACAGACCATGACAGCATTTATCTCCACACCTCTCTTGCTGGCAGACATTAAAAACACATATTGGGATACGCAGCAGACATAATGTTTCCCTTAAGATGCCTCGTCCCCTCTCTGAAGCCATTCTGATGCGCCTGCTTTGGAAACGGAGTGGTAATAATACTAACAACAGTGACAGCACTGATATTTATAATTGGACTTTGCAGCTCTCGCTGGGGAGGAATGAGTGCTAGGCTTTCTGTAGTTCCTCCGCAATGCATTTGAAGTCGACCCGGGTGAAGTGCATGTCCGCGATGGATATTTAGCGACTTGGGAATCAAAAGGCAGTCCCCCATTCACAGGCCCCATACAGACTGGATACATCTAGATACTGAGCCATGTGGGTGTTCAACACTGGCCACACACGCCTACACACACTGAATGATGCGGGCAGCGCAAATTTGTATACATCTTTGAACGCGAAACAAAGTAACAGGACAAATCGCAAGACTAAAGCAAATGAGCATGTCTACCTCTAGGCCAGCTCCCTCCCTCCCACATATATGCCTTACAGAGACAGGATTCTGTAACAGCACAGCTGGGACTCTACGGCGCCACCTGTGGTCCATTTCCATATGCTCATGTACTTGCTAAGGACATTATTAAAGCAGCTTGTCCAGTGGGCCCAGTGGTGCAGTGTTGCCACCTGGAAGACCTCAGAAACCCACACTGAGATCGACAGGGGAACTGAGTACATTACAGAGGTGATGCACTTGGGGACAGTGGGTACCCGCATTTGCACACCCCCCACCCTGCTGGCTGACCAAGGAGCGGTATTGGCATTGGCACTGACTGTTAAACCCATGACTCACCCATGCTGCTGGCTAGAGGAAGGGTGCAGCTGTGATGACCCAGATTGTTGGGGCTATGGAACAGCAGGAATAATGGGGAAAAAGGAGGTAACAGAATCACACAACAATTTATGTTGTCTATTGTCAATTATCTGTTGTCTATTGTACCCTATTTTTGTCCTCTATGTGACGAGGTACCTTTGTAAATGAGCCCCTGGCTCAAAGGTTGTTAAACTGATGTTAAAATAAATAAATAAATAAACAATTTGCTCATTCTGTTTCCTTAATATTTAACAGAATTGGATCCTTCCTTTTCATTCTGCACACTTTAAAATATTCCATTAAAAACTGGGGACCCATCTCGTTTGGCTGGCTTGAGTCCGGATTTTAGATGAGTATTTTTTTTTTAATCAAGCTATTTTTTTTCCATGGGGCCAGCACACTCCTCAACCCCAGCTGATATCAGCTTCCCCAGCACTTACTGCCAGGACAGTTCCCTATGGATTGCCCCACAGTGGGGCTGGGAAGGGGAGGTCCATCCTACCCCTACCCAAAGAACCAATCCAGAAGCTGCAAATCCTAGATGGCCGAGAAGTGAGCCCGGTGTCACAAGCTGGCTCCTCATTCCCATTTTTTCCCACTGGCCAGCGTTGCGCATTGAGGCAGCTGTGCGTGCATGTTGAGGCACACCTGCACCATGTGTCTGACGCCGGCCACCCCAGCGAAGCTGTGTTCACTGCCCTGCTGCCATGCCTGTACAAGGTGGCGGTGTAGAGGCGCTGCAGCATGTCCTCGCTTCCCAGGACGGAAGAGAAGAGCAGTCCCTCAAATGCTCAATCCCCCGGCTGTCCCATTTCTACCTGGAAGAGGAGTTTTTGGGAGTACAAAATCTTTGGATTCTTCCTTGGAGCATGGATCATTAGGCTCCTAGGCATGATTTACAATACAGTTGGAGAACAAGGAGCAAGACAACCTTTTTGTGTGTGTGTTTTCAATCTGTTGCTGCTAGATAGCCTGGGTTGTACCATCTCATTTACTGGGGGGGGGTCTGTTTCGTTCCAGTTTAAACCTGGGAGGGGCCGATTCCCAGGGAGGTAAAGTGACTTGCTCAGGGTCACACAGTGTGGAGCAACTGCAGCATGAAGGGCACACTGGGTAATGGTACAGTATTTGGGGAACAGAAAAGGCTGGACACCAGAAGCAACTGCACAAACTGTTTATTATAACAAAATACTCACAGACAAGGCAAAAGCATTAAAACAGCAGCAGTTTTAATGCTTTTGCCTTGCCTATGAGTATTTTATTATAATAAACAGTTTGTGCAGGCGATTCTGGTGCCCGGCCTTTTCTGTTTCCCTGTGTTCATTTACCTGGCGCACGGAATAATCACTTGTGGAGCACCTCTGGTTGCAGTGGTACAGTATTTGCCCAGTTTGCACACACCGTAGGGTTCAGTCCTCTTCCTTGAATGTCTGTTGACCCTGACTTATTCCCTAAGCTATGTAATGCCCTCCTCAAACGTATCACCCTTACCTCCCTCTCCCTCTCCCTCTCTTCCCCTGGTTGCTTCCTGCCCTCTGGCTTTGCCCCTCTTCCTCCTTACACTCCTCCCCCTCCCTACCCTATCTTGCTGCATAGGTTCCTGTCGCAGCTAATGTACATAGGTTCTTGTATCATAATATGTAGTCTACTTTCTTCTAAAGATATGTGCACTCTCTCATTGTTTACGCTTGCATTACTACATGGTATGAACTCCAATTTGTTGTAACACTGTATATAGTTCTGCCTTGTACCTATCGTTTATTTTTGCATTACTGTATTGTTTGTACTCCCATTTGTTGTAACACAGTATATATTGCTGCCTTGTAACCATATATGTGAATGTCCAGGATCATCTTGTAAATGAGTTCTTCTCAATGATGCTCACCTGGTTAAATAAAGATTGATTGATTGATTGATTGGTTATGTTGCAGGCTTTTAACACCCAGTTGTGCAATGCGTACAATAAGCAGGTTCACATTGCAATTTGCTACTCAAAAAAACACTGTTTGCTTATCAAGTGCAGCCTTGATTTGCAGAAGTTGCTTATCAACTCATTTGCCACACTGTTGTAAAAATTCCGAATTACATTAAGTTTTTCTTTTCCTACACTTGTGGTAAAAAGTACAGAAAGGCGGTAATTTTTCTGGCAAGGATACTTTTTCCCTGCAGTTGTACTTTTCTGTACTGTATTTTATAGATAAAAATAACAATTTAGGGCAACTGCTCCACATACCTGGGTGGTTGTCAGGGGTGTCATTTATGGGTTGCAGTTCAGACCCCTATGATGTTCCTTGCAACCTCAAGAAATCCGTAAAACATGGTTTCCCTAACATTTATTAATATAAAACGTGGTGAGTGGAGGAGCCATGCAACCCCTGTGATTCTGGTGAACTGACGCTTCCGGTGGTTGCTAATCCAAATGTTGTTGATTCATAAGGATTAATTGATGCCTTGTTGTGCAGCTGACATTTTTCATGACTCGTAAACCTATTTCCAGCAGATACAACTTCCACTTGTGTGATGCTAAGTCTCAAAATGAGAAAAAAAATGGATGGTTTTGCAGGCCCTTGTGCAAAACAAGCTACAGCTCTGGGACAGTGCATATGATGATGCCTTTGGGCCACTCACGAGCTCCGCTGCAGGTATGGTGCGACATGTGCGATGATGCAGCTGCAGGTCTGGGCCACTGTGTGTGATGATTTTTTTTTCCAGGTTTCGTTTTCTCTTCCATTTCCCGTAGCCCACGTTCAGGAGGAAGCCCCAGTGCACCGCACCCCTGATGTCCACCATCAGCACCAGCCTTCTTCCCCCAGGGCTTACCCCCCCCCCAGCAGGGTCAGCGGAGGATGCCCAGGCCCCCACCGAAGACCAGATCCAGTTTTGGTCGGTGCCCAGCTGGTCGAGGAGCAGGACCTGTGAGCCCCTCCTTCATCCAACCACCAGAGACGTTTTCTCTCTTTTCTTCGGAGGAAGGGTGTGCAGTGACACCAGTGGTGGTGTCGTGCGCACTCCCGTGCACGGCACGTCGGGCATCTGCCTTGCCTCCACCCACCTTTGTAGAGCATTGGTGTGCCATCCCCTAGCCTCCACCAGGGGCCAGGCAAGCAATGATCACTGATCCCCTCCTTCCCCAGAAGAGAGCTGTCCTTGAGACGCTTGATCCTCCACCTCCCTCGACGACCCCCCTTGCACAGCGAACATGGGTCACCCGCGTGGCAGGAAGTAAGGCATGATGCCTCAGCCCTCTGTGCCACCAGGATGGCCATGTGTGTGATGATTTAGGTACTTTACAACAAGGACTGTGTTCATCATGGGGTGCAATAAAGGCAAAATTTAAAGGTGTCGTTTGTTACATGTCTTTTTTTAAAAAGTAAGGAAATTAATTGCAAAAACTATATTAAAGCGTCTATGCAGGTTACAGTGTACAACGTAGGGAAATTAAAAAAATAGCGTTAAGCAAACACAGCATAGCAGCAGCTACAAAACAACAAGGAAGGAGCCAAAACCAAAAGCAACTCACAGTATGCCGGCAGATAGGTTCAGCATCACTTTCACCACCCAGGCAGGTAACGCACGTTGTTGCCAGGATAAAACTTCTTTATTGTTGAATAACCAGCAGTGCAAAAAGCAGTCCAGGACACCCCTCCTGAAAAAACGCCAAACGTTTTTACGCTTGTACTAGTGCTTTCTCAAGGTGTGGTGAAAGTGAAGCCAAACCTATCTGCCTACATACTGAAAAATAGGGCTCAAAGTCTCTGGAACCTTGACAGATAGCTGGTGGGGTGTTTCTCTGAGTCTGAATGCCCATGAGATGCAGGGGTGCCACTACTCTAATATCGGTACTCTCGGAAGAATTGCTGTGTCATTTACATTGCCTGGCAAGACAATGTCGATAGTAGGGCAACACCAACCCTACATTGCATGATTGTTCAAACCCCAAGGAACATCACACCACCAGTTTGCCAAGGTTCCAGAGACTTGGAACCCCATTTTTTTATTTTCCTACTTTGTATGCTGTAACTCTAAAAGATGTTTCAACATAATTTTTGAATTAATGTGAAATATAAGCTGAAATGTGTCTAAAAGCCATGTTCTTACAAAGTTTCCTGAGATGCCAGGGTCTCTTTAAACATCTACCTGGATAGTCATCAGAGATGGGTCGAAAGGGACCTTGGTTTAATGTCTCATCTGAAAGACAGCACCACAAAAAGAGCAGCGCCCTTCTAGCACTCAACTCCACTGCAGCAGTGTTAGTTTCAGAATTAGTAAAGGGCAAAAATATCCCCGGATGCGGGACTTGAACTCATGATCTTCTGCCCCAGAGGTGAGAGTGGCTTTCAGCTGAGCCCCTGATCAACATTTTCGTGAATACTGTTTACTCCCCTTCTCATCCTGTTTCCTCCTTCAGCTGCCACATGCCACCTCCCTGCCCCATTAAATAACTGACCACTTTGCAGGAAGGCCCAAGCATACTGGCCACTCATGCTGTGCAGCTGGGGGCAGCATCCATTTTTCTCCCTTTGTCCCCATTGGGCATTGGCAACAGCAGCTCCAAGCATGCATGGACATTCATGGGCCATGCCGGCACATGGAGCGCACCAGCTCCCATCCCTGCAACACAAAGTTCTCAGCTGCACATTCTGGTTACCCAGATGGCGGCAGCACAGCAAGGCTTGGAATGCTCTCTTCTCCGAGGAGGCCAGCGTCCTGAGAGGATGCTCAGTCCTGTTGGCCCCGATGAGCCCAGCTCGTTCACGAATACTGGTCACCCAGCATCGTGAGCAGTAGTAGTGCGGCAGTGGGCCTGCACCATCAACTAACACTTATTAGATTTCTGTAGCCTATGTGGGCCCTGGTGTGGCATCTGGAAAAAATAATCACAGGCCTAATTTTTTTTTTAATTTTTGGTAACTGGGAAAAACCCTTTAGGGCCAAGGCTTGTTTTCAAGGGTGACCTGAGAGCACTAGGGAGGTTAAGTGACTTGCTCAGGATCACACTGTATGCAAGTGGAGGTTGTGGGAATTAAACCCAGGTATGCTGGACATACCAAGCTCATTCACAGCTCATTACTCTAACCTATACTGCCAGACGCAGTATCGCACGCATAGTACCCACTTCAGTCCTCCTAACTTTGCCTTTGTAGCCACTTGGCCATTAAGCACTAAGTTGATTTTCTTAATACTGCAGTTAAGTGCTTTACTGATCTGACAAAATGTTTTGTCATTCTCTCTCTCTCTGTTCTGTCTCAACACACTGCATCTTTCACTCCTCAAGCCCTCACATCAGGCAATGTAGTTGGCTATTCAGGGCAGGGGGTTGGTGTAAATTTGACGAGCCTTACAAGGGCCGAGAAAAATGGATGCGTTAGTGGTTTAAAAAAAAAAATCTGTGTAGCAGGCATTTTCAGTAAAGTGTTGAAGCGTCCCACACATCACTCCCTGACAGGCCCTGATGTTAGCTCCTGGAATGGATCACCAGAGACTCATTAGAAAAAACAAATATTATCACACACTGAGATGATTTATGGGCCAAAGAAAAAAAAAATTGTTGCTCTTTCTCTAGCTTTCTCTCTCTCGCTCTTTCCCTTGTAGAGGTGTTATTTATGGCTCTGGTCGTAAGCATACTGTTTTCAAGGGAACAGCAAATGTGGTACAGATGAGTTCCACTTGCAAAATATCCAATAATTTTTTTAATGAATTACAAAAAAAAAAGGAAAAAAGATGACTCTTTATTCACTTCAGTTCTGATTTTGTTAAAGAAAACTGTATTTTAGATGTGACTGCGTACTGCACTCCATACATCAGATGTCTGGTTTTGGTGAGATGACCTCTTGGCGGCTGGGGATCAGACTATTCAAAGACTTGTTTAGTACAGTTCCCTAACCAATTCATTCATTCAAAATAAGTTTACTTAAAAGCATAGTAGGATGGCAAATTATTTCATTATTCTGTATGTAAAGTTGGAAACTTCAGGGTAATCCGGGTTGAAAATTACACTTCTGCAGGCACAAGTTCCAAATGGCTAATGTTTCCTAAAAGAAAAGGTAGTTTACCAGTAATATATTATTATAATGTCTAAAACATGTTCTCTCTTAGATTATTAATTACCTTTCAAAATCTGGGACCCGGGAAGTATCTGGACTTCCCAAACAACGGGAATGATTTCCTTATCTGAACCAATTGGAGTTTTTTATTTCTATCAAAAAAAAACAAATAAAGTGGACCTCTGAATACAATTAAAAAAATCAGTTGAACCTCTGGTTCAGATTACTTAGATTCCATCTCCAAAATCTGTGATTCTGGATCTAGATTCATAAAATCCAAACCATTTTTTTTGCCCCCTCCTCCCGGTCCCGGGCTGACTGATGGCCCCTCCGATCCAGGGGTAAGCCTGGGATCAAGTTCACCACAGCAGGTGAGTCCGGGGGATTGGTTGGAGCTTGGGGTGGCAGGGGCTGAGTTCTGGGAAGGTGCGGCACAAGAAAGCACACTAAATAGAAAAAAAAGTACAAAAACTGTTGTCCATTGTCTATTCCCCTTTTAAGAGTCAAATAATAAATTAATATTTACAAAATGGAGTTAACTGAAGCCATACATGTATTTTTTTTCATCCCTTCACCTGTTCCAACCAACCCTTTGTCAGGACTGTGCACTCACCTCTGGCTGTGAGTTGTCCATGACGGTTCATAGGGTGGTGGGGTCAACTAGGCTGCCATCACTGTAGGGGGTACATAGGCACCAGAGCTGAGGCATGGAGGTGGCAGACTAACACAGGCTTTCATGCAAGACTTGAGGTATTTTTTGCCTGCTCCCTCCCCCCCCCAGGATGTCGGCACACAGGAGCTTAGTGCAGCACCCTACTGACACCCTGACCACCATAATGCAAATGTTCAGCTACTGCACTGCTTCCAAGGGTCACAGGGGTGCAGTCATGCTCTGATGTGAGCCAACCAGCCATACCCCAACTAGGAGGTGCATGCTCACTTGAACAGACCCCTCCCAGTCCGCTCACTCTGGATGTTACCAGTGTGGGAAAAGAACCCGGATCTGCCACTTAGTACCCTGATGGGTTACTGCCAGCATTACAGCCCCCGCCCCAGGTAGGTCTGCTTTGGCTGCATCTGCAAGTAGACATTCTCAATGTCTGTGCTGCTTGGTTGGTGAACAGGCTGATAATGGACGGTCAAGCAAACAGTGATAGGTCTGCTGGCAGAGACAAAGATGTTTGCAGTTAAAATGAGAGTATACCACAGACAAACATAAAATGCAAAACCTAGTGGGACAGTGGTGTTTAGAACATAGATTGGTGTGGTCTCAGAATCCCACATTTTACCAACAGCAGTCAAAGTGGGCATAGTGCCTTACAGCCAAGAGGAACTGAAACACATGGAGGTTGAGAGTCGTGCTGAAGGTCACATGGAGTGGGTACACAGCATACTTCTGGTGAGATTTGAACATGAGTCTCCCTTCTTCACAGGTCTGTGCTCTAACCACTATGCAGAGCTGCTGCCTCATCTAAAAATCAGATATTAAAAGATATTTAATTTACAAAACAACATTATATATATATTCTTTTTTTTGTTAAGATAGTCTACGTTTTGCCCATTCTGCAACTGGGGTGTCCCCCTACTGTTGACAGTCCCCTAACCCTATCACCCGCTGTGTCTAGGTCTTTATGACCTACCTGTTCCTCCACAACTTGTCACCTGTGACGGGGCCATTGGGGGTACCCCAAGTCCCCTATGGATGCAGTCCTTGTGTCCAGTAGGTGGTGTGAGATCTGCGAGGGGGTGTCAGCTTCATCCTGCAGCAGTCTGGCGGATTTTTCTTTCGCTTTTTTTCCCAGTCCTCAGACACCATGCAGAGAGTGACGGACGGTATGACGCAGACAGACATAAGTGCTGACGTCTTCCTTTGGGGAGCACCCACGCCCCTGACTGCTACTGTCTGCACCACCATCTGTGATCACGCAGGTGGTGGTACTGCGGTGGAGCTTGCTGCCTTAGATCACCAAAGGAGGAGGCGAGCATCCTCTGGGACATTCAGCCCTCCCCCCTGCCAGCCCCCGATGACCTCAGCTCACTCCTGAACCTGGGTCACCAACATCAGGAGTGGTAGTGCTACTGCTGCACTGACGGGCCTGCCAATAGCACATATTTCTGACCAAGATACAGTTTCATTTATCCTGGTCCATCTATGTGCTGTCTTGTCATTGTTGTCCTGGGGCGTAATTGAAAATGGGACTGTTCTCTCCATTCACCCTCCTGGTAGTCAGTCAGTCAATCACACACACACGTGCATGTGCACACACACACATGCACAACTGATATGTAATTCAGTGTTTCTGGGTGTTTCCCTAAAATGGAGACCTGCCTCTTCATCCTGTGAATTGGACATTTCTAGCTAAGGGTGGAAAGGGACATTGCGGTAATTATGAGCGCATAAAAACCCACTTATAATTAGTGTTATTTACATAGCAGAGTAAAGATAAATTGGGAGGCCTTTTTTAATTTGGCATGTTTAACAGGTTCAGGTCTGAAAACACACAAAAAAGAATTAGCAATATTGTGAAAGGGAATTGTATTGTACATCATATGTATTTCTTTATGTACCCCCCCCCCAACCCCCAACTGCACTTGCCTCTAATTGCTCCCACCTACTCTTCATGCTCCCTGGACAAACTGTTGTCAGGGTACTTGTCTCCACTAACACTATCACTGACCGTCAATCCAGACCACCACCACCCCCCGACCCCAGCACCCCCTTCCCCAGTCCAGGCCCATTTCTGTGGCAAGTGTGACTTACTGATCTGGGAATCATATGTTTGCAGAGATGGAGCTGGGCCAGGATGGGATTGGACTTAATGGTGTGGGCAGCCCAAGAAATGCTGTCACAACAGCAGCCTGGATTTTGTTTTTGTCTGTCATGCCACCCACCTCCCAATGTCTGCACATCCATGATGCAGCACCAGCCTATGGTGGGAGGGGGGACAGTTGGCACTAACAGGGTCATGCTGCTAGAATGCGAGGGGGTTGGAATTCAAGGCTGGGACTACATCTGCCCTTGTCTATTTCAAGCCAGTGAGGTCCAGTAGTTAGAGTCCAGAATTGAGAACGAGGACATCCTGGTCCACATCTGCAGTCTGACCCTGAGCAAGTCACCTGATATCCCTGGTGTTTCAGTCCCACCCAGCTGTGAAACTGTGTCGAATAAGGGGTCCTCCACCCACTGGACACCAGATGTTGCAGCCGAGTAGGGCTAGGCTGGGTAAATAAACTGTGAACTCCAAAACTGCCAGTCAGTGATATCAGGTTATCCATGGTTTCCAAAGAAGACCTTATCTAGCCCTTGGTAATAGGTCGACATCCACATTTGGACCAAACCTCTATTCTTAGTTAGCTTGTAAAATATATGAATTATAAACAGAAATGTCTAGAAATTGTTTATTTATTTATTTTTTTCCACAGTATTCCTGCAATGTCAGGGCACTGTAACTAAATGATAATGGATAGAAAGAAAGGTCCTTTCAGGGAATATGGGCTCAATGGTTTGTGAAAAGATTAGTGAAAAATGGCATTTCTTAAGCTGACCTACGACTCATTTTCCACCAGTAAAATTGTCCAGAATCCCTGCTCCCCACCTCTGCTGATCTGTAGGCAGTTTCCAGGTCCAGAGCAAGAGCCGTGGTTCTACTCGGGTACCTGTGCCTGGTCAAAATCAGAACTAAGAACAGAATGGAACCGGCCCCCCCGCCCCAGGTTTGCAGGTATAAAAAGGGAAAATACTTTATTTCACAAAATGCACAAAGTTGTGCTTAAAACAGGCAGTATATGTACATACAGAGTGTGCAGTGTTGTCTTAAGGCAACTGACTGGTTTCTCTCTTTTCTTATTCAGAAGTCCGAAGAAACAAAAAACAAAGCCGGTCAGGTTGCCTGAAAAATGGGCATTTTGTGAAATAAAGTATTTTTCCTTTTTTTACCTGCAAACTTGGTGCCATTTCTACTCTGTTCTTAGTTTCCAGATCCACCAGAGGTGGAATTCTAAAAGCTCAGCTGGCAGAACAGAAATTCCACAGATTTCCATATTCCATGGAATTTCATATAAATTTCTGATTCCGCCAAGCAAATTCCATGGAATGAAATCCCTAGTTTGGCCAAGTGGCCATTGCTATTTTGATTTTGACTGCCAGGTTCCTTCTGTCCCCCCTTTTTGACAGTGTGGGTCAGCCGGTGGCCCCTTTCTCTGGCCAGATGGCAGGCATGCTGCTGCACTCACAGCCGACAACAGTGTAGTTAGTCAGCCGGCAGCAGGCGAATGAATGCCAGGCAGTCCACTTTCACCATCCACGGGAGCAAAAAGCTTCACCTCCGTGATGTGCCCATCCGCCTTCCAGCTCCGGCCTGAGATACGTGTAATCACTAGTCACCCAATCGACATCAAGACATGTCGACTTTGTATCACTGGACCAGCCACCAGCACTGGTTTATCTAAAAATTATTTATTTTATTTTATTTATTTATTACTAGGATTACAAATACCTTTGAATCAAGGGTTCTTTTACAAAGGTTCCACATCAGCAATGGGTGCAAGCAAAACAGTGGTAAGATACAATACAAGGTCAGGAGGTTAACATAGAAGCAAGCAGAGGTAAGATACAATACAGGTCAGGAGGTTAACTTAGTAGCATAAGACAGTACATGTGTATAGACTAGCAAGGTAGCAAACAGTCAGTCGCAAATAACAATGCACAATTAATAATATGGGTGTATATATAGCAAGACACAGATACAAATGAAAACTATCTTGGGGTACCATAAGTGGAGCAAGGTGGGATAAGAGGGGAGGGGTGGGGAAGGGGGGTAGGCAGTCAAGGATTTGACATTGTCGAAGTGCAAGAACAGAAAGATAAGTGCTAGGTAGTCTGGGGTGGAGCAACAAGAGATAGGGTGATATGGAGGGGCAGACAGGAGGAGAGGAGAGGAGGAGAGGGGTGAAATGATAGGTGGGAAGTGAGAGGGTAGAGCGGTAGATGGGGTGGGAGAGACAGGGAGTAGCAGGGGATGGAGGGGCGGAGAGAAATGGGGAGGAGAGAAGAGGAGGAGAGGTGAAACAAAGCCGCAAGCCTAGGCAGAGCAGTCACAACTGCTGAGGTCAGTGAGGTGCTGGCAGAGTTTACGTTTGAATGGGCCAAGCTTGTTTTCAGCTGCAGTTTCAGAGGGAAGGTTGTTTAGCAGCAGGGGGAACCTGGTGTGGAAAGCACATTGAGCCTGGTTGGTATGGCAGAATGGAACGATAAATGTTGGTTGAGGGAACTGTGCGTAAAATGTGCAGTGACTGTGGGGGCAACATTAAGGCATGAGTTGCAGGGGATGTGAGGTTAAGACAAATTTTCTTAGCCAGTAGGCAGGTCTGGTAGACAAGTCTCCTATTTAGGCTGAGCCAGTTGGATTGATCGTAGAGATCACAGGTATGCGTATGCTTCCCTGCGCCAGTGAGAAGTCTACAGCATTTGATAAGGGATGTCTTGACCCGTTTTAGGGTGGTATCAATGGCAGCTCCGTAGAAGACAAGCCCGTAATCAATGACGGGTAGGACAGTTATGGCTGCACGCATAGCTTCTTTGGTAAGACCGCGACGGTGGCGGTAGAGGACCCCAATTCTTGAGTTGACTGATTTTGAAATGTGTTGAACATGCGAGCTGGAAGACATTGTGCAATCAAGGGTAATACCAAGGTATTTAAACTCCTGCACTTGCTCAAGTGGCTGTTCAAGTTCGTTATATATGGCATTATGTATTACAAATCACTTACATAATTTCAGCCAATCAGTGCACAAAGGCACTCTACCTCTTATCCTGCGTACAGTGATTTCTCATGCAGAAATGTTAGGAGTGAAGCGTTCCACTTCAGGGCTTTTGGGGGGGATGGGCTTTATTGAACTTCTGAAATTAAAAAAAAAACTTGAAACTTATTAATTACTCTAGCTAACTAGAAGGATTTATAAGTTAATAGGGCCTGCATGGGGTGTCTTAATTTATAAGAGACTCCTCTCATGAAGTTTTGGCAGCCAGAACCACTCAACTCAACAGAAAGTGGTATCGGAACACAAGGGGGGGGGGGGGAGCCTCGGTTCCCAACAGGGAATCTGAGGTTCGAGCAGACTCGATAGACCATAAGGCCTAATCTGCTGGCAATTAGTGTGTTAGTATGTTAGTAACATGACTTCATGGTCCACTCACCCAAACCTCATTCCCAGAGTCTCTTATACCATAAGAGACACCCAGCAGCAGCCTGAGACTTCAGCTCTGCAAGACTGGGACATTCTGTTTCTAGCAGGGGGCCCTTTAGTGGGGAGACGAACAGAGCCGAAAGCAAAAGTATTGTTGCCTCAATAATTGCATCCTCTCTCCCTTAACATACACACTCGCCAGTCTATAAACTGATGCAGAGGTAACAATATATTTTTTTTTAAGTGGGGGACGGAGGTCACTGCTTAAGAATGCCCAGATACGATCTCTTAAATATGCTGATCTTAGCACTGTGCAAGGACCAGCAAGTCCACTTCCTCTTTTCAGATTCCAGCCCCCCCCCCACTACCACCACATTCCTTTTATGAGTTAGTATTCGCACCCTGCACTCTACTAGTCAGTCCAATTTGCGTTTCTATGGAGCTGGCAGCTAAGCATGGGTTAATACCCTGAGCCACCTGCAGAGCTGGTGTGTTTATGTGTGCTCTGGCCTCTGTGTGTATTGGATGTGGGGGTGGGGGTTGGGGAAATGAATGACATAGGGAGATCGTTGGTGGCTCCATTGTGAGGAACTTGGCAGGCCATGGGGTCTTTCCTTTGTCTGACCAGCAAATAAATAAAGAGGAGAAAGTGAGTCTTCCCCCTTGGCTTACTGCAGGAGGTTAACGGCTGTACATGACATGACAAATTGGGGCTTTTCTTTCTGGGACTGATAGCAGCAGGGAGAGTGAGAGTGAGAGTGGGAGGCCAAACAGTTGGTGGCCGAGGAGAGGGGGTGGAGATACTGAAGGCAAAATGTAAGCTGAATGCTTTGGCCTCCATGTATAAAGAAAGATGCAGAGCAGGGAGACCCCCACTCAATTTTGGTAAATTTATTTATTTTTATTTTAGTCTTTGGTAACCGGGTAAGGCCCACTAGGCACAAGTGCCTGTTTTCAGGGGCGACCTGGGAGCACTGGAGAGGTTACGTGACTTGCTCAGTCGCACAGTATGCAAGTGGAGGTTGTGGGACTCAAACCCTTGTCTGCTGGATGTATCAAGCTCATTCACAGTTCATTACTCTAATCTCTAGGCTATACTGCTGTAAAAATCTAAACCCCTGTCCCACTCATATCACGCAACATTTAGGCATGGGGATGTGGGTTGTGGAGGCACAAAATGTGGGACACTGACCCTCAAAATGTGGGAAAATATGGGGCACTGGTCTTCATAATGTGGGGGATATGTGGAATGCTGGCCCTCAAAATGTGGGACACATGACTTCATAATGTGGAAAAATGTAAGACATTGGTCCTCACTATATGGGAAAATGGGACACTGGCCCTTAAAATGTAGAAAAAATGTGGAACACTGTCTACCCAGATATGGGACAATAAAGGACTCTGGCTCTCTAGAGGTGGGTGCATGTGGAACAGTGGCCCTCAAAAGTTTGGGTACCAGACTTTAAAATGTGGAAAAAGATAGGATGCTGACCCATTGGAATGTGGAAAAATATGGGACCCTGGATCTCAGAATGTGAGATACTAGCCAACAGTATGTAGGACACATCCTCCAGCACGGGGATACAAGCTGAGAACTCTGTGGAAACTAGTGCTTTTATCCGTTGCAAAAAAGGCTAACAGCATCCATTTAATGGGCCTCCGAGAAATGTCTCTTATGGTATAAGACACTCCGAGTGTGAGGTTTGGACGATAGGACCGCGAAGCGAAGGTGAACGGTTCTGGCTGCCCAAACCGCACAAGAAAAGTCTCTTATACCATAAGAGACATCCCTTAGAGCCCCTCATATCTTGTTATAAATCACGCAAGTTTAGCATGAGTGATCCAAAATAAGTTTCGAGTTTTGTATTTTTTTTTATTTTATTGTGCCACCCCCTCCAGCACTGATGTTGATCGCTCCCCCCCCTATACACAGGAACACAGTGGCTCTGCATGCTGATTGGTTGAAATTACAGTAATGTTTCATAATGTACAATAAAATGCTTAATTATACACTTAGTGTATGCACTCCATTTCTGGCTGGTGTTGAGCCCTGCCGTTCAATTTTTGCTCCCACACCCCTCTGTATGATTTCACATTTCATGTTAACCTGGTTAGAACTTCAAGTTTGCCATTGGCTTTGTGCGATCCCTAAGACCCCCCGACGTGTTTCATAATGTCAGGCAGCAATGTCTGTTGTATCCTAGTTCATCTTGGGCACAAGAACAGTGATTTTAATCAAGGGGAAATTAAATGCAGTTAAGAATATGGCTTTAAAACTGGAGTTAGCCATATTTAATGGCACTCTCCTTTAATGGTTTCAATTTTTTTTTTTAAATGGGAACGCATACTCAAAATGTAAAAAAAAAAAAGGCATCTTTTAGAGCAGGCAAAAAGGGAGCTCATAAATAGAATAAAAAAAATGCTCAAAATGTTTGCCCATAACTTGAACAGCTACTGTAAAATGAGGGCCACCCCTCATAATGTGGCACTGTTGAGAGGTTTATGGCCAGTTCTAGGGTTCTTAACAGCAACTGATCTCCCACTCTGTGAAAGGATTGTGCAGCAGGTTAGGCAGATTAGGCAGCTACATTTTGGTTAATTAATTGTATGCAAATGTATACAAATGGTACAATGATTGCCAGGTTTGCTCAGGAGTTTCCAAAACTGCTGTTACTATTCTCTTTCGCCTCGTATTCCATTCCAGTGGCACTGCATCTGTACAACCACTGTGTATTGTATACCTGTATATCCCCGCTATATTTACATTGTACATACTGCATTTTATTACCCTACCTTTTCCCCCCTGACTTGTTCCTGCTTCCTCTCTCACCCCACCCCTTTTTAGCCTTGGTGTCACTTCTTTAACAAGATTAGTGAATATCTCTGTAAACTTCAGTGGAAACAATGTCAGTCAATGCTGGTACATGCCTTTGTGACATTGAGACTTGATCACTGCAATGCTCTGTACTTATGAGGCTCTTGGAAAGGTGGGCGTGCCGCCTTCAGCTGGTACAGAATGATGCAGTGGACTGACTGCCAGAACTGAAACCTCCAAACATATTATGCTTGTCCTGCGTGAACTGCATTGGCAGCCAACTGGATGGTGCACCACCTTCAAGACTGCTTTGTTAGCTTACAAAGCCCTGTGCTGATTGGGTCTGGGCTACCTAAAAGATCTCTTAGCCTTATGTAGTGCAGGCCACTGTCTTTGCTCAGCCAGTGCTAATGTAACCCCTAGGTGGCGCTGCCCTGAGGGTTACTACCGCTGCCTGCACAACAGCCTGCATGTTGAGGGGCCTGGGCTCTCGAAACAGGTGCCTCCACCCAGAGGGCAGGGTTACTGGCAACGTGACTACCCTGGGTACAGCCTTCTGGGACACTGATACCCCCTCTTTACCCCTAGTAGCTTGGCTAAGCTTGCAGCTACCCCACACCAATACACTTTTACAGTACACAGTGAACCCCTCCTTGTAACCACTTACCACCAGGGCTAGATCAGCTGGAACGCTTTGGAGACCCCCTTGAAGACAAGACCTGTAACAATATGTAACCCCCCTGCAAATGGGGGTTCCCAAAAGACTTCCAGGAGCTTGCTTGAATGCTCCAAGCCTGAATGGTGTTTGGTGTTTAAGCCATTTATCAGTGAGTGTTTTTAGAACCTCTGGTACTGTCTCTTTAAGAGCTGTCTGCTTGCAGACATAATTAGTTTGTATGGGGGACTGTGTGTTTCTTTGATTGAGTACCACTCAAGCTGCTGCCAATTCACTCCATTTTTGCAGTCACTAGGAGTGCAAAGGGAACCTATCTGAAAGATGTAACTGTTTGCCAGAAATCATTTACAGTAATTATGAAATTACAGTTTGTCTAACCTGCTTCTTTTGCAGTCAGAACAGTGTCTGCTAGTTCCCCATTCTAGTTTTGAACTGCTGAACTGGACCAATCAGTGTGGGGTAAGCTAGCTCTAAAATGGTGCCTTGGACGAATCAGAACTTGGACTCATAATCTGAGCCAGCCACAAGAGGATTGTATGGGCAGTGACTCTGGGAGATGTAGTTTAGACTTCAGTGCCTTTTGGACCAACAGCAGCAGTCTATTGTGAGTGACAGCCAATCCAGTCAAGAACTGGGAGGAACTCAAGGAAGTGCCCGTTTTGTCGGTTGGAGTTTCAGTTGAGCTTTGGCAGTGAAGAAGGAAGGAGCCCTGTGCTTTTTCAGTGTGCAGTTTTAGTCAAAAACGTGTGGGCGTGTGAGAGTCTGCCTGCAGCTTATGTAACAGCTTGTTAGGACTGAATCCGGCCCTGTGAAAAGAATCAAAGGATCTCTGAAGAGTAGAAACCAGGCTCACCCTGTAGAAGACTGGAGGAATTGCTGAAAATTGTAATCGGTCTGTCAGGAACTGAATCTGCTGTGTGTTCTCCCGGTATTGTGCAGTAATTGCGATCGGGATACAGATGCAGCCTGCCTGGTATAGTGTTTTTTTATATGGATGTGTGAAGAGGCTTGTGTACCTCAAGTGAGCCCTGCTGACATTGAAGGACCCTATCTTATTTGGAGGTCGTGAGTACTAATTCAGGGTCGCTCCCTGTTGAATTGCCACATTAAATCCAAATGGAATTACTGTACTGCTGACTGTTTAATTCTCCTTTTCTCTGTGTGAAAGGGCCCCTACCAGCTGCCACGTTTGGACTAGCCACTAGGGCTTGGGTACCCAGGGACAGTAACTGATAGGGATAGGCCTGTGCACAGAGCCATAAATGAGATTATTAGAGTGACAAGATAATTAACCTGATTTCCCCTGTCCTTGTTATATCCCCCAAATAAATCAGAGCTGCTTGTTTCAGCAAAGTTATACTGCCTGAGGTATTTGTCTATGTTAAAGTACTGTACTGTGATTGTTGCACTGTATCTCATTTCACAGGAGGTCCCAGTGCGGAACCAGACCTGGGGGTAAGTGTATACTGTAAAGGTAATTCTGATATATTGTGTGGGCCACTAGTGGGAAGAAAGGGGGGTTGCAGTGTCCCAGAGGGCTGTGACCAAGTTAGTTTAACTATTGCAAACCCTGACCTCTGGGTGGAGGCACCCGCCATTGGATCCAGGCCCCTCAACCTGTTAGTGGCAAATCAGGCAGGGGTAGTAGCCCCTGGGATAGCGCCATCTAGGGGTTACAAATAAAACAACGTTGGTGCAGTACTTTTTACACAGAGGTACACCACACCCAGTTCAACTGCAAAAAGATTCAGATCTAATTTATTTGGGGATGTAAACAAGGGATGGCCAGTAATCTGGTGGTTGATTTTAGATCTGATTGATTCAGGTTATAAGGCATGCACTCAAAGGTCCCTGGAACACAGTCACACACACTCTGGGTAGCCAGTTGTAACTACAGGCTAGCTTGAAGCATTGCCCGGGGCCCTGTGATGGAAAGAAACATGCATGCATTGTAACCCACAATTTGTAACCCGGAGTGGGATGGCTCAGTCCACAAAAACTTAATTAAATCAGATAACACACTGTGATTGTTAGCTAGGTTGCAGGGAGCTAACCTGGTTTTACTCATGCTACCCCAAAATTGGATGCAGGATAGACAAAATCGAGACTTCAAGATGAAGAGCTGGATGGCCAGGAGAAGCAGGGCCCACATGATGCGACATGGCACTCGATTCTGTTCGGGGTTGTTGATCAGGGAGCTGAATCTCTGGGTGGGTCTCTTGTTGGATCTTTCTCTAGAGAGCGAGTGGGTGTCTGGGCTAAGGTGGCAGGGCCCAAACTGGGAGAACAGTTCAGATGCAGTCCGGTAAGGTTGCTGGACGCAGCTTCCAGCGAGAGTGACACATTCAGCAAAGTGGAGAACCACATCATGACCCGCTGTCCACATTCAGCACACTTACAGTAAAGGTAGACAAATACCGCTGTTCGGATGACAGTCCAGTAACAATTCACAGTGTCCCTGTGCAAACCGTATGCTCTGCGGTCATGGTGAAAGTCCTGACAGGCTGATCACACAAAAGCAAGTCTTTGGTCCTCTTCAGGTGAAATTAGTCATGATTCAGAAAGGAGGTTGCAAGTTCAGATAAAGTCCGATGGTCGGGTTAAGTCTCTTCACTTTAGGAAGATGGTAGCAAGCAGGCCAGACACAGCCTTCCCGACGATTTTCCCTGCGCACTACGCAGGTGCAGCTGCTCGAATTGCTCGAGCTCCTCTCTCTTTCAACTCCAACTCCACACTGACTCATTGCCGCAGGCAGCACCGGGACTTCCTCTGTGATCCAAAAGGTTTGGTTGGTTGATCCATCTGTCTGTCACAGTAATGGCTCCCCCTCCAGGTCCATTTAGGTGCCAAACTGTTAAAACTACAATTCCTACAGAAATTCACTCCCACAAAACCCCTTGGGGAAGGCTCCATTTTAGAGCCCCCAAAGGTACTGATTGGTGCAGATTGGCAGTCCAGAACCAAGATGGTGGTACATCACATAAATGTCCATGCTACAAAGAAAGGCAGGTTAGACAAACTACAATATCATTATTTTCAATGTGGATAATCAGCAAACAATCACAGTTCTTAATAGAGTTCCCTCTGCACAATTAGCGATGGCTGAATGAAGCAAATGTGCTGCAGCCCAGGTGGGACTCGACTCGAGCCTAGGAACACTCGGCCCCCACCCAGATTAATTATAAACTGCGAAAATTATGTCTCTTAAAGAGACAGGCACAGAGGCTAACAGTGCACTCATATGCTGACACTTTTAAATCTGTAAAGACACAAAACGCCAGCCTGGCAGTGGGCATTTAGGCACACCCGAGGAAGACTTTTGGGAACCCCCATTTATAGGAGGGTTACACTAAGTTTCTGTTTATTCTTAGATCCTGATTAAGGTAGTCAGGGGCCAGGACATTTTCAATAGCAGCTGCATATATTCAGAAGGCCTAGCTTACTGGTTCACAGAGGTCTTCCGTGACAGAGATGTTTAAAAAGGGTCTGAAGTTTTATCTTTTTAAGCAAGCTTTTGCCAACATCTAGGCATTGAGTATGTCTGGAGTCAGTGATTTTGCCTGTTTATGCATTTCATAGGACTCTGCCACCTTTGTTTCCCTACACTTTTATGTTAAGTTGTCCGATTTACTCTGTAAAGTGTTGTTAGTATTTGTTTATTGTGATTGGAATGTAACCCCTAGGTGGCTCTATCCCAAGGGCTACTACCCCTGCCTTCTTGACTAGAAGCAGGTTAAGGGGCCTGAGTTCTGAAATGGGTGCCTCCACTCGGAGGCCAAGGTTTGGTAGTGGTCAAGCTAAACTGGGCACAGCCCTCCAGGACACTGTCACCCCCCTCTTTCCTTACTAATGGCCGGAAAAATACACAATAATTACTTTCACTTTCACCCCTGATACACCACATAAGTATCCACACTGTTTGCACTTACTACCAGGGCTTTCCTCTGGCTCAACCCTGGGGACCCCCTATAAAACAAGGTTATACACAGCAAATAACAGCAGTACAGTACTCTTGCACAAACTGGAACCACGGTCAGGGTAAATGTAAAAAAGAGTTCGATCTGATTTATTTAAGGGACTTGAACAAGGGAGGGGTGTAATCAGGTTAATTTGCTTAAAGGCTCTATCAATCATACAGTTATGCATGCACTTCAGGGTCCATAAACAGTCACACACTCTGGGTACCCAGATGGAGAATGGTGGGCTAGCCAGAAATGTTGCAGCTGGTTGGGTCCCTGTGATGGAAGAAAACAACATGCACAACACACACTATTTGTAATCCGGAGCCGGAGGGCTCGGTTCGTGAAATGAAAAACAACAAGACAATCAGATGACACACTTTCAGATTAGGCTCTTGTTGCAGGGAGCTACCCTGATGATTACTCACAATACCCAAGACTGGACACAGGCTGGACGAAAATTGAGACAGCAGGTGGTTAATCTGGAGTGCCAGGAGAAGCAGGGCCCACACGATTCGCTGAGGCGTCATTCCTGTTCAAGCGTGGAACAGGGGACTGATCCCCAGGCAGGTCTCTCGTCGGTGGCTTTCTCTGTGCAGTGGGGTAGTCTGGCAGGGCCAGCGTGGCATGGCCCAGGCCTAATGGAGATGAATGCAGATTCAGTCCGATTAGGCTGGATAAAGCTTCCAGCAAGCAGAACACAGTTCACACAGTGGGGAACCAAATCACGACCCACTTTCAATACACAGCACATTTACATGTAAAGGATTCTACGGTACCAGCAAGCGGAACACAGTTCACGCAGTGGGGAACCAAATCACGACCCACTTTCAATACACAGCACATTTATATGTAAGGAAATTCTATTGTACCAGGCAAACCACTCTCCGGTCACGATCGCAAAGTCTCTGCACAAACTGGGGATTCAAAAGCAGCTGGAAATCCTGACAGGCCGATTGCATTCAGCAAAATATTCAGTCTTCTTCAGATATGAGCCTGGTAAAAAATCAGTGGTGTACTTCGTTCTCACAAACTTGGATTTTGTCAGAAATAATTCTCTTCTCTCCCTCTCAGGGGCAGCAGGCAGACATGCAGGTCACAACTCAGGCCTTTCCATAGTTCTCCCATGCGAAACTACTCAGAAGGCTGCTTGACTGTCTCAAGCTCTTGCTTCTTCAGCTCCCAAATGAGATCTGATTCAACTGCCAGCAAGCATGGGACTTTCCCCAGAATCCAAAAGGTTTGGTTGGCTGATCTGTCAGTCACAGCAAAGGCTCCCCCTTCAGGTGCAAAAAGGCGCCAAAAGCCCAAAACTACAATTCCTACAGATTTTGACTCCAGACAGCTCCTGTATTCTGGCTCCATTTTAGGTCCTACCAGAACTGATTGGTCCAATTCGCAGTCTAGGACCAAGATAGTGGAGATAAACAAAACAGTCCTTGTTGCAAAAAAGGCAGGTTAGACATACTACATTATCATTATCATTCTAAATGATTTTCGGCCAATTGTTACATCTTTCAACAGAGCTACCTCTCAGATTACTTACGACTGCAATCCTGGCAGGTCTTAAAGAGACAGTACACAGAGGCTATACAGGCACTCTCTGGCAATCATATTTTTTTTTATTATGTATTTATTCGCCTTGCTGTGGCACACTCCGGCTTGGGGCATCCTGCTGCCAGCTCTGCCCGCCCGGAGAGCTGGGTAGCTCGCCTCAAACTGCACCCAGGAGGATCTGGGACGGCCATCTTGCCGTCCTGCTGGAGGGCTCCCCCCTGCCTCTGCCAGCCAGGACAGCCCCGGACCCTCTGCGACAGGACTCCGCCAAAGTCTTCCTGGCGGCTCGGAGCACGGCCATCAAGTTGCACAGTCACGCCCAGCCATTTTCCTCTTTACTTGGCCCCTTGGGCCGCGGACGTGCAATGACGTCCAGGCACAGCGTGCCAACGTCCACCACGCTCCCCCTGTCTCCGATGCCTACAGTGCCTCTAGACATCCCCAGGAGCCGCTACAGCGTGGCAAAGATTCCCCAGCCCACCCCAGGACTAGGAGAGCAGTCTGCGGACACTCAATCCCAGTCCTCCTCTGCCAACCTCCAATGGCCTGGGCTTGTTCCTGAACCCGAGTCGCCAGCGTGGCGTGAGGTGTGGTGTCCAGCACCTCAACCCACAGCCCCACCGGGCCAGACCTGGCAATCACATTTAAACTGCTAAAACGCAGGAGACCAGCCTGGCAATGAGCATTTAGGCAAGTGCGAGAAAGACTTTTTGGGAACCCTCATTTGTGGGGGGGGGGGTTACAGGAACATACAGCACCCAGAGCCTCAGAGACTGGGCATTATATAAATGAATTTGCCTTGACTTTTACATCAATAATGGCGGAGTCCGTAGGGAACCTTTTGTTGTGGGAGCAAATTGGAAACAGCCGGAACCCCAAATGGGAAAATTCAGCCTCTCCTTACTCGCAAGGTAGCAAAAGAACTCTGTACATATGTGGGGGAAAGCAACACTGTCATGTCATCACCTCACCTTTTGGGAAGTGTCAAAGATGAGTGTATCTAGTCACGCAGCCGCTGTCATCAACACTTTTATGAAACACTGCCTCTAATTCAATAGTGCATAAGCTGCCATTTTCTGGACTGCACAGTAACTGACTAAATTTGCTTCATTTTGTATGAGAAGGTAACTTTTTTAGTTTGGAGGCAGTTACATTTGCAAATAAACTCAGTGTTTCAATGCAAACATTACCCTCAATGTGAGGTTTGTTACTAGAAGGCCTAGCATTTTTCATTCTTCAGTGAGGTGCATGTTGCTGTATCTTTGGAAAAAAGCAGTGCCTTCTTAATTAAAAGATAAGAACGCAGTCTCTTCCCTTCAGCTGAACGGTTCAAGCAGCAGCCTCTGGGTCTTAGGTCCTGGGTTTGATTCTCAGCAATGGCTCCTGGTAAGTCTGCCCACTAGAAAGAAATGACATAAGCTAACATGTTTCACATGCAAGGCTCATTTATGGCGTGTCTTCATGCAGTGCTGCCTCTCATCAGAGATTTACATTATCAAAAGAGTCAACCTTCTAAAACTTGGCTACTTCTAAAAGTTTTTTTTTTTGTTTTTGTTTTTTTTAAAGAACCTCCCTTAAAAAACAGTTGTAGCCACACTGATGGCCCAGCACAGGTGACCCAGGTTTGGGAGTGGAGCTGGGTCACTGTGTCAGGGGACAGGCCTGGCTGAGGTAGCTGTCACTTAGCAGTGCGCCTCAGCCAGGGAGGGATGACAGCAGGTTCCGGCACCTCAGCAACGTCAAGGTCAACAGAGGCATGGCCTATATCACTGGCGTAAAGGGTAGAATTAGGAACAAAATTGGGAAAAAACAGTCCCAGATGTCTCTATGAAGGCTCGTAGAACCTGAACAGGGTATCTCCCCAATTACAAGGTATATTCCTGAAAGGACGGCTTGGGAGGCACCAATACACTGAAGAAAAAAAAAACAGTTGTAGTGGTGTAAAAAGACAATGAGTGACTTGCATATATGATAACCCCCACCTGCACAGTGTGCTGACTAAGCCTGGAGATCGTAAAGGGCAAAGTCTGTTATGCCTTCAGGTGAATGGTATCCGGGTTCATGGTTAGAAATGGACTTGTAAAGTGGCATGGTGCCTCCACCAATGGGGATGCTTTTGACAGAGCGCTGCCAGGGTGTTTCCCTGGAGGATTTAAATACAACCCCACCAATAGCACAATCCACTCCCCACTTTTCACTCTAAGCATCCAAATAAACAGTGAGGCAACAATGGCAAAATATGTCTACAGTTGCAAATAAATAACCAATGGATTCATCTTTGGGGTTGGAGAACGAGGGAGGGGGGCAAGGGAAGCAAAGGTAAAAATAAACAAAGACAGCACTTTGCATTCAACCCCACGATAAAGCATATTTTAGCACCTCTCCCCGATGATGCACCAGTTAACCCGCACAGTACCTCTGGGAGTTCCCAATTACAATTCAAGTATGCACACAGATGCAAATTTGCAGGCCTGTGACACTTGGACTTCAGTGAGGTTCTGCGTAATTTTGGTTGTTGGCTGCAGGCTCTGCTGACTGGCAAATTACACAGCTGGATGGACAAGTAAAAATTGTGGCTTCTGGCTGTAAGCTGTAGCTGTGGGCTTGATTCTAAGGTCATGCAAGAATGCCCAGAAAGTATCTAGCTAGCTGACTAAACAATAGGAATGATAAATTATGTGGGTAAACCCCAGTACTCACAACCTTTAGATGACAGGCTGGTGCTGTTTCCGTGAGAACGTGTCTCCTGCTTAGGCAGATGATGTCTGGATGGTCTTTTCTGTAGGCTGGATACTGGTGCAGCGGATCAGTGTGCTTCTGGTGGTGAAGGGCATGGGCTGTGATGACTTTGGACGATGGGAGCTCTGTTCTGTAAGGTGGTTACAGGTCTTGTGGACCCGGTGCGCTTCCGGTGGTGAGAGGTGCAGGCCGTGATACTCCAGATAATGATCCTATTCACCCCACAGTGGGACTTGCCTTCTTCCTCCCCCCGACTGGCAGGCAGTCACTCGGGACCTCAGTTGGTTCGATCCCTTGTCAGAGGATAAAATCCTAACAGCAATAGAAGGCAGTGGCTCACCACCTTCCCAGATGTAGAACAACTTTCAGGGCAACCCCTGCTCTAATTCGGTGCTAAAGTCCAGGCTTGGAAATCTGGCTGCATCCCTTCCCTTTTCCAGGGGTCTCATGTCTGTTTTGGACAAACTTTTTAGTCAGACTGGAATAGTAACTGAGAGCTAGTCACAAATGCTCTTCTCTCCTCAGAGGTTTTGTTTCAGACTGATCTGCTCTATTTGCACACGCCTCTCCCTTGTGCAGAAAGCCAGGGATTAAATATCAGTGGCTAGCATCTCATGCATTATTCATTATACTAAACGCCCAGTTCCCAGTGGCTGTTAGTGCCATGGGAAAAGCATGCATTCAAGTCCTGAGCCAGCTTGCAATTCAGAGCTGTTTTGCAGAGCTGAGCTCCAAATAGAGGTCAGTTTCAGAGGGACAGGATGCACTAATTTAGTTGTTTTGCAGATCAGAAGTAGTCTCCAAATTGATGTCAGTTTCACAGGACAGGATGTACTAATTTAGTTGTTTTGCACTTTGTGAAACTTTGATAGGTGCTTGAAACTGAGCAGTCTCCTTGCTGTGGGCTTTCCGAACGTGAAAGCGGTATAGGGGCCAGTTGAGTGAAGAGATGTGGGGTGCCCCGGCCACAATAAGAAGGGCACTGAACAAGCCTGCAGAACAAATAACAGTGTCCAGTCTAGCCCTGGGCCTGCAGCTGCAGTCTGGACCAGGATCGGGGTGAAGGAGCGGAGCAGGTGAGGGCAGCAGCAGTGCTCTGGAGAGAGCCAAAGGCAAGCCTCCTTTTAGGAAGAGGTTACACATACAATTAGAATATTAATCATATTTCAATGGCCAACGCAGCCAGTAATGTTATGCTTGTGCAACTGTGTTACTTTGGTTTTGGCTGTTTGCACTCTCTATTCCAAAAGAATTACCACCCTGTAGGGGTACCAAAGGCAAGGAACCCTCGAAGAGAGTTCCACCCCTAGAGGTGCCGCGGGACGATTCCCTTGGCTAAAGGTACCTTAGGAAGGATCCCCAAAAGAAATGTAGTGTCTGAGCATGTTGGCAATCCGTAGCTGTGAGCATAGTAGTATGTAACCCCTAGGGCGCTGCCCCTAGGGATACTACCTACCTGCATGACCAGGTGCAGGTTGAGGGGCCTAGGTACTGAAAACGGGTGCCTCCACCCAGAGGACAGAGTTGGTGGTAGCATAGCTAACTTGGGTACTGCCTCCGGGACACTGTTACCCCTCTCTTTTCCCTCTAGTGGCCTAAATGGTTCACAGAATACACAATTGCAATGGACATCTGACAACGGTTTTAACCCCACACTTGTTGCACTTACCACCAGGGCTGATTCAGCTGGCTTGGCCCTGGAGACTCTCTGTAAAATAAGATTTAGCACAACAACCAACAGTATTGCAATGCTTTTTGTACAGAGGTACACCACAACCAGTTTCAATGCAAAAAAATTTTTAGATCTGATTTATTTAAGGGGTAGTAACAAGGAAGGGGGCCAAAATCTAGTGGTTGATTCAAGATCTGAAAGGTTCAGGCTATAAGGCATGCACTTAAAAGTCCCTATAGCACAGTCACACACACACACTCTGAGTACCTAGTTGGAACTACAGGCTAGCCTGAAGCGTTGCCCGGGGGTAGGCCAGCATTGCAGCTGGTTGGGGCCCTGTGATAGAAAGAAAAACATGCATGCACTTTAACCCATAATTTGTAATCCGGAGCTGGATGGCTCAGTCCAAAATGATTAGCAACAACAATTAAATCAGTTGACTTTGATTTGAGTTTTGTTGCAGGGAGCAACCCTGGTATTTACTCACGCTACCCAGTACAGAATGCAGGATAGACAAAATGGAGACCTCAGGATGAAAAACTGGACTGCCAGGATAAGCAGGGCCCACACGAAGCACCTTGGCTCAATCCTGGTCATTGGTGTTGAGCAGAGAGCTAATCCCCAGGCGGGTCTCTCGTGGGTTGTTTCTCTGCAGCGTGAGTGGCTGTCTGGGCTGAAGTGGCAAGGCCCAGACTGGGTAAACAGTTCGGATGACAGTCCGGTAAGTGCTGGATGCAGCTTCCAGCAAGTGTAACACATTCAAGCAGTGGGGAACCAAACCGCGACCCACTATCAGCATTCAGCACACTTATAGTAAAAGCAAGGTAAATACCACAGTTCAGAGGACAGTCCGGTTGCAATTCAGTGTCTCTGTGCAAAACGTATGCTCTGCAGCAATCTCAAGTCCTGACAGGCCGATCGCACTAAAGCAAATCTTCGGTCCACTTCAGGAGAATTCAGTTAATCACAAATCAGGTTCCAATCACAAAAGCTGCAATTTCGGATGAATTCTGATCTCAGGCTCAAGGTTTCTTTACTTTGGAAGATGGTAGCAGGCAGGCCAACGCAGCCTTCCTGCTGATTTCCCCTGCGCACTACGCAAGAGCAGCTGCTAAAATCTCTCGAGCTACTCACTCTTTCAACTCTAGCCCCACACTGACACACTGCTGCAGGTAGCCTGGGACTTTCCCAGAGATCCAAAAGGTTTGATTCAGTGATCCATCTGTCTGTCACTGCTGGAGCTCCCACTCCAGGTCCAATTAGGTGTCAAAGGGCAAAAACTACAATTCCTACAAAAATTCACTCCCACAAGACCCCTGGGGACAGACTCCATTTTAGGGTCCCCAAAGGTACCGTTTGGTCCAAACAAACAGTCCAGAACTAAAATGGTGATGATTATCAGAAATGTCCATGCTGCAAAGGAAGGCAGGTTGGACAATCTACGATATTACTACTATTAAAGCAGATAGTCGGCAAACAGTCACAGACCCTTGTAGGGCTCCCTCTGCACAATTAGCGATGGCAGAATGGAGCAATAATACAGCAGACCGGGTGGGACTCGAGCCTGAAACTGCTCGGCCCCTACTCAGATTAATCATACACTATGAGATAGGCAGCTCTTAAAGAGACAGGCATGGAGGCTAACAGGGCACCCACATACAAAACACTTTCAAAGCCATAGGGACACAGAACGTCAACCTGGCAGTGGGCATTTAGGCAAGCCCAAGGAAGACTTTTGGGAACCCCTATTTCTAGGGGGGTTACAAGTAGATAAGGCATCAGGTAGCTTAATAACATAATGAAGTGCACAGGTTAGCAATGGCATGTGTTCGATGGGTTGCGCTGGAGATTGAGGGGGCTTCCTAAGGAGGGAGGGAATGGCAAGTTGGGACACCGTCCACCTCCATCCAACAGCGGAACCTACCTAAAGGAACTAGGAAACACTAACATTTATGATCTGAGGCACGGAGGAGTGGGAAAAAAAACACTTTGAGGAGGAAATCTCTGGGGATCCAAGGTCTAGGTCGCCTTTCCTCCAGGCGTGGGATATTTGTTTAGTGATGGCTCTGCTGCTGCGATTTGGAAACCCAATTAAAGGGGGGAAATATTCCAATTTGGAGGAAAGCTCTGACTCGATCCCTCTAATGGGAATGCTGTGGAAGGTTGCGAGTATTACTCTACAACAAGGCAACCAAGGCAGGAGGAGGAGAGCAACGACTGCTGAGGCGCTTACTTGGCCTACTCACCCTAAAAACAAACCAGGTGAACCAGAGGCACTCATGGAGAGAATAGCTTTGAAGGGTGCCACCGAACCGGCTTGTGCAGCTAAAGGGGCCCTGTAAGAGCCCCACCCCTTCGCCACTGAGTCATAAATTCTACAACTTGAGGTGCCATCAGTATGACTGATGACTGATGACTGAAGGTCCATCTGGAGCAAGGACATTCCCAGCTATAAACCCAAGCTTCGCATGCTCGAGTTGCAGACTCTGGTGCACTACAAGACTGTTGGCTGCAAGAAGACCCTGCGCCAGGAATGGTATGGCTGGCATGCCCCAGAAAACTGTAAGAGGAGCTGAATGAGTGGTGATTGCTGGGACCTCACAGAGGTCAGATGGTAGTGGTGAGTGTTGAGGAATGATTGCGTAAGCAATTAGTGGACCTGCACATAGGTCATTAAGCAGAGTAATAATAGTTGGACCTGCACATAGGTCAGTAAGCAGAATAGCAGTAGTCGGACCTGCACGTAAGTCTGTAAAACAGAGTAGCAATGGTTGGACCTGCACGGAGGTCGGAGGAGCAGGAACTATGAATAGTAGGGGCAAGCCAGCCAGGCATTCAGGGAAGCCAATGAACGTGACAAATACTCTGAGGATTTTAGGTGGTGGAGGCAGGACTAGAACATAAGTAAATGTGCCACATGGGGCCACGACTCCCCCAACACCTCCAAGTCCCCCGCCGTAGCAAAAACAAGAAAGTGATGGAAAGGGCCGAGACCCACATGCAGATATAAAACTAGTTTACAGCATCAGCGGTAGCTTAGCTGACCTCAGGAGTATAATAGCAGTTGCGCAGACACAGAGAGCAGCATCTGTATGGAGTAACTGAGATGTAGGATTCGATGAACAGATTGAAGAAAGGCAGTGCTGAAAGTAGCTAACATCAGGCAGTGCGGTAAAACTTCAGCAATGAGGTATGATGTGGTAGGAGTTGAGGAAGCAGGATTGAGCTGCATAGCTAGGGTTCAGTGTGAGCCTGAACCAGGTGAAAATAATTAAGGTGCAGAACATGGAGAGCAGCTGTGTGGTTTGAGCCGAAACACACAGATAATGATTGCAGCTGCATTGCGAGTACATGAGAGCAAGTAGCATGAGCTCTGGATTAGCAATATACAAAGTGTTTTAGAAACAGAAGTGCCCCAAAAAGGCAAAATGAAAGACAAACAAACACAGAGGAAGAGGGAACAAACAACACAAAGAAGCACACAGCCGGAGGCAAAATATAAACCAAATGCAGGAGAACAGACAACAAAAGTCCAACAGAAACAAGCAGCAGTCAGATAAGCGGGGAAAGGGCGGGGGGATGTTAGGCCCCAGTCAGCAGCAGAGAACAAACCAACAGCCTCTGGCCACAAAGAAAAAATGCTTCAGAAGGAGGCTGAGAGGTACTGCTTATATAGGTCAGGAAGTGGGAGTGGCTGTCTGCTTGTCCATTGAACTACAGGCCCAGCCTTCCAAATAAATGCATACCCAAAACCCCTTTAAGAAAAGAGGTTTGAAAACAAGAATAGTTTTTACTTTGAGCTCAGGTCTAATCCAGAATGTAGTTTTTAAGTAATACCTCTTATTAGCCGAACCAAAATATTCTTTTAAAACACACAAGGTTTTGGGGATCGCCTTTGGTCCCTGGTGAGCCATGTTTTTAAAAAATAATCTGTTACTTAGTCTAATAATAAAAGGTCTCAGATTACAGATCAGCACCACAGACTGACAATTCAGATTGGGTCCATATAGAACTAGAGTGGGTTTTTCTATCCCACATTTATACAGCAGAGAAAATATAAAAAAAAAAAAAATAATGAAGCCCCTGGAAAGGAGATCTAGATAATGTGTGAGTCATTTTGCGAGTTCATAAAAATCCCTGCTCCAGTCTGGTGACCTCTATAAACTCCTTGAGGGAACTTTGCTTGTCTGGTCACTGGTAGTGGTTGCTGTGGGGAAGGAATTTCAGGGGAGAGGGAAGATGGTGGTGGTGGTAGTAGGGGTGGCGGTCAGGTTTCTATAGCAACAATGGACAAAAATATTAACTCAGGGAGTGTGGAGAGAGACCTCTGCAAGGCTCCTAAATCAGGAGGTTTGCTCTCCCCCCACCAAGCACACATTCATCCTGGGTGATTTGTCTGTATTTTCTTGTGAGCTGCATTACTTAATGCAAATACCACCCAACCTCTTGTCTCCCAAATGTGGGACTCAACGTGGGAAAAGGAGACTGAAAGTCTGAGACACATAGTCATTTTATTGAGACTGCACCTTAGAATGCTGCGGACAGCTCATGTTCATGTTCATAAAGTCTGATGTCGATTGAGCAGTGAGAATTCATGTGCATTTCTGCTTTAAAATCTGCAGTGTATAATGTGGGATAGCACCATCTGTATGAGGACAGAGGGTTTCTGAGGGGGGTAGTCAAATGAGGGATATCCCTTCCAATGTGGAATAGTAAAAAAGTATGACCAGTTTGCCACTCCATTCTCCCGCAGAAATAATAAATGCTGGCGACAACCTTTTTCCCTTGGCTATTCTGTATTTCTGCCGTTGTACAGCACAGCAATTCCTGTAGATCTAGAAGGCCCCTGTTCTTCTGCCCCCCCCATACTTTTCACCACTGGTGGCAGTATAGTGCAGCCCCTTGGAGTAGCAAGGGTGGGGCGAGGTGTTGGCGGTGGGTGAATGGTATGTTTGCATAGCCTAACTGTAAAGTCATTAGTTGAGGCTTACAGGGGAACAGTTCTCCGACAGCTGCTGGGGAACTAAAGAGGCAGATATCCCTGTTAGCTGCCTTGCCGAGTGCGGAATGCGGAATTTTGTTTCCACACAACTTAATGTAGATCCAGCTGAAGCCGAAGAACTTGCATTTATATAGTACCACACACACACACACACACACACACACACACTCACACAGTATCCCAAAGCGCTTTACAAGCAAGAGAGACTGGTAGTGCAGTGACTAAAAATGTGTTGTGGCACTGGGCAGCAATTCCGCTCATTAACACCCACACACTGCCAAAGACAATGGCTTGAACCATTTTTTCTTGGGAGGAGGACTGTTGCCAGGACACCAGGGAAGACCCCTTACTCTTGCTAAAAGTGCTATGGGGTTTTTGGCCTCTACCTGAACACCCACCAGGACAGCAGCAAAGATGGGCAGAAGGGACCTTGGTCTAACGTCTCATCCAAAGGATGGCATCACTGCCAGTACAACATCCCCTAGTACTGCACTGGCAGGCCAGTGTTTGGTGGTATGACCCTAGTTCCTGGTGTGGGACTAGAACCCACTACCTTCTGGCCCTGGTGCAGATGTGCTACCAACCGAGCCATGCTGACACCCTAAAAGGTAATTTTTAAAGGTGTAGTGCTCAAATCTTATTTATTTTTAAGAGATTTTCACTCTACAGAAAAATCACCTTTTCATAAAGTTCATGAAAGGTAAAATGCTTTTTTGTTTTCACTGCGCTATCCTTTTGCCACCCCCACCCCCACCCCAAATTCCATGTACTGACAAGCAGGGTTGTCATGGCTAAAGCCTTCACCCAGCCAGGAGGGTGGCCAGGTGACTGCTGCACTAATACCACTCGGTAACTAGCTATCAATGAAAGTGGGGGGGGGGCGCTCCCATTTCTCCATAGGAGATGAAATCTTCACATATGTGACAAAAAAAATTCAGAGACAATGTTGGAAAACCTCAGGCAGGTCGTCTTGACCCGTGTAATCTGCTGCATGCTGTTTCTCCCCAAACATGATCTTTACCAGTGCTACTGCTGATCTCACAGTAATTGCTTTACCCTAGTGTTGGGGCAGTGGGCCAGCATAGATGCTCATGCTAACAGTGCCCCCCCTGCCATGATGAAGCACCATTTGTGGGCATTGCTTATGATACGCCCATAAACGGTTCCCAAAGAGAAAAGGCTTGATTTAATTTGCAAACCTTTGTTTACAGTCGTCTGGCTGGAGTGGAGCATTTATTGAATTTCCCCATGAAATGTTGCTGTCTTAATGCTGTAAAACACAGGCAACCAACATCAGTGCGTCTCTGTGTTAAAGTATCGGGTTGCTGGGCGGTACATCTCTCTCTCTCTGTCTCTCTCTTTTGCTCTCTCTCTGTCTCTCTCTCTGTCAGGGCAGTGTCATAATGCACTGTCCCCTGAAGTGGTACTTAATATGCGGTGCTTAGTGTAGGGACTTAAGCATGCAAGGTTCCTGGGTTTGATCCCCAGTGAGGGTTCCATATTCCTCATTCACCTCTTTTTAAAGCATATCCTGATAAGTAGGGTGGGACAAACAATTGAGTAGGAGGGGGCACCCAGAGACTGGAGGCCATTTGATCTTGTGGTAAGAGAGTAGAACTGTGCACTGGAAGACTTAGGTTTGAATCCCACAGTCGATAGTTTCTCACTATGTGGTCCTGAACAAGTCACCTACCTCTGTAACCTCTAAATCTCCCTGTGTGCCTAAATGGCAGCAGCAACTTTCCCTTCTCGCCCTTTCCTGAGTGGTAAAGTACATAATATACTTAAGCATTTAGACCATCACCAGTTCAAAAATGAAGCAGCACACGAAGACTGGTCTTATCTGTGGGCCACTACCAATGTCAGCCTGGCTGTCTCACATTTCTGTACAGTTTTCTCTGGGCTCCAGGACAAGCACACTCCTCTTGCCACCAGGAGGGTTCATGGTCCAATTACTCAGTAGTTGGACCATCCTGTATTATCCCTTCTCAAAAGGAGAGATAAATGTTGGGCTTCCTGTAACGCATCTAGCTCTATCTCTGACTGGACAAGCTATAGAAAGCTCAGAAAGAAATATAAGGGTATCTGTCGGTGCAAAAGTAGTTCTTATAAAGCCCTGTTTGATTCCTCTTCAGGCAACGCATGGTATTTCTGGAACTGTATTTACAAAAAAAAACCTAGGCCAGGACAGTTCCCCCACCCCCACCGAGATTGCGGTTGGTGGAATAAATTGTAACAGCCCCTCCATCATCTCAACTGCTTTCAACACATTTTTGATGATCTCTAATCTTACACTGGAGATTTTCTTTTCTCCTTGAATAATCCATTTTCCTCCCCCACTCCTTGTGCAGCACCACACCCCCAATTTTATTTAATAAGATTCAGTGTCTCAGAGGTGTGTAAACGTCTGAGGTAGATCCCAAATTCTAAATCTGCTGGCTCTGATGGTATCTAGCCCTGTCCACTTGCTGCCAATGAACTGGAGTCCCCAGCGTGGACACATGCAGTTTTGGCATCGCTACTTAAAGAGGGACATTGCGTTACTGGAGAGGGTGCAGAGGAGAGTGACCAGGATGGTACTGGGGCTAGGGGAAAGCTCCTATGAGGAGAGACTGGGGGAGCTCAACCTGTACTCGCTGGAGGAAAGAAGGAAGAGGAGGGATATGATAGAGGTCTTCAAATATCTCAAAGGAATGAATAGGGTAAGCCTTGAGGGGGTCTTTCAGCTGAGGGAGGTGGGGCCACCAGGGGACACTCAATGAAGCTGGATAGGAGGAGACTGAGGGGAGGGACAAGGAGGCGCTACTTCACTGAGAGGGTGGTGGAGCCCTGGAATGTGCTGCCTGGGGAATTGGTGGCTGCTACTACTGTGGAGGGATTCAAGAAAGCCTGGGATAGGTATGGAGGGAGGGTGCACAGTGCCCTGGGAAGGCTCTGTCCATCGAGCAGACTCGATAGACCATAGGGCCTAATCTGCTGGTTTCACAGTATGTTAGTATGTTAGCTGCAAGAATTAGTAACCTATCCCTCACCTCTGGCATCGTTCCCAACCTCTGGGAGATGTTCCACATAATAGCAGTGTTTAAAAAAGGAACAATAAAAACATATGTAATTACAGACCCATTGCCCCCCTACCGACTCTAAGTCAGGTCTTGAAAAAAATAGTTGCCACCCTACTTTCTGACTATCTCTCCATCTATGATCTCCTCTGCTCTGCTCAACATGGTTTCTGTCAGAACCATAGCACCACCATGGCTCTGCTCACCCTAGCCAATAGCATTTCTAAAATAATGCATATGGCAAAGGGGAGCTCACCAGCGCCATTTTCATTGATCTTACTAAGGGCATTGAAATGGCCGATCACACCCTGCTCTGTCACAAACTTACACCCCTGGGAGTATCAAATACTGCCCTCCCCTCGTTCAAATGTTACTTGTCCAATAGGCAGCAGCAGGTCAGGTTTGGATCCTCCGTCTCTGATCCTGCCCCTCTCAAAATTGGTGTTCCCCCAGGTTCTGTACTTGAACCCTTGTTCTTTTCCCTCAGTATAAAGTCTGTACACCACTGCATCACAAACAGTACACCCAGCTTGTATGCTGACGATGTAGTTTTTTTTTTCCAGTGCTCAGAATGTTGTTGAAATCAACAGTAAATTATCATCAGACCTACAGGCCATCCAAAAATGGTTTTATGAAAACAGGCTCTTAATGAACGCTACTAGATCTCAGGCCATGCCATTTGGATCTGCCCCCTTGTTTAAAGAATATCCAATCTCCTCTCTCAGTTGTTTGTGAAAATGGTACACCCTTGGTCACTGTCCTATCTTTTAGTTACCCAAGTGTTGTGCTAGACCATTCTGTGACTTTTCACTTCACGGGGCAGCAGCCTCTAGAGCTTTCGATGTCAGACTCGAGTTTGTGTGTAGAACTAGCCGCAACCTCTCCCCTAGTGCCCGTAATGCCATAGCCTGGGGTATTCTGCTCCCTAAACTATCTTATGGCCTGCCCATCTTCTTAGAAGGCTCGAATTCTATGCTATGTAAATGGGATGTGACATACAATAACATCTGTCATTTTGCCCGAGCAGGTAACCACCAAGTCCAGCACTGCACACTGACACTGTACACTACACTTGGCTGGCTCCCTCCATCTGTACAATGCAGTCTCTCCCTGGGCAGTATCATACACAGTGTCTTTCATAATCATGTTCCAGTATTGCTTGGCTCCCTCCTAGTGCCATACACAGATGAGTACGCACTTAGATCCTCTGACCTTGACCCACTCATCTTACCAAGGACCAGGACCAAATCAGGCAAACTAGCCTTCTCAGTCTGTGCCACTAAATTGTAGAACACAATACCAGCCAACATCAGGCATTGTCCTGTAACCAGCACCTTTAGAAAATGGTACCATGCTCACTTACAAAAGCAGTCCATATGCTCCTGCTCCTAGTCCGTGGTACTATGTTTCCTCATTTGCCTGTGTGTTTAATACTCCTGCATGTCTTATTTTGTATATATCGCTATGTATATGGTACATTCAGTCTATACCTTGTGTATTACCTTGTAATGGCTCTCTAAAGCTATCATTGCCATACACTGTATTGTTTACTGGTTGTACTCTCCCAGGTCGTGCCCAAAAATAGGCACATGCTTGTCTAATGCACCTTACCTGGTCAACAGAAACTAAATAAATAAAGACAGTTTGTTTGAGAGGCACAGAACTGGATAAAACCCAAATCTTTCCTTACATCTGTCCTCTCCATCAGAAAAAATCTGAGGTTGACATCAGCAGAACTGAGTTACATAAAATTTCCCCAGAATGTAAATTTGGGGAGCTTTCATTTTTTTTATTACTGAAGACATTTTCATTAAAGCAGGATCTTTTAGCCATCCCAGTGGCATGGAGGGCTGAGGCACTGGCTGCATCATCTCCTGCTGTGTCGGCATCCCTGGTTCGGGAATGGATTAGAGCTGCTTGGGGGCTGGTGGGAGGGAGAGAGGATTGAGTATCATTAGGGCAGCTCTCGTCCCTTGAAGGGGGAGTGAAGGTGTCCCAATGCTCGCCTAAAACCTGGAGGAATCTAAGTGGCAGTGCAGCAGGACCACATAAGGAAGGAACCCCACTAATAGGTGCAGGGGAGGCATCTCTGCAGAGGCAAAGCTCGCACAATGGGCCATTGCATGAGATGTGTGCCCAAGGGAGAAAAAGAGGAAAGTCACCCCAACCATAGGATGATGGCCCAATCCCTCGCAGGCCCCGCACTGCAAATGGGCACCTTGCAGGCCCCACACTGGCAAATGAGCATCTCACAGGCCCAGCACTGGCAAATGGGCATCTCACAGGCCCCGCACTGTCAAATGGGCATCTTGCAGGCCCTGTACCGGCAAATGGGCATCTCTACAAGTTCAGTGGCAGAGGACAGCAGAGCAAGGTAAGTCCTGGAGAAGCCAGGTGAGGGGGCAGGGGGACCAGTCAGACGTGGTGGTCGGGCTAGCCCAGGAGGATAAACTACTGATAAAGAAAAAAACAAACAGGATCATTTATCCCTTATAACTTCATCTGTTCACATAGATATTTCTTGCCCTGAAGTCGTGATCCTCTGTTTATGATATTACAACTTGTTGTCATGGAAATTATTAGAACAGGGAATCAGTCAACACTAATGCACATGCCCAGAGTCACGGCTTCAACTTTTAGTAACAAAATTCAATAAGCTAGAGTGCTCAGTTTTAACTGGGGTTAACTTTGCTGAGTACAGAAAACGGAATACTAACAGGCACACTATTTCCTTTACAGGCGGGGAAACAAATTCCAACTCAGCCATGAATGAGTGTTCCCATGGCTCAGCTCCATTTTATTCACATGGACGCACAGGGGGCACCAGCCAGCCAGCATTTAGATCGGGATGCTTAAAATGCATTTTTAATGTAAAACGTAATAATGTTTTACTTTTGCAGACAAAACAAAGTTGTATCAGATGTGGGGCAGGCAACAGGGTAAATGCCTGCGTACGTTTCGAAAAAGGGTATAAAAGTTGATAGTGTGCCTTTATGAATCAGTCCTATCGCTGGCCCCGTGGCACTGAGGATTGAGTTGTAGATGCCACACCGCACACTATGCCGGTGATCCGGGTTCAGGAATGACCTCGGGCCGACGGGGTGCCAGCATGGGGGGGGGGGAGTGAGCAGGATTGAGCGTTAGCTCTCCTTTCCCGGGTAAGGGGTGGGGTTGCCCACTCATAGTCCCACCTTCATCGAATGGAGGTGTGGTGCCCGTGCCTGCGCAGGTGATCAGCAGCGTGACTGGAGGGAGGGGCGTCCTGACCGGCGTGCGCGCGTCTCCACACACACGCACACTACGTCAGGGACGTGTGGGTGTAGGGGTTGGGAGAAAACCCGCAAAAACCTAGAAATTACATATGAAAAAAAGAATCAGTCCTTTCAATACAGCTGTTATGTGTAGCAATGTTGTTTCAAACTGCTTTTTGAACATATTATCGATACATGTTTTTAGTACTGACAGCCAGCAAAAAAGGCAAACACATAGTATTGATACTGTTTTTTTGTATAAATACATAAAATTACACACCATTTTTTTTTCTTAATTTTGGTAATGCTACATATAATTTAATTAAAAACTGTGCAGTTTGTAACTTAATTTTCTTTCATCTTATGCCCTTTAATGACTGTGGACATTTCAGTCTTCTCTCTCTAGCAACCCCTACTCTTCCTAGCTTTCGCGCTGGTTTTGCCTGCAAAGGTGTTGGAGGATAATAATGCTGGACTAGCTGTGGTATATCCTGGAATAGGGTCAAGTCTCCAATGAACTGTAAGGCAGGAGACGAAGCTAAGTGTGTTCTTCTGCCTGAAAAAATGACAGTATCCCATGATGCACCACACTCTGGAGTTTATTATTGTGATTATAAAATGGGCCCTAAGTGCTGGATTAGGGCTAATCTCAGTCATTCCGTGCTTGCTGGGTTATATTACGAACATTGGAGGGATTTGGCCATTTCCATGTCTCGCCTAAACCATAAGAAAATCACTTATTTTCAAGCAGAATTGTGGATTCTTCATGCAAAAAAAAAATTACCCTTTTTAAAGTGAAAAACAATGATTTTTCTCCAAAAACTGGTAATCTCATTTCGGAAAAAATCTTTGTGAAGATATACAAGTTCATTTTGTTCAGTACTAATAACAAGTCTCAGTCGCTGACAATAAACTGCAATACCATCACAGTGTGGGTTACAGGCTGCACTCAGGAGTTCTCCAGCCCTCTTCTTTATTATTGTACTTGCCTGCCTTTTGGAGTTTTGAGCACCGACTGATTTTTGTGGATAACGCAAGAGTGTGCACAACTTGTGCGGGGCTTTTCGGCTGCCTTCAAAAGATGGAATATCCCTTGGCCATGCTTGCCACACCAAGATGTGAAAGGCCAGAGCCTTAGCTGTAGAAACATAGATACACCCTTTAGATATAGACCAGTGGTTTGTCTAGTCTGACCATACTGTTATTCCTGCCTCTGATATTAGCTATTTTTAATTTCTTTGGTTTTTATTCTGGTTCCACCCATTGAATAGCTTACTGTAGTTTGCTGTAGCGATAATCAGTCATTAGAAACAGAATACTATAAAGGCATGTCTCACTAAGCTGGCAACTGAAACATAATGCTTTATCATAAATCCTAGCAAGAACATTTTAGACGCAATAATTCCACATTGTGCCGATTGTTGTAAACTTGTTTGCTTTTCTTTCAAATTACAAACAAGTTCATGTATAGTACAAAAGTACAATAAAGCCTCTTTTACACAAGGCATTGGACTTAACTGTAGATGGCTGCAGTCCGGTGATATCCATTACTAAGCCTGCCCCATGCTGATTCAAGGCAATAGCCATTTCATGGACTCCTGAGACAGCCAAGTGATTTTATGGTTGGAGAATCTGTATTGCTTAGGTATGCAGCTTATCATACTTACATACCCTTACTACTGGCTGTCTCAATATTCCATTAGATGGTTACTGCCTTGAATCACTGTAGGTCAGATTTAGTAATGGATATCCCTGGACTGCTGCCTCCTATAGGTAAACCCAATACCTTGTCTAAAAGAACTTTCCATGTACTTTAAGTTTACACTATCAGGGGCACACTGCTCATGAACCGTCTGTTTTAAGTGGCGACAATAAACCTCTAAATGTTCGAACTGTCGTCTTAGCATCTGATCTGGCTTACCCTAAAGGCTAAACCACCACAGCTGGCCCACCTTACTTATGAAAGGATGAGCTGCTGAATGGAGTATCACCAGACAGGGCTCGAGGTTTCTGGCTAAAAGCATCACTGAAGACAGGACCACCTGAAGGAGGAGGAGTTCAATCTCTAATTTTATTTTGTTCTTGCTGAATCCAGACTCTTCCGATGCCTACCTGCCCTCACCCACTACAAATGCACATTTTTATTTTAATTTTTTTTTTTATTTAAATTTTCTTAACCGGGTAGGGACACTAGACAAAGTCCTTTTTTCAGGTCCAACCCAACATAAATACAATAATATATCAAATACAACAGATAATTAACATACAAGACACATTATATAAAACAAGTACAAACATCCAGTGCCTGTAAATAGTTCTTAAAATTAACTTTAACATTTTGAAATTAAGAAGCAGAGCATAACTTGTCTGGTAAATCATTCCACAACAGAGGAACAGCAACTGAAAAAGAACAAGACCCAGATTTAGAATTCGATAGAATGGTTTGCAAAAGTACACCTTTAAAAGATTGCAAATTTAAAGAAGTAGTCCAAATTGCAACTAAATCCTTTAGGGGAAACACAGTTTTTGAAAAATAGACCTAAATATTTGACAACAAAAAAAATAAGTGAACTTTGATTTAGGAGATAACCAGCCTAATCGAGAATATAAAGAGAAATTATGACAATGTACAGGAGAATCCAAAATGAAACGACAAACATTATGTTGTTTCGCTCTCCTATCACCATATTCCACGCACCACTGCCACCTCTACCAGACTCTTGGCTGGCTCCCACTACACTGCAGATTTGATTATGGGCCTGGCTGCCTCCTGGACAGCGCCGTCAGACATGGCGAAGCCTCCTTTTACGTCTCTCCTCAAGACCAGAGCTCCCTCAAGGTGTCTGCGTGCATCCTCAGTGACCTCCGCCTCCCCCCCCATATCCTGAAAGTCTCCTCGGCTATGAGTAGCAGAGAGTTATCTGTAGCTGTTCCCACCTCTGGAACAGAATCCCGTGCCCATCCCTCTCTGGACTCCCATGCAACTTTCAAGACACATCCCAAATCCTGGCTGCTTGATGAGGCCACATGCCGTTGCTAGCTTGGATAACCCCACCCCCACCCCCCATCCACCTTTCTGACTTTTCCCTCTTGGGCTGCTTTGGTCTCCCTGCCCTCTCTCATTTCTTTGGACTCCTGTCTTACATCCCTCACTACCTGCTTCTTGGGCTCTCCCACTTGGCTATTGCCTTGTATGTTTTTTTTGTTTGTTTTTTACATCATGCATTAATTTGCACTGGCCACTTATCCTTAGTAAATAATTGCATAATAATTGTTGCTTATCATGATGTACTGATTTTTTTTTTTTAGCCTCTCATTAATTTTACTTTCCTATGTCACTTTCTCTGTTCACCAATGATGTCTGTATATCCACTTTGTTCACCACTGATGTCTGTATATCCACATGGCTTGTACTCATTATATAACTTGTCACTACCTCTGTAACTGCTGCCTGTGTGGCCCGGGTTGTGCCTGAAAATGGTCCCCTGGATCAGTGCACTTACCCGGTTACCAAAGACTTTAAAGTAAATGTGTGATGTGCTAAAATCACACTTTGGGCTTTATAGCCCAGTACCCTGGGGCGGCGATAGCCCCTCTGTGTAAAAAATATTTTATTTTTACTCACAGATCAAAGTTTGGGAAGGAATCGTAATTTGTCCAAACTGTGAGCTAGCTGATCCCTTCCCACTTCCTAGACTGCCTGCTCCGCCCAGCGCTCCCTCGTTTTGTGACGTGGTACCAGGGAGAGCGCGGGGAAGCGCCCCATGCAAGCCTGGGGCTTATTTTCAGAACCTTTTTTTAATACTTTAGTTGAGCGGTTTCTTTCTTTTTTTATCAAAAGGTAGTTTAAAGTATTACAAACAGGTTCTGAAAATAAGCCCCGTAGGCTTGCATGGAGCGTGTCCCCATGCTCTCCCTGGTACCATGTCACAAAACTGGGGAGCGCGGGGGCGGAGCAGGCAGTCTAGAGAGTGGGAAGGGATCAGCTAGCTCACGGTTTGGACAAATTACGCTTCCTTCCCAAACTTTGATCCGTGAGTAAAAAAAAAATATTTTACACAGCGGGGCTATCGCCCCCCAGGGCACCGGGCTATGAGGCCCAATGTGTGACATCACAAAATTCCTTTAATAAAATAAATAAATAAATTATAAATGATGGCAAGAATATTACTTTCCTTAACAGCTAACTTAAAATACAAACTAGCAACATAATCAAGATGAGGCAGCCATGTCCCAATTGCAATAGAATGACGAGTTTCAAAAGAAAAACATCTTTTACTCTTATACAACAAACCTAACTTTTGATTGACCTTTCTACTCACAGCTTTTACCTGTGGAAAAATGTCAGTCATGGGTCTAACAAAACTCCAAGATACTTAAATTCATAGACTTGTTCAATTTCTGCCCCCCTATTATCATGGATCAAAAGAATTGGTTTATCTTTTAACAAATAAGATGAACCAAACAACATTGTTTTGTTTTTTTTTAACGTTCAAAATCAAAGAATTATTAAACCAGCCGCATGTGTCTAGCTCCCCCACATGCATGTGTCTAGCTCCCCCACATGCATGTGTCTAGCTCCCCCAGCTGCATGTGTCTAGCTCCCCCACATGCATGTGTCTAGCTCCCCCAGCTGCATGTGTCTAGCTCCCCCACATGCATGTGTCTAGCTCCCCCACATGCATGTGTCTAGCTCCCCCAGCTGCATGTGTCTAGCTCCCCCACATGCATGTGTCTAGCTCCCCCACATGCATGTGTCTAGCTCCCCCAGCTGCATGTGTCTAGCTCCCCCACATGCATGTGTCTAGCTCCCCCACATGCATGTGTCTAGCTCCCCTTGCCCTTCTCTGACGTGCCCTCTGAATACAGGAGGTGCCAAGACACAATGTGTCAGGCAACTCCTGGCCTGGTCACTGACAGAGCAGAACTTTATGTCCCCCCTGCTCCACCCCAGGACAGAAAGTACCACCCCATGTACCTGGAGTGCAGGGCTAGAAACATAGAAAGGTATCGGCAGAAAAGCCTCATAGTCCATCACGTCTGCCCACTTTCCTACCTGAGCAATGCCGAGCTACTCTTGGTCATGGCTAAGCAAAATGGCTGGAGGCAGTTCAGTCCCCTTCCCCTACTCTCCAACTCCTTCCCAGCCCTTGTTTTTGCCAACCTCTTATAGCTGCCCCGCAGTCTCCTGAACCCCATCACCATCTTGGCATTTACCCTCTCCCATGAAAGACTGTTCCATCTATCCACCAACCTTTCAATGAAAAGTACTTATTTGTGTCCTTTCTGAATCTAACCCCCACCAGCTGATACAGGTGCCCCAGTAGCTGATTTGTCACTATATCGGAAATGGGCAGGACATTCTACCCTGGATATTTAAGGATTTCTGTCATATCTCCTCTCTCCTCTCTCGTTTCTGGCATCCAGCAAGTACATGTTCAAACCCTGCCAAGTGCTCCTCATATGATTTTCTTTGCTGATCCTGTATTGTCCTTGCAGCCTGCCTTTGGACAGATTCAGTATGGCCCTTATCCTTCTTGAGGTGTGGGCTCCAGAACTGGACATAGTATTCCAGGTGTGGCCTCAGCAAGGAAACATAAAACCCTCTCTCTGTACATCTCAGCATTCTGTTTGCCTTCCCAAGTGCCCTGATATAATGGGCCATTGACTTGATACGGGTTTGCAGAGTACCACCCCGGGCAGTCCAGCAGCCCACAAAATCTTTTTTTTAATCAAGGAATTTGTCTCCCATGGTCAGTTCAGCCTTAACACCCCCCCCCCCCACCATCCTCAAGGCACTCTCCATGCCCCGATACCATTTTGATGATCAAATAGTGCAGTGCCTCAAAGTACTGGGAGGGGGATTGGGATTAAGCAGGTTACTAGGATTTACACTCCCCCCCCCCTTTTTCTCTCTGCTCTTCCACCTCCCCTTGGTACCATGGACACATGTACAGCATCCTCGGCTCCATGTGGAGGAGACATAGAGTAGTTTCCTGGCTCACTACAGGGGTCGCTGCTGGAGTGATATGGGTTCCTCCCTTCCTCAACCAGGAAGCACTGCCTCAGCAGCACCCCTCATAGAAACATAGAAACATAGAAGTTGACTGCAGATAAGGACCGGAAGGCCCATCCAGTCTGCCCATTTCTTTTTCTACCTTATAAATGTGCCATCGGCCTTTGCTCTGTCAGTGACCTATCTATTCATAGTCATTTGTATTGCTCCCTTATGCCTATCCCATGCCTGTTTGAAGCCCTGCACTGTATTCATAGCCACCACTTCTTGTGGTAAGCCATTCCACGCATCTACCACCCTTTCTGTGAAAAAGAATTTCCTCACATTCCCCCTTAATCGGCCTCCCTCTAATCTCATGCTGTGTCCTCTTGTCCTGCTATTTCATCGTGGGCCACCAGACAGTGGAGATCTCAGGAACAGTTCATCTTCATACAAACCTGAGTATTCCAGGCTATAAAGAGTACTGTTAGCACTGGGCAACACTAATGGGCTAGCCCACTGGGATTTCTGTGTACTTGGTGTCTGGAACATATTTCTGCTTTTGTGTAAGGAGCTGCAGGAAAACACATACAGACACACATCATAAACAGTATTTAGCAGGGAGACGGGGCTGCTGTCACAAAAAATGTTCCACAGGAGACTTCCATGTGTTCACCATGTTAGGAAAACACTCCCCCCTTCCACAAAAATTGGTGAGGTGACATCTCAGTGCAGCAGGTAGCCTGGGCCAAGGAATCGCTACATCAGAGTACTACTTCCCCTGCTGTGTTCTGCAGGATTATTTTTCCTGGCGTGTTTTCTTTTTTTTTTTGTTTAATTTATTTGTTCAGCTCTCTTCCATCTGGTCACAGACTTCAAAGGGATGCTTGCAAAGTTAATTTTTTGTGAAGTAGAATATTTTTCTTATCCCAGTGAAAGATGGCTTGTGTTTCTTTTTCATGTATGTGCATGTGTGTGTTTGATATCACAAAATGTCAAGGTGTAATAACTGTCAATTAAACAAGAAAGAGATTCTTTTCCTACTGCTGCTGTTTTAGGAATCTGTGTAGGATGGGGGACACAGTGTTTCCCCTATTGTTACATCCTGTTTTAAGAATTTTAGGGTGTTATGCCCAAATGGGCGTCAAGGAGTTTTTTAATGATGGGTACAGGTTTCTGTCTCATTTTTGTTCCAAAGGACAATGATAAGAGTTACAGTACTGAAAGATGTATTTCTTTCATTAAAAATATTAAACCAGGAAAAAAACTCAATGTGTAATGACTTGCTGGGTGTAGTAGATACTAGGCAGTTGGCCATGTTGGTTGTGTCTGCCGCTACATTACAATGAGATGACGAAAGCTCGTTTTCATGTGCGTCCTAAGCAGGGTGCAGTACAATGCAGCAGCAGATACAGACAGCATAAAGATAATACAAACTGTATACATCAACATGTGTCTGTACTGGGACCACTTGTGTTTGTATTTGGACCACCTGTGTCTGTATTAGTTCCCCTTGTGTCTATATTAAGTATCCTTGTGTCTGTATCGGGTCCACTTGTGTCTGTATTGGGGACATGTATTTGTATTTGGGCCACTTGTGTCGTTATTGAGTCCCTTTGTGTCTGTACTGAGTCTGCATGTGTCTATGTTTTATCCACTTGTGTCTATATCGGGGCCACTTGTGTTTGTATTTGGGTCACCGGTGTCTGTATTAGTTCCTCTTGTGTCTATATTGAGTACCCTTGTGTCTGTATTGGGTCCACTTGTGTCTATATTGTGTCCACTTGTGTCTATATTAGGTCTGCTTGTGTTTGTATTGGGGCTGCTTGTGTCTGTATTGGAGCTACTTGTATCTGTATTGGGGCTACTTGTGTCTGTATTGGGTCAGCTTGTGTCTGTATTGGGGCTGCTTGTGTCTGTATTTGGTCTGCTTGTGGCTGTGTTGAGACTGCTTGTGTCTGTATTAGGACAGTTCATGTCACTGGGTCCACTTGTGTCTGTGTCTGTGCTGTTTGTACTAGGCCTGCTTTTCTCTGTATTGGGGCCGCTTGTGTCTATATTGGGGCTGCTTGTGGCTATATTGAGTCCACTTGTGTCTATATTGGGACGGCTTGTGTCATTGGGGCCACTTGTGTCTATATTGGTGCTGTTTGTACTGTTCCTGCTTTTCTCTGTATTGGGTCTGCTTGTGTCTGTATTGTTTATTTATTTATTTATTTATCTTTTGTTGACCGGGTAAGTGCACTAGACAAATCCTGCCTATTTTCAGGCACGACCCGGGGGAGGGGGATACAGATGAATGCCAACTGACCTTGAACCAGATTAAGCTGTTGGTGGTATTTTTAGTGAATGAGGGAAATTTGGCCAGGACACAGGGGAAATTCCCCTACTCTTTTCGATAAGTGCCATGGGATCTTTAACATCCACCTGAACTACCACCAATCCAGGCAGATGGGACCTCGGTTTAACGTCTCATCCGAAAGACGGCACCTCAGAAGTGCAGCACCCCTCTCATGCTGCACTACAGTGTCAGTACTGGGATATTAACCCAAGTGCCAGATGTGGGAACTGAACCCACAGCCCTCTGATCTCCTGGCCTCAGAGGCGAGTGTGCTACCTACTGAGCCACTGACACTAATTGGGGCTGCTTGTGTCTGAATTAGATCCGCTTGTGTTGGTATTGGGGCTGCTTATGTCTGTGTTGGTGTTGTTTGTCTGTACTGGGCTTGCTTGTCTGTATTGAGGTCGCTTGTGTCTGTATTATGGCTGCTTGTGTTTGAATTAGGTCTGCCTGTGTCTGTATTGGGGCTGCTTGTGTCTGTATTATGGCTACTTGTGTCTGTACTGGGGCCTTTTTGTGTCTGTATTGGGACACTTGTGTCTGTATTGGATCTGCTTGTGTCTGTATTGGGTCTGCTTCTCTGTATTGGGGCAGCTTGTGCCTGCTTCTTTGCATTGGGGCTGCTTGGGTCTGTATTAGGGTGCTGGTGATTATACTGTGTCTGCTTGTGTCTGTATTGGAGAGGCTTGTGTCTGTATTGGGGCAGCTTTTGTCTGTATTGTGGCCACTTGTGTCAATATTGGGTCCACTTGTGTCTGTAATGGGTCTGCTTTTGTCTATATTGGGTCCACATGTGTCTGTATTGGGGCCACTTATGTCTGAATTGGGGCTACTTGTGTCTGTATTTGAGCTACTTGTGTCTGTATTGGGGCAGCTTGTGTCTGAATTGGGGCTACGTTTGTCTGTATTGGGGCAGCTTGTGTCTGAATTGGGACTATGTTTGTCTATATTGAGGCTGCTTCTGTCAGTATTAGGACAGCTTGTGTCATTGGGGCCACTTGTGTCTGTATTATTGCTGTTTGTCTGTACTGGGCCTGCTTATCTAACATACTAACATACTAAAATGCCAGCAGAATAGGCCTAATGGTCTGTTGACTCTGCTTGATTTTCAGCACCTGCACTAAGGGTCGATTTTGGTGTCCCCCCTTCCCCTTGGGTTATACTGTCCCCAGTCCCAGATGTTCCACCTGTACTGGGCCTGGTCAGATTTACTCTCCCCATGTACCTGTCCCATCCCCATTTAAACCCATCCACAGTCTCTACCAGCTCCCTGGGCAGTGCATTCCATGGCTCCGCCACCCTTTCAGTGAAATAACATCTCCTCCTCTCCCCTCTGAGCCTGCCCCCTTCCAGCTTACACCCGTAACCTCTCGTTGCCCCACCCTCCTTCCTTTGGAGCACCCTAACTGGGCCTCCTTTATTGATCCCTTTCATGCACTTAAAGACCTCTATCATGTCCCCCCTGTTTCTCCTCTCCTCCAGGATGTACATGTCGAACTCCCTGAACCTCTCCTCATAGGTCCTCTCTCTCCCAGGCCCCAGATCATTTTGGTTGCCCTCCTTTGGAACCTCTCTAGGAGTGTAATGTCCCTTTTTAAATGTGGTCTCCAAAACTGCACACAATACTCGAGGTGTGGCCTAACCAAGCAGTTGTACAATGGAAGGATCACTTCCGCCTTTCTGGAGGTAATTCCCCTGGTGATGCATCCCAGTATCCTATTTGCCCTTGCTGCTGCTCTCCTACAGCTCTCTTGAGTCGTTCATTTTGGCATCTACCACTACTCCCAGGTCCCTCTCACCCCTCCATGACTTGAATCATGTCTTCTGCTAGGGTATACCCCTGGCCTGGATTTCTGACTCCCAGGTGCGGAACCTTGCACTTCCCCACACTGAATTTTAGTTTCTGTTTTCCCGACCACCTTTCCAGAGCCTCCAGGTCCTCCTGCAAGGCCACCTTGCCCTCCTCCTCATCCACCACTGCACCCAGCTTTGAGTCATCTGCAAAGAGACGCGTCTCACTCCTGATCCCCCTCCTGATGTCCGAGACATAGGCATTGAACAGGAGTGGCCCCAGCACTGACCCCTGGGGAACCCCACTAGTAACCCACCTTAGGGATGAGGCTAACCCTCCAACCACCACCTCCTAAGTACGCTCAGAGAACCAATTTTCTATCCATCTTAACAACTGTTTCCCTACCCCCATTTCCTTCAGCTTAGCCAGCAGGCCACTGTGGGGTACTGAATCAAATGCCTTGCTAAAGTCCAGAAAGAGGACATCCACTGGCCTACACTGGTCCAGGGCTCTTGTCACCCAGTCATAGAACTCAACAGGGTTTGTCTGGCAGGATCTTCCCATGACAGAGCCATGCTGCCTATCGTCCAAGTACCCAATTTGCTGCAGTAACCCCCCCAGCCTTTCCTTGACAATACCCTCCATCACCTTGCCGACCACTGATGTCAGGCTAATGGGCCTGTAATTTCCTGCCTCCTCTCTTGATCTCCCCTTGTGGATCGGCACAACATGGGCCACCCTCCAGTCTTGGGGCACCCACCCAGTCCTCAGAGAGATGTTGAAAAGCTCCACTAGAGGGACTGCCAGGACATCCGCCAGTTCCCTCTGCACCCTGGGTTGTATCTTAACTGGCCCAGGTGCTTTCTCCGTCCGAAGGGACCTGAGGGATTCCTTTACTCTCTCTACTGGGATTTCAGCCTTCACGTCTTCCCCCTTTTCGCCCTGCACTGCTGGCCCCCCACCTGTTTGTGGTGGCCACTCCTTTTCCCCAGACCCGTCAGGGCCATGGTCTCTACCAGTCCCACCCCTTCCTCTGGTTTGCCCATGCTCCCCTGGCAAGACATAGCTCCTCCATCCCCCCGGTAAACACTGAGGCAAAGTACTCATTTAGGACTTTTGCCTGTTCCTCCGCCTCCTGTGCCCAACCATCCCCTACCCTTATCTTGCTGATCTTCCCCCATACTTTCCTTTTTTCCTATGTATCTAAAGAACCCCTTGTCCCCCCTCCAGATCCCACTGGCCAAGGACCGCTCTTTTTTTGCCTTAGCTGCTCTCACCACCTTGGTGACTCTCTTGGCTGTCAGCTCATATTCCTCCTGATCCCTTTCACTCCTTGAGCACTTGAAGCACCTATAGGCCGCCTTCTTTTCCATCACCACCTCCTGTACCTCCCGGGTCCACCAGCAGGGTTTTCTGGCTTACTGAACTTACATCTTTCCTTTGCGCAGGATCTGGTAACCTTCTGTGTTCCCCTCCTAATGATCTCCCACCTGCTGTCAGCATCCATATCCGGCCTTATCCTGTCCAGATGATCTTTAAGGATCATTCCCATCTCCCTGAAGTCTGCACCCCTAAAGTTGGTTACTACCGTCCTTGTTCGGCTTTCCTCCCCCCCCAGGTCCAGGAAGAACCAAACTGTAGTGTGATCACTCCCCGACAAAGGGTCCCTCACCTCTAGGCCCCTAATCTGCTCACTGTCCACCAGGACCACGTCCAGTGTCCGGGCCTCCCTAGTTGGCGCACCTACCTGCTGTGTCAGAAATGCATCCTGGAAGACATCCAGCAGCCTATGCTCTTTGGCCACTGGTGACGTCATAGTCCCCCAGTCTGTTCCTGGCATGTTGAGATCCCCCATTATCACTACCCTTTTCTTTCCCAATCCACAGTGTCCCTCGAGATTTGCCACCAAACTTTTTTCCAGGACCTCTACCAGTGCTGGTGGTCTGTACACCACTCCTGCCTTTGCTCTTTTACCCCCTGGGTCAGCAAGGTGACCCAAATAGCCTCCACATTCCCATCTGCCTCCTTTACCCCTCCAATACCCATGCCATTTCTGACTAACAGTGCTACACCACCCCACTTCCTTCCCCCCTATCTTTTCTAAACATAGTATAGCCCTCCAGATTTAGGTCCCACTCATGCCCTAGAGTGGCCCAGGTCCCCTCTCAACTAGCATTGCCTGGAGCTCAGGCATTTTATTTCCTAAGCTCCTGGCATTTATCAGGATCACTCTCCACCCCTTTTCCCTCCTTGAGTTCCCAATTCTTAGCTCCTGCACCCTACCTGGTGACCCATTTCCAAATCTCCGTAGCCCCCTAGAGGAGTGGAGACCATGTCTCTCATTTATCGTACCTGCTGGCACTGCCCCTTTTTTGATCCCTCCCCCCTTCACAAGTTTAAACCCCACCTTTCGTTGATGAACCCAGCTAGTTTGAGCTTAAGGATTTCTTTCCCCTCCCTCTATATTGGGGCTGCTTGTGTCTGTATTGAGGCTGTTTGTGTCTGAATTAGGTTATTTTCTATCTGTATTGGGTCTGGTTGTGTCTGTATTATGGCTGCTTGTATCTGAATTAGGTCCACCTGTGTCTGTATTAGGGCTGCTTGTGTTTGTATTATGGCAGCTTGTGTGTATGTATTAAGTCCAGTTGTGTCTGATATGGTGCTGTTTGTCTGTACTGAGCCTGCTTGTGTTTGTATTATGGATGCTTGTGTCTGAATTAGGTCTGCTTGTGTCTGTACTGGGGATGCTTGTGTCTGTACTGGGGCTTTTTGTGTCTGTATTGGGCCACTTGTGTCTGTATTGGTTCTGCATGTGTCTGTTTTGGATCTGTTTCTCTGTGTTGGATCTGCTTGTCTGTCATAGGGCTGATTGTGTCTATATTGGGTCTGCTTCTCTGTATTGGGGCTGCTTGTGTTTGTATTGGGGCTGCTTGGGTCTGTATTGGAGGTGCTGGTGTCTATATTAGGTCTGCTTGTGTCTGTATTGGGGCTGCTTTTGTCTGTATTCGGTCCACTTGTCTATATTGGGGTTTTGTCTGTATTGGGACCTTTTATGTCTATGTTGGGATCACATCTGTCTGTATTAAGACTGCTTTTGTCTGTATTGGGACCACTTGTGTCTGGACTGGTTGTGTCTGCATTGGAACCAATTGTATCTGTATTAGGGCTGCTTTGGTCTGTATTGGGGCTGCTTATGTTTGATGTGGGGCTGCTTATGTCTGTATTGGGGTTGCTTGTGTCTCTTGGGTCTCCTTGGGTCTACATTGAAGCTGCATCGCTCTGTATTGGGACAGCTTGTGTCTATACTGGATACCCTTGACTTGTATCTGTATTGGGTCCCTTGTGTCTGTATTTTGGCTGCTTGTGTCTGTATTGAGTCTGCTTGTGTCTGTATTGGGCCTGCTTGTGTCTGTATTGGATCTGTTTGTGTCTGTATATGGGCTGCTTGTCAGACGTAGGGCTGCTTGTGTCTGTATTAGGGCTGCTTGTTTCTGTACTGGGGCTGCTTATACCTGTATTGTAGCCACTTATGTCTGTATTGTGGCTGCTTGTGTCTGTATTAGTGCCATATTGGGGCTGCTTATTTGTATTGAGGCCACTTGTGTCTGTATTTTGTCCGCTTGTGTCTGTATTGGGGCAATTCGTTTCTGTATTGGGACTATTTGTGTCTGTATTGATGGTTAGCTTGTCAGTAGTGGGGCTGCTTGTGTCTGTATGGGGGCTGCTTCTGTCTGTATTAGGTTCACCTGTGTCTATATTGGTTCTGCTTGTGACTGTATTGGGGCTGCTTATGTCTGCATTGGGACTTCTTCTGTCTGTATTGGATCCACTTGTGTCTGTATTGAGGCTGATTGTCAGTAGTGGGACTACTTTTGTCTTTAGTGGGGCTGCTCATTTCTGTATTGGGGTGATTTGTGTCTGTACTGGTGCTGCTCGTGTTTATATTGGGGCTGCTTGAGTCTGTATTGGGGCTGCTGTGCCTGTTTTGTGGCTGCTTGTGTCTGCACTGTGGCTCCTTGTGTCTGTGTTTGGGCCACATAGAAACATAGAATTTGACGGCAGATAAGGACCGCTTGGCCCACCTAGTCTGCCCATTTTCCTACCTAACAGATAAGCTGCAAATCCTAGTTAACCAACAGCTTACTTCCTCCTACCCCCCACTGGGACTGCCTTATGCCTGTCCCATGCATTCTTGAAGTCCCCCACTGTTCTTGACTCCACGACCTCCTCAGGGAGGCTGTTCCATGCATCCACAACCCTCTCAGTGAAAAAATACTTCCTCACATTACCTCTGAGCCGTCCCCCCTCTGTCTTCAAATTGTGCCCCCTTGTTCTTGCACACTTCTTTTTCTGGAAGATGCTACCCTCTTGGACTTTGTTAATTCCATTGGGGCTGCTTGTTTTGCCTGTATTGTGGCCACTTGTGTCAATATTGGGTCCACTTGTGTCTGTAATGGGTCTGCTTTTGTCTATATTGGGTCCACATGTGTCTGTATTGGGGCCACTTATGTCTGAATTGGGGCTACTTGTGTCTGTATTTGAGCTACTTGTGTCTGTATTGGGGCAGCTTGTGTCTGAATTGGGGCTACGTTTGTCTGTATTGGGGCAGCTTGTGTCTGAATTGGGACTATGTTTGTCTATATTGAGGCTGCTTCTGTCAGTATTAGGACAGCTTGTGTCATTGGGCCACTTGTGTCTGTATTATTGCTGTTTGTCTGTCTGGGCCTGCTTATCTAACATACTAACATACTAAAATGCCAGCAGAATAGGCCTAATGGTCTGTTGACTCTGCTCGATTTTCAGCACCTGCACTAAGGGTCAATTTTGGTGTCCCCCCTTCCCCTTGGGTTATACTGTCCCCAGTCCCAGATGTTCCACCTGTACTGGGCCTGGTCAGATTTACTCTCCCCATGTACCTGTCCCATCTCCATTTAAACCCATCCACAGTCTCTACCAGCTCCCTGGGCAGTGCATTCCATGGCTCCACCACCCTTTCAGTGAAATAACATTTCCTCCTCTCCCCTCTGAGCCTGCCCCCTTCCAGTTTACACCCGTAACCTCTCGTTGCCCCACCCTCCTTCCTTTGGAGCACCCTGACTGGGCCTCCTTTATCGATCCCTTTCATGCACTTAAAGACCTCTATCATGTCCCCCCTGTCCCTTCTCTCCTCCAGGATGTACATGTCGAACTCCCTGAACCTCTCCTCATAGGTCCTCTCTCTCCCAGGCCCCAGATCATTTTGGTTGCCCTCCTTTGGAACCTCTCTAGGAGTGTAATGTCCCTTTTTAAATGTGGTCTCCAAAACTGCACACAATACTCGAGGTGTGGCCTAACCAAGCAGTTGTACAATGAAAGGATCACTTCCGCCTTTCTGGAGGTAATCCCCCTGGTGATGGATGCATCCCAGTATCCTATTTGCCCTTGCTGCTGCCCTCCTACAGGTCTCTTGAGTTGTTCATTTTGGCATATACCACTACTCCCAGGTCCCTCTTACCCTCCATGACTTGAATCATGTCTCCTGCCAGGGTATACCCCTGGCCTGGATTTCTGACTCCCAGGTGCGGAACCTTGTACTTCCCCACACTGTATTTTAGTTTCCATTTTCCCGACCACCTTTCCAGAGCCTCTAGGTCCTCCTGCAAGGCCACCTTGCCCTCCTTCTGATCCACCACTGCACCCAGCTTTGAGTCATCTGCAAAGAGACTCGTCTCACTCCTGATCCCCCTCCTGATGTCTGAGACATAGGCATTGAACAGGAGTGGCCCCAGCACTGACCCCTGGGGAACCCCACTAGTAACCCACCCTAGGGATGAGGCTAACCCTCCAACCACCACCTCCTGAGTATGCTCAGAGAGCCAATTTTGTATCCATCTTAACAACTGTTTCCCTACCCCCATTTCCTTCAGCTTAGCCAGCAGGCCACTGTGGGGTACTGAATCAAATGCCTTGCTAAAGTCCAGAAAGAGGACATCCACTGGCCTACACTGGTCCAGGGCCCTTGTCACTCAGTCATAGAACTCAACAGGGTTTGTCTGGCAGGATCTTCCCATGACAGAGCCATGCTGCCTATCGTCCAAGTACCCAATTTGCTGCAGTAACCCCCCTAGCCTTTCCTTGACAATTCCCTCCATCACCTTGCCGACCACTGATGTCAGGCTAATGGGCCTGTAATTTCCTGCCTCTCTTGATCCCCCCCTTGTGGATCGGCACAACATGGGCCACCCTCCAGTCTTGGGGCACCCACCCAGTCCTCAGAGAGATGTTGAAAAGCTCCACTAGAGGGACTGCCAGGACATCCGCCAGTTCCCTCAGCACCCTGGGTTGTATCTTATCTGGCCCAGGTGCTTTCTCCATCCGAAGGGACCTGAGGGATTCCTTTACTCTCTCTACTGGGATTTCAGCCTCCACGTCTTCCCCCTTTTCGCCCTGCACTGCTGGCCCCCCACCTGTTTGTGGTGGCCACTCCTTTTCCCCAGACCCGTCAGGGCCACAGTCTCTACTGGTCCCACCCCTTCCTCTGGTTTGCCCACGCTCCCCTGGCAAGACATAGCTCCTCCATCCCCCCGGTAAACACTGAGGCAAAGTACTCATTTAGGACTTTTGCCTGTTCCCCCGCCTCCTGTGCCCAACCATCCCCTACCCTTATCTTGCTGATCTTCCCCCATACTTTCCTTTTTTCCCTATGTATCTAAAGAACCCCTTGTCCCCCCTCCAGATCCCACTGGCCAAGGACCGCTCTTTTTTTGCCTTAGCTGCTCTCACCACCTTGGTGACTCTCTTGGCTGTCAGCTCATATTCCTCCTGATCCCTTTCACTCCTTGAGCACTTGAAGCACTTATAGGCCGCCTTCTTTTCCATCACCACCTCCTGTACCTCCCGGGTCCACCAGCAGGGTTTTCTGGCCTTACCAAACTTACATCTTTCCTTTGCACAGGATCTGGTAACCTTCTATGTTCCCCTCCTAATGATCTCCCACCTGCTGTCAGCATCCATATCCGGCCTTATCCTGTCCAGATGATCTTTAAGGATCCTTTCCATCTCCCTGAAATCTGCACCCCTAAAGTTGGTTACTACCGTCCTTGTTCAGCTTTCCTCACCCCCCCCAGGTCCAGGAAGAACCAAACTGTAGTGTGATCACTCCCGACAAAGGGTCCCTCACCTCTAGGCCCCTAATTTGCTCACTGTCCACCAGGACCATGTCCAGTGTCCCAGCCTCCCTAGTTGGCGCACCTACCTGCTGTGTCAGAAACGCATCCTGGAAGACATTCAGCAGCCTATGCTCTTTGGCCACTGGTGACGTCATAGTCCCCCAGTCTGTTCCTGGCATGTTGAGATCCCCCATTATCACTACCCTTTCCTTTCCCAATCCACAGTGTCCCTCGAGATTTGCCACCAAACTTTTTTCCAGGACCTCTGCCAGTGCTGGTGGTCTGTACACCACTCCTACCTTTACTCTTTTACCTCCCTGGGTCAGCAAGGTGACCCAAATAGCCTCCACGTTTCCATCTGCCTCCTCTAACCCTCCAATACCCATGCCATTTCTGACTAACAGTGCTACACCACCCAACTTCCTTCCCTCCTATCTTTTCTAAACAAAGTATAGCCCTCCAGATTTAGGTCCCACTCGTGCCCTAGAGTGGCCCAGGTCCCTCCTCAACTAGCATCGCCTGGAGCTCAGGCATTTTATTTCCTAAGCTCCTGGCATTTATCAGGACCACTCTCCACCCCTTTTCCCTCCTCGAGCTCCCAATTCTTAGCTCCTGCACCCTACCTGGTGACCCATTTCCAAATCTCCCTAGCCCCCTAGAGGAGTGGAGACCATGTCTCTCATTTATCGTACCTGCTGGCACTGCCCCTTTTTTGATCCCTCCCCCCTTCACAAGTTTAAACCCCACCTTTCGTTGATGAACCCAGCTAGTTTGAGCTTAAGGATTTCTTTCCCCTCCCTCTATGATGGGGCTGCTTGTGTCTGTATTGAGGTTGTTTGTGTCTGAATTAGGTTCTTTTCTATCTGTATTGGGTCTGGTTGTGTCTGTATTATGGCTGCTTGTATCTGAATTAGGTCCACCTGTGTCTGTATTAGGGCTGCTTGTGTTTGTATTATGGCAGCTTGTGTGTATGTATTAAGTCCAGTTGTGTCTGATATGGTGCTGTTTGTCTGTACTGAGCCTGCTTGTGTTTGTATTATGGCTGCTTGTGTCTGAATTAGGTCTGCTTGTGTCTGTACTGGGATGCTTGTGTCTGTACTGGGGCTTTTTATGTCTGTATTGGGCCACTTGTGTCTGTATTGGTTCTGCATGTGTCTGTATTGGATCTGTTTCTCTGTGTTGGATCTGCTTGTCTGTCATAGGGCTGATTGTGTCTATATTGGGTCTGCTTCTCTGTATTGGGGCTGCATGTGTTTGTATTGGGGTGCTGGTGTCTATATTAGGTCTGCTTGTGTCTGTATTGGGGCTGCTTTTGTCTGTATTCGGTCCGCTTGTCTATATTGGAGTTTTGTCTGTATTGGGACCTTTTATGTCTATGTTGGGATCACATCTGTCTGTATTAAGACTGCTTTTGTCTGTATTGGGACCATTTGTGTCTGGACTGGTTGTGTCTGCATTGGAACCAATTGTATCTGTATTAGGGCTGCTTTGGTCTGTATGGGCTGCTTATGTTTGGTGTGGGGCTGCTTATGTCTGTGTGGGGTTGCTTTCGTGTCTCTTGGGTCTCCTTGGGTCTACATTGAAGCTGCATCGCTCTGTATTGGGACAGCTTGTGTCTATACTGGGTACCCTTGACTTGTATCCGTATTGGGTCCCTTGTGTCTGTATTTTGGCTGCTTGTGTCTGTATTGAGTCTGCTTGTGTCTGTATTGGGGCTGCTTGTGTCTGTATTGGATCTGTTTGTGTCTGTACATGGGCTGCTTGTCAGATGTAGGGCTGCTTGTGTCTGTATTAGGGCTGCTTGTTTCTGTACTGGGGCTGCTTATACCTGTATTGTAGCCACTTATGTCTGTATTGTGGCTGCTTGTGTCTGTATTAGGGCCATATTGGGGCTGCTTATTTGTATTGAGGCCACCTGTGTCTGTATTTTGTCCGCCTGTGTCTGTATTGGGGCAGTTAATTTCTGTATTGGGACTGTTTGTGTCTGTATTGAGGGTTAGCTTGTCAGTAGTGGGGCTGCCTGTGTCTGTATGGGGGCTGCTTCTGTCTGTATTAGGTTCACCTGTGTCTATATTGGTTCTGCTTGTGACTGTATTGGGGCTGCTTATGTCTGCATTGGGACTTCTTCTGTCTGTATTGGATCTACTTGTGTCTGTATTGAGGCTGATTGTCAGTAGTGGGACTACTTGTGTCTTTATTGGGGCTGCTCATTTCTGTATTGGGGTGATTTGTGTCTGTATTGGTGCTGCTCGTGTTTGTATTGGGGCTGCTTGTGTCTATATTGGGGCTGCTGTGCCTGTTTTGTGGCTGCTTGTGTCTGCACTGTGGCTCCTTGTGTCTGTGTTTGGGCCACATTGGGGCTGCTTGTCTGTATCAAGGCCACTTGTGTTTGTTTTGGGACTGCTTGAGTCTCTGTTGGGTCAACTTGTGTCTGTATTGGGGCTGCTCACCTGTATTTGGGACACTTGTGGCTGTATTTTTAGTCTTTGTTTCCTGGTTCCTGGACTCTTCTGTTTATGACTCTCGCACTGTGCTTGTGGATGATGCCTAGGGTAAAAAATATATTTAATAAAAAGCAGTGGCAGTTTCATGTGGTGCACACTTCTAATCAATTCTGAAAATGTACTGCAGCTGGCAACACCATCATTAAAAATGTAGAAGGTGGTGGCCGTCAATCAAGAGACTCAGGTTCAGAGCAGACATCACTCACTAAGTAGGTGCATTACAGACGTAATGCACACCCTTTATGATGAAGGAGGGTTAAGTACTTCACTTGCTATACAGCAGTGGTGCACAACTTTTTTTGGGGGGGCCAGACTGAAAACTTGTGTCAAGTCTGAGGGCCACTGTGAAACGGCTGAAGGTGACAAACGTCCATCAAGACATCAACACAGAACAATAAATCCAAAAATACATTTATTTTGCATTATTAAGTAAAATGCACGTTAGTAAAGCAGCAAAAAAAATTAAACATTTAAATTAATTAAAAAACAAAGGGGGGACTGCAAGGGAGAGTACAGGCAGTGGTCCGCTCTCCTTCTCCAGACAGTCTCTTTTCACTGCAGATGAGTGTGACAAAGCTAAATAGGACCCTGTCCCAGTTGTTATGGAGAGTTTGAATGCAAGGATCTGTTCTTTCCTTCCCTGTCTCTTGTCTAGGAGGCAGTATAGTGCAGTGGATTAAGGCTCTGAGCTGCAGATCTGGAGACCTGGGTTTGAATCCCACAGCTGCCTAGGTGCATATTGTGTGATACTGAGGAAGTCATTTAACTTCATTGTGCTCCCAGGTCGCATCTGGAAACAAGCTTCAGCTTAGTGTGCTACTCCTGGTTAAACAATGTTCCCTTTCCCTTTCTTGTCTGTCTGGTTGCACAGCCAAATTTTCTTGTGAGACCTAGGATTTGATCATCCCGACAGTCTCGCAATTCGTTGCCTCTTACTGTCTCTCAGTCTTCCCTGCTGTTTCTGTCTTTTCCTTCCTTGCATATCTGCTGGTATAAAAATATATGCAAACCATTATGTGGAAATGTAACTGATATTAGGATCCCTTTGTTTAGAAATCGTATAGTGTTACTGTTGAAATGTATATAATTATAGTTTGAGATGATTGCAAAAAGCTATTGGGAACTGACGGATTAACCTGAGAGTGGTTTTTAAGCCCTTTTTCAGAAGCTATGGAGAAGGGGCCTCAGTTCTGGGACCTTGTATTCTTGCTGCACCTGCCTGAAACTTACAAGAACATTTTAGAAAAAAAAAACAGGATGCTTGTTAAGGAGGGGGTTGCAAAGACTTACGAGAGAGAGCTGCAATATTTTGGGAGACACATAGAGATTGAAGGAAAACTCAGATGGATCTTCTCCGTTTATTCTGCCTTTGTAAATAGTTATTCTGAACAATTTTATTTTTTATGTTACTGCTAGTACTAATAAACACTTTTTGCGAATTCTTCAACTGCTCCTGGTTTTTCCCATACTTCCTGACCTGTGCCTCAACTAGAATGAGCAGAGTATCCCACAACTCAAGGTCCTGAGGGAAGAGAAGAGACAGAGAGCAAGCAAGGTAATTAGAAGCAGGACATCAACATTGCACAGCAGCAAAGTACTCTTCTGCTGACGTTGATGGAGGAGAGTGGATGGATGGGCTGGAAACAAGGGAGTTAGCTTCTTCAACTTTAGAGGCTGTTTCTGCTTCAGATAATGAAATGGCTACAGTAACTGCTGCTGCTGCTGCAGGGAGAAACCAGGTACTCACATCAGAAACAACAGTTGCCTGTAAGTCTATTGCAGAAACTCAGACGTACTGGAGACATCACGAGCCACCACTGACACTCGTGACAATTACATCAGCGATTTTGCAAGTTAATGCTAACGCAACAGCATCAAAGACAAACAGACCAACAGCAGCTGTCACAATTTCTGACAAAACCTGCCATAATGAAAACGCAGCAAATGCAATTTTCTCCTGTACCTGCCACGACTGGGGAAACAGTAAAGCCGCTGAATGTAATGTCAATCAAAACGTGGGTGCAGGAACTGATTTGTTTGCCCCGGAGATGTAAACATGAGCTTGCTTGACAGAAAAAAGGTAAATATGGTCAGCATCAGTACTCCTTCACAGGCCACAGACAGCCTTGGTGCGGGCCGTATTTGGCCCATGGGCCGTATGTTATGCACCACAGCTCTGCAGCTTCCCCAGCAGCTGTGTATTGTGTAAGATCTGGTGATAGAGCCTGCTGCCTTTGAACCATGTGGCTGGGGTCAGGTGCCATGACGCATTCTGGGGCGATCATAGGGGGACAGGAGGAATAGAGGACAAAATATGTGTTTGTGTGGGGATAGGGTATCTGATCCCCATTCCCCACCCCCTTAAAAATACATGCTTTACTTTTTAGAGTGGTGAAGTCTAGCCTGTGTTTTTTTTTTTTTTTTTTTTATTTAGCATGTTTTCGGACTGCCTGTCCCCATTTATAGCTCAGCCCCTGCCGACCATGGCCCTCTCCTCACCTCAGAAGGACTTACCTTCCCTGCAGACAGTACCACCTGGATTGCCCCCCAGGGCAGAGCCACCAGCACGACCCCATGACGATGGGAGAAAGATACGAGTAGGGGGCGCCTAGCATTGCCTCCCTGGCTTGCCCTCCATGGCAGGGGCGCTGAGTTGGTTGGATGCAGTGGATGACTGAATAGGACATCTCCAGGAGTGCCATGGTGGGCGATCGGGGCCAGGGGAAGCAGGGTGTCACAGATGGTGGCCGCTAGGATTTTTTGCTGAATTGGTCCTGAAGGAGGCATGGTGTGCAGTGACGCCAGCATCTGACACGCCTCCTAAGGAGTCTTGGTGCCAGTCATAGCGAGACCCCCAGCCTCTGCTAGGGGTCCAACTTGCGCCATACACACAGACCCCCTCCCCCTGGAGAAGGAGAGCCATCCATGGGACTCTCAGTCCTTCTCTTCCCGGTTGGCCCTCCGACTTCCCAGGTCCACTCTGAACCCAGGACATCGTTGTCGCAGACAGATGCAATGCCGCTGTGCTGATGGGCTGGCCACTGTTTATATTTTTAATGTAAATCGTGCTCAGTTGTTAATGTAAAATTATAAAAGTAATTTTAAGTATTACATGTCAGATGCTATGCAATGAATGGATTAGAAACATACTGTACCAGTGTCTGTTTTTTCCCCAGGACTTATCTGTAAAAAAAAGTTTTACTAAAACTCATGATAGTAATCCTTTGTAAACTTTGAAATAGACTGCCAAAAAAAGAAAAAAAAGGAAGGCAAGGAACTGGTTTTATATAGCACTTTTCATGTAAACTGTATCCCAAGGTGGTTTGCAGTCCTGCAGAAGGATGGGAGAGAATGTTACCATGATTTTTAGAGGCACAGGGAGAGTCAAACAAAGACTGATTAAAGAGCGGGGTTACAGTGAAGTTAAGTACAGGGAGGTTACATGACTTGCTCAGGGTCATGCAGTGAGTATGTGTTGGTTGTGTTATTTAAACCTGGGTCTCCAAGTTCACAACTATGCACTGTAGCCACCAGGCCAGACTGTCTAAAACTAGCTCACTCACTCACGTCACTACTTATTTTAGTAGATTTAATTTGATTAATGCCATCTTCCACTTCTTGCAAGCTTTTTAAAACAATGTTTAGCAGTTTATTACCGTGCATTTTGACTATATGTAGAATTATTGATTCTCAGATACCACAGCTGGCAGTCCCACTGACATCAGCCAGTTTGTCTGTCTCTCTTTCCAGATCCAAGCTCCTATCTGACCCTATTCAGATTTTAGATCCAAAGTCAGATCTGGAGAGACAAGATGTGCTTTGGGGGTCCAAGGTAAGATATCTGACTGGATTTCATTGATCATGGATAAACTGTGGTAGTTGTGATCCAACTGGATCCGAGGTGATAGCATCCAGTGGGTGGATCCTAACAGTCTCCAAGGCCGTCCGGCACGTGAGGAAATATGTTGTATCTGACAGTATCCAAGCAAAGCTAGCAGTATTACCCTTGCGCTGGCATTGCATTTCTCCCTGCAAGCTGTGCCAACTCTGTACCTCCCGATACCTGAGGGAAGTGGTAGGTCCATGGACAAAGGGCTTCAGCAGCTGAAAAAAGTAGACTGCAAATTCAGTGAACAGGCTAAAGAAGACTCCAGATAAGAAGTCAAAAATCTCCAATAAGAAGAAGAAAGGTTACGGAAGACAAGAAAATACTAGGCGATGCACATGCACGTGCATAGACATACAAAGGGAGTAAGGCGTGCATGCATATACACAAACACATGCACTGCACACACAAACACATGCGCGCATGCGCGCGCGCACACACACACACACACACACACACACACACACACATATGCATTTATATGGCATGCACACAGATAAATGTCCCCACAGGCCTACACGTACATAGATATTCTGGGTAGGATAGCCACATGCGCCAGCACGCACAGGCACACACACACAGAGCAACACAAACACTCACACACACCTTTACAGACACACACACACACATATGCGCACACACATATACACACACACACACACACACACACACACATGTGCACACACATATACACACACACACCATTTAGTTGGTGGTGTAGAAAGAGCACCTGTAAAGTCAGAGATATGTGTATTCCTCCCATCCAAACCTCCTCCCCAACCCTTAGACAGTAATTATTTTCCTTTCCTTTCCTTTCCTTTAATGCAAGTGGAGGCAAGTGGCAATGCTTTTTCAGAGGGTTGCTAAAGTCTTCACATTGTTATGTTTCTGTCTGTGACTTGTGTCTGTGTGTGTTCTGCACTGGATACAACCTGTTGATTTACAGTCCGATTTCCAGGAAATGTCAACATTAACCTCACTGGGGGGGGGGGGGGGGTAAAGAGGGAGTGATGTGGAGGTAAGAAAAGAGGGAGAAGGCCACCAACGTTCATGAGCATTCCAAGAGATACTGTGTCCTCTGAAAATCCATGTGTGAGATCTACCACCAGGGAAGAGAATGTCCTACAGTAGAGAGGAAGAGACTAGTCGCAGTCTTTTGAACTGGATTGATGTAGTTTATTTAAACTTGATGCCTCACTGCTTGGTGTAGGGACTACAAGGCATGTTGGGGGGGGGTGTCTGTGTTTTGATTAGTGAGCCTTGTCAGCAGCACTAAGGTATCCAGTCAGCAGTCAAGCCTCCACAGCTGTCATGGAAAAGAGAGTCAAGTTGTTATTCTCCCAACTGTGCTAGTTACAGCTCGGAGGTAATGTGTGCTGACCCGGCAACCCCCAGCATACTTTGTTCTGTTTTTTTTGTTGTGTCTGGCAGAGCAGGTGCTCAGAGTGTGTGAGCGTGCCTTTATATGTGTGTGTGTGTGTGTCTTTATCAGTGCTCTACACTGAAAATGCCTATTAAGGACACTGTAGATAGCAAAATATTTCTATATATTATTATATACCAAGCATTAATGGAGAAGGTCAGGATATTAAGGGCATTTCTGTATCCTGACTGTAGCCCTTTAAGGAATATGCATCATGCACATTAATTTTTCATTAACGTTTCATTAGCCGAATAAAAGTAGTACCTTTGCCTAGCAAAAATATTATCTTCTTGTTTCTTCCTGGTTTTGTGTGGGCTAACATGACACAACATTACCTTGCATATTAATGATACATTTATATTTTCTGGATACAGTCTTGGTGCTGAGGGGTCCTTAACAGACCAGCTTATAACTGTATAATGGGCCAAGATTCTCTGTCTAGTCTGCTAACAAACTGTCTTAGAAACTCTGACTGTCGCTTCTCCTCCCTCACTGCTCTAAATCCTCAGCTGGGGAGGGGGCCTTCTCCTGCAGACTTCCCCCCTTCCCTTGTCAGGTAGAACCTCACTTCAGTGAGGCAGTATAGCACTGTGGTTTAGGGCACTGAGCGGCAAACCTGGAGACCTGGGTTTGAATCCCACAGCCCCCACTTGCATACTGTGTGACCCTCAGCAAGTCACTTAACTTCCTTGTGCTCCCAGGTCGCACTTGAAAACAAGCTTCAGCTTAGTGTGCCTTTCCTGGTTAAACAATTTCCCCTTTTCCGTTCTCTTTCCCTTTCCTGTCCCTCTTTAACCCTAAACGTTATGTTCCATTAACACAGTGCTTATATTTGTTGCTGCTGTACAAAACCCTCTCTCCTCTTTCCCCTTATCACCCCCTTCCCTCAATATTCCACTTCATAACCTGTCTCCTGCATGCTAACCCCCAAATCCCTGGTCCCTCGGAGGCTGCCTGTTCTCCAAAGTATGTATGCTGCACTTACACTTACTGTAGTCAAATTAACTGTTGTAGTTACTGTATTGGAAACTGTTAATTAAACATCATACCCACTGTATTTTTGTCTGCTAGCTATTTTATTCCTGGCTTTCACATTTTATAATAACTGTACTGGTTGACTGATTACTCATAGGGTACCCTGGGTAGGAAAGTGTATCAGGAACCCTTTAAGGTAGTAAGTGTTTACACAATGTACTGATTTCATCCTTGCTTATAAATCGGGTGGAGGGTGCACCATGGACTTGTTGTGTTACTGAAGTTATTTGTTGTTCTGATGACTATTGTAATTTCTGTTTTATTTTTATTGTATATCCATGTGTATCTCCACTGTACCCTCAACCCGGGATGCATCTGGAAACAAGCTATCTCAGCGCAGTTTGTGCTTCCTGGAGAAATAATTCCAAATGAATAAATAAGATGGCTGCAGCAAATACTGCTCTCTGATTGGTTGAACCAAAGATTCACATCTATACATACTCACATACACATGATACTGCAGTTTAGAAGCCCAAACCTTTTAGTATCAAGCCATTGTATAATGTATGTTAATACCGCCGCTGAGACCACTGTTACGGTTGTAAGAGTGATTTATGTGCCTTCTCTGGATATGAGAACTATGAACTGACAGTGAGCAATTCTTTCTTTTTCTATCTATACTTTGTCTGCCTTTGCGGAGCTGGCAGGTGGCTCTGGCCCTCCCCAGGAGGGCTTTGTCCTTGAAGCCCGGCCATCCCCGCCACAGCTATAACCTGTAGTTTTCCATGGATTGCTCCCCATGGTGGGGCTGGGGTGAGGAGCATCGACTCCCCCCCCCCCCCGGAGTATAGTCCAGAAGTTGGGGCGGCCTGTTGCAGGGGCACAACCGGGCCGTCATGGAGCCTGCCAGCTCCCGTTTCCACTGCTTCCGTGTAGGCAGCCTACACCCTGGACGTGGAGTCTGTCCCCATTCTCGCGGCGTGCATGTGCTGACACCCAGCCACCACTGGGTGTCAGGCGAACAGCGTGCCGCACCATCCCCCCTCCCCAAGGAAGGAGAGCTGTCTATGGACACTCGATCCTTCCTCTCCCTGCTGGCCTCTGAGCAACCTGAGTCCGTTTCCGACCCTGGCTTACTGGCATAGAGTGAGGAGTGGCATCCAGCACCTCTACCCTTAGTGTCACCGGGCCAGCCAAAAGTGAACAATTCTTATATCCTAAAGATGTAAGTGAAACCACTCTTACAACTGTAAGAGTTGTCTCGGCTGTGACATAAATAAATTATTGATCGAGATTGATTAATAATGTGTTAAAATTATAAAAAAAACTTTTTCTGAAAGTGCCTATTTCCAGGGTAGCTGCACATGAGACACTCTTCACAGAATAAGAGTGTCTCGCATGCAGAGGAAAGGAGCACTCCCATTGGTCATGAGCGCTGTCTCGATCTGTAAGTGCAGTAATAAATTCCAGGGTATTGTATTCACTGGGAGATACGGGTACTCTGGTGTGTGCTGGGGAGAGCCTATAGCTACTATTTAATGCACACATCGTCATGTGTTATTTCCAATCTATATTTTAAATCTATATTCTGGCTACCTGAAATTTTTTTGACCTCTTGCAGTTTTGAAAAGTGGTCCAGTGCTTCCACTGCTGCCAACCAGGAGACTGCAGTTCTTGTGTGATCTCTGGAATGGCACACGCCGATGCCAGGTGGGGTTTGGGTGCATTACAGAAGGGAGGTCCTAGGTTCCCAGGAAGGGAGGGCATGAGCCAGCACACGCTTGCGCATCGCTTGTCAACCGATCAAGGTATGACATTGCTGTCAGCTGTGAGGGTAGTTACCTACACACCCACTCTTCTGGCTGGATGAAGGGTGCTACCATGGTAATCCCACTCATTATGGGGGGCGGGCTTGGGAACAAAGGAGATAAAATGGAGACAGTAGGAATAATTACAAAAGAAAAAAAGCTTGCAGTTGTTTTTACATGGATGCTGCTGTGTCATAAGCTAGGGTGTAGGAAACATTTACGAACCAGGCTGGCGGCAGGTGCTCGGATGCTGTCATGGCAAGGGCCCATGCCTTTAAGTGCCTGACTGACGCTTGACAGTTGCTGTTTATCATGCCGTGTCTGTCAGCCACTGAAGCATCTTTGCCACTCAAGCAAAAAAAAAACTAAATAACTATCGGAGCCTCCATGTCAAACAATACAAATATGATCTCTTGTTTTAAGCACTGGGTGCATGCAGCATACAGCAAAAGGGGGGCGAGACAGTATAGTGGTGTGTGCAGTGGGGGGGGATTTTATTTAAACGCAGTGACATGGCATAATAAATAAAATGAGTAACACTTACACTCTCTCTCTCTCTCTCTCTCTGGTTTTAGCTTCTGACTTGAGCTTTTAGCGCCAGCCCAGGGCTAATAGTCATGGCTGCTGGCATTACTTAACCGCTAAGGAGAGTGTCAGCTTTGCTGACGGCTTTTCTTGTAGGACAGATTTAAACGTTTGTAGGAATTGTTCTACCCTGGTGACCAGCGAAATGAGGAAATCAAATGCTGCTCGCAGTGAACAGAGCTCCTGCCCACAGGGCCTGAAGAGAAAGAGAGTGAAAGGAAGAGCAGTGGAATGGGTTCTACTAGTTTAAGCTTGCTTTCAAAACTTAAACACCTTTTTTAAAAATTAAGCTTTCTCCTATGTAGCACCTCTCTCTATCATAGCTGCCGTGTATAACAGCACCTCCAGATGATGATGTAGCTGAGACATATAGTATGCCCCAGACTTTCTGCTGCCCGCAGTGGTTCACTTATGTCGACACCCTGGGGCCGATTTAAGAAAGATGATGCAGCTCTTGCATCAAGCCCTACATCAGCCTCAATCTTTGGCGCAACTGCGCCAAACGCATCTTCTGCAACTGCGCTCAATTCAGCAACATTTGGCACAGTTATGACAATTTCTTCAGTTTACAGTGGCTTGTGACAAAGCTTTGGCACAAGCCCCATAAACTGGCTCCCCCAATAGCGCAGTTAGACCGGGGGGTAGCTGGTCTACCTTGGTGCCAAAGACACATGGGACTTGAGTCGGAGGTTGCAGCAGACATTTTTAATGTCTTTATAAGTGACATTGCAGAGGGACTGGAAGGAAATTATGCCTCTTTCCTGAGCAACAAATGGAGCTAAAGCACAGAGATTCCAGTTGATGTGCTCAGGGTTACATAATGAGTTTGTGACAGTGGTGGGACTTAAATGTGAGATCACCTGTTTCACAGTTCATCACTGTGACTGCCACATCTCGCTACCTTTCCAGCTAGCCACTTGGGTGAGCAGGTCATCTCAGTGTCCTACTTCGATTATTTTTTTGCCTTCAGTCTCTTTAAATTTGTTCCCACATCCCCCTTCCCCCATCATCTGAGCAGGGCCCCCGCCCTCTCCCAGCAAAGCTGCCCTATGTCCTAGGGCCATATGAAAGGGGATTTGCCTCCATTGCAAGTAGCCCTCCCTAGACCTCATGTCTGATGCTTCCTTACCACTTCCCCTTCCTGCTGTGGCTCCCTGATTTCTGAATCATTGCTACAGTTAACACGACCAGTGGAATACAACCTGCAGGCAAAGAACGCAATACTGAGTACTGCCAGAAACGGAACTAACAAATTGGCTTCTAGGTCGACAAGTCTCACCCCCATATCTCTGCTGTTAAAAGTGTGAGTGGCGAACTTAGTTCAGGCTGCCTTATTATATTAATTTCCAACTATTATTTATTTATTTATGTATTTGTTTGCTTATTTTAGTAACTGGGTGAGCCCACTGGGTAGAGACCCATTTACAGGGGTGAGCCAAGATGCAGTAATATATTACATACAGAGAAAACAATAATCTTCCGATGCGCTTGTTGGGAATACAGATTCTAAAAGGTAGCGCTCACAGAAGAAATAGACAAAAATGCACGTAAGAACTAATTGTTCACATTAATTTTACACTACTGAGGAAGCCCCTAGCGCCTCGGCAAAGTGCCTTCAAGGGGGCGTAAAATAAATGTGAACAATTAGTTCTTACGTGCGTTTTTGTCTGTTTCTTCTGTGAGTGCTACCTTTTGGAATTTGTGTTCAATTGAAGGGTGTCTCCCTTGATTGCGAACCCCTCTTACATTTGAGCGTGACTTTTTGCAGTTTGGACTTGGCGCTTGTTGGTATTGCCTGCTGAAACATGAGAAAATTATAGCATATCTGAAAGAAAAATGTTTTTTGTTTTTTTTGTTTGCAACATATCACCACTTAAGGAATTTAGAGTTCTCTGAAGTACCATGCTGTTTTTTTTTTATTATGATTATAATTTTCTCCCATTTTCCCCTTGAGGTTTTCATAGATACCTAAACACTGATGGCAGAGAAAGTCCCATCAGTCCATCCAGTATGCCCACCCTGTCTAATTACGCAACACTGGCTCTAGTGGCCATCCCACCCTTTATTTTTGCTACTCCTTTTCTAACGAATCCTCTATGCTGATCCCATTCCTGTTTGAATGTGCTCACTGATTTGGCCGGTACCACTGCCTGAGGCAGCTTGTTCCATTTGTCCACCACTCATTCCATGAAAAAGTGCTTGCGGATCTCCCTCTTGAACCTCCCCCACGAGTTTACGTGCGTTCCTCCTTATTTGAGCTCAAGGAGAAAAGTTCCTTGGTGTGCACCCTATTTATCCTGTGCAGGTACTTGGATACCATTTCCCTCCTTTTCTCAAGGGTGTACATATTCAAGTCCTGCAACCTCTCCTCATATGTCATGCCCACTAGTCCGTGGACCATCTTGGTTGCTGTGCGCTGTACTGCTTCCACTTTGTCACAGTCTCTCCGCAGGTGTGGGCTTGTGCAGTATTCCAGGTATGGTTGCACCAGGGAGCTGTATGATGGGAGGATTACCTCCTGGCTTCCACTGTTTAATCTCCTTCCATATGCATGCTGTTTGCCTTACCCATGGCTCTGTTACAATGTGCTGTTGTTTTTAGGCTCTCCAGTAAATATGACCCCAGGTTCTTTTCCTCCACGATGCTTTCCAGCACCACCTCCACCCGTTTCACTCTGCATTCTCAGATTCATTTTCCCAATGTGCATCTTACATTTTGTAGCATTGAAGCCCGGCTGCCAGATATTTGACCAGCTCTCCAACTTGCTCAGATCCTCCTTCAGTTCCCTTATCCCTGCCTCTATGCCCGCCCTTGCATAGATCTTTGTGTCATCTGCTAAGAGGCAGATCTTGCTCTTGATGCCTTCGTCTATGTCACAAATGGACACATTGAAAAGGACAGGGCCCAGCACTGACCCCTGTGGTACTACGCTTGTTACCTACCTTATTTCTGAAAACTACCTATTAACCTTTATTCGTTGTGTTCTTCTCCTCAGCCAGTTTTCTACCCAAGTTGCCAATTTTTCCTCTACCCAAGTCCCTTAGATTCTTGACCAGCCTCCTATGGGGGACTGGATCAAAGACCTTGCTGAAATCCAGGTATACTATATTGACTGGAAATACAGTACTGAATGTCAGCAGTGGGGTGGGCCAGCACCATTGAAACTTCAGCAAAGTTAGTTTCATCACAACAGTTTTATAAAGCATGTGCAATACGATTTATTGTAAGAGACAGTTTGGTATACCACAACCAGTAGTACACCTGTCCCCCATCTTCTATAACCAAGTCCCTGCCTGGCTCTGCCCCCTTACAGGGTTCTACACATCCTGGAGTGGTAAGTTCTAAGCATGCCTCTTCCTACTTTTCCCCGCTCTTCTACCTACCTTCCCAACCCCCTGTCCTCTGTCTTTTACCTGCCCCCCGGCCCACCCACTATTTCTTCCTATCCCAATTGTCATCTACCAGTTCTTCCCCTGATAGGGTTCTCAGCATCCTGGAGGGGTTCTAGATCTGGTCTGACTTGCCGTTCCCCTATTCTAACCTCCTCCCCCTCTTCTCTTCCTTCTTTTACACCACCAGCACTTAACTGGTAGCTCCCTACCTATATGCACTTTATTACATTCACTCCCCCATTGGTCCCTATGCTCTTTGCACTGACAGAGCTGTTACTTGGGCTTACTCTAGTCATAGAAACATAGAAACATAGAATATGACGGCAGATAAGGACAACTCGGCCCACCCAGTCTGCCCATTTCCCTACCTAATGGATAAGCTGCAGATTCTAGTTAACCAGCAGCCTACTTCTTTCTACCCCACCCACTAGAATTGCCTTATGACTGTCCCATGCATGCTTGAATTCAACCACTGTTGATGCATCCACAACCCTCTCTGTAAAAAAATGCTTCCTTACATTACCTCTGAACCGCCCCCCCATCTTCAAATTGTGCCCCCTTGTTCTTGTACACCTCTTTTTCTGAAAGATGCTACCCTCTTGGACTTTGTTGATTCCCTTGAGGTACTTGAAAGTTTCTATCATGTCCCCCCTCTCTCTCCTTTCCTCGAGGCTATACATATTAAGCTCCTTTAGTCTCTCTCTTCATATGTCTTCCGGTGGTGCAGACCCTGCACCATTTTAGTTGCCCTCCTCTGGACAGCTTCCATCCTGTCTATGTCCTTGCGGAGATTGGGTCTCCAGAACTGCACTGCACGCAGTACTTCAGATGGGGTCTCACCAGCTGTCTGTACAGAGGGATGACAACTTCCTGTTTTCTACTGGTGATGCCTCTCCCTATGCATTCCAGTATCCCTCAGCCCTCCTTACTGCCCTCTCACATTGCTTGCCCACCTTTAAGTCATCTGATATGACTACCCCAGGTCCCTTTCCATTTTGTTCTTGTTAGTATCTCACCCCCATTGTGTACTCTTCCCTGGTTTTGTTTCCCAGGTGCATTACCTTACACTTTTAGCATTGAATCTAAGCTGCCATACATTTGACCATTCCTCTAACCTTGCCAATTCCCTTCTCATCCTTTCCACCCCACCTTGTGCATCAACTCTGTTGCAGATCTTTGTGTCATCTGCAAGAGACATTCTTTTCCTTCCAGTCCCTCTACAATGTTGCTTATAAAGACATTGAAGAAGACGGTCTAATACTGAACCTACGTTGCCCTAGTAACCCCTTTCTTCCAGGAGTGGACTCCATTTACTATTACCCTCTGTGACCTATTCTCCAGCCAATTCTTTACCCAGGCTGTCATCTTGGGACCCACTCCCAGGCTGGCTAACTTGTATATTAATCTTTTGTGTGGGACTGTGTCAAATGCCTTGCTAAAGTCTAGGTAGGCCATGTCCACAGCCCCTCCCTGATCTACTACTTTGGTCACCCAGTCAAAGAAATCTATTAGATTCGTCTGGCATGACCTTCCCGCTGTGAATCCACGCTGAGTCAAATATCTCACTCATCCAGGCCTTGCTATGTCTTTACCAGTAATACACTGGCTCCTCCTGTCTCACTGCTCCTCCTTCCCCCAGCTGGTTTCCACTGTCCTATTTACAATTCTTCCTATAACACTTTAATGGTTTAATTGTATTGTTTACCTGCGTAAATTGCAATATCATTCCAACAACGGTTGATGTCAGTGTAGCTCATAATATCCTCATGTATGTATCTGAAATTGTATGTATAATCCCTGTTTTATATCCATTTGAACCCCCACACCCCCAGGTCACACCGTGAGACAAGCAACTTGTTGTTCAGTGTGCCTTCCTGGTGAAACATTTCAATAAATAAATAAAAACTTGTCAATGTACACTGAGGGTACCACTCCTCTTAACAGAAACGTAGAAACATAGAAATTGATGGCAGAGCCAGCCCTTCGACGCAGCGATGGGATTTCTGCTTGCGATGCCAGTGAGCCAGATTCGGGAACGGACTCAGGTCGCTGGAGGTCCGGCCGGGGGGGAGAAGGATGAAGCATCCTGTGGACTGCTCTCCTTCTCTGGGGGGAGGGTTGGGTTCCCATCCGGTGCTTGACAGACCCCTGGCGGAGGCTAGGGGTACGCAAAGCTACTGGCGCCAGCAGTTCTAGGGGGCGGGGCGAAGCTGGACGTCATTGCATGTCTACGCCTCAGATGAGGAAAAAAGCCTCCCCGCATGTCTGCTGCCTCTGTGAAGCCTGCCTTCAGCTTCAGATTAGCCTCCCAACTGGCTCCCCAAAGATAGTAACATTGATCACGGCACCTGGCCAGTGCCGTGACCCCACCCTCCGAGGGGCAAGTCGGGGGTTTCAAAGGTTAACTCAGTGGGGTAAAGTGGAAGCTGAAGGCGCTGTGACCAGGTGGATATCAGCAGCGGACAAGTGGGGAAAATAAATAGAAAAAAAAAAAAAAAGAAATTGACGGCAGATAAGGACTGCAAAGCCTATATGTTTTCTGGTGTAAGCCCTATGCCATTTTTGTTGCCCTTCTCTGGATTGATTCCACCCTGTCTATGTCCTTTTGGAGATGCGGCCTGCAGAATTGCACATAGTACTCCAGGTGAGGCCTCACCAGTGTTTTATACAGTAGAATCACCACATCCCTCCTTCTGCTAGTGATACCTCTGCCTGTGCACCCCAACATGCCACTGGTCCTCCCTGCAGCCTTTGTACTATGCTTTGACACCTTTAGGTCATCAGAGATGATAACCCCCAGATCCATTTCTTCCTTGTTGATCTTCAGCAACTCCCCCCCAATCCTGTAGCTCTCTCCAGTGTTTCTGCATCCCAGGCGCATTATTTTGCACTTTTTTGTGTTGCACTTCAGTTGCCACACCCTCTGCCTCCTGTCCATTAACCAGTTTCTAACCTAGTTTACCACCTTGTGGCCCATGCCCAGACTACCCATCTTGTTAACCAGTCTTTTATGTGGGACAGTGTCGAAAGGCCTTGCTGAAATCAAGGTAGGCGATGTCCACCGCTTCCCCCAATTCACCTCCCTCATAACCCAGTCAGAAAAATCCATTAGATTAGTTTGACATGACCTTCCTGCTGTGAATTCATGCTGCCTCGGATCCTGGGCTCCAATGGATTCCAAGTGCCCCATAATCCTTTCTTTAAGCAGTGCCTCCATGATCAATATACCGCCATTGTCTCCATTTTCTGGTTGTTGAAATCTCATTGTCCCCAAGAGGTGCATTAGCACATGAGAACATGATGCCACAGCACCCATTTACACCATGCATTTATTTATTTATTTATTGAATTTTGTTGACCGGGTAGGACCACTGGGCCCCCGAGGTCCCTTTTTCAGGACGACCCGGGGGTAAAAAATAACATACAGGTATGCAGAACAGTACAAATTGATAAATGACATAATGTTTGACAGTGAAAGATTTCAAGTCTATACTGAAAGCACACATGACCTAAAAAACGCTCTAGAAACACACAGAAGGAATGCGGTTTAAAGGGAAAAAATCCTGCATTACATCTAAGAGAGTCTGTAAAGCTAACTGAAGGTAAATGTAATATGTTGCTCCTTACTGCAGCTTGTTTTGTTGAATTCTAAGTAAGCGGACAGGTATACTATGGAGTCTAAAGGGTGCATACACATCATGTTCTTGTACGCTAAGGCAGGTGCCAGGGACACTGAGATTTCAACAACCAGAAAATGGAGGCCCCCAGGCTAATTACAGCGGCTGGTGTGAACAGTGAAAACAAACTAAAGCAAACATAAATATCCCCAACAGCTACACAAAAAGAGTTGTCTGTTGACATGGAAACAAATAACATTTACAAGGTATGAGGGTGCACTACTCCTTTAATCATATAAGTTAGGTGCTTAAGTATATTTAGGAACTGCTCAGTTAACAATGTAGTCAAAACATATTAAGTGAATCATCTGAAATATGAGCAACTGCTAAGATTGTTTAGCATTACTAGTACAACTGCCAGCTGGCACAACATAAGAATTCCACTGTCTCTCGTATCAAGTAAATAATTCAGAGTCCCAAGTATTTTAGGTAACATCCCATACAGTAACAATAGGAAAGCCATTACTAGCAGGAAAACTACTACCTGCTAGTCTTGGTAGCTGAGCCCTGAACCCAGAGCTGAATTCAAAAAGTCCCAAGCAAAGCCTTCATGTTTTCTTTGCTTCTCCCTGCAAGGTGGAGTCCTGGCCATCTTCCGTTCTTTGACGAAGCTGCACTTTCTTCTGCACCCACTTCAGGGCGTCTGCCAGATCCATAAAGAGATATACCTTACCCTGGTGTATGATCCTCAAAATGGGCTGGGAAGACCATACGATGGATGATCTTTGCTTCTCGTAGCAATGCTCTGACCCCGTCAAAGCACTTCTTCCTTTGGTGGGTTGCAAAACTTATATCAGAGTACATTCTCACTGGTTGTCCATCTTGCATCAGAGTTCCTTTATGTTGTCCTGAGAGTCAACTCCATCCAATACTACCACAATAGTTCTTGGGGCATCAGGATTATCAGGGAGTCTCCTTGGTGCCACTCAGTATGCCTTCTGTATGAAAATAGGCCTATCCTTAAATCCATCTCCAAGCTGTTGCCTGAGTCAGTCCTGAATAAACAGTGGGAGATGGTCTCCTTTACTACCCTCTGGCATGCCGACCAACTGAAGATTCTGAGCCCCAGCCTGGTTTTTCATCTCTTCCAGTCTGGCTTTGAGATGCGTATTTTCCTTCAAAACATTTGCCATAGTCCCTAGGGTGTCTTCTGCCCACATCTTCATTTCCACTACTTCCAACTTTACAGAATCCAGATTAGTTTCCAAAACAATAACTCTGTTAGTAATAGTGCTGAATTTATTTGCCAAGCCAGAGACTGTATTGATTAAGCAGTTGATTTTCTGTCCAAACTCTGTAGTCTCCTCATCTTGTTGTACTGGTGCCATCTCAGCTTTACTCAATGTGGACAGCGTGGAAGGAGCTCTGGTTCCACTTTTACCGTTTACTCCCTCATTCTGCATTCTGTCTTTCTTTGTGCTCCCCATCTGAACTCCGGGGCCTTCCGATGGGTGTGTTCGTCACTTGCTGAATCAGTAGTTCACATAAAGTTGTTATTTGAGCAGTTCCTATTGAGTGTAGATGTGGAGCTCTATATCTGAGTGGTTATCTTGGTTGGGCTTCACAGTGCCTTCCCGAGCACTTTTCCCAGTTTTGGTTAACATTTTAGACTTTTTCCCATCCTGACTCTAGCCGGCCACTCCTCCCATGCCTGTACATTCAACAGGGTGCTGAAGCACATATATACTTGTGCTTTTACGAGTTTGAATTTTATAACTTTTATCAGAAAAAGCAATTTTCTAAATGGTTATCGTGTCCTGAGTGCCAGAAAGTGAGCGAGCTATTAAAACGAGTGCCCTAACATGTTTAATCTGATGTTTGAAATCTACAGCCATGACTCCAGGCATGTGCATTACCATCAACGCTAATGTGCGTGCCCAGAGTCATGGCTTGAGATTTAAAACATCAGGTTATTAGTGTTTGGGTACTCGTTTTAATAGCGCACTCACTTTCTGGCACTCAGGACACGATTACCTTTTAGAAAATTGCTTTTGCTGATGAAGTTACAAAATTCAAACTTGTAGAAGCACGAGTATAGATGCACTTCAGCACCCTGTTGAATGTGCACACATGGGAGGAGCAGGTGGCTGGGGATTTAGTTGGGATGAGAAAATGTCTAACATTTTAACCAAAACTGTGAAAAATGCTAATTTTAACTTACACAAGCACTGTATATATAAAGGGTAATGCTACAGATGCCTGTTGGCATAGTTTTTCATGAGGTAAAAAAAACTGTCAGAAAGCTGACTGTGTCCATTTAAAAACAACTACCAAAAACTATTTGAGACTCTACAGGCAGATCTGCCCAGGTGAAATTTGCTGCCGCTCACCCTTTATGGTAGGACACAAACAATAAAGGTGAATGTGCTGCCCCGCCTTTTATTCTTCTTTCAAACACTCCATACACCCATTCAAGGACATTTCTGGAATCCGTTGGACAAGACCCTTCATAAATTTATCTGGGCTGGGAAATGTCCAAGGATAGCAGAAAGTGTAGTACATGCCCCTAGAGAGAAAGGGGGACTCAGTTTGCCTTGCTATTGCAGTTACTATTTGGTAGCTCAAGTACTTGGACTAAACAAAAACCCCGCTCCAGATGGTACCTGATTGAAGAAAACATGCTCCCTTGGAGAGCCCTTTGGACCCTGCCAACGGCAATGATACCCCAAGACCTGTAGGCCGAGATCCACAATCCCAGAACCAGACACGCACTCAGAATCCTCCTGAAGCTCAGAATGCGGACCCCAATGACATTGAGCCTCTATTCTCTCATTAGGCATGAATAATCTTGTTTACCCCCACAGCTAAATGGGGGTATGTATATTGGGAAAGGCAGAGGCTAACACAGTTCGCCCAGTGTTTAAGTTCGAGGGTTGTATGACTTTTACACAGCTATCAGAGATGTACCAATTGAGGTGGAAAGACTATTCTTGCTTTTTGCAAACAAGACTCTATATTCTTTCCACGAGTACGGCCACTAAATTGTAGAGGCCGCAAACAGATTTGGAGAATTTTTTGTGTGACTCAATTACCATTGCAACTAAAATCAGATCTATATCAGATCTGTCCAAGAGTCTCCTCAAGGATTAGGGACCTCCTCTGAAGGTCATCAGGATGAAATGGGAATGGGAACAAGGTGTCCCTCTGACACCCAAGCACTGAGAAATGAGATTGCAGAGGGGGTGGACGGTCACCTCCTTCCCAGCACAGATGGAATATAACTAGAAATGTCTAGTGAGATTTTGCTGGACACCTGCTATATAACAAAGCACTATGACACCGCTCACACAGACACCTGCTGGCACCAATGTGGTGGTGGCACACAGGGGTGTAGCCAGGAATTTTAAACTTGTACTCAAAACTGATGCACTTTTGCCCCCCCATGTAAACATAAACCAAAATATGCACTGCCACACCACAGCAACAATAAGCCCGCCCCCCACATGTTTGCCATGTCTGAGTTCAAGTAATCAGTTTCTTCCTGTGATCATCCTTCCTCTGTTTTTCTGCCTGTCTGGTAAGTTGTTCTTGTTTGTGTATTTGGCTGCTGGCATCAGTGCCCCATAGCGAACAACAAAGGCAAAAGGGCTCAGCATGGCACAGACACAATGTGACTCACGGTGTCCTTGCTTTCCTCTTTTTGCTGCCCCTACCTGATTTGTTGCCCTGCCTGATTTTTTTTTTTACTGTACTCTGCTGAGTACAGTGCGTATGCCTGCCGACACCCCTGGTGGCACAGGCACCCACTTTCATTCTGAGCATGCCCCAAACTAACCCAGTTCTGAACTGAGGTCCATATTTACATCCAACAAATTGCAAGGAGGAGCATTCCAAAAATCTTTCACAGACTTGGTGTTAGGCTTCCCCGGACTCCAGCAGTGTTGGAAACAGACAAAAAAATATAGGTCAAATTCTTAGTGAGAGGCTGAGCTAAAGTGCATCACTATTACTTGGCTGTCAGCCATCCCACCAGCTACTGAACAATGGCAAGTATAACCCCTTGGTGGGGCTATCCCAAGGGTTACTACCCCTGCCTGCTTGGCTAGTAGCAGGTTAAGGAGTCTGGGTAATGAAACGGGTGCCTCCTCCCGGAGGTCAGGGTTGTTAGTGGTCAAGCTAACCTGGGCACAGCCCTCCGGGACACTGTAACCCCCCCTCTTTCCCTTCTAGTGGCCTGAACAATATACAATAATTACTTTCACAATGACCCTTATTCACCAGGCGATTACCCACACTGTTTGCACTTACCACCAGGGCTAGTTCCTCTAGCTTGACCCTGGGAACCCCCTGTAAAACAAGGTTAAGCACAGCAAATAGCAACAGTACAATACGTTTGGCACAAACTGGAACCACAGTCAGGTTAAATGCAGACAAAGTTAAATATGATTTATTCAGGGGACTTGAACAAGGGAGGGGCATAATCAGGTTGATTTGCTTAAAAGCTATATTAATCAGACAGTTATGCATGCAGTTCAGAGTCCCTACATAGTCACACACTCTGGGTGCCCAGGTAGGAAAACGGTGGGATAGCCAGAAATGTTGCAGCTGGTTGGGGCCCTGTGATGGAAGAAAGTAACATGCACAACACACACTATTTGTAATCCAGAGCCGGAGGGCTCAGTTCGTGAAAGAAAAGGCAACAAGACAATCAGATGACAACACTTTTAGATTTAGCTGTTGTTGCAGGGAGCTACCCTGATGTTTACTCACGATACCCAATACTGGATACAGGCAGGAAGAAATTGAGACTGCAGGCTCTTGAGCTGATGTGCCTGGAGAAGCAGGGCCCACACGAATCACCGAGGCGTCGTTCCTGTTCAAGGCGTTGAGCAGGTGGCTGATCCCCAGGCCGGTCTCTCGTCGATGACTTTCTCTGCGTAGCAGGTATTCTGGCTGGGCCAGTGTAGCACGGCCCAGGCAAATGGAAATGGATACAGATTCAGTCCGTGGAACTGGATACAGCCTCCAGCAAGCAAAACACAGTTCAGACACACAGTGGGGAACCAAATCACGACCCACTGCAAGCACACAGCACATTCACATGTAAGGAAATTCCATTGTACCAGGCAAATGGCTCTCCGGTCGCAATTACAGAGTGTCTGCACAATCCAGGAATTCAGAGGTACCTGGAAGTCCTGACAGGCCAATAGCATTCAGTAAATCTTCTGTCTTCTTCAAGTTAAAGCCTTGTCACAATTCAGTGACTTAATTCGCTCTCCAAATTCGGATTCATTCCAAAAAAAGCACACAGGAACAGCAGGCAGGCATGCAGGCCAAACTCTGGCCTTTCCATAGTTCTCCCACGTGAATCCACTATGCATTGCTGCTCAAACTATCTCAAGCTGTTACTTCTTCACTTCCCAACTCAGATCTAACTGAAACTGCAAGCAGTGTGGGACTTTCCCCAAGATCCAAAAGGTTCGGTTGGCTGATCTGTCTGTCAGTCACAACAGGGGCTTCCCCTCCAGGTTATTTTAGGCGCCAAAAGCCCAAAACGACAATTCCTACAAGTTTTGGCCCCACCAAGCCCCTGTAGGCAGGCTTCATTTTAGAGTTCCAAATGTACTGATTGGCCCATTTCAGCAGTCCAAGACCAAGATGATGGAAACAAACAGAACTGTCCATGCTGCAAAGGAGGCAGGTTAGAACAAACTGCAATATTATTACTACTCTAACAAATGATCAGCAAACAAGCACATCTTCTAACAGAGCTCCCTCTCAGATTAATTATGACTGCAATCCAGGCAGCTCTTAAAGAGTCAGTAAACAGAGGCTATACAGGCACTGTCTGGCAATACATTTAAACTGCTAAAACGCAGGACACCAGCCTGGCAATGAACATTTAAGCAAGCTCAAGGAAGACTTTTCGAGAACCCCCATTTGTAGGGGGTTACACAAGTAAAAGCGGATAGTATAGAAAGAATGGAGAGCCTCACTGGTGATCTTAAGCTGGAAGAGGAGAAATGTAGAGATCTTTAGAGCCCGTGACACAGACACAGGGCTAAGGGAGTAGCTGACTCAACAGATACTGCTATAGAATGAACATCTGAGGAGGGAGGAGCATGACAAGAGTGAGAGGTGCACTAAGTGGTCAGGGGACCCCTCTTGGGAGTGGGCATTTCCCATGTGCCCTCACATTGACTCTAGATGGGGGGAACCCACCGAGGAGGGACAGATGATTACAGTCATTTTGCCTTTGAGCTTGTTTCAGGTACAGAAGATTCTGGTTACTACAAGACTACCCTCACACAATTTCTGGTGAAGAGACTTTTTATCAAGTAGAGAGGGACTTGTACACCTAGCATTGGTTCAATCAATCAGTCAATCAAAATCTTTATTTAACCAGGTGATCACCGTTGAGTGAAGCTCATTTTCGTGGTGGACCTGGGTTTGTCACAAAGAACATTATACACAGGATTCGACACAAAATAAAATAAAGTACAGTAAAATACAGTATATACATAAGTATCAGCAGGTAGCATTGACAATAGAATATGTATAGATCAGAAGATACAGCAGGTATGGATAAAACACAATTTTTACATATAAAATATACAAGTCAGAGGATGCACTGATTATAAATAGAGCACAATGTAAAAAGGTATATAGTGATCCAGTATAAGGGTCGAGTAACACATTGCTAAGTTAGTTGTGACTATTGATAGGAGGGATTTGAAATGGTTAGTGTGATCTAAAAGATAGCAGTAAGAATAAGAAGGCTTAAAATGTAGACAGCCGCAGTAGCTAGAGATAGGATGGTTCAGACCTAGAGAGGGTTTGAAGGGATAGAGGAGGGAAGAAGGGGTAGGAATTTAGGGTTGGGGCCAGGGTTGATGGAGTGTGGATAGGACAGCTGTGGAGAGCAGAAATGAGGGGGAGGGAAGAGCCAGTTTTTAGATGTGACTAATCTTATAGCATCAGGCTAGACTTGGAATTACTAGGCCTATAGCCAATCTCTGGATGGACAATTACCTCTGCATATTTCGATGCTGGGATCAACATCATTGGATGGTTTGAACATGGAAGTGGGGTACTGAGACACACGGGTTAGAAGTTCCACTTGTTGCTATTTGTTAAATGGCTGTTTACTCTTCCCTTGAATTTTGACAGCCTTATATATATTGAGTATGATTGTGACAGAACGCAAGTGATTACATGTACTTGACTTGAATGTCTTTTTGTTGTTGAAGTGACACTTGTTCTTTTGACTCAGTAAAGAGCATATGGCAGCTTAAATTACCACAGTGTTTGAGACCTTTGAATAGAGAAATCCAGATAAATAAAATAAGAAAGTGGTATCCTGCGTGTGTGAAATAGGATGGCATATTAGAATATGAAAATATATATAGATTAGAAAGTATCTTACTGTAAGAGTCCAGTTCTGTCTTAAATTAAGATATGAAAATATAGCACCTTACTGACTGTGTGTACGTATTTTATTTTGCAATGTAATTTGCAATTGTGGCACCATCAAATTGGTGTTTGTTATATTGCGTATTGTTGTATTTAAGTGTATGTTGAATTATGTATGTGATTAATGCGTAAATAACTGGAATTTAACTCTGGACCTCACTGAAAATGAGCTTGGCTCAGTGGAGCTATCCATATTCATTTTTGTATGAATAAAAAGTTTTACTGCTACTACTAAAGAGCCTATGAAAGTAAAAAAACAAACATTTGTCAATGCCGAATGTTGATTGCTTTGGTCCGTTGAGCTCACTCACTGCCCCAGTGTCACTCGCCCTTTGTGTTTCTCCTGGTGCTGCAGGCAGATCTTTTTTACTGGGCTCCTGCCTGCGTTGGTACCTTTTTCTGCCCACAAAGAAATCTGCAGCTGTCCCGACAGAGCTCCGTTGAGGTGGCTCACTCCCCCTCTCTCTCACTTGCTCATTCTGTTTCTCCTGGCACTGCAGGCTGCCCTTTTGTACTGGGCTCCTGCCTGCGTTGGCGGCTTTTTCTGCCCACAAAGAAATCTGCAGCAGTCCTAACACAGCTCCGTTGAGCTCGCTCACTCCCTCTCTCACTCACTCGTTCTGTTTCTGCCAGCGCTGCAGGCTGCCCTTTTGTACTGGGCTCCTGCCTGCGTTGCTGTCTTTTTCTGCTCACAAATAAATCTGCAGCAGTCACACTAGAGCTCCATTGAGCTCGCTCACTCCTCCTCTCTCACTCTCTCGTTCTGTTTCTCCTGCCGCTGCAGGCTGCCCTTTTGTACTGGGCCCCGGCGTGCATTGCTGCCTTTTTCTGCCCACAAAGAAATCTGCAGCAGTCCTAACAGAGCTCCGTTGAGCTCACTCACTCCCTCCCTCCCCCTCCCTCCCTCACTTGCTCGTTCTGTGTTTCCCCGCGCTGCAGGCTGCCCTTTTGTACTGGGCTCCTGCCTGCATTGGTGCCTTTTTCTGCCCACAAAGATATCCGCAGCAGTCCCGACAGAGCTCAGTTGAGCTCGGTTACTCCCCCTCTCTCACTCGCTCGATCCTAATCTGTCCCAAACACTGATATCCGACAGTGACTGCAGTATTCTGCGCCGGAAGCGCAAAAACACATTTCGGCCAGGATGTGAAAAATGACAGCTGTACTGTTCATAAGGAGGTGTGAAAAATGCCAGTGTTGAAAATCTGGCGTGAAAATATTGCTAATTTGCGAAGTTACAAGGGTGCGTGGAAACTGCACAATGCACGCTCATAACACAATCATTTTACGGAGTTTCATCACAAAATTTTCAACATAGGCATTTTAGGACCTTTGCTCATGAACAGTTTCACTGTGATTTTCTTAATGTGTTCCGAACACTGATTTCCCACAGCGACTGCGCTATTCTGCACAAGAAGAGCGAAAGCACATTTCGGCCAGGATGTGAAAAATGACAGCTGCACTGTTCATAAGGAGGTGCAGAAAAATGGCAATGCTGAAAGTCTGGAGTGAAAATATTGCAAAGTTGTGAAGTTATGAGTGTGCGTGGAACCTGTGCAATGCACGCTCGTAACAGACTCATTGTATGGACTTAAATCACAAAATTTCCAACATAGGCATTTTAGGACCTCTGCTCATGAACAGTGTCACTGTGATTTTCTTAATGTGTCCTGAACACTGATTTCCCACAGCGACCGCGCTATTCTGCACTGGAACTGCGAAAACACATTTTGGCCAGGATTTGAAAAATGACAGCTGTACTGTTCATAAGGAGGTGTGTAAAAATGGTAATGTTGAAAATCTGGAGTGACAATATTGCAAATTAGCGAAGTTACGAGTGTGCATACTACTTAGCATCACGCTGGTAAAACAGTCATTTTGGATTTTTCACACCAAATTTGCAACATACACTTTTTGAGACCCCACCTCATGAACACTGGCACTGTCATTTCATTAATCAGTCCCGAAAGGTAATTCCATGCAGTGACCACGAAATCACCTTTCGGGACCAATTAACGCCATGACAGTGGCTGAATTCATGAGGAGGGGGGCCAAATAACCCCATGTTGAAAATTTGGTGCCAAAACTCCAAAAAATGCCAGAGATATGCAAAGAAGTTGAAAAAGCCCTATTTATGCCATTATACAGCTTACTGGCATTTCCTCAGTTTGTGGTCGGCTTTGAAGAGTGCAGACGTGTTCCCGGTCTGCCAGAGATTGTTGCGTCGGACTCCGGAGGTAAGTATAGGGTGAGGGGGTGGTGTGGGGAGGCAGGGTTTGCAGTGGGTGGGCGTGTGTTGTGGGAGGAGCCAGGGAGACTGTGAGGGACCGTTTCCTTTTTTACATGTTTAAACAAAAAAAAAACGTTGCAGGACTTTTTTTTCCTTTCAGGGGGATTGGGCATGCTGGGGTGGGCTCCCAACGTGCCACCTGAATGTTTGGGGGGGCTGCAGCTGACGGGAGATTGGGAACCGACGTCGGCACAAGGGGCATTGGGCACGCTGGGGTTGGCTCCAGCTGCCACCTGAATGTTTGGGGGGTTGTAGCTGACGGGATTGGGCACCCCTGGCCGGCACATATTCAGTGCTGGGGGGACTAGAGTCGAGGAGATTGGGCACCCTCAGCATAAACCGACCATTTTGGCGGGGGGGGGGCTATTATGTCGACGGGGAGTGGGCTCCCCCATCGGCAGTCTGAACTCACACGGGGACTGCAACCGACGGGGATTGGGGCCCCCGTTGGTAAACACACACTGTTGTGGGGGGGCACATGCTGCCAAGGGGGATTGGGCACCCCCTTGGCACTGGGGGCTCACTAATATTGTTTGTGAACATGGCGGCAAGCTGCCGCCATGTTCACAAACAATATTACAGTACCAACGTTTCTACCCAGCAATGACGGGTCGCTCCCTCATTGCAGCAGAATGGCTGATGCTACAATGACGAGGCGGCCCCTGATTGCAGCGACTGAAACATTTCAAGGTGGTAGCATGCTGGCTGAACTAGTGTCAGCAGCAGCATGCCACCCCATTGGGGAAAGCGGGCCAAGCCTTTAAAGGCTGTGGGGGCATTGGCCACAACAGTGCCGCGCCTCCACAACCTGCTTCTGGCAAGCTGCCGCAATATGTTTCTTGAGCATGCGCTCAATCAACATAATGAGTGCAGTTCACCAGAACTGAAAGAGACATGTGTTGCTATCGTGGTTACTGTGAGGACTATTTTCATGCCGTGTCGCATTGACAGGGGCAGTAACATGTATACTTTTGTGCACAGCAAATACAGTAATTCCACGTACCCAGCCCTGACCTCTACACTAACCTCAGTGATCAACCAATGCTAGTGTCACCACCGATAACAGTGTAATAAATGACTGCACAGCATTTTTTTCAACCACTTACCGAAACAACTAATCTCACAGCCTACTGAGAAAGCGAGAGCTATCATCACTGTCACAGCGGAGCTCTTTTTCTCTTCACTTTGGGTGTGTTTAATGAAATTAAAAAAGTCTGGGACATATGACTAGGTTATTAATTATAAAATGGGTAGAAAGAGTCCTGAAAGCTGATTTGTTTGGAGGTAGTTCCGGCAGTGATGTTATCTGACTACAGCATCACAGTCTAAAACTAATCTAAAGAAAAGCCTATGTAAAAAGCCTTTTGTTAAAAATCCTGAAGATCCATTTTATAATCACACCAAGGCACTCCAGGGTATGTTATGCTGGTTAATGTCACTTCTCAGATGGTTGAAAACACTTGGCTGCACCTCGTGTCTCACAGTGCACCCGAGGCGTGACATTATCCCAGCATAAGACACCCTGTTGTACATGACTCACACCTCCCCAAAATGCTGCTTTCTGTCTACATAATGAACCAACAGTTCAACACTCCCACCACCTCCCCACCCAAGCTACTGCTTTTAATCTATCTAACCCTCACACTTAATATGGGGTTGACTAGAATTGAGGCCAGTGGGCAGTTGAGAGCTCCAAGCCAGAAGGCAACCCAGCAGCAAGGACAGCTTAAATAACAGCCAATGCCGAATTTATATTTGGTGAACATGCTGAAATTTGGTCCAGTTAGACTTTGGGGCCCTCTGAGAATGTTTTCTCTTTCAAATAATTCAACAAGTACGTTAGCCATTCCCAGGTGGCCTGGGCCAGTCCCATCACCACCACCCCTTCATCAACCTAGGTCATTTCCCACCCTCCTCCTCTCTCTCCAAATATTTTTATTTAAAAAAAAAAAGACCTCCTGGCACTGTGCCAGTTGCTGAGTCTTCTTTTGAAAATCTGACTGAAGGACTTGTGGAGGGTGTAAGAGGGTGGGATTGACTGACTTGGGTGAGTGAAGGTTTGTTAAGGGGTGCCACTCACCCCCATTTGCAGCCTGCTAACCCCCAAAGCAAGGACCCAAAGCTTCTTTGGCCGAAGTGCTGAAGTCGTACAAAAGACAGAGGGTCTGACTCGAAACCGAACCAAAGTTGCCAATTTCCACATTCGCTCACCCTTACAGCCCCGACACTTGACTGCCTCCCTCTATAGGGCATTCTTGGTAGTGGCCTCACTTATTGGGAACTCTCTTCTGATCCATCTTAAGTCGTTGAGGAACGACTTGGTTGGTCCGAAAGCTCAGACATTGTTTTCTTCTTGGAACAGCTACATTGGTCCAATAAAAGGTATCAAACCATTTGCTTCTGGATCTGTTCTTACAAGGACCAATACGGCAACTCATCTATTTCTGTATGCCACTCCATCTTAGGACTGCACCATCTGTAGAAGAGTTTTTAAAAGGGCTAAAATACCATTCGTGTTCATCACTCTTTGGAGACTGACGTGGTTCCATCCTTTGTCCCTCAACTTTCTAACGTTTTACAGCTCTGTGTCTTTGCAGATTTGTGTGCCTTTGCAGAGACTGTGCTTGAATGATTTCAGTGTGAGTTTGCAAAACTTGCTTACATTATTACTATGTATCTTTCCGCCATTGAATTCTGTGAAGCACTCTGAGCCCTAGGGATAGGACGCTACCTAAATCAAATTGCCCTGCCTTGCCTCTGTGTTACAAGTGACTGTGTGTGGAGATGTCCAGTGTCAGTGAATCTGTGCAACAGCTAGCCCAGTTTTTCAGAGCTGTCATAGTCTGTACGGCTTTGTTTGCATTGGGGGACTGGGAGTCGGGGTTCGGGGAGCTGAGGTACCAGGAACTGAGAGTGCCTAAATATTCCTCAGCCCCATGCAAAGAATGACAGATTATGGTCTCATATGGCTCCTCCTTCGCCCTTGCTTTCAGCCTCCATCTGTCATTAATGTGTGGCTTACAATTAGTGCCAGCCCCAGTATCATCCGAACTGGGCAGGAGATGAGAGATTACAGTTAAAAACATGGCTTACACGTAGTATTCCCCTTCATCATCCCAGCCAGCAGAAAGGGAAGGAATCCGAGTCACTTCCATTACTGCAGCGTGGCTTCCCCCATCCTCAATCTAACCATTGGGCTAGGAGGAAGAGACAGTGCCAGGCTACTAAGGGTTAGCGACGGAACCAGCCTCAATGGCATGCACGCAATCAGGTTTCATCAGTACCGCCACTAATTATACACATAAGTCCAGAAAGAGAGCATGAGAGAAAAGGAGTATGAACAAAAGCAAAGAGCAAACACGTATGTGTCAGTGACGAATGTTTGCTTGTAGTGTAGTAGAGCTATAAAGAGCCCCTGATGTTGTTTAGGCAACTTTAAAAAATATAATACTTAGACACAGTTTAGCTTATATTTCACACTTTTTATGTAATTCTCACACTTATTTCTTTATTACTAAGGATATTTGCATAGAATAATGATCTCTTCCCCTATCTGCTCTGTCTACTTGTCTACTTCTGCAGTCAAAGTTCTGTTTATTACACCCCAATCTGTTGCTGGTGAGATAATTATGATATCACATGTAGACAAGCTGCCAAAGCAACTGATGCCCAAGGGACAGTAATTTTGTTTTTATGTCACTTCCCTCAGTAATAAAGAAAAAGTGGAAAGAATTGTAAAAATATAGTTGTGGCTGAATGGTATAGAGGTTAAATACACAGAACTGTGAAACAGTGGGTTGCGGATTCAGCCCCCCTCACTGCCACAAACAATATTGTCTAAGGAAATCTGAGCTACAAGTAATCTTGTAGCTGGGCCATGGGCGCAGAGGGCTGAGGAGCTGGACACCTCACCTCCCGTCACACTGGTGACCCGGGTTCAGGAATGGACCAGGGTCGCTCAGGGGTGGGCTGGAGGATTGAGCGTTTATCAACAACCTGTCTCCTTCGGGATTGGGAGGACAGTGTGTACTGCTGCTTGGCTGCCACCTAGTGGAGGATAGGTGACACAGGAGAGTCACTAGATTTGAAAGCCGGAGGTGGCAATTGAGAGTATGCACCATCTTCACGGTGTACATGAGTGCCATTCCACGCCACCGGCTCTGACTCAAGGGGAGTAATGGTTGGAAAAGAACCCCTGTCAGCAGGATGACACTGTGACCCTGCAGGCACCGCACCACCACCATCATCCATGGCAACCACTCACACAACAAGGTAAGAAGTCAGTGGCTCAGTGGGTTGCACACTCACCTCTTAGGCTGGAGGAGCAGAAGGTTCTAGATTCTAGCCCACCCCAGGGACTTGGGGTAAAATCCCAAGACTGACACTGTAGTGCAGTATGAGGGGGTGCTGCAGTCATGAGGTGCCATCTTTCAGATAAGACATTCAACCATGTTCCTGTCTTATTGTTCAGATGGACATTAAAGACCCCATGACATAGCCGGCACAGTGGTGCATAGGGCTTAGACACTAGCACCTTACCCACGCTGGCATCCTGGGTTCTGGAATGGACCATAGTCACACGGGGATGACCAGGAAAAGGAGGATTGAGAGTCCCATGGAGTGCTTTCCTCCTTTGGGGTGGGTTGGGGGGCAGCGCTGTTGCTACTGCCACCACCTAGTGGAGGTTGGGTGGTGCAACAGGTGAAGCGACGTGGGAAGGGGACCCAGCGCAGGTCGCCATAACGTGAGCATACTTCAGCCCACATGCATCATTGAAGCTAGAAAAGGGCGTGCAGGGGCGATATACGGTACAAGTTGCATACGAAGAGAAAAATACAAATACAAAATAAAAAGGGCATGTCTTGAAAAGAGTAGGGGAATTTCCCCACTTTTCTGGCCACATTTTCCCCATTCACTAAAAATACCAGCAGCAGCTTAATCTGGTTCAATTTCAGTGGGTTTCCATTCACCTCTATTAGTTTTAATAAAGAAAATATCATATATACTTACACATAAGTCGATTCCCCCTTACCATGTCAGTTTTAGCAAAATTACAGCCATTAGTTTGCTGCCCCCATTTTGTGGAAGAGTCTGTTTTGTGACCAACATCAGGTACATAATCTGTCTTTGTGGCCAAAACTGGACAGACTTAGGTTACACAGCTGCAAAAATGGTTTCCCATTGTAAACCCCACAGATAGGTTGACCTCATAGTTGTCAACCCCCCCCCCCTTCTAAGGAGCCAATTTTTAGCATCAAAAACTAGACTTGTACGTGAGTAAATACAGAAGGGCTCAAATCTTTGGGAACGCACAGGTATGTATGTGTGCTTCCCATCTTCTGTTCATACCCCCCCCAATTACAGGGTGGGGGCAATAGAAGGGAGAGTCCAGCATGTCAAAAGCTTGTCACTTTGGGGCTTGAGCATCAGTGTTGTTGACTTATGCTGGGGGCTGGCCTTAGGTAAGGTGTCCTTTGCAACTGATTGCCCTATCCAAGGTTCTCCCCTGCATGCACCAGCACTGATGCTCCCTGAACTAGCTGGCGCTTGTGCAAATGATTCTGCTGGAGGCACACTGGAGATACAAACTCATGCTCGTGGAAGGACTGCAACACTCGCATTAATCTGATAGTTATGTTCTCTCCCACACACACCAACGCTAGGTGCCTATCCTTAACTCTAAACCGAATTTTAATGGCTGATTCCAGTCTGATCTGAGCTTGGGGTGAAAGATCTGGGAGTTTTGGTTTTGTGGCGGTATAGCCATCCTTATATGTATGGAAAAGTATTAGTAGAAAGGGGGTTATTTCCTGGGGAGGGGTGGGTGCTAAAAGAAGCCAATGTAGAAGGATAGTAAATATAGCAGACTGAATGTAATCTGCCGTCTTCTCAGTGCATTCGTGACTAATAAAGTCATCATTCTTCAAGAATTTCATGTCTAGGGACGAACTCAGCCTCTTGCATTCCTGTTTCTTGGATATCCCCAGCAGTACCTCCACAAACCTGAACCAAGCATTACATTTACATGAAAGACTAAGGGAAATGGCCCTGTGAGATACAATATCTTAGTTTCTTGGGGGTCCCTTGGTACAGAAGAGTAGAAAAGGGGCTTAGTTTATAGCACAGTACAATAGCTTATACATATGGTAGTTGTAGAGCTGAGGGGGGCAAGAGGAGCAGACTTCTTCAGCAGCCAAGGCATCAGAACAAGGTGCCCTCAGGAAAACAGTAGCGTTTCAAGTAACTTTCAACAAAGGTAAAACATGTTTTCAAGTGGTGCAGGAGTTTGGTTTCCTTGGGCTTGAATTTGTTACTGTTAGCATACCCACATTGCACTTAAGTGGCAAGTGTAAAATAACAACCCCGTGTCTGAAATCATCCTCGCCCTAATCTTGGCTTCGCTCCAACATCAAAGTTCATTATTGATCTTCCACCCTCATTTCACAGGCTGTGGAGTTCCCTTTGATTCCGTTATTCTGCCTTCAGCTCCCATCAAACCCCCCTTCCCAATTCAGTCCCAAATTACTACCTGTATGGGACCAGGGTTGGTTGGTGCAAGCATGCTGGCACTGTGGTGTTAGGTTCACATGGAGGCGTCAGGGCTGTTGTGGAAGAGTTTACAAGGTGTCAGCTGTCAGTCCCATTTGCTTTCTACTTCATTAACCCCTTAGAAGGCCCTGATGGAGATGCAAGCTGGCGCCAGACGGAGTGTTCTTCTCATGAAGAAGAGAGGACCCTCACAGGAAAAAGATCTATGTATGTAAAAGAGAAAATGGCCAGGTAAGAAGAAAAAAAAAAGCAACCTGTAGTTTCCAGCCTTATTTTGTTGGCAAACATATTATATTGAAACACATGATACATAATCTTCAGGTACTTAAGACAGCGGAATAGAAAGCAACTGTAATGAGTATTGGAACTAAAAAGAATTCACTGGGGAAACCGTTCACCTTTGATGTAGATCGAACATACCTGACAAGAGTCTGGGGACCTGCTTCCTCATTATGTGTTGAACATTTTACACATTAGTTAAACAGTATCATGCCTTTTGGGGGTACTTGTTACACAAGAGCAGAACAGTCTTTTCATACTTTGCTCCTGGAACTGAGTTAGGCATGTTTTTTATATACATTTTATTCCCTAGCCAACGGTCATACTTGCAGAGATATGCGCTGTTCACAGGGATATACCCTTGCCAGGCCAAGGAACCTGTCCATCATATCGACAGCAGCCAAACATTCTCCGATGGTTTCTCATCCGCCCCGGTGTGGACAGTGCCTATGTCAGCCTTGCCATGCACAGCTTCGCACTGTGGCAAGAGTAAGCTCCCTGGTCTAGTCACAGCAGTCCCTGTGGTGACAGAACCCACTGCCAGCCCACTCCCATCCATGGCCCTCTACTGTATGCCTGCTGTCTTGGCCAGGACCCCCCACGGCATCTTGATGCGCTTCATCTGGGCAATCCGGGCAGCCTCTGAGTCAGACCTTTCTTTTCCATATAGCTTTATTCAGTCAGGTAGGTTTAGACAGACTCTTCAGTCCTGTCCCCACCTCCCTCTATCTGGCTACACACCTCAACCTTGGCCAGGGACCCCCCCCCCGAGACCCCCACAGATTCCCCCCTGTAGTGGGCCCAGGTGGGGAGTGCCATCCTCCCCAGTCCTGGAGACACACATCCAGTACTGGAGGGTCCTGGTCAGGTGGTGGTGCAGGGCAGAAGGCTGGCATGCAGGGCTTCATATAGCCTAAGCTGACCACGTCTCCTTTTTCTACCACACTGCCTCCCAGCTATGGTGGCATGGGCAGTGCATATGCGTGGGGATACACATGCATTCCAGAACCATGGCTTCCCTTCCCCAGACTTAGTCAGCTGCTCGTGCATTGGTGCTACGACCAGGCTTCCACCTGGTGGCAGCCAAGAGCCAACTAGACCACCACCCTGATCTGGGAGAGGAGAGCTGCTAGACAGCTGCTCAAGCCACTCCCAGTTCTTCCCTCCGCGCTGACCCCTGGCAAGCCGAGCTTGTTCCCGAACCCAGGTGGCCAGTGTGGTGAGAGGTAAGGTGCTAGCCACCTCAGCTGTCTGCACCACTCTGTCAGCTAAACCAGACTTTTAATTTTACTCTTGGAAATGAGTTTCTTGGGGTTGTGAAAGACTAAAGGCGCTTTTACACACAGGTTTTGCAGCTGAAATATTCTGTACCTGTGTAGTGCCGTTGCAGTCCATTCCGTTCATTGCTCACTTTACACTCCACGAGTGTTCCAGAATTCCTGCTCCTATTTTGCATTCCGGAATCCTCAGGAGTCAGCTGGGACAACTGTGATGCATGATCTCCTCTCACTCTCAAAACAGAATGGCCACTTTTCACTGCGAGTCACAACGGAAGAAATTGGGACGAACCATGTCTAGAAGGGAATGTGGTTCAGGCAAGCATTTACAAGAGGAAACGGAAAACATTCGTTTTACACGCAAGGGAAGTACCGGTAGAATGCTTCTGTTACGTGAACTCCGCAACAGAAACTGTAGTGTAAAAGCGCCTTAAGATCTTGTCAACTCCCTGTCTCCTCTTATCCCAGATGAACATATTAAGGGCCTCTAGCCTCTCGTCATAGCTTTTCTCTCACCTACCATGGATCATTTTAGTGACCTTTTAATTTTTTTTTAATTTTTATCGTTCAATAGCAAGTGAACTGGGCACAGCCCTTTATCAGTCATGCCTGACATATAACATGCAGTACACAGTTAATAAATACATCACGTATAAAACATTGTTAAAAACAGGAACACTGACATTTAGCATTCATTCTATACAATTTTGTTAACAAATGTTTAAAGTGCCTTTCACTGTGTGCTGCTTTGACAGTGCCAGCCAAATCATTTCGAATGTTAGGTCCAAACCAGGGAAAAGATGTTTTTGTACAGTGTTAACTTTGTAGAGTTAATGGAAAAAAGCTTAGATTCATTGCTCCTGGTACTGTAGGGATTGGACAATACTGTAGGGAGTGGACAATACTGTGAGGAGTGGACAATGGATTAAAAGAGGAGAATAAAATATCCGGCCTGGAATTTCTGAATACTCAGTAAGCAAATACTGCTGCACTATGCTCAATCCTGAGTGAGGGAGGAAAAATTCCCATTTGATAATATAAATTGCAATGGTCTGTTCTATAAGGTGCTCTAAGGGCAAAACGACAAATGTTATTTAATACTGATTGATATTTTTCTACAAAGGTATTATTTTGATTTACAAATAGAATGTTACCATAGTCTAAAGTTGGAATTAGAACTTGTTTTGTAATAAGCATCCGGGCTTCATCTGTCAGAGAATTAATATTACAATATAAGTAACCCAGTTCTTTGGTGACCCTGGGTTGCACCTTCTTGACTACATCAGTTCCCTTTTTGGTTTGAGAAGACCAAAACTGTACACAGTACTCCAGGTGAGTTCTGACCAGGGCTTTGCAATGTGGCAGGATTACTGCCTCTTCTCTGCAGGTCACCCCCTTTTGATGCACCCCAGCCAGTGGCAGCTCCGGTTTCTGTTGTGCACAAGGGCGGGGGGGGGTGTCAGCCAAGGGATCTATATATATTTTTGCTATGGGGGTAGCAGTACTCCATATGGGGCACCAACCGGGGCACAGTATTTGTTTACCATGGCATGCATCCTGGTGTAGATTCGCCCTGCACTCCAGCCCCTATGACAGCAGCCACACACTGTCCTGCTTCAACCTCGTGTCTCTTATGACCTTGCCCCAGGTCCTTTTCCTCCTCGACTGTAGCGGAAGGAGTAGTACACAGTGTGTCGTTGATCTGCCTGGGACCCAGTGCAGTGAGGAAGACAGTAATATGAGCCAGTGACCCAGCTGTGATTTGAACCATTGAAGTTCTAACTTTCTCACCCCGTTACAAATATAGTGAAAGGAGGCTGGCCCAGTGGTGTGCATTGCCAGGTGGGAGACCAGTCTTCCGTCTAAGCCATAAAATTCAACACTGAAGTTGGCTGATGGATTTGCCGGTTGGCCGAGCAAGTCACAAAGGTGATGCACTTGACTTCCAGGGAGGGAGGGTAGGATGGAGTGCGAGGGTGGCGTGGCATTCGAGCACCCAATGCTAGTTGACAAGCAGTTTGTTAGCCTCTTCATACTGAGATTCATACCGAGAGGCGGTAGCCTGTGACAATGGCGACCGCGACTGAGCGCTTTCAAAAAGGGTGACTCAATTGCAGCGCCTGTCCAGAGGGTTACCAGGCAGGGAGGGCGACTGGATGGGGGGTCCACGAATATAGTGACAGAATGTCGCTATATGTACACACACGTGGGGGGGAGCACACCGAGCAAGGGGCAGAAGGGGAGGGAGGGTTTGTGAGGTGTAGTGCAGTGGTGGGTTGCCGAGCTGGCCCCATGGTGTGGTGGGTGGGTGGCAGGCTAGGGTTGCGAAGGTGCTGGATTTGGGTCCGGGCATGCGTTCCTTTTGTTGCGCCTGGTCGTTTTATTTTTTTTTTTGACTGGCCCCCCCCCAACATGCACCCCCTCTGTAGTTGAGAATCCTTTATTAGGTGGGTGTGGGGGGGCTAAGCCCCCCGCGGGGGCGGGGGGGCACAGTTCCCCGGATAAATGCAAAAAAACAAGTCCCCAACATGGAACAGTAGCAAACAGGCAGCAAAAGGCATCTTGCCCACAAAGAGCTCCTATCTCATCTCCCATAGTAGTGCTTGTTCCCTTCATTCAAAATCTAGGCATCTAGTTTGCTCTTGAAGATAGATGTACTTTTGCTCAATATTAATTTAATGGGAAGGGCATTCCAAAGATTTACTACTCTCTGTAAGAAATAGAACTTTCTCCTAGTGCTATTAAATTTCAAACTTTCGCAACTGTAGTGGGTGTCCTTCTGTACCCAACACCTCTTGCTTAAATTCAAAACCTATTTTGTTAAATAGATAAGGGTCATTGATAATGTCTCACATTAAGAGAGAAGATTACCCCTTATCCTTCTTAGTTCAAGATACATAAGATTGAACTTTCTTAGTCTGTTGTCGTAGTCTAATTCCTCAAATCCTGACATAAGCCTTGTCATTCTTCTTTGTACTCTTTCTGTTTGCATGCATTCACTTCTTTTGTAAGGGTACCAGAATTAAGGGCAGTAATCAAGGTGTGGTTGAACATAAGATCTACGCAGAGGTGCCACGCTCATGATCTTACTACACATCTGCTGGGGACCCATCTGACGGCAGCAATCTGTTGTTTGGGAACTGCTGCCCTTCACGGAGGGGAGTGGGGTTCTGTGGAAATGCCATTAAAGTGAGACCCTTGGAAAGCTGTGGGCTTCAGCTGCAACTGTAAAGGTTGTTTTTTACAGAGTATGGAGTTTGTCCTTCTCCAGACTGTGGGGCATCTTGAAATTCTAGACATCGCTGAAAGCCGTACATATTCTTAAGCACAACAACTGAAAAGTAAATCTGCCGCTTGAATGCTGGGTACCTGGAGATTCAAGTTTGAATCCCACCACCACGTCTTTCTCCAGGGGGTCAAAGTTATGTTTTGCAACCAATGATTGGGAAAATCTGCTTGCCCCCCCCCAGACTTTTCCAGCAGCCAGCTGATATACTTGAAATGTTACTATTTCCAGTAAATGACAGAAGGGCAAGTTAAAGGAAAATGTTACTGTCCTGCTACAAAATGTACCAGCATTTGGTTAGCGAGTCACTGCCAATGGTGACCCTGGTACTCCCTGTGTGACCTAAAGTAATTAAGCCAACCTTTCTGCGGATAACCTCCTCTCCCTGTCCAGTAGCCTCCCTCTATGGTCACTTCACCTCCCTATGCCCGTATGATGGCTGCTGCCAACTGTTCATGGATCGCAGAGCACTTAGGGATACAGTGTTGATGCATTTATAGTACAGTTGTTTGGGAGAAAGCCTTTGCAAAGTGTACTACAAAACCCAGTTCTTTCCTTGTCTCCGTTTGGTCCTTTCCGTTGTCCAAAGCATCTCTCCCCAAGCACTTGTAGAATTCATTACAGTACCTGACCATGATAACACAGGTGCCAGGCTCCTCTGGCTGGCTGGTGCACCGACTGCAGGTGGTGCTGCAGGCCAGTGCAGTGTAGTTCTCCATCCCTGGAAAAAGAGTGTAGAGCCTCCCTGATGTATCCTGCTGTCCACTGGTACGGTGACCCTGGGGCCTGAGAGCCTCTCAAAGTCATCATTCACACTTAGTAGTGCAGGTCAGTGACATTGCGTAGGACCTAGAAGGCAGAATTTCACTGTTCGCTGATGACACAAAGCTCTGTAACAGAGTAGACACACCAGAGGGTGTAGACAGAATGAGAAGCGACCTGCAGAAACCTGAAGAATGGTCAGGGGTTTGGCAGTTGAAATTCAATGCAAAGAAGTGCAAGATAATGCATATGGGGCACAAAAACCTGGCACAATATATCAGTTAGGGGTGAGGATATAGCATACCAAGCAGGAAAGGGATCTTGGGGTTATCATCTCTGATGACCTCAAGGTAGGAAACAGTGTGACAAGGCAGCAGGTAAAGCAAATAGGATGCTGGGATGTATAGGCAGTGGCATCACCAGCAGGAAAAGGAGGTCATAATTCCGCTATACAAGACACTAGTGAGGCCCCACCTGGAGTACAGTGTACAGTTCTGGAGACCATGCCTATGTAAGGACATAGACATGGTAGAGAAGGTTCAGAGGAGGGCAACAAAGATGGTGCATGGATTGCATCACAAGTCCTATGAAGACAGGTTGAAGGAACTGAACATGTACTCCCTGGAGGAGAGAAGGGAGAGAGGGGATATGATAGAGACATACAAGTATCTTACAGGGAGGAACAGGGTGCAGGAAAACACTATTTTTAAGCGAAAAAGATGTTCCAGGACTAGAGGGCATGGGATGAAGTTGGAGGGAGGACGATTCAGAGGAAACATGAGAAAGAATTTCTTCACAGAACAGGTGGTGGGCAAGTGGAACACCCTGCCAGAGGAAGTGGTGGGGGCTGAAACAATCACGGGATTTAAGAATGCATGGGATAGACATAAAGGAATTCTGGAGGTCAGGGGTAAGGGGCAACAGACTTCTAGGAAAACAAACTGAACTTACAAGCTCAAATGGGCAGACTGGGTGGGCCATAGGCCCTTATCTGCCGACACTGTCTATGTATCTATGTAGGTGCCGTGTCTCCAGGATGGATGATTTGGTTGGTTGTCTTCTTTTACCTGGTTTCCCCTGTCCACCAACTCTCGACAAGAAGGATTGTTCTCAGCTGGGAGGGTGAGAGGGCTTGTAACTGCCCTCACAGTGGACACCAAAGTCACTCACTGGTCAGCCGATGGGTAGTAAACAAATGCCGGGGATAGGGCTCGAACCCTCCCTCCCTCCCTCACTCTGGATGTTGAATGCCTCACCTCGGGAATGAGATTAGTTATTTTTTTGTGGCTCTGGTTTTCACAACAACAAAACGTGCCTTCAGATTTTAAATCCCCTGGAGTGATGTATTATTTCACACACTCACACACTGCCACCCTTTCTCACACACCTGCACTGTATATTATGAGTGTTTAACCTCACTGACATTCAGCTGTGGCATGGCTTGCAGTGTTTTGACTCCTGACAAGTCTTCCAATTTGCTCTCCTTTGTGAGGAGCTGAGAAGCCATCAATGGCTCTTCCTCTGAATTATTGAGCCCTGGGGCTCATGTTTCAGACCCAATGGAACGTGCCCGACACTGAGGCTAACAGCTAACAGACCAGCTCTGCTAAAAATGTGAGCAGGGCGATTGATCCAGGCGCTCATATTAGACACTCTAACACAATTAGATTTTGTTAGCTGGAACAGTTCTCCATGCAACCCCCCGCCCCCAACACACGGCACTCAACACCACCCTAGTTCTGTTGTATTTATTTCACAAATGTAAAGAGGACTCCTTTGCAAATGAGATGTTTCATCTCAAGGAGTTATCCTGCTGGAGAAATTTTAATAAATATTCAGTTGTTTATTATTAAGACATCAACATGAAAACTGGATCTTTGCCCTATACGGTTCACTTCCGGCTGAGGCTGAGTCTGAAGCAGGTTCATGATCCCTTGCTTCCCTTGCTTATAATATCACTGTCCGTTGCTGTGGCAATGTAAACATTTATAATTACTGGTTAAATGTTATTACAACCCAACTCAAAAACTAGGGTGTTATCTCTGTTATACATGAATGTGTATAACGGAGCAACAAACAGCTGCAGGATAGCAAAAAAACACACACAAAAAAAACAGTTTTTTTTTGCTCCTGCTATTCCAGTTTCAGTGATGGGGCAGAGGAGCAGCACTGTACAACTTAACTTATAAAACCAGCAATTAAAAAAAATGTGGGGCCACCCCCCCCATTGCCCAGTGGCAATGCAGCACACTGCTGTGCAGACAATAGGAATTCAGAAGCAGACTCCAGTTACCACATCAGGAAGCAAGTCAGGTTGCATGAAGCTGCTAGAGGGCAGCACGCCTTAGCCAGGGAGGGCTGGTGGCAGGTTCCAACGGCAGCTGCTCCTGAGGGTGGGCCAAGGATCTTGCTCCTTCCGCCGATGCACATGGTCATGTTGAAGCCGATGGGCATGGCCCATGCCAGAGGAGGAGGGAGGCCATAAGGGAGAACATTGGGGAAAAAAATTCCCCTGCCACTGGAATGAAAGTGAAACACTTGCCTGAATAGGGTATACAGTATATCCATGGGTGATGACAGGGAGAAAAACCACAACGGAAAAATATCCTGCGGTAAAAGCAAGAGAAGGAAGAAAAACCGTGATGGGAAAATCAAAATAAAACGTGGTGAGTATGGCACAGTGTATTTTTTACACACCTTTGGTGGACTCCCCACTGGAGGACTCCTCTGCTGATTGACTCCTACTATACCTTTTCATACCCATCATTACCTTCTTGTTTTCCAGACTCTTTTCTTACCTTGCCTATTATCACTTTTTCTCCTAGATCCTCCCTGTTTTCTTGCCCCACATATATATCCCTTATTTTGCCTTACCTCTCCATTAACTTGTTTTTTTCCTCTTTAAGATAATTCATGAAGAAGACCTATGGTCGAAACATCAGTGCTTGCTCTATTTTCAGCGTGCATTTAATATTGCTATTTTGTTTTGTTTTCAGACCACACACTGATGCAGCACCCTGTTTCTTTGTTTTCTTGGTGTATGATACCTTGTTAAATCACTTACACATTACACTCAGGGTTTAAGTGGTACTGATGTCACCCACAGAGGGTGTGTAAAAAAAAAAAAAAAGGAAAAACCTTGTTGCACACAGCTACCCATGCATTATTCTATATAGTATAAATCATGACACTGTTCTTAGCCAATCTGGATTATTTCTAAACATTTCATGTACTGTTATATCTCTTAATGGTTCTATTAAATTAAAATAGTTTTGGGGAAGATTATGTAATTGAGATCTGTGGATGCCAAATGCAATTTTTTTGCCGGTGATTGGAACGGCTCTTTAACAGGTGCCAGTGGCCAACCTGTGCATAGAGCAATTACCAATACCATTGATATTGGCTAATGATTCATACCCAGGATCTCGTTAGCGAGCCATGTCAGCTCATTTCTCCATGGCGTTCTGGTTGTATTAGTGCAGAATTTCTTTCTAAGACTGTGCATCTCCCGGTCCCTGGAAATTCCGTGTGAAAGTGAACAGTGAGTGATGAAGAAGTAACTGTGGGGGGTGCAAGGGGGTGCTGTTAGAGCAGGAGTGACATGGGGTGGGGAGTGTTGCAGGAAGGAAAAATTGTGTGAAACTGAATGATGCAAATAGAAAAGCCTGCTATTTTATTACAAGTGCAGCTTTGACTGTCCGTACTGAACTACAGAATAATGTAGGTGCTAACTGTGATATGTGTGCCCCAGCTCAGCTTTATTAAATTGTGTCCTTTTTCTATAGATATCATTTGGCAGGCTCCTCCCTCAAAATATGAACTTCTATCTCTAGGTTTCAGTCCTCTATTTGAAGCTAGAAATTTGCATAAATGCACATAATAATCACATGCCAACTGCATGTTAATTGACCATTTGCATGTATATCAATCTAACATATTTCTCAATTGTCCTTAATTAGGAGGAACATCAACCATAATTCTTAACTCTTTCACTTTAAGACATCCCTAGGGTTAACCCTCAGAATCCCTTTGTCCATGCCCTTTTTGTATACAGGTAGATATCATTTAATATGCTTCTCCCTCAAAACTAGAATTCCTGTTTCTTTGTTTCAAACCTCTGTTTGAACTTAGTAATTTGCATTAATCAGGCAAGGCAAGGAAAAGTTTAATTATAAAGTGCCCAATCCAAAAAGGCTCTAAGCACTGTTCAGAGTTAAACATAAAATACCATGAAATAAAAATTTTTAAATACGGTGTAAATTAAAATACAGTAATCCAGGCAAAAGAACATTAAACAGCATCTAATAGCACTCTCTAAGTGAACTTGCCCCTGAGTCCAGCCTACCTGCTCTCTCTGCCCCCCAGTAAGCACTAGGCAGGCCTCAGATACCCCCTCCCTCTGCCCCATCTCATGACTTGCCCCAGCAATCAGTTTGCGTCATGCTCCTTTGGCACCTACCACCTTCCCCCCTCCCCCAGTTCTCAGTCCCATGAGTTTCCCAAACAGTCAGTACTAATGCAGGCTGCCTGACCATGCCCCCTCACACCCCACCATTTTACTGTAGCATGTCGTCTCTGCTCAGCCTCCCCTCACCCCACCATTTCTCCCTATACCTTACTGTCCCACTCCCCCCCACCTCCACTGCAGTACTTACCTCTCTCTCTCTCTCTCATACCTCCCTTCTTCACCCCTCTGCCTGCTATCCCTGTCCCTCTGAACTACTGACAAGGCACTTTGTGGCTGTTTATCCCTCCCCACCCTCATAAAGTGTTTCTTCTTGTTGTTTAATTTGTACCTATGTTTTTGAGTTATTCTGTTAAGTTCTGAATCCAAGCTGTATCGTTCACTGTAATGTACCTTTGCTTTCTCCTATTGTACTTTGTTTTGCAATCTATGACATGGAACCTTTGTAAAAGAGCTTGTGCTCAAAGGTTTTTTCCGAATAACTAACTAAATAAATAAATTAATGATTAATCAGAAAATGCCTGTTGGAATAAAAAAAACATTAACCATATGCACCTATGTCAGTCGATCATTTGCATGTTGTACCAATGTAGTATCACTGTCAACTGTCCCCATTAGGAGCAGGTTCGATGTGATAATAGCAAATCAAAAATTGTGCCGACCAAAATGAGCGACTGAAATTTGGCGCCAGCAAAAACCGCAATCAGAAAAGCACTGAGTACCAAAACCAGCGAACACCACATCAAACTGCAGAAAAACATAAGCGGCGCAATAACGAGCAGCACACTACAAGGGGGGGTGGGGGACTTAGGAGGGGGGCAGATAAAATATTCCAACTCTGGGAGGGGCTGAACTTGGGGAATGGACAAAGTTAAGAGCAGTTAAATGTACTACTATACAGTGTCAAGAAAGAATGCTGGTCCCTGATTAGTTAGACTGGGCCTGGACCCGTGATGTTATCCCAGCATAACATCCCAGCTCTACTACCAGCACCTAGAAGACCGCATTAAATGTAAAATGAACAAACCACCACAGAAAGCGGCTTTCTCTGGTAACTGTACTCCACTCCCTGAATATTACAAGTCACCCGCGCTGCCAACTACCTTGACCGACAGCTCTCTTCACAGTAGAACAATTGTAATTAAGAATTTGCCCCCCCCCCCAAAAAAAGAAAAAGAAACAGTTAAAGAACACTGTGATCCCCAACCGGGCGACTGGGAAATCGTGTCTTCAAGCAGTCCGAGCACGGCTGTTGTCTTAGCTCGATGTTAAGCTCATATTCATTTTTTTTTCTTTACTTTTGAGCATGTTTCTTTATCAGCAAATATGGTAAAAAACAAATTCTCCTTACAACCTCCTTACCTCCTTTCCTGTAACTTAACAGATTGGGTCGGCAGACATCCAGTTGAGAGTGGCGGCAGTGGGCCGCTGGCAGAAGGATGACGGAGTGGGAGCTCTAAACACCGGTCAGAATGTTGTGCACTGTAATAAGCTCCCAGTACAACATTTAAATAAGGTAGCAAACTATACCGGGAGAATTGCAACCGGGACACAGTTTTGGGAGGGGGGGAGTGGCAGAGTGAAAGAAACTAAAGCACATGTGGGGACCGTGAAGCAGATACAAAAAAGAAAAAAATCCACCTACTGCACAGACAGTGCCACCTGTTGAATAGACAGAAAAAAGGAACTCCTTTTTGTATAAATACACTTCCACACACAGAAATCAAGTAAAAACCTTAACAAAAATACGTCTTTCTTTTTATTTTTTTTTTCTATTTAAAGATTAACCATTTTATAATAGGAATAATGCACTCCAGGGTGGGTGTTATGCTGGGATGACATACCTTCTTGGGTGTTGGATGCACTCAGTCTGTGGCCTCGTACCCAGCCACCCGAGGTGGGATGTTATCCCAGCATAACTCCCACCCAGTTGTGCATTATTCCTTTATTCTGACTCTGGGGGGCTGAACTCGGGGAGGGGGACACAGTTGTGAGGGGGCAAATTTACTGTTCTGATTCGGGGTGGGGGCTGAACTCAGGGAGGGGAACAAAGTCAGAAGGGAAAAAAAAATAAACACTACAGCACCCAGGCATATCGAACCCAGGTCTGCCGAATGTAGTAGCTGCATACATAGGCAGTGACTCTAACCTGTAGGCTACATCGGCAGCACAATCTCTACCCCACAGCAGCTGAACTACATCGCTAAACTATACTACTACCTGCTACTCCCTACCTCGCTAACATAACCATGCACTGCTAAAACAATGTCACTCAACTTGTATTCACTGTTACTGAGTCACTGTTTTGTACTCGCTCTTTTTCACTCACTGTATTCATGGGATACCTTAGGGGGAGCAGCACACATTTTACCCTTGGAACCCCTCTGTTCATATTGGTTAACTGCCCTACCATTTGGAAGGCCATCCCTCATTTTAACCCTCAGAACCCCACTATCCGTACCTCTCAACTGTTCCACATTAGCAGTGTCCCCAAGTCCACCCTTGCCAGGCTGGACCCCACTCTTTTTTTTTTTTATCTACACTTTATCTCCACCTCTGTGGAGCTGGCAGGTGGCTCCAGCCCTTCTCTGAGGGCTCGTCCCCTGAGCCCAGATCCCCTGACTCAGCCTTGCCCACGGTATTTCCCCACAGATTAACCCCCATGGCAGGGCAAGAGAGAAGAGTGCCGGCTTCCTCCTGCCCCCCCCCACAGCATAATCCAGAAGTCGGGGGAGGCTGGTATGGGGTACATCCAGGCCATCATGGAGCCTTTCAGCTCCAGTTTTCCACTTTGTCTCCCTCCCTTCCTTACTGCACATACGCATGCATGCATGTGGAGGTACGCGCACGCTGCTGCCTGCAGTGCCGTCCCTTTGTGTCACTCCCCTGTCCCTCATTACCCCTCAGGCCTCCACTGGGGGGCAGTTGTTCAGTGGGGAGCGGCAACCCACCCACCTGGGAGAGGAGAGCAGTCCCTAGGATGCTCAATTCAGCTCCCTCCCTCCCGACCCCCAACACCCAGCGACCTCGCTCACTCCTGAGCACGGGTCACTGGCGTGGAGCAAGGTGTGGTATCCAGCACCTCAACCCTCAGTGCCACTGGGCCGGCCAGGACCTCACTCTTCCAGTCCTTCTATATTGACTATCCCCGCCAACCCATCATTCCCTTGGTAAGCAGAAATTTGACCAAGCTTACCTTTAAGGACTGTACCGTCACCATCTACACAAACAATGTGGGTACACTGGAATGTACCTGTGCTGCTGTGAAAATCAAATTAGCCCAAAGTACACTGAGCAGCGCGTCAAAAACCAACAGAATTCACTGCAGATAGACAGGGGTTTGCAGAAACAAGCAGTGAAAAAGCAGCATACATGATTGTCAGTGTCAGTGGCTCAGTAGGTAGCACACTCACCTCTGAGGCCGGGAGATCAGAGGGCTGTGGGTTCAGTTCCCATGTCTGGCACTTGGGTTAATATCCCAGTACTGACACTGTAGTGCAACATGAGAGGGGTGCTGCACTTCTGAGGTGCCGTCTTTCGGATGAGACGTTAAACCGAGGTCCCATCTGCCTGGATTGGTGGTAGTTCAGGTGGATGTTAAAGATCCCATGGCACTTATCGAAAAGAGTAGGGGAATTTTATTGAGAAGTGGACTTCATTACAAGAAACAAACAATAGTCAAATATACAAAGAAACAAATCAACAAGAACAATCATTGAACAGTAAATCACAGTTGCGCCACATCAAGTCAATTTGGTGTTTGTTATAAACATGAAGATCTTGCTTTTTAATTGAACATAAAGCCTTATATATATTGCCAATAACTTCCTGTTTATGTATAACTTTTTGATGTAGAACAAGCATACATCTTGCTTGCCATAAGGAATACTTAATTAAAGCAAAGATTATATATAACGTATCTAAATGATACTTAGCATTCAAGTGAGCATTGGTGCAAAACATAATATGTTCATAAGACAATTGAAGGAAGGAAGGTTCCGACCACATCATAGCTAAACTAAACCAAATATCTGAAGAAATGGGCACTCAAGAAATAAGTGTTGTTGGGTTTGGGAACATCAAGACAGTCAGTTCTAGGACAATAACGTAAATTCAAAGCTTTGTGTTTGTGATTATTCCTGACCCCCAATCTGTCGTAATTACTAGCCATACCATGTCCCATACATATGGAGGTAGGCTAGGTTACGGAGTTGTAAAAGAACCCAAGAGTGATGACTGATAGGACAGGAGGAAATAGTACCTCTTCTTGGGCTTCCATTCTCCAAATCTTATCATATAAAGACCGTCTAGATAAAATACAAAGATCTGGTGGAAAAAGATTCCAAGATAAGGCCAATTTGAAACTTTCTTTACCATATGAAGGTATTTCTAAAGAGCGAGAAAGAATGTTTCTCCCATTAAGATCCCATTTACCAATACACAGAGAACCAATCCATAAAATACGGTCTCCAAATTATATTCCCAGGTTTCAAAGCATTACCAAAATTATAATGGAAAAACAAGCTATAAAAGAAAGCAGCAGGATGTACCATATTAATACCTCCTTCATGTATAGGTCTATATGTAATGTTCGTTTTATAGGGTTTAGTCTAGATCCCCAGAAACCTTTAAAAAAACACCCAAACAATTTAGTGAAAAGAGCAACAGGGGGTGGAAATATATAACTAAGATATAAAAAAAGGGGAATAACTAAAGATTTTAACAAAATAACTCTCTTTTTTTTACCAATGAGGGTAGACTTCCAACTTGCAACTAATCTGTCAGCTTTATCCAAAGCTTTAGTCCAATTATAGGAGGCCATATTCGGTTGTCCAAAATAAATCCCTAGATATTTAAAAGCCTCCAGTTTAACAGGAATCCCGAAAAACCCATTTTCGGAAGAGAGTCATGGCCAATCGAATCCCTATACTTTTACTAAAATTAACTGATGAGCCAGATACAGCTGAGAAAGAGTTTAATAGCTGGATAAGATCCTCCTGTTTCGTTTTCAGGTCTAATGTTAAAACCAAGTCATCAGCATAAGCTAACAATTTGATAGACGGAGAAGAAAGAGAGCCTGTCAGACCAATAATCTGAGGAGAAAGCAAAATGGCTCTTATTAAGGTATCAATATAAAAATTATAAAGCAACGGACTCAATGGGCAACCTTGCCGTACACCTCGGGAGAGGGGAATGGGCTTACCTATCCAGCCATTAACATTGGGGAGTATAACAGCGTGTTTATATAGTGAAAGAATCCAAGATAAAAACGTTTCTGGGAAACCAAAGGCTTTTAGAACTTGAAACAAAAATTCATGAGAGACTTTATCAAAAGCTTTCTCTTGATCTAGTCCTAATATCCAACCCGAAATCCGTTTTCTCTCCTAAAACAAACAACTCTGAAGAGAATGAGATTATCCTGCTGGCGCCTTCCTGGTATGCCACACGTTTGAACAGGGCTAATATATTTGGCAACTTTGAGGGTTCTAACTAATAAAATCTTAGCTAGGATTTTATAGTCGACATTAGCAGACTAATAGGTCTCCAGTTGGAGATATCAGTGGAATCACCTTTTTTTATATAGAAAAATTAAAATAGCTTCATTCATAGATTTAGATAGGGTTTCTGAAGACAACATTTCCTAAATAGTGGGGTCAAAACAGGGTTAATTCCACAGAAAATGTTTTGTAAATTTTGCAGTAAGGCCATCAGATCCTGGAGCTGAATTTGAGCACAGGAGTCAATGGCCTGTTTCTTCACTTTCAGAAATATCTGCTGACAACAATTCCTTTTCAAAGTTAGAGAGTTTGGGCAAATTCAATGAGTTTATAAAAGGTCAGCATCCTTGTAAATAAGCGAACAACCAAATAAAGAAGAAACATGTTGTTCAACTATATCAACTAAAGCTTCAGGTGAAGTCATAAGTTCACCCGTCGGTGATATTAGGGATGGAATTAATTTAGAGTCCACCCTACCTTTACACGTTTTGAAAGGGTCAAGGTTATTTTTGCTTGACTGGGAACCAAAACGAGCTTCTTGGTCTAAAGAACTGGCTCGGTCATATTGAAATTGTCTCATTTGGGAGCAAATAGTTTCAATCTGTTTGCTGTAATCGAGATGATTAGAATCAGCCAAGGAAATCAGATGCTGCAACTGCTGTCGAAGAGACAAATAATTTAGGTATTTATTATTTTGTGCAACTGCAGCTTTTTTTTTAAAGGCCAATTTCCAGCTCGACTTGAGTCTTCCCACCAATCAATAACAGAGTCGTATAATTCAAGGACTGATATACGAGCCTTAAATTCCTTATGCCAAGAATTTAAAAGAGGTTCTCTAATAAAGAGTCATTTAGTAGCCAAATATTTTTTTACAGGGGCTGAACCCCAAGTAAATGAGGCTTGAAGAGCCACATGGTCAGAAAATTCACACCCACTGTCTGACATGAAAAATTGACAATACTTTAGACAAAAAATAAAATCAATTCTGGTTCGTAGGGACCTTTAAAAGGTGAAACCACCAGTTTTATGACAGTACCTATAGGCATCTACTAAAGAGCTGTGGATGTTATTTCCTTAAAGCAACTGAATCACAAAAAGCGGGGTTTGTAAACCTCTATCTGATTGATGCAAACTACAATTAAAGTCACCGACCCATAAAAGTAATCTAGAGGTATGTAAAAGGGCCTCACAGTATGAAAAGAGCAACTCTTTGGGCTTTAGTTTGTAGGACATAAGTACCTATAATCTGAAACCTCTCTTGTTTGTAAGAAAATCCAATAGCAGGGCTCTACCAGGTACAATATCCACCAGTCTAGAGACATGAAATTCCGTGCTGGAGAACAGAATGCGATGCCATCACAGGTATCGGGCCAGTTGACCAAAAAGAAGGGCCACTAGACCAGGCATGGGAAACTTGTCTAAGTTCAGCATGGGTTTTAATCTTGTGTCAACAAACAATAAATATCATTTTAAGGTCTTTAAGAGTCAAAAGCACACCTCTACTTTCTCTTGCCTTTAATGCTGTTAACATTTAAAGAGCAGATTGAAAGGAAGCCATTTATGAGCTATTGGAGTTTACCCTCTGAGATTGCGTATGCGTTTAGCAATTGGATCAGTGTCAGTGCCTCCTTCTAGATCTGGAAAGGAACGGACAGAAGAAGTATCCGTATCATCCCCACCAGAATCTTTGTCAGAAAAATCCATAGAAAGAATAGCGAATTTATTATTGGATTGCCAATTAAGGCCTATATTATCTTTAGGTCGGCAAACCACAGCCAGACCTTTCCTAGTCCTTTTATGAGTAACAGGAACAAAATCAGAGTCAGGAATAGAAGGTGGGGGAGGAGGGGGAGGGGGCATTATAACATCAGATGTTTTAGCATTACTTTCTTTAGAGAGGTCATTAGACTCAGGAGAGATAATAGCTTCCTCCTGAATATGAGGATCTGAAATAGAGTTTGAGGTAGAGTCTTTAGCTTTAGAAGTTATCAGAGGAGGAGGGTCATCATGGAAGGTGGTCTTTTGTGCTTGCAGCTGTTGGGCAATTGTAATTAACCCGTCATGTGAGGGGCAGTCTTCCTGTTATGGGATGCCCAAGGACAGCGACCATAAGAATGGCCAACTTCCTCGCCATAAGTTACATTTAAAGGAATTAGAGCAGGTAGAGGAATTATGTCCATATTCAAAGCAGTGACTACATCTTAGAACATCACAAGCAGAACTAAGATGTGTTCTAGAGCCACATTTGAAACAGGATTTAGGTTGGCCAGCATAGAAAACAAAACCTTTATCTTTACCCAAAAAGAAAAAATTAGGCAAATGTCTCGGCCCAGTATTAGTGGGGAATAATTTAACCCGAACCTTCCAACTGCCGTCCCAAATCTGTTCACTGTCTAATGTAGGCGTAGGTCGATTTAAAACTTCACATCTCTTATTAAGCCAAAAAAGAATATCTTCAACATGGACCCCCTCATTTTTGAAAACTATGGTAACGTTTCTAATTGCAGGTTTAGTTAGAGGGATAGCTTGAAAGGAGGACCAAATGGAGAAGTCTGTAATTTATCATATTGAGCCCAGAATCTATCCAGTCCTGAGATTTGTTTGAAACTTACATCAAAATTAGAGTTCCCCAGATGAATTAAAGCAAATATTTCAGAAGCAAAGAATTTCATAGACCCTTTAATAACGTCTTGGCGATATAGACCCTATCCGGGGTACTTCAGTCCCCCTTGTATAGGCATTACTGCGTTCATGGTGGAGCAGGTTCACCTTTAGAGTGAAATAGGTCAGTCAGTTTAAAACTGGCTGGCCGACCCAAATTTAAATTTTTTTTCAGTTGCCAACAGGGGAGTAGAAGCATTAATAGAGGGTTTAGCATGCTGGAAAGAAAAAACAGTATCAGGGGCATTATTGCCTTTAACAGGAGAAACACCATCGTCAACAGTGATACCATAATTAACAACCATATTTTTAACTTGCAGTCCAGTGTGAGCAGGTGAACGATCTTCACCCCGGGGTTCGTTGGAGCTCGTAGAAACAGTTTGCAACATGTTGAGATATACAGGATCTTGAGAGTCTGGAGACCAAATCCCTCCTTCCCCTTTTTCCCAGCCAGCGTTTTTAAGGGCCACATCAGGGGACCACGTTTCGTGGGGATCAATATTAGAAGGAGAAAGAGGCTTTCCTGGGACCTTGAATAAAATTACCACATTTAGACCAGCCAGGGTTTTATCCACAAAAAGGAACACTTCAGATTTAGAGGTAGTCTGTGGACTAAACTGTAAGGTGGGAGAAGAGGACAGGACTTACAGAGTCAGCGAGATGGTTGCGTTTTGTCAGGCAGTCAGTCCCGGAGTTTGAAGGTCTGATTCAGGCTCTCGCACGACGAGGAATCCTCGAAAAACTGCCAGCCTTCTTCCGTGTGGCGCTGGTGCTGGAGATACACAGAAATCCGTCGCAGCTATGACGTTGACAGGGGGCTTAATCAACGTTGCGACGTCCTTTGGCTGTTCCGGAGGTGCCGGACCAAATGCAGCAATTTCCGAATCGATAGACTGTAACTGGAGAGCAAGAACAGAGCGTTTTTCGAGGAGCTCTGAACAAACTGGGGTGAGCAGACATTTCTCTTCTTTCTCCGATACGACAATAGTGTCAGCATATCCGTGCGCTACAACCAGACGTTCCTCAGTGGCCTCTAAGGTAGATAGCACTGGGGAGGAGGCCCACTCCCCAGAGCTGCCGACGTCCAATTCCTCCGAGGGATTGTGCGGACTGGCCATCGCGCGACCAGCAGCAAGGCTCCACCTACACAGAGTAGGGGAATTTCCCCGGTGTCCTGGCCAAATTTCCCTCATTCACTCAAAATACCACCAACAGCTTAATCTGTTCAAGGTCAATTGGCATTCATCTGTATCCCCCTTCCCGGGTCGTGCCTGAAAATAGGCAGGATTTGTCTAGTGCACTTACCCGGTCAACAAAAGCTAAATAAATAAAATGATGGCCTGGCAGCCTCATGAGCCTTGGACAGGATGCCTCTAGGCTGTATCAGGTCACCATGTTTGATGTGGCATCCATGGCCCTGCCCTTGTCCACTTTCCTGGTCACCCCCTTAGAGAAGGTCATCAGGTTGGTTTGGCATGATCTGTCCCTCATAAGGTCATGCTGAGAGGGGCAAGAACCTTGGCCTCAGCCACGTGCTCCATTCTGTTCTTGACCGTGGCCTCTAGGACCTTGCCAAGTACTGATATTAGACTGACAGGCCTGTAGTTGTCTGGGTCTGAGCTTGCCTCCTTCTTGAAAATGACAGCCACAATGGACACTTTCCATTTCCCTGCCTTCACACCTGTTTGGACAGAAAGATTACTGAAAGTGGCACTGAATTGTTTTTCTAGCTCCACTGCGTCCTGGGGTGTATCCCATCCACTCCTTGGGACTTAGAGTTATCTGGCTTGACTTTTGCCAAGTAGTCACTAACCAGTCCGGGGTGATGTCCATTGGCTGCAGGGCCGGCTGTTGTGTGCCCTACCAATAATTTGAAGTTTAACAATAAGCAACTCATGATTGACTAAAATGATGTCATGATTTATAATTGGTTCTACATTTTAGAACCAGAAAGGTTTTAGGGGGTTCTGTTAGAACTGTTTCTTCCAATCTCTAGTTATAATTTGAAGCCATAAGAGAGCCAAGAGGTAACAAACGGACTTGATTCAGAACCTGGCTCCGAACGAATGGGCCAGCATTTGGATGAAATAAATTGTTTTACTCATGGCCCAGTTCTTGTACATATTGAAATTCCTTTCTCTAGAAAACCAAACTGCATATTTCCTGAATAAAATGTTAATTATGTCTATGTACCTTAGCATGACTTTGTTCCCTTGAACCTATCTTTACTAGAGACGTTTGGATGATCTATAACACCTTCTGGATATCCAGCATAACACCAAGTGTAGGCCTGTTTTTTTTTTAACGTCTGAAGTAGATTATGCGGTATCCAAGTCATTGTCCTGATAAAGTATTCAGATTATCTGAGACAAGTATCCATTATCCAGGCCTGTTTACCCAGCTATGATTATTTAAACTGCCTTGAGATGGTGATCCAGAGCAGTTCTGCACTATCACTAAACCCTATGACCTGACCCACCTCATTCCCTCCAGCCTTCCAAAATTATCTCCCTACATCACTGTTAAAATTACCCACTCTGTCACCAGTGGCGCTGTCCCTAATTTTCTCAAGACTGATCCACCCTCAAAAAAAAACTCCCTTGATCCTCATACCCTCTTCAGTTCTATTTCTAACTTCTTTATCGGTAAAACCTTTGAAAAAGTCATCTTCGTGCACTTATAACTCTAATCCCCTCTCCCTTAACAAGCAACTTGATCCTTTTCAATCTGGGTTTTGCTCCTTCTGTAGCACATATGCTGCCCTTCTTCCATGTACTCAATGATCTTCTCATAACCCCTGAAGATAGCTCTTTTTCTGTGTTTATCCTTGTTGATCTGATTAGAGCACTGTAGCATCCAACACAGTTGACCACCTCATTCTCCTTGATCATCTCAAGCTGGGGTCTCCAGCACTCTCCAGTTCTGGTTTCATTCCTATCTCTCCAACCTTGTCTGACTGGTTGCATACACATACAGTTGCGTCCCTCTCCCAACCACTGTCAGAAGATCCCTCTTTGCCCCTACAGTCTGAATCCGCCTCACTCCACTTCTCTGTCTCATAGATTCCCCTTCCTTCTTCAAATCCCACCTCAAAACCCACTTCTTTTCCCTTGCCTATAAATCCTGTTTTTCATCTGGTTCCATGAATTTTCTGTTCAGTAGTATGTTTCAGTACTAGCCTGTCTATTGGGTTTCACAGTCTGCTTCCCTGATTTTCCCGTGAAGGATTAGGGATTAGCATATCCATGATGCTTTGCAGGTGTGGTGGCATTGGAGTAGGTGGTTTGCAGAGACACACAGAAACCAAACAATTTGCATATTTGTTTGTTCATTGCATCTGTTATGGATCCTATATGCTGCTCCTCTTCAGGCTGCCTCTACGGTATGCTAACTCCAAATATACTAAATGCTGTTTCTTCAACTTGCTAAATCACATTGTAATGAAATTTACAATGCAAATGGACCAATTCATACATCTCAACCTCGCGCCTAATAAATCAGGGATAAAGACCCAATATAAGGGACACATCTTAAAAACTGGTAATATTTACTCAGAAAGCTGATAGAATGAGAGATTAGTCTAAGATGCATTTTCTGAAGAAAAACAGGTCTGTAACTTTAATGTTTTATATTGTTTTGTGTTTACAATCCCCACTATTCGGTCACAAAAACACAAATTTTACTAGAGATAGAGGAAAATTTTGAGGCAGAATCTGGGACGTCCCTGAAAATCAGGGACATTTGAGAGGTATGGTCCAATTCTTTTATATTGTATTTTTTTTTCTAATGTAGTAGATAACTGTGTATTTTCTGTAACTTTTTCCAAAGTACAGCATTTCAGGATATGGTCATATAAAAGATGCTTGGTAAAATACACCTGTATTGTGTAGTTATTGCACTCTGATACAGAGTGTCTGTGAAATCCTTTCAGAAGTATGCGAGGGTTGTGCGGGAACTCGAACTCGAATGCCCAATCCCTCAAACCCAAGCATTGAGACCTTCCTTTGTACACCACTAGATTATACATTTCTCACACCTGACAGGTGTGTGGTGGGGCAGTTATGATTTTCCATCAGAAGTCCTGTTGCATCCCACCTCGTGCTGAGAATGCTCTAATTTAGCCCTGGCTTCATTTTATTTTTATATTAAAATCTCTATCTCTCTCCCCCCCCTCCCTTTCTAGGATGCAGGATTCACATGTTATGGCCCTTTGGACTCAGCCTGCCATGCCTAGCTGTTCTTACCAGGGCTAGACTTAATTAGAAATCAGATGCTAAAAAACTAAAGTGCACCAGAGTGCAGCCCAGATAATACAAGCCTCAGAACGGGCGGGGGGCATCATGGGACTGGAGAAGGCTGACTGTCACCTGGGATCCACTGTTCTTGGTAGGGTAGGGGTAAAGGAAAAGAAAATAGTTGGGGAGGGGGGTGTATGCCACCACAGTCATCCAAATCTTATTATGACAGATTTTCAGGGGCACCACAGCATTGATTGGCCGGGTGAGAATAAGAGGATGCAGAAGCATGTTAGAGCATCTGGAATCAGATCCATTCCATTAGCCTGATCAATACATGGAGCACACAAAAAAACCTGAGTGTTGACAAAACTGAATAAATATAGATGGGGGACAGAGAGAGAGAGAGAAAGAGAGAGGAGAGAAATCACATTACTGTCAGAGAAGCCAAGCACAACACTTTTAACCCTTTCACCTTTACAACACGCCTTTGCCATGCCACATGGGAGGAATAAAAAAAGGTTGGCTATTAACCCTTTAGACGGGAGCTCTCACCAGTAGCAGAAAGGGTAGACAGCCAAGATATAGACGCTTCAGACTGCAGATACTGCTTCTGTTGTATGCATTGAAGGCAGCCTGCCAGAAGCAGCATCTCGACGTGAGATGATGCTAGATGACAGAGAGGCTGAAGTGATGAGAGAAGGTTGAAGAGCCTCCTGATATGGGACTGCCTGATGGCCCAGTACACTGCCCTGCCATCGACATGGGTTCATAAGCGGACTCAGGATGCTGGTGGCTGGTGCTAAGGTAAATGACTGAAAAAATCACTGTAGAACACTGCTGAACACAGGGCAGCGAAGTCCAGGAAGGGTTGGTGCTGGATAATGTAGCCAAGTGACCCCACCATTACAAGAGAGCTTGAGTGCCATTGGGTACCTCGCTGTGTGTATGTGAGGCAAGCTCCAGGCTGCGTGCTCCACAAGAGGAGGAACTGGGGTCAAGAGTATAATTAGTAGAGAAAATTGCAGCCACTGTAGACGACTTTGTCATGACTTCCGGACCTTGCACCCTCCCTGCCACTCCCACACTGGATCCATTCATCACAGGGGTTGGAGGCTGTTTGAGGACTCTACCATTGGTGGGATCCTGTAGGAGACACCCAGGCAAGTAAAGGTAGGGTTGCAAGGGTTGGGAGGTCACTGAACGAGACCTGATGTGAGGTGTCCTGCTTAAGGATACAACTTGTTACAGGAAAAAAAAAAAAAAGAGTCCTTGATATCAAAGAGGAAACTCTGGAAAAAAAGAGGATTCGTAGATACATTTTAGCTTAGGCTTAACTTATATTTAATGTAGTTTACTGCTTTGTAGTGTCATAAGGTAAAGTGGGCAGATTGGATGAGCAAAGAGCCTTTTTCTGCTGTCAGCATTTATGTATCCTCTGCATCAATGTAATTACATGACTGCAGCATGTCATCTGCTCTGACTGCTTGTCTACATCTGACATCACAATCCCCTGTTTATGACACAGTTGTTGACGTAGCAGCAGATTGTGATGTCACAAGCAGCAGCTTGTGATGTCAGGGGTACACGATCAGTTAGAGCGGATGGAGGCTAATGGACCGGGGTCCTGTCATCAAGTTAATGCACCCAGGTAAAATGAAAAAGACGCCACTAAATACAGAAAAAAAATTCAGTTACAGAGTTTCCTTCAATACATCTGCTACTTATGAACAGCCCAGTTCTTAGTACCAGCTATGGGAGGTTTTCCCCTTTGGTCATGACTGGTTGGAGCTGTTGTCTTCTGGAGTCGGAGTCCCAGGTTTGATCTGTGAAGGGCTCTAAGGGGAGTCAGCCCACCAGACTGGTGAAACAATAACACCGGCAATCTGGATGGCATGCCGCTACCCCCCCCCCCAACAAAAAAAGAGGAATTAAATGTTGTTAAGGTAAAAAAGCACTCTGTCAGAAGTGCGATCTAGAGGTGAGAAGCTGCAATACAAAAGTCCTCTAGTGATGAGAAGTTGCAACAGAAGCACCTTCAAGAGGTTGGAGGCTGAACTGTTAGGGAAAATGAAAAGCTCATTTTTAAACATCAACTGTGCACTTCAGCATTTACTTTTATAAATAAGATATTTCAGCTATTGCAATTTACTAGAGAATACTTTTTTTCCTTTTTGTTGTTTTTTCCAAGGTTTACAGCACATCTTGGTAGTCTTTAAAAAGTTTATATAAAAACATTTGCCTCTCCCCTGTTAACCTCACAGTGCCTTTATTTATGACATTGTGGTGTTCACCATGGCTATAGACTGTGATGTAACTGTAACCCCCGGACCCCTGCCTTTTTGAAAAACAACAGGTGGCATGCTGTTGAAGCTGACAGCAGTACCTGGTGGGGACTGGGTTCGGGGAGGATGAGGTTACTCGGCACAGGGGGCCTAAGTTTGGCTACTCTGCACAGGGGCACCCAAGTAAATCCAAACACAGGAAGCAATAACTGTAATGTCCAGAACCAGGAATGGGATTCTACAGTGTGGCTTTTATTCACATCCAAGCTGAACAAACAAAGCATAGACGGACCCCCACGGGGCTACATTCCTGGCAATGCAGATTAGAGACAACAGAACACTTCTTCACTATTTCCAGCCCTCAGGCTCTGAACCCACCAGACACACAGCCCAGACTTGCACGCAGCTTTGGGTACACAGCCCGACTTGTACACGACTTGGGTTTTCCCCACTGGCCCGGCTCCCCCGCCGGCCAATTGATCCGCTGTCCATTTTGGGAAATGAACCAGTTTTCCAATTGTGGCTCCCCAAACCACCTTAGAGCCTTCGACTCCTAGAGGGAATTTTCCTTCCAATCCCACATCTGGGTACTTCCCTCATCACTGGCCAAGTGCATGAGGCAAAGTAGAAATCCACAGAGCAAATCCTTAGAGGTGGACCTGGTCACTAAAGATGGGGGTGGGCTCCCACAATCCATACCCGGCCATTTCTCTGGAAACTAAACAACTCTTTTCTGAAAGCTTGGCAATGTAGATTACTGGGTAGACGTATGTCACATCTCCTCTACATGTCTTGACTTCCACTATGTGCTGGACTTGAACATACTTTTACTTCTGGCTAAGCCTATTACTCTAGGCCTCCCACTACTTCAGTAGTCCAATCCCCGCTATCACACAAGTCCCAGGGTGAAAACATGGGCCCTTTAGAAAGAGCAGAAACTCACCCTCCGGTTGCAGGTGCCCCACAGGCGATTCACAAATCTTCTTGTTTCCCAAAAACTCTTGAACAAATAAGGCAGCTTCTCCAGTAGTAGAAAAACCAGGGGGTTGCCCCTGGAATATGCAGGAAACCTTTTCCTGCCCCATCCCCTGAGGGATGAGGCACTGAGACCTGAATCAGCGGTCTCCACCACTTTAAAAACTATCTTCTGTGTCTCTGTTTTGGTGGAAACACACACCTTTTTTCTGAATGGTAGCCCTATGTCAGGGCTGAGGCTCCACAAGCCTACACAGAGCTGCTGTGCTCCTCTCTCAGCAAGCTCCAAACTCCAACTGACCTACAGACTACTGTTCAAACCTCCCAACATTCTAGTCCAACTCCCTGCTGCAGATTCCATTGTGGCTCATGCAGCTGCGACAGTTCTATGGTGATGTCATCCCTCAGTCTCAGCTGAGACTGAGAACAGAGTGAGACAGTGTGAAACCCATTTAACTGGAGTTTCACAAGCTGCCTTCCCTGCCTACCACTAGGTCTTACTGGGGTTCTAGTAACCCCAGGTAATAAGGGGGTTACACTCGCCCTTGACCAGGAAAATGACTGTCCACAGTCATTGTTTACCTGGCTTTAGGCCATCCCACCCTATGTGCTACCTGCGGAGGGGGGTGATCAGGCCCCCTCCTACCATGTGCAAGCACAGGCAGGCAACACTAAGGGCCTAGAGGCCTTTAGCTGACATATCAGCCTCTACACTACCCACTTACTATGGACGCCTAGTGGCTCTGGTAGAACTGCCCAGAGCATAGCCCTAATAGCTCAGCACTGCAAACCCTACTGCAGGTCAGGGCCACAGCCTGTCTACCCCCAACCCCAGCCCTCTATGGAAAACCTATCTGCCTCTAAATTAATACCCCAAAAACAAAAACAACCCGGGGACCTCCCCGACCTTGGGCACCCTGCAACCGCACACCAAGAATAATACCACATTATTATATCACTTTACTGCCTTCTCCCTACCTCCACAACCATACTTGTGGAAGGAAAAGGGTTAATACAGTAACAACAACAATAACAACACCACTGTACTTTGAATTACTACACACTAAAGTACTAATGAGGAACTCTGATGAGCCCCTCCTCCTCTTCTTGTCTTCTTTTCTGTCTTCTCCAGGAACACCTGCAAGAACAAGAAAGACAACACACACTCCTAATCTGCATACACAGTCTACCTAAACCCCTACCATCAAAACACTGAAGAATCCCAAAAAGATTTTTTTTTTTTTTAGAAAAGGTAGAAAACAGTAGAAAACAACTACATTATTTACAATACACATTTGGGGGGGATGGAGTGCCCTTAAAGTCCCAACTATTGACCACAGTGCCCGAGGGCTAGTCCAATAAAGAGTCTCTCCTGGGCCGGCGCCCGGTGAAGCACAGTTCTAACAGGCCAAAGTCCCAAAGGGGAGAGTCTTTGAGGACAGTTCACACATTTTGGAGTCTGCTAGTGTAGAGTGTGTACTGCAGTGTCATAAAGATATAAAAGTTTGGACTTACCAGCCCCCTGTAGAATGGAAAATTCTGAACCGACCTGCACCTCTGACGAAGACTCTCCCTGGCAGCATTTCTTTCGGTACAGCTGGGCGGACATCTTCCGGGAACTACAGGAGGGCACATCTGGGAACTGCTGGTATGATGTCATCTCTGGAGATGGAACCTTAGAACAGGAACAAAATGGAAAACAGCTGGTCTGACGTCATCCGATTACCAGGCGATGAAGCAGGATACAGCTGGGCTGGTGTCCTTTCTGGATCTGAAGTCATCTGGTGGGCTAGTCGATGGATTCTGGAAAGGCCAGTACACTGTAGAACTGATGAATGTGGGGCACCTGAGTCCTGGATGTCCATACTGGCGGATCAATAAAGGCACTTCACAGTCTGGTGTGGCAGTATTGACTACCACTGCTCAGCTTTCCGTTTAGTAGGCACAGGCACATTTGCTGGGAGGTCCTTGCACTAAGGCCAGTAGTACCGGGGGTCAGGAGCTTGAATTATTACCCCATCTGGGTGCACATAATTCACACAGTGGGAGATTTCACATCCCTCTCCGTCCACTCTTCGCACTCTGTCCATAAACATTGTCCTGCCTCTCTTCCACTGGGTATATTTCTCGTGAAACATTCTGTTTTTTACATGCTTGTTGGCCCCAGGATGCACACATTTCATTGCTTCATCCCAGATCCAGGATTTCCTGCTGTTCTCAATCTCCTCCCAGACTTTCCAAGGAAAGGTAGGAAAGGTCATACCATAGATCTCATTCGCCTTCCTACGAACCAGTCTCTCCTCTTTACTAGCTTTGGTCAACTTGAGACTGCTGGCCTGGCTTGGGGGTGGCCAGTCCTGGTTCTGCCAGCTTCGCATCCTTAACGAGATCAAAAACGGATCCGTGACTTCTTCTTGCATAGCCAGGGCAGTGGCATCACCACTCTCTTCCATGCATTCCTCCGAGGCAAGATCTTGAGGCTGTGTACCCGTTCCTTTTTCACAAGGCCACATAGGTTCCCCCTCATCTTCCTCTTCAATGAGGATCTGAGCCCAGGAGTGAGCAGTCGTTCTCACTCCTAAGACTATCCATTCATCACTAGGCGCGGAGGTTGACACCTCCCACTCAAAGGCCTCCCGCATCTCATCTTCTCCTATGAGACTTGGGCTAGGCCCCCCCTCCAGGGGTCTACTGATGCTTTATCCGAACTTTCCTTCTGGGATCCAGGATCCGAAACTTCAACTTCTGGTTCTGTCTCTAACTCTGCATCCTCTAGCTTTGTGCCACACTCCCCCGAGGGGCCTTTCTCCACAGGCTCCACCTGGTGCTGTGTGCTGCCAACTGCAGATTCCTGAACCTTTGTCCATGTGGGAGCCAAATGAATTTGAGGCACTTTATACAAGCCGTATTTTTCTAGGCATCCAGCACAGTGAGCAATCATGAAGGCGTCCCTTCCAGCTCTCAAGCATATTTGACATACATGCACCGGAAAACCAGGAATCGCCACATGAGGAGGCAGTTGTCCTCCATAGCACCACTTTTCAATATCCCTCAGTCTATTCACTGCTGCTGTTACTGCAACCCGGGCATGATCCGGGTAGCGAGCTGGTCCTGAGGCCATAACTGCAGAAAAACAAACAAAGGCTCACTGTAACTGAAAGTCCCACTTTACTGAACACCTTCTTTACTCTTTAAAATGGCTCCTCTGCTGCTGTGTTTACTTTACTACCCCACCCTGTAATGGCAGCGGCAGCACTCCTGTGCATCAACATTCAGAAATTGGGTCAAGCCACTGCGCACCCAATTTACACACACTACTGATAACTTTTGCTCAAACTGCACAAGCTTGCACTGTTCTTGTTCTAAACACATTTACATGATTTTCCACAGACTTTTTACATGCTGGAAACATTTCTTTGACTCACAGTCCCTTAAAGCTTCAGGTTTTTAAGCACAGGATTGCCTGTAAAACTAGTGCTGCACATTTGGCTACAACTCACAGTCTCTCTCTCTGGCTTTAAACTTTAAACTGAGGCTGAACTCATTACTATGCACACAGTCAATGGCTTAACAGACTTGCACTTGCTGGCAGGACTTGACACAGTCGTTTCTTGCAAAGCAACTATACTGCTGCACACACATTTATATGGCATTGGGCAGAAAATCACTGTTTGAACACTTTTCACTGTTAGTACTTACTGTTAACAGTAGCAGTTTGCTGCGATGGGGAAAAACAGCCTGCAGCCAGTTCTTGGAGGCCTCAGAAAAGAAACAGGTGGGCAGTCCTGCCGATCGTCTCCCTCGACCACCACATTTGCAATTCAGACGATCGATTAGTGGGTTGAGCCCGACTTTAAACAAGCAAGTCTATTTTTAGAAGGTTTACAGCATTTTTAACATTCCGCGATGCTCCTCCACAAGCCAGTACACGCACTCCACTCACACTCCCTCTCGAATGCTGGGGCAGTCACTGTAGAGCTAGCTGAGGGGCGGGACTGATTGCAGCCTCACCAATCACACGGCACCATGCAAATGAGCCTCTTCTTCCTCGCGAGTGCTCTTCTCCTCATGGCGACTGTCGAGCAGGCAAATTTAAACTGCAGAATGCATTTTTTTTTTTCTCAACTGACTCCATGGCGGGAGCCCATTTCAGCCATTTAACATAGCCATTCACACTGCAAGTCTCTCAGTTCATTCAAAAGCATTTCCAACGTCCAGGGCACAATCTTCCTGTTGCTACCCCTAGTCTTCCACACTTTTCTTTACCACAGTTCATTTTAAAAGCAGGCAAAAACGCTGTAAACAATTGATGCAGGACAAGGGCACACTCTTTGGCTTTACTGCTCCTTGGTAAACAGTTGGCATTTTAAACAGCAGCATAAGATCCACAGCACACAGCGACACACTTAGTTAATTTGCTTCAGCTTTTGGGCTACCCACTGCCAGATAGCCAAAACACTAGCCCCTTGCCCGAGCACCTTCCTCCCAGAATAAAAATCCAAAGCAGTGCCTCCATTTTTGTAACCCCTCACCCCTGCCTTTTTGCAAAATGACAGGTGGCATGCTGTTGAAGCTGACAGCAGTACCTGGTGGGGACTGGGTTCGGGGAGGATGAGGTTACTCGGCACAGTGGGCCTCGGTTTGGCTACTCTGCACTGGGGCACCCAAGTAAATCCGAACACAGGAAGCAATAACTGTAATGTCCAGAACCAGGAATGGGATTCTACAGTGTGGCTTTTATTCACATCCTAGCTGAACAAACAAAGCATAGACGGACCCCCACGGTGCTACATTCCTGTAAATGCAGATTAGAGACAACAGAACACTTTTTCACTATTTCCAGCCCTCAGGCTCTGAACCCACCAGGCACACATCCCGGACTTGCACGCAGCTTTGGGTACACAGCCCAACTTGTACACTACTTGGGTTTTCCCCATGGGCCCGGCTTCCCCACCGGCCACTTGATCTGTGGTCCATTTTGGGAAATGAACCAGTTTTCCTGTTGTGGCTCCCCAAACCACCTTAGAGCCTTCAACTCCTAGAGGGAATTTTCCTTCCAATCCCATGTCTGGGTACTTCCCTCATCACTGGCCAAGTGCATGAGGCAAAGTAGAAATCCACAGAGCAAATCCGTAGAGGTGGACCTGGTCACTAAACATGGGGGGTCTCCCACCTCCAGCTCCCACAATCCATACCCGGACATTTCTCTGGAAACTAAACAACTCTTTTACTGAAAGTTTGGCAATGTAGATTACTGGGTAGACGTATGTCACATCTCCTCTACATGTCTTGACTTCCCATAAGTGCTGGACTTGAACATACTTTTACTTTTGGATAAGCCTATTACTCTAGGCCTCCCACTACTTCAGTAGTCCAATCCCCACTATCACAGAAGTCCCAGGGTGAGAAACATAGGCTCTTTAGAAAGAGCAGAAACTCACCCTCCAGTTGCAGGTGCCCCACAGGCGATTCACAAATCTTCTTGTTTCCCAAAAACTCTTGAACAAATAAGGCAGCTTCTCCAGTAGTAGAAAAACCAGGGCATTGCCCCTGGAATAAGCAGAAAACCCTTTCCTGCCCCATCCCCTAAGGGATGGGGCACTGAGACCCGAATCAGCGGTCTCCACCACTTCAAACTGTCTTCTGTGTCTCTGTTTTGGTGGAAACACACACCTTTTTCCCAGAATGTAACCCTATGTCAGGGCTGAGGCTCCACGAACCTACACAGAGCTGCTGTGCTGCTCTCTCAGCAAGCTCCAAACTCCAACTGACCTACAGACTACTGTTCAAACCTCCCAACATTCTAGTCCAACTCCCTGCTGCAGATTCCATTGTGGCTCATGCAGCTGCGACAGTTCTATGGTGATGTCATCCCTCAGTCTCAGCTGAGACTGAGAACAGAGTGAGACAGTGTGAAACCCATTTAACTGGAGTTTCACAAGCTGTCTTCCCTGCCTACCACTACGTCTTACTGGGATTCTAGTAACCCCGGGTAACAAGGGGGTTACATAACAAAAACAGTTATTGTGTGGTTAGCAGAGGGAGAGTCAGCTAGATTTTGAAAGACTCCAGGAAATAAGTGCTGCATTACCTACAATATTTGCAGGGGAAACTGGTAAACAAAATAATAAATTACTAGAAAACAATAAGGTTAAAACATAATTGGTGTAAATATGGTGTGTTTAAGCTTTTATTGTAGTAAAGAGTTGCTTTTTAATTGCCCATTATTTGCTTGAATAACAGCACAAGCTAAGCGAGATTCACCCTTTAGTTACATGGTTAAAGATGCACTCTTCGGGACTTGGGACCCATGATTTGATTCGCAACAAGGAATCCCGATATGTAGTGGTAATAGACTGTTTCAGTCTAGCCTAATGGTTACTTAGCCTATCGGAGCGTGAGTGCCTTTTCTTAGGCGGACTCCGATTGGCTCGCCCTCCTCTGCTTCATTTTTACTTTATTTTGACAAAAAAGGAGCTGTTTTCTCCAATCTCTGGGGAAAAAGATTTAAATGTAACTGTGGGGAATTGAACAAAATGTGCCTCAATGTGTAAAGACTTGCCTGATTGCTTGTAGAGGGAACAATTGAGTAATTACAGCCCCTCTTTGATTACTGTGCAGACACCAACTAGACATAGGGGCGCCTAGGAAATCGCTCCTTTTGTCCTGTTAATTTTTGCTCTGTTTATGCACTGGTCTGCTAGGCCACAGCTGCCTGAGATTAGTAATAATAGTCCCCCCTTCTGTCTCCTCTAGGGACTACTGATCTTCGGCCGCAGGACTAGCGGCCACCGGGCAGTCGTAGCTTCCTTAGCCGCCGCCCGAGACCACTGCCCCGGATGCTCCCTGAAAGCAAGGTACAGCAAGCCGCAAATTTTCGCCCACCCACCCATCCCTCCCTGAGTGTTATTTTATAGCCCGCTCGCCCGGCCCTCAATTTTCCATTGGCCCCCGCCACTCAGCATAGGCCTCTCTATCAACCTCTAGTGAAGTGATATCATATTCCATCGCAACTTAGGTATTCTCCTTCCTCCTCGTCATTCTTTTTCTCTCCACGAAGATTTCACAATAAATAAACCTTGCTTGTTAAAAAATCAATAAATAAGACGTTTTACCACCAGGGATACACTTAATTACCTTTCTTAACACAACTACTAACGTCTCCAAGCAGTAAAAGACTATACAACAAACTTGGGGACTTAAAGACCCTGAATAGTAGCTCCTGTGGTAGTACGCTTCACTCTTTGTGCAAAAGACAGCTATGGAGGCCTCGGCTAGCTTTGTTTATTTGCCAGCTTTTCCCTGTTATCTAATGTGAATAGACCTCCAGACAGAACTGATTCCAATAAAGAGTCATGCCCTACTCTACCAGTTTACCCACATAGCAGGACTATGTACATAACATGCTGCCCCGTTTGCCTCTGATTCACTCAAAGTTCGTTGAATTCACTCGAAGTGGGACAGCAATCTACTCCACAGTGCATGGCCCCAAACCTCAGCCACCCAAACACTGTATGGTCTGCTGTTACTCTGCCTGGACCTTAAGCTATGCATCGTCAGGGCAACGCAAGAGGATGATTCGGTCCCTGGATCACTGTACTCAAACCTACACCAAACACAACAAGGTCCGTGCTTTTAAAATTCTCCTTGCCAATCTGAGAAAAATTGTGCTCCTTCTACTCATGTGCTCAGGAGACATTGAACTTAACCCTGGCCCCACAAAATTCATTTCATCCCCAGCTGAAATTACAACTCTAAAAATAATCAGTTTCTTGCATGCCAATGTCTGTAGCCTTCTAAAGAAGTTGGATTCCGTTCAGGCCTGGATTATTCACACTGCCCCAGACATACTTGTGAACTCGGAATCCTGGCTTTCGGGCGTCCACACTAGATAGTGAGGTCGATATCCACAACTATCTCCTCTTCAGAGTAGACAGAAAGACATGGGGGGGAGGAGTAGCCATTTATGTTAAAAACAAATTCACAGTATCTATATTAGATGCTACTTCCATTGCTGGTGGATTTGTATGCCTGTCTCTCAAGGTTGAACCTTCCCCATCAGTGGCGTTCCACATTATAGGCTGCTACAGACCCCCAGCAGCAGGACCACAGCTCTTGTCACATCTGGCATCCCAACTGGATGTGACACCTCTGGAAACGATCATACTAGGCGACCTTAATTACGATTGATTATCTAATGGCTGGCTACCATTAAAACAATTCTGTGACTCTCATGGGTTCACTCAACTTATAACTGAGCCAACTCGCACCAACAAGAAAAATCTAATGAGAAGCACCCTTCTGGATGTCCTCCTTGTTAACAAACCACACTACTTTTCCCATGCCGGTATCCTCTCAGCGGATGTTAGCTACCACTGCCTTATAGGTGGCATAAGAACCATCACTAAACCACTGTCTGCATCAAAGTTTTCTTACCAAAAGATCCAGATGGAACTTTGATCCTCTGGCCTACTTCAACGACCTAAAAAACTCTTTGAACTGGCAGAGATTCCACCTGGCTAAATCAGTGGGTGACGCCTATGATGTTCTCCATGAAATCATAACCAGTGCCCTAAACAATCATGCTCCTTTGATTAAAGCATGAATAAAAACCAGAACCTGCCGTTGGTTTTCAGCGGATCTGAAGAATGCCTTACTTAAAAGAGATCAACTATGAAAAAAAGCATGGAAATCACATGCCGATGCAGACTGGTGGCTCTTTAGGACAGCTAGAAATGCCTGCACGAAGCTGGTCAGAGAGGCCAAGGCCAATTTTTATTAAAAAATTAATTGCTCCCTGCATCCAACTGCCTAACCAAATTCTGGTCCACCATAAAGGAACTGTCTGGCCACTCTCCAGTTAGTGTGCTACCTTCCAAAATTACCGTTGATAATGTTACCATCAATGATAAATCTGAGATTCTTCAAGCTTTCAATAACCATTTTGCCACCGCAGGCATGGCGTTCGATAATGCACCAGTAAGTAGTCTCTGTCCACAGGTAAATGCCCAACCTCCAGAACCAAGTAACAAAAACGCGATCTTCTCCTTTTCCCCAACCACCACAAAATAAGTTGGAGACCTGCTACTTCGGCTAGATACTAGAAAAAAGAGCAGGAGCCGACTCCTTCGACCCATACTTTCTGAAAATAGCATACCATATACTTGCCACACCTATATCGCACCTATTCAACCTGTCTCTAGCCCAGGGCTCTATCCTCATGGAATGGAAAACTGCTCATGTCATCCCTCTGTTTAAAGCAGGGGGGATCCCTGTGACCCAAATAACTATAGGCCAATCTCTTTTCTACCCATACTTTTGAAAATGCTGGAAAAAGTTGTGGATATACAGTTGAGATCATTCCTAGACAACTCTACATTGCTTAACCCTATGCAGTCCGGCTTTAGAGCAAGGCATAGTACAATCACGGCGCTGGCTAAAGTCACTAATGACTGGCAACGGGATCTCAACAATAAAAAATTTGTTTGTGCAGTGTTCTTAGATCTCAGCAAGGCATTTGACATCGTTGACCACTGCCTGCTTCTCTCCACCTTAAAAACTATAGGCATGGACTCCATCTCTTTGGAATGGTTCCAAGACTACCTCGCTGGTAGGCAGCAATAAATCAAGGCCAAAGGAGAGCTCTCTCCGCTCAAACCAATAAAAAGAGGAGTCCCTCAGGGATCCATATTGGGCCCTTTACTGTTTGCCATCTATATTAACAGCCTGGACTTAGGCATCATGGAAGCCAGTATCCACTTGTTTGCCGATGATACGGTGCTCTACTTAAGCCGTGATTCTCCTGGAGCAGCCTGCGCTGAACTACAAACTGCATTCAACACGCTGTAGCACCAGCTTCTCAGCAAAATCTACTGCTAAATGCAAAAAAAAAACCAAGGCCATGCTCTTTTCACCATCTAGCACTGGGGCTTACTCTGCTAATGCTGCTGGTCAATTTCCTCCCATCACCACCTTACTAGGTGAAAATCTTGAGTTCATGCCTAAATTCAAATATTTGGGTGTATGGCTGTACAACAAGCTCTCCTTTGTGGAGCACACAGAAGAGTTGATGAAAAAGCTTAGGCAGAGACTTGGTCTTTTTTTCAGAATTAAACACCTCCTGACTGCAGATGCAAAAAGACAGCTTGTTCGATCTACATTCCTCTCATTATTCGACTACGCTGACTTTATTTATGGTCAATGCCATGTCTCACACCTTGCAAAACTGGATGTTCTGTACCATAGAGCACTGAGATTTATAACTGGCCTTCCATCCTCCACACATCACTGCTCTATACGCAGCAGTAGGGTGGCCTTCCCTTCAATACAGGTGGTGTAGAAATGCAGCCCTCTGGATGCTTCGAACCCTTACCAACAGACTTCCATATTACATTGCTGCCTGTCTCCCCTTGAGTCCAATCAGTAGCTATGCCCTAAGAAGCCACTCGCTAGTTTCCCTGAAAATCCCAAGGATCAGTACCTGCTTCTTTGGAAGGGCTACCATAAGCTATGCTTTGCCCACGCTCTGGAATAGGATACAAAGATCATTGAGACTTAGCTCCCCTGTCAGTATTGCCTTGTTTAAGACCATTTATGACAAAACGTTTGCTGAAATCTGTAACTGTTTCCATAGTTCCTAGCAGTCTTACTGCCGTTTCTTTCTCTATCCTTATTACCTCCAGCCAGTGACCTAAGTTCCTTTCTTCTACTATTAACTAGTTCACTGTTCAGCTGCCATACTGGCCCTTAGCACCCCCTGTGCCACATATCCCATACTACCCCCCCCCCGCCACTTAAGCCTGAGATGCAGACATCATTAGGCGCACATCCGTAGACTAGGATCTTCCACCCAAACCTGCAGACGGTCACTGAGGGCTGAAATGTAAATAATTGTGCTTTTCTACAAAGGTTTGAATAAGATATTACTACAAGTTCTATCTCCATGGATGTTGTAAATACCACAATATTGTTGTGTGATGTATATATTTTTGTATGAGAACCTTTGGAATGTATACTTTTTGTGCCTATCCTTTTATTGTAATCATTGTTTGTATCACTTTGTTCATTTTGTATTCTGTACATTTAGTCTGTGTATGTTTAACTGTCCCTGCCAACAGCAGGTCCGCCTTGTAAATGAGCTAGCTCAATGGTGACCGCCTGGATAAATAAAGATTTGATTGATTGATTGCTAGATAGTATATGAACCTGGAGACCCAGGTTTGACTCCCATTATGGCCACGTACCCACCGTGGGACCCTATACAAGTCACTTAACCTCCCTTTCTTCACCTTTCTCTGATATATCCCTGTGCTATTTGACTCTCCCAGGCCACCTAAAATATGACAGCCACATTTTCTCATCTCTCTGTCCTTGACTGTAAATCAGTTTGGGATACAGTTTGTGTGAAGGGTACTGTATGTAACCACAGTCTTTTCCTTTCTTCTTTATTTTTAGAAATTGGATTTTTCTCTTGAATGAGAGCTGGCCAGCTATCAGTTGGGTGCCTACTGCTAAAAGCCTTGATTGAACTTGTTTTTTCCATTGTTCCTATGTAGCTTCTCTAAGGGCAGAAAAAAGTCCTGTTAACTAGGTATGTAGGGAAAGGAATTTCGTAGTATACAATACTTCCCATACAAACTGCATTCCAAAGTGCTTAACAGTTCCAGAGAAGGAGGGGAGAAGATGTTGCTGCCATGGAGAATCAAACTGCACAGAGATGGATTACAGAGAGATTACAGAGAGGTTACACACATGGAGGTTGAGTAATTTGCACAGGGTCACAGAGTGAGCAAGTGGGAGTTGTGGGATTAAAACCTGGGTCTCTAGCTTCATGGCTTTACACTGTAACTGAAGCCAAATGGCATCCCATTCTTAGGGAAGGGAGCGGTCTACTGGTTCAGTGTACACAGCTGCAAACTAGGAAATTCCAGGTTCAAATACCACCATAGTAATGGAGTCCGTGCATAACCTCGGAGTAAGTCAATTATAGTGGCAGCATGGCCTAGTGGTTAGAGCACAGGCTTGAGATCAAGGAGACCCAGGCTTACATCCCATCAGGACCCGCAGCTTCCTCCATGACACTATATAAGAGAGCTAAGAGGGGTAAAAACCACCTCCGACTGGCACAGCATAATTTGCTGACCAGTTGCTGCACATGTTCTGAGGTACTCCAAATACCTAGCCTCTCGTCTGATGCAGGAACATTGGAAAATATTTCCTCCCTCTCTGACTAGGCCACAGCTGAGCCAAAAGGAAGGCAGGAGCCCAGTCATGGGGGATTACTTGGGGACATCTGAGGCTCCATGTTGGTTGAAGAGGGAAGTGGTTCAGAGCAACTAGGAAGTGTCTGGAGTGGTATGCAAACAGGAGGCCAGGACCAGAGGACATAACAACAAGAGGTAATAAAGAAATTAATCAAATATTAATAATAATAAAAAAATAACCTTACTTGCTGTGTGACCCTGAGCAAGTCACTTAATCTTGCAGTGTTTCTGTCCACCCTGCTGAAAAACTGGGTAAAAGAAATCCACCCACACTGACTGCAAACAAGATATTACATCCCAGTTTGGCTGTCTTTGGTAAAAAAAACAAATGATATCTCTTCTCTCATGCAGAATACTTTTTTGGGTCCTGTGCATTAGGCAGACTGTGGCACACCACAAATATCTGAACCTTCAAGGTGGGTGGGTGAGGAACATCATGGTATTTTAAATTTGTTTGCCCCATGTTGTGTTCAGTGTGGGGCCGAGGGGGGTGGGGAGTCATAACTGCCTGCTATATGATTGATGTGGCTTTTCTGAAGATCTCATGCCCTGCGTTTGGATGGGGACCCTTTCAAAGTAATTCACCACCTACTGTACCATCTTGCCACCTAAGCAAGAGATTTAGAGCTTTACTAGGATGAGAGACTTCCATACCAATTAAAGAGACTTTTTCCAAAAGAAGAGGAATGCTGCCAGGCATGTCCCAGGGGTGAGGCACTTGTCTCCCAGAAAGGGGAGGGAATGGGTTGCCCTGCATTACTCCTCCCCCCACCAGTCAACCATGGAGCAGCCTTACTCTCTACTGTGAAGGTGGCCACTTGCCCTTCCTCCTACCCAGAGTCGGGGTGCAGGCAGGACTCCTAGTTCTCCATGGCACCTCAGTCCTGATTTCTGTGGTGGACCCCTAGGTTTCTATGACAGTATCTGCACATTGCTGCAGCATAAATGATTTGTCTCTGTGGCAGAGTGCAGTCTTGCCACTGGCTAAAATATGATGTGATGTCATCAGTGACATCCCCTGCAGAACATAGATAAAGTGTGTTTCAGGATAAACGAGAGAATGAAAGCCAAGTACTATGGAAAAAGAGCAGTTACTAACTGTAACAGTTTGCTCTTCAAGAGAAGCTCCTGGATTGGGCCATATCATTGGAACTGTATGCCATCGGCATCAGAACCACTCAGAAACTTTTACTAGGTGCGGTCAGACTATCGTTACATATATAATCATGGTTGGCTCCACTGCTTTTCAGTTCCCCACTGGAGATATGTTCAGAGGGCTTCTTACTGTGAGGAACCCGACCAGACCAGTACCAGGCACACAAGGAGAACCATGGGACTAGAAAGACAGTATAGATAAGGCACTTATGGACACTTCCACACAAGGCAGTGGACACACCTGCCAGCTAATACCTCAGGGGGAAGGAGGGTAGGTGTGTGGTGGCCCAATGGAGGACAGTCTCTCGAAGATCTACTGTTACAGTGAGTAACTGTTCTGTATTTATTGAGAATATCTCCTGCATTGGGCCACACCTTTGGAACAATTCCTAGGCAGTACAAAGTAACCTGGGAGGATGGCTAAGTCTATTATGACATAATGACAGGAGGCTTTGCAGTACTGCAAAACCAAAGCCAGCACATATACAAGAGATGATATCTATATTGTAGTGCGTAGTGAAAGCATGCACAGTGCTCCATGTGGCCGCAGCAAATATGTCAGCTGCAGAAACAGTCTGAAAGCATGCAACAGAAGAGGTCATATCACGTATAAATGGCCACGGACAGTACCAAGAAGTTCCTTACCATACTCCCTATAACAAAAAATAATACAGTTAGTCAGCCATTTGGACAGGCACTGTTTAAGCACAGGGCAGCCTCTAACACAGGAGCGAATTAAACAAAAAGGCGAGAGGACTTCCTTTATGCCTTAGTGTATTAGTTCCATGTGACAAAAGCGGTCGCTGAATGGCGATCGCTATTACGCGAGTGCATTATCACCGAAAAGCAATTTGGCGATATGCACTTCCAGGCAATCGGGCACACACAGTATTGTAAGTGTGTGTGTGTGGGGGGGGGGCTGTTCTCCCCCCCCCCGCACCATCCTGATTATGGATTCTCAACTCCAGGGGTTGCATATCGGGAGGGGGCACAGCCCGTTTTTATAAAAAAAATTTAAGTCCCGCAGCTGCAGGAACAAGTAAAATTTTCCCGGCCCCCAGCCCCAAACCTGCTCTGTCGGAGCTAGCCTCCCTACCTACCACATCATGTGGTTGGCTCAGCAGAGCAGGCAAATTACAGGGTAATAGCCATCTTCCCTATCCCTCCCATTCCCCTTGCCATATTCCCTTTCCGCTTGCCCATCCCTCCCTTCCTAGTCTCAGTCCTAGGTATTCCAGAAGGTCGCTCATGATAATCGTGCCCTCATATGTTACCAGTTTAATGGTCGCCCATATGCTAGCACTATTATCACAGGATACCAGTGTATTTAAGATAGAAATGTAGTCTTCTATGTACATCAAGTGTATAGAGCAGTGTCTCACCCTTGTTAGCATGCTCAGGATAATACACAGAAAGATGTATGGTCTGATTCAAGGTAAAATTGGACACCACCTTAGGTAGAAAATGAGGATTGGTACGAAAGACACCCTGTCCTTGTGTAAAATTAAATATGGAGGCTCATGCATCAGAGCCTGATGCTTGGAAATCCAATGAGCAGAAGTCATGGCGACCAAAAACAGAGTTTTCCATAAAAGGAAACGCATCTTACAGGTCACAGCAAGCTTAAATAGAGCCAGAGTCAATTTCTCAGGTATGACAATCAAGTCCCAAGGTGGAAATATTTTATAAATTGGGAGGCCAGGTATGCAGAATTCCCTTCAAAAATGTATGGGACACCTCTAGTTGTGCCACCATGCACCCATCAGTAAGGGCATAGAATGCCGAAATGGCAGCCAAGTGCACTTTAATGGAAGAGTACTAGAGACCAGAGTCAGATAGGGACAAAAGGTAATCCAGTATTGACAAAACACATGGGTCCACTGAACGGGAAACACACCATATGGAGAAGCCCTTCTATTTCAAAGAATATTTGTGTCTCATAGAAGGCTTTCCAGCCACAAGCAAGACACAAGCCACCTGGAGGAATTCCCAAAATGGGCAATGGCCATATCTTTAGTAGCCAAGCATGCAGATGCAGGGTCTGCAGGTCCAGGTGGACCATGGACCTCTGAGCCTGCAGTAGGAGGCCTCAACAAAGGGGAGCTGAACAGGAGACTCTACTGCCAGATACTGCAGAAACAGAAACCAAATCAGGCGAGGCCAAAAGGCAGCCAGTAATATTAGGGTGGCATGCTTCACCCGCAGTTTAAGCAGAATACTCTGGATGAGAGGGATCAGAGGAACGGTGTAAAGGAACCTCTCCTTCCAGGAGAGGGACAGCAACAAAAAACTCATGACCTAGCCTGGAGTGAGTGACAGAAATGAGTCCATTTTGCATTTTGTGGGACACGAAAATATCCAACTCTGCAGGCAAACAAGCAAGCAGTTCTTTATTTATAAAATGCTATTCCAGTAGACCATAGTGTTGTACAACTTTCATAAAACAGTTACCAATCAACACATACTTAAAAATAAATAAAACAGCAGTGCTTTAAACAGTAGAGAATGCTGACTGAAATAAATATGTTTTCAGGGCAGATTTAAAGGTCTCAATGGATAGGCACTCTCTAATCCGATGAGGTAGAGAATTCCACAGGGTTGGAACTGTAAAAGCAAACGATCTGGTAATCTCTAGCAATCCCTCATCAGTGGAGTGGAGAGGGCGAAGGGGGTGGTAGGGATGAAGGAGATCTTGCAGGTACCACGGTCCCTGTCCACGTAGGGCTTTATAAGTCAGTAACCCAACTTTGAAGGTGATCCTCCACTGCACCGGGAACCAGTGCAGATCGTGGAGCACAGGTGTGATATAGTAAGATCTCGATTCGCCACTCAACAACCTGGCAGCTACATTCTGCACCAGCTGTAGGTGGCGAATGTCCACCCCTGGTAGCCCTAGGTATAGGGCATTACAGTAATCAAGGCGTGAGGTCACAAAGGCGTAGACCAATGTCAGAATATCATCCAATGGGACCAGGTGTTTTATCCGGGTGATATTCCTCAGATGGTAAAATGAGATCTTGACAATGGCCGACACTTGAGATTTATGTGTCAGCTCGCTATTAAATATAACACCCAGATTCCACACCCAATCCGAGGACACTAGCCAGTTGCCTCCTAGCCAAAGCCCAGATGGCTGCCCAGCCAGTGACCCCTGTCCTCGATGACCTGGATCCACAACCTACACCTCAGTCTTATCCGGATTCAGCCTCAGCCAGTTGGCACTCATGCAGTCCTGAATCTCAGAGAGGCAATTGTTAAAGACCGAAACAGCGTCATCTTGTTTGGGCACAAAGGACATGTACAGTTGAGTATCATCTGCATAACAGTGAAAACTCAACCTGTACTGCCTAATGTCTCCCAACGGCAGCATATACACTGTAAACAACATGGGGGAAGTACAGAAGATCCCATCATGCGAAGAGGTAATTTACTGCAGAGGTCAGCTGTTCCCATTTGTGTACCAGGGACTGACACCTGTTTAGCCTCTCTGACAAGATGTTTTGGACACCTGGGAGTAACATGGCTAATAGTTGAAGGCCATGAGACATCTCCCAATAGAACACTCTCAGTTCTTCCCTGCACAGTGGATAAGCGTGCATACCCCATTGCTTGTTTATGTACTGCATGACACTGACATTTATTTATTTATGTCTTTGGTTACCAGGTAAGTGCACTGATCCAAAGGGCCATTTTCAGGCATGAACCAGGCCACAGGATGGCACGGTAAAAACAATACAAATGTGCAGAAAAACTGCAAATACAGAAGTAAACACAAATACAAAAATTAAATACAGTTACAGATGATAAGCACAGGCACACTGTGAATAGTACAGAAATACATACATGGGAAGACAAGTTGGCTGTATGAGAGAAGGTAAGATGCAGAATAAATACAAGAGGCATACAATTCAGCAGGTGAAGTAACCACAATAATATTGAACAAGTACAGCTGCAGATGGGTGAAGACACACCCCAGAGGTGAACAGCATGGGGATGTGCCACCCAGCAGTATGGCTGGTAGCTGGAGGAGGGCATGGGTGAGGAGATGAGGGGGAAGTGGGGAAATAGGTAGCAAGTGCTGCCCTGGTGAACAGAAGCAGCTGGCTTCCGCCATAAGCCAGGCTTTAAACATAGAAACATAGAATTTGACGGCAGATAAGGACCGCTTGGCCCACCTAGTCTGCCCATTTTCCTACCTAACAGATAAGCTGCAGATCCTAGTTAACCAACAGCTTACTTCCTCCTACCCCCCACTAGGACTGCCTTATGTCTGTCCCATGCATTCTTGAATTCCCCCAGTGTTCTTGACTCCACGACCTCCTCAGGGAGGCTGTTCCATGCATCCACAACCCTCTCTGTGAAAAAATGCTTCCTCACATTACCTCTGAGCTGTCCCCCCTCTATCTTCAAATTGTGCCCCCTTGTTCTTGCACATCTCTTTTTCTGAAAGATGCCACCCTCTTGTACTTTGTTGATTCCCTTGAGGCACTTGAAAGTTTCTATCATGTCCCCTCTCTCCCTCCTTTCCTCAAGGGTATACATATTAAGCTCCTTTAGTCTTTCTTCGTATGTCTTCTGGTGCAGACCCTGCACCAGTTTGGTTGCCCTCCTCCAGACAGCCTCCACTCTGTCTATGTCTTTGCGGAGATGGGGTCTCCAGAACTGCACACAGTACTCCAGATGGGGTCTCACCAACTGTCTGTGCAGTTTTGAAAGTAAGATGCATGTCCTGCGAATGGAAGGGCGAGGAGGAGTCTATTCCATAGGGAGGGGGCTGCTACAGATAGGGCTTTGTCTCCCATGTTAGATGCGACTCTTGGGACCAAAAAGGGGGGGTCCCGAGGATTCCCGAAGACTCCTGGGAAAGGTTCTGGCGTTGAGGAGGGATGAGTATGGGGACCCGTTCTCACCCCTTATGGCATTGTCCACTATGCAGCCAAGGGCATAATCAAAATGGCCTTGTAGAGGAAGCTAGCCAAGCGAGTTGTACAGGTCACAGTGGTGGGTAGAGAAGGAAGCCAGGAGAGCAAAATAGCAGACACTGTCGTAGACTGCCGTTAGTCTTACACGCAGGGCAGTGGACATATGAGAGTATATTTGGGAGCAGTAATCAATGACAAGGAGCAGATTTCCTTGGACGATAGCTTGCCGAGCCTCTGGGGTGAGGTAATGCTTATGGCAATAGGTGGCCCCAAGTTTTTGATGAACTCTGCGGACATTGAGGTTGATGTGTTCTGTGTAGGAGAGGGAAGGGTCGAGCGTCACACCCAGGTACTTAAAGGCAGTAACATTATCCAGGGCAGGACCATCCGGGGAGGTCACAAAGAGGGAAGAATTTGATTTCTGCATGTTGGCATGGTATGGTTTTGACCCAAGCAGCATAGCTTGGTTTTCTTTTCATTAACCAGAAGTAAGTTGGACAAGAACCATTGGTGGACTGAAGAACAGTTCAGGGAGAGAATAGAGGATAAGTTAAATAGGGACCTGTCACTATGAAAGAGGACAGGATTGTCTGCGTACAGGAGAGCTACAGGAAAGGCTGTCGGTGGGGAGGGAGTTAACAAAGATGGAGAATAATAGGGGGCCCAGGATGGAGCCCTGGGGGACACCTGTAGAGACAGGCAGGGCAGGGGAGATTGCAGTACCTATGCAAATGGATTGGGAGCGGCAGGAGTGGTAGCTCCGAAACCAGCTAATGGTTTTGGTTGAGCAGCTGATCAGGTGGAGCTTGGTGTATAGGAGGGAGTGGTTGACCAGGTCAAAGGCCTTGGTCAGGTCCACAACAACAGCACTGGTGGGTCTCCCACAAACCATGTTCCTGAGCACGTGATCAGTAAAATGCGCCAGTGCAGTTGTGGTACTATGGTTTTTTACAGAAACCATGCTGTTGACTGCACATTAGGTAGTGCTTCTCAATATGATCAGACAGCTGGTGGTGGATGATTTTCTCACACAGCTTACTTAGGTGGGGGAGGATGGAAATAGGTCTACAATTTTCAGAGGTGTGTGGGTTACCAGCCTTGAATATGGGTACCACTGTGGCAGTTTTCCAAGAATCAGGCATGGTGGAGGTGGACAGAACCAGATTAAAGATAAATGTAAAGGGCTTGGAGATGGCAGGGGAGATGAGTTTGAGCAGGGAGGGGGAGAGGCCGTCTGTCCCGGAGCTGCCTATGTTTAGGAGACTCCTAAGAAGTTTGGTGGTATCTTTATGGGTGATAGCCCTGAAGTAGAAAGGAGGGGGTTGGGGGTAGTAGAGGAATAGGAGGAGGAGGAGGATGGTGCACTTGGGCTGGGTCTTGGGTCATTTGTTAACTGGTAGGTAGGTAGCTTGTTGAGGTGAGCAGTGAAGTCCATAAATTTAAGGTTGAATGCCTAGGCAACCTCAGATGGGTCAGTCAGAGGGGGTTGGAGAGTTCAGTTGGATAACTGGGTTGTTAGAGCGGGGACTGAGTAGGGAGCTGATGGAACCCCAGAATCTGCGAGGGTGACTGAGGTTATCCCTCTGGAGATTTTTGTAGTAAGTCCATTTCAGGGACTTGGCCATCTGTTTACATCGATTACGCAGGCACCGGTAATCGTTCCAGAGAGCAGGGGAAGGGGACATTTTATAGTCAGCCCACTTACTGTCCCTGACTTTCATGAGGACCAGGAGTTCTTTGGAGATCCAGCAGGTACACCCACCTCTCACCCTCCTAGTAGTGAGTGGGAAGTAGCAATTTTTTTGTTTTGTTTTAGTTATTTAACCAGGTGAGACACACTAAGCTGAAAGCTTTTTTACAGGCGCAACCTGGGAGCACAGGGAAGTTAAGTGACTTGCTCAGGGTCACACAGTATGCAAGTGGAAGCTGTGGGATTCAAACCCAGGTCTAGTCTGCTGGATGTCACCAGATTTGCAGCTCAGAGCCTTAAACCACTGCGCTATACTGCCTATATCTTGGATTGACAGTAAGGAATTAGTGAGAAAATTCACAGCTGATGACACATCCATAAGGAAGTAGAGTCTAGACCAGTTTACTGATCGTACATCCTCCAGAAGGCTGGAGGTGTCTGGACAGTTAAAGTTGCGGAAGGATAGATATTTGGGGGAGGGGGGGCATCTGGTCCTGGAGGACCAAATAATGTATGTGGGAAAGTGATCACTGATAGGATTTAGGAGGCAGCATAGCACAGTGGGTTAGGGCTCTGAGCTGCAAGCCTGGAGACCTGGGTTTGAATCCCACAGCCCCCACTTGCATACTGTGTAACCCTGAGCAAGTCACTTAACTTCCTTGTGCTCCTAGGTCGCACCTGTAAACAAGCTTTCAGCCTAGTGTCTCTCTCTTGGTTAAAAAAAAAAGAAGATAGAGTCAGACAAGGTCCCAGCCTGGAGTACCTTGTCATCCCTATCTGTGATCACCCAGTCCAGTAAGGTGTGGTTGGAAGTATGCGAGTTATGTGAGTCTGGTGAGGATAGTGATGGTTTGTACCAGGTGGTGTTGTTTTAACAGGTTAGCATAGTCAGATTCCTGGGCGCTTAACCAATTTAGATTAAAGTCGCCCAAGAGAATGGTGTTCCTAGATGGAGAGAGCACCCACAGACTGGACAGCAGGTTCTGCAGGCCCTCTGTGCCCCCCGCTGGCAGATTATAACAGCACCCAATGCAAAGTTTCTTGGAAGAGCCCAGGGTCACTTCTGAGATGAGCCATTCACTGGGGGACTCAGGATCAGAGTTGAGGGGTTGGTTGCAGAGAGGGGTTCTCTGAGGTATATGGAGACACCACCACCCTTCTTTTTCCCAGGCCTGTCATGTCGTAGGAGAGAGAGTAGCCCAGCAGCTGGTATGTGGCATCAAGGATGGGCAGCTTTAGTCAAGTTTCAGTGAGGCCAAGCACATGGGTTTTGTGGCGAGATACCCAGGCTTCAAGTTCAGAATATTTGAAATAGAGACTACAAATTTTCATGTGAACAGTTTTCAATCCGGGGGGGTTGGCCCAGGTGGGATTTGAGGAGGCTAAAGGGATGTTAGTAGGGCCAGGGTTGCTTTCAGTGTCACCTGCCAGTAGCAGCAGGAAAAGTAGTGGACAGACAGGGCACAGCAACAAAGAGGGTGACAGAGAGAGGGAGTGTAAAAAGAAACCAAATAGGTGGCGCTCATGATTGGAGAGGATGGCGAAGGTTAAAGGGCCAAGCAGAGTTCGCTCCCATCTGATTAGGCCATGGGGAGAGTCAACCAGCTGGCAGGTTGCAGTGAAGTGGTTTAAGTTCTCTTGGTCAAGAGCAAGCACCAAGGCACAAGAATCTGCTATCATTAGGGTGCCTAACAGTGTGACTGCCAGTAGCGGGAGCTGTGCAGGGCTCATTAAGCTAGTCATAGTAGATAACAGAGTAGGAAAAGAGAGGAGATATAGCTCATAAAAAGAAAGTAAGGAGAGGCATGAGTAATATAGAATGAATATATTGGATTCAGAGTAGAATAGTAGTGGCAGAGGTAAAGGTTGAAAGGAGTTTTGAGAAGATAGGTGGCAGTATGGCCTAATGAAAGATGTTGCTGGCCCCAAAGGGGAAAGTGCAACACGGGTGGGAATTCAAATCTCCCTGGGGTAGAGAGGTTCAGAGATGGAAAATAGAGGGTGGATGAGTATTTTGATTCACCGTCGAAATAGTACTAGCAGAAGGTAAGGGCAGAGTATGATAATGAAGAAGAGAAGATTCCTGTATGGCCTAGTAGAAGGTGTCTCCGACTCCTGAGGGGAAAAAGTGAACTGAATGGCAGGTGTTCAGATCTCACAGGAGGAGATAAATTGGGAAAGGAAAAAGGTGGTGGAGTAGTATTTTATAAGGTGAATGGGGAGCAGATAGTGGGTATCAAAGGTAAATAAGGAGCTGGAGGAATATTTATGATTCAGGGTAAATTGCATAGCAGATGGTAGAAGTTTGAGTAAAGTAGTGAGGAAAACAAGCATTGTCTGACTCAGCAAGGGACTGGGGCAGAGGTGCTCCTGGAAAGCCTGCAGACCAAGTAGACCAGCCTCCATCTCCAGGACATTGATATGGAGATACGAGTCTAGCTCGAGCCAGGACCCTTGAGTCTGAAAGGATCTGCAATGGGCACCCCAGCTGGACCCCAAAGCATCCATTGTGAGGATCTGCACAGGAATTGGGGTAAAGAATGAAATGCCCTGTAACAGGTCAGGTGCTCAGTCCACCATACTGGAGCATGGCAGAGAAAGGGGGGATGTGATAAGGACCATTTGTTAAAGCTTGTCCATCAGCTGATCCCATTGAACCCAAAGAGTCTAATGTGGTATGCACATGTGGAGATGGGCAAAAGGAACCGTAACTATGGCAGCAGCCATCAGTCCCAGGAGACGTAACACTGTCCAAATGGGCACCAATAGGCTGTGCCCTGTCTGCAGGCAGTGATGCACTGCCCAACGCCTTGCCCAGTGCTGCACCCGTATATTGGAGGCACTGACATGGAACTAGCACAGATTTTGGTACATTTACGTAACACCCAGTTCTTTCAATAACTGTATTGTTATGAACAATGTGTACAGAATTGCTTCCCTGGATGGGGCCTTCAGGAGCCAATCATCCAGATACAGGAAGACATAAAAATCTTCCCTCCGGAGGGCTGCTGCCACAACCACCAAGCATTTGGTAAATACCCGTGATGCCAAAGATAAGCCAAAAGGCAAGACTTGGAACTGATAATGGCTATCTCCAGCAAGAGGCAGGAGGTACAGCCTGTGACACTTGAGAATTTTGATCTGAAGGTATGTGTCTTTCATATCCAGGTCATGGAGCCAATCCTTCTTTTGCAGCAGGGGGATGAGAGCCTAAATAGACACCAGTCCAAAACTTTTTGTATTTGATGAAGAAGTTTAGATCTCTTAGGTCCAGTACAGGACATAGATCTCCTGTCCACATGGGAACCAGGAAGTATCTGGAATAGAACCCTTAGTTTCTTCCTTGGAGAGGAATGAGTTTGATAGCTCACTTGCGTATGTGTGACTGAACTCCTCTAGCACAAGAGACAAGTGACCCGGTGGATAATGAGAAGGAGGCAGAGCATACCCCTTTTCCACTTTTTCCAGGATCCACTCATCTGTCATTATCTTTAGCAGATGAAGGGAGATCCTGCCCACCACTATCACCCCTAGAGGCAACTGTGGAGGGGGAGGAAGAGGGGAGTCAGAAGGTACTGAGGAAGCAGGGATGCTGCCTTGGCTGACATCTTTGGGAGCTTTTGCATGGGCACTAGGAAGGAAGGGACCACCACCACGACCACCACCACCACCACTTCCACTGTTTTGTGCACAAGGCTGCTGATGAGAGACATGGTCATCAGGAGCTGCAGGTCTGTGAAATGAGCACCTGTCATGCTTCCTGATGGGTTTAGGGGTCAGAGATTTGAGTGACCTTAAAGTCATCCTGGAGGGTTGAAGCTCACATAGAGCATTTTCAACATCAATCCCAAACAGACTGGAGCCTCTAAAAAGGGGCATTCCACACAGCCTGTTGTACATCAGTAGCACATCCGGCTACCCTAAGCTAAGAATATCTCCAAAGGCATATGCCTGAAGCAGCAGCCCTGACAGAAGCATCATATGCTGAGTATAACAGATGTTTTCCAGTATCCACAGCAGCTGAGGTGGGTTTAAGCAAGTCAGTCTTGGCCGGACCATCAGGCAGAACCTGAATGGTAGACATAGCAGATTTCCACAGGCTACTCTGATATTTAATCATGTATGCCTGGTAGTTAGCAATGCTTAGGCCTAAGGGTGCAGAGGCATAAGTTATTTTGCCCAGAACATCCAGCCTCCTGGATTCTTTGTCAGGAGGCAAAGTGCTCATGTGTGTAGGGATTCTAGAGTGGTCATGACATGAGCAGCCATGATAACCACAGAATTAGGTTCAGGCTGAGAAGCATAATAAGGCTTAACAGATGGAGCAGGATACTGTTTATCCGCCTTCCCAGGCACTAAAGGTATTAGGTCTATGCCAGTCTTTCCAAGGTAGTATGCTGTAAGGCAGGATGTACAGTAGGAACTACAATGGAGAGTTTAGTGGGAACTTCCAAAAACGTCATTACTGGAATCCTCCTCCTCAGCATCAAACTCCATGACATTTTGGATTTGTCTGAGTAAAGCCAGAAAAGAGGAATCTTTGGGAGGAGACCTGGACGTATACACCACAGAGTCCTCACTGCATGAGAAGATAGAGCTGGAAGGCAACCCTCCACCCCCAATAGGGATCATTATCCCTTTCTTCATCCTTCAAATTCTCCTCCATATTAAGGAGATCAGGTTAATATTCCACCTTGTCATTGTGTGGAATGTTGATGGGAACAAACGATGGAGCCAGTGACGGAGGTGGCAGCTGTGACAGAGGAATGAAAGAAATGCTTCTGGATTCTGTCAACGAGAAGTACCGATGGGGGAGGCGCAGTCAATGGAATAGCCATTATTATTGGCTGGAGCAATGGGAATAGGTATCTAAATAGTTCAGAGAATGATACCAGCACCACATGGGAGTAGACAGCCCCCTTTTAAGGCCCCGGGACAACCAACGCTGAGGGGGTGGAACCCAACAATGGGGGCTGCATATCGTCCAAAGTAGGTATGGCAGTGCCAGAGCCAGAGCCTGACCTTGATGTCTTAGTGAAGGTATGGGGGCTGTAGTTGTCACCATCAGAGCAGAGGACAATGATGACTTACAGTTCTTCAATGGAGACCTCGGCCTCACTGACAAGGCAGGAGCTTTTTCCTTACGCTTATGGTGACGGCTGGAAGAGGAGGACTTTGACAACAATTTTTCCTTGCCTTTGTCCTTAGTCCTTGATGACTGCGGTGGTGACAGCATTACTGAGTGCCAGGCAGTTCCTTTCCTGGAGGTGGCTGAGTGAGAGGGAGAAGCCAAGCTCGTACCCTTGGTGGCAGCTTCCATGGCATTGATAGTGATGAAGGTTTCTAAAGTCTTCTTTCCATGTCTCCTTGTGGCCTTGTTGCATTCTTGCCAGATCCTGCAGCCCCTGACAGTGTGGGATAGGCGCAAACAGCAAACACAACCCGTGTGAGTGTCATCCTTGTAAATCTTGTAGCTGCAGGCACAAAACCTAAATAACGGTTATTTTGATGGCAGCATAAAAGGACAGCATTGATAGGTTGGTAGTAAAAAATAATAAAGTTGATGAAATGGTGGCGTTGTTTCTCTGCAGGTCTGACAAGTGCTCCACTGCGGGAGAAAGAATTAAGGAGCAGTGGGGCCACCCATGATTATATAGGTGCCGATGTTGCACGTCATCATGGGTGGCTCCTGGCTAGTAGAAGTTTCTGAGTGGCCCTGATGCCAACGACTTGTAGTTCCAAAGATGTGACCCAATGGAGGAAATATATTTGATGAAGATCAGTATATCTGAATTAAAAAAAAAATCACCAAGAGCAATGAATTCTGTGGCACTGTATATATTCTGTGGAATGATGCAAGTTCTGTGGAAAATTCTATGGCTGTGAAATTGCAGAATTCCAGGGTCTTTGGTGCAGGCAGCCCCAAACATTGAAGCAGGGGAGAGAGAGAGAGGGGGCAATCAGAAAAAAAAACTGAAAAACAGAATAAAAAAAGAAAGATAAATGCTAAAAAACAGATGAGAAGGGGATAGTGGCACTCAGGCAGAATCTGCCAAAGTTCACTGGATACCACATAATTTTTTGGATTTCAGATGCCATTGGACATTAATGGAATCAGCACATGGATCCGATCACCTGGGATCTCATATATAGATCCGAATGGAACCATAGGATGCAATTGAATCTGAGGGATCTGATGGTCAGATCCTTTCTGATGCCAACTATCCAAGGTTGGGTCAAAAATTACCGACCCTCAGATCTAAAATCTGATCTTGGATACCACCATCTGACCTTGGATCCTCAAAATTTGATTGGCGATCCCAAGTCTTGGCTTGATTGGATGGTGCTTAGATTCTGAGACAGACAGTGGAACTACCTGGAGGATACTCGGATCCCAAAAGACCCTATCTGAGCACCACTAGTAGAGTAAAATGTGCTTTGTTGTTCCAGTAGCTGACATTGCATTGCTCACTGCTCTGCTGTTGGGCACTGTCACGACTAAAGTGAATGTGTCATCACTTTAGAGAAAACTATGAAAAATATAATATTTAGACACGGCTCAGCTGATATTTTATATATTGTCTGCACGTGTCTCCTCTTTGTTTTCCATTACTAGGTTAATTACCATGGAGACAGGATCCGTGCCCCTAGAATTTATCTGCTTCTACTGCTCAGTGCTGGTCATGATCCTGCTAGTATGGAAATAATTATGACATTACAAATAGAGGAGCGCGACTCTGGAAAAGTATAAAATAGGCAGCACAGAGCAACAGTAGGGGCAATGAGCCTGCTTTCATGGAAATAAAACTAGTAACTTTGAGCACTTTCAGTGGCTTAGTAGGTTGCACGCTCACTTGAGGGACTGGCAGTTTGGAAGGTCATGGGTTCTAGTCCCACACCAAGAACTTGGGGTAATATACTAACACTGGCATGAGGGAGGGAGGGAGGGTTGCAGTGTTGAGGTGTCATCCTTCTGATGAGACATTAAACGAAGGTCTCTTTTGCCCATCTCTGGAGGCTGTCCAGGTGAAGTGTAAAGATTCCCTAAGGAACTTGTAGTAAGAGATGGGGATTTTTCACGGTGTTCTACCCAACATTTCCTTGTCAATATAAAATGTGTTTTTCCTAGTGAAAAATGATAAATAAATAGTATTAAAGCAAAAGAAATGCAGATAATCTGTAAACTGTAAGATGAATTGTGTCCGAATATTATGCTTACAAAGTTTTCCTGGTTCAAGTAACAGACTCACTTATTGCCAGCTGTTGCTTCAGCTTTCTGTGTAGATTTAGTGTGTGCATTCCACAAGAGGCAGTGTGGTCTAGTTGTTAAAGCATTGGTTTGGGAACCAAGGGAGTACAGGTTCAGACCCCACTAGAGACAAATACTCAGTGTGTGACCTTGGGCAAGTCACTTAACCTCCTACTGCGGAAGCCCACCCAGCTGTGGAAATGGGTAAAAACAGGACCCTACAGGAAATGAGATGTTGCATCCATCTCAGCTGGGCTCTCTTGGGTCAAAAAAACAAGGGCAGCTTTTTGTGCATAAAGCAGCCTTTTGCTGTGGCAGATGTGCTCATTAGGCCTGTTATGTTTTTATTTCCTCATTTTAATGGTAATTAGACATTATTTAAAATTAAAATATAAAAGCAACAGAATACAGGAATGCCGATTTTCTTTTTTCCACTTCACCACAGCACTTGGCTGTGTCTAACTGGGGTCTGCTACACAGATGGTGTCTCTGCCCTGCAGGTGGCATTGTGGGATACGCCCAGGTCTGGCATGGCTGCCATCAGGCTGCTGTCTCGTTGAACAGAGCCCACAGCACGAAAATGAAAAAGAAAAGCAAGGAAGCCAACTTAGACAGACGCATGTCGCTTGATAGTAATTGGGCTTGCAGTGGTTTCTTGTACATAGTAACTAGAATTTTGGAACAGGGACACACACTGAGTTAGTAAGTGAAATCGTCTGGTTTTGGTTTTGATGGTCTAGGTGGCACGCTGACAAGATGTCCCTTCTGGAGCCTGTTTCGTTTCTGCTTCTTGGAACCTCATGTTTTAAAGTGTTTTAAGTTAGGAATGTTGGGGGGGGGGACAGAATAAAAGTATTGAACTTTACTAAATGGGAGACAGTTTGGCCTTGTGGTTAGAGTAACATAGTACTGTTGTAACATTGCAATGTAGTAATTTGGTAATAGAGAGCAAAGCTGTGAATCTGGAGACCCAGGTTCAAATCCTTCATGTACTACTTACTCACCATGCGACCCTGAGCAAGTCACTTAAAGATCCCCTGACACTGTTATAAAAATTTTACAAACTGTAAGATGTAGACACAATTCAGTTTACATTTCATATGTTTTCTGCAAATATTTCCCCTTTACCCTTGTTACTGAGGAGAACTGTTTGAAAAAAGGGATCCCTGTCGCCCAGACTCCATCTGCTCTGGCAGTCTGTCTACACTTGGCATCATAATCCTCTGTTTATGGTGTCATAATTTCACCACAGCAACAGACTGTTACATGATAAACAGAACTGTGATATCAGGTATAGTGAGCAAGGAAAACAGACAGGGCAGAGATCCTGCTTTCACGCAAATGTCCTTAGTAATAAAGAAATAAAGTGTGAGAGTTGTGAAAAAAAAATATGAAATATCACCTAAAAACTGTGTCTAAATATAACATTTTTCTCAAGTTGCCCCAGTGGGGTCAGGGGCTCTTTAACTTCCTTTTGTTGATCCTATCTTTTATCTGTATCTCTATTTCTGTGCTTTTTGAATCTCCTTATGCACTGAAAACAGCAATAACATCCTCTCCTAACCCCTCTCCCGGATTGTGAAACACTTTGGGATACAGTTTGTCCAAAGGGTGCAATATAAAACCCACTTCACGTCCTATCACTGCCTGTCTTATCCTGTCTGTAGGGTAGGTAGGCTTCCCTTATTCTTATTAAATAAAAAAGGTGCTTCTACTTCTTAGTGCATTAATGACATACTAACATACTTGACGCCAGCAGAGTAGGCCACATGGTCTATCGAATCTGCCTGTGCTTCACTACCTTAAGTGGGTACTGTCGCCATCGCCCTGGTTACTATCACAATTTTTACACCATTGAACCTACAAAAGTATTGAAGCGAGCAGTGCGTCACCGCACCGGTTCAGCAAATGGAGCATCCCTGTCTCCTCCATACTTCCGGGTTCCCGAGTTTTAAAAATGTAAATACAGCAAGTTGCAGCGACGAAAATCCCGCTGTTGCTGGTCAGAGCCAAACCGGAGGGTAAGCTGTCCAGGGGAGGGAGCCCACGTTTTGGGCAGCTTCCTTTAAGTGAGGCCTCCAGAACTGCACACAGTACTCAAGGTGTGGTCTAACCAGGCTGTTGTAGAGCGGCAGAATCACTTCCCGGTCTCTTGAGGTAATCCCCCTTACAATGCAACCCAGCATCCTATTTGTCTTGGCCGCAGTCCTCCTGCCCTGCTGTGAGTTATTCATGTTGATGTCCATCAGGACCCCCAGATCCTTCTCCCTCTCTGAGGCCTGCACCTCATCCCCCCCCAAGGAGTACACGTGTTTGGGGTTACCCCACCCAAGGTATAGCACCTTGCACTTGTAGGAGTTAAATTTCAATTTCCAGGTGCAGGCCCACCTATCCAGAGTATCCAGGTCACTTTGCAGTGCCAACCTCACCTCCTCCCCTTCCACCACTGCTCCCAGCTTAGAGTCATCTGCAAAGAGATTCATTTTGCATACTATATCCACCCTGATGGCAGAGATGTAGGCGTTAAACAGGAGCGGCCCAAGAACTGATCCCTGCAGTACCACACTAATGACCTCCCTGGGAGACGAGACCTCCCTACCTACTGCTACCCTCTGTGTGCGCCCAGTAAGCCAATTCTCTATCCACTTGATCATCAGAGGCCCTATCCCCATCCCCTTTAGCTTTTCCAGTAGTCCATAGTGAGGGGACCGAATCAAACGTCTAGCTGAAGTCCAGGTACAGTACCTCCACCGGTTTTCCCCTGTTGAGTGCTGATGTTACCCACTCGTAGAACTCCACAAGGTTAGTCTGACATGACGTACCTGACACAAACCCATGCTGCCGACTATCCATGTATCCCATTTCCTCCAAGAACTCCCCCAGTCGCTCCTTAAGTATTGTCTCCATAATCTTCCCCACCACAGACGTCAAGCTGACAGGTCTGTAGTTTCCTGGCACTTCTATCGATCCCCCTTTATGGATGGGCAAAACATGAGCCTGACTCCAATCTCTGGGCACCTACCCCATCTCTAGCGACATGTTAAAGACATCCGCTAGAGGTTCAGCCAGAACATCTGCCAAGTCCCACAGAACTCTGGGATGTTTGTCTTCCAGCCCCGGAGATTTGTCCTTTCTTGGGGACTTAAGAGCTTCCCTCACCCTGCCCATGGGGATGGCCACATCCATCACTCTTCTCCCTACATCAGTTACAACCTGGTTTCCTACCCTTGGATGACCCCCCAGTGGCTTGTTTGGCAGCAGGTGCCTGAGCAACTATGCCTACTTGCCCCACTAAATCCTGCAGCTCCCTTTTTGTCAGACTCCCATACTCCTCTCTAGTGAACACGAGGCCAAGTACTCATTTAGTACCTTTGCTTGTTCCTGGCCCCTTCCACCCACCCACCCCCAGGTGTCCTCAACCTCCCAAGCTGCCCCTTAACCTTCCTTCTCTCACCGATGTACCTAAAGAAGTCCTTCCCCCCGTATTCCCTGCATAAGCCTCTGCTCCTTCCCTGCCTTTGCTCCCCTCACCATCCTAGTGACTTGTCTGGCTGCAAGACAGTAGTTCTCCCGATCCCTCCCATCCCTCATTTTTTTGTACCTACTGTATGCAGCCCTCTTTTCCCTTACTGCCTCCTGGACCTCCTTGGACCACCAGCACAGTTTACGTGACCTAGCCCCCTTTCGTTTCACTCTTGCACAGGATCTGGTTGCCTCCTGTATCCCTCTCTTTATGATCTCCCACCTACCCTCTACATCCAATCCTGGTGAAATCACTTGCAGGTGCTCCCTTAGCATTTCCCCCATGTTCCTAAAATCAGCCCCCCTAAAATCTACTGTCCTTGTCCTGGAACCACCACCCCTCTCCCCCCCAAACATAGAACCAGACCATGTCGTGGTCACTCCCAGCCAGGGGGTACCCCACAGCCAGGTCCTGTACTAGATCCCCCTCCACAAGAACCATGTCCAAGATCTGACCCTCTTTCATTGGCTGTATTACCTGTTGGGTGAGGAACACGTCCATGAAGCCATCCAGCAGCCTCTGCTCTCTGTTCACAGTGGACATCATAGTTCCCCAATTGGTAGCTGGCATATTAAGGTCCCCCATCAGCACCACCCCCTCCCCCTCCGGCCCACACTGGTCTTTTATATTACCCGGCAGCCTCTCTTCCTGCTCCTCAGCCATACCTGGGGCCTATATACCACCCCCAACTTAGTCCCCGAGGGGTTGCAAGGTGACCCGTAGGGCCTCCACGTTGCCCTCCGCCTCCTCCACCTTGATTATCCTGATGCAATCCCTAATGAACATAGCTACTCCTCCCCTTCTGCCCACCTTCCTATCCTTTCTAAGTACAGTGTACCCACTCAAATTAAGGTCCAAGTCGTGGTCAGGTGTGGCCCAGGTTTCTGTGACCACTGCTGCAGCCACCCTCCCCTCAGCCAGCATGGTCTGGAACTCCAGCATCTTGTTCCACAGGCTCCTGGCATTAACTAACACCACCCTCCAATCCTTGTCCCTATACCTCTTTACCTTACCCGTGCATCTTTTGATGGAGTTTAATGCTATGCTTGCCACCAGGGGTGGTAACGCCGGCTCATATCCAGCGTAGATTACACAAACAATACAATACATAGAGAATGGTGGATGGGCAACTATGCACAACCAATATGTTCTGCCACGGAGGGGTTCGGATTCCCTCTAACCTCGAGAACGAAGCTTGAGAGGTCCATTGGACTTAGAATCCCAAAGAAGCAGAACACATTGGTTGTGCATAAAGTTGCTCATGCTGTATTTTTTGTAGTGTATAGTATGAAATGTGCACACATGAGTTCTTTCACTTTCAAAACAAAACTGACTTGTGCAGTCTCTGTAGATTTCAGAATATTGTACCACAGAAGGGTACAATCACATACCTTAACCTTTGAACTGTGGTAGAACAGCATTGTTAAAGGGATGTAATTTTCTACAGAATAACACTGTTCTATACACTATATAAGCAATGAGCTGCAACAAGGTGTGTAGTAAGACAGTCCTTACCACACGCCATACCCCAGGTGGGTTGTGAAGCACAAGAGTGCAGTGGGTTTAGGAATTGTCCGATGTAAAATAGCACCGATTTTGGTGCTTTTCCAAACACAGAGAAAGCTCCCTTACCTTTGCGGGAGTTACATGTTGATTCTTACAAAACTATTTTTGAATTGCCTGTTAGGAGACAAAGGGTCATAGTTTGGACCCAGGAGGTGTCCAGCCAGTCTCTTCCACTTCCCGGTTTGCTGGCCCCTTCCCCGTGCTCAGACATTTCATGACATCTAGCCAGGAAAAGCATGGGGGCCCCTCGATAGAAGTAAATGGGACCATTTTTATTAACTTGTTTTTATAGGTTAGGCCGTCGTTTGGTATAAATTAAACCCACCACTCGACTACCAAGACTCTTGTTAGTCGAGTGGTGGCTTTGAGTTATACTAAATGATGGCTTAAAACATAAAAAACAAGTTAATAAAAACAGTCCTATTAACTCCTATTGATCACGCCCCCGTGCTCTCCCTAGTTAGATGTCACAAAAACGTCTGAGCATGGGGAGGGGGCTAGCAAGTGGAAGGGACTGGCTGCCTGTCTCCTCTGGGCAACACTACAAACCCCCCCCCCCCACTTCAGTTCAAGATCTTGTTAATTAAAATATAAACAAGGATAATGACAAGTTGTAGGAGAAAAAATGCTCAATTACAATGACATGCTAATAGTTCTTACATTTTGTTACATTTTTATGCATGAATTAACATTGACAATACAAAGAGTACAAACATTGCCCAAAGGACTATTAAAATAATGTTTTGTAAGGACGACCACCTAATTCCTACCAAGGTAAGGGCGCTGCTTTATCATAGTCAGTTCCTTTAATGAGTCTGAGGGTTGTAGCCACTCACCCAGGGAGAAAATGAGATAGAGAGTGAGCAGGTGGTATTCCAGTCATACTTGGGGTACCCTGGCAGAGCAATACAGGATCCCTTTCCACACTGGATCAGGGACAGTCGATAAACTGAAGGCGACAGTGCCCACCCTGTCTGCTTAGTGTAAAGGTCCATTAAAATAATAAGCCACTTAAGCAATGATGGCAGGGGAAGAAGCAGATGAAACACTGGCCTCGTTTCATCCTAAAGCCCTCTTCCTGCATCCAACAAGCCAGACTAGTGTGCTACCACTCTCTGCACAATGATACCACACATTCCTCCTGTCAAGAACTTCCTGCTCTGACAGGACAACTTTCTACCTGTACACATTGCTGTTCTTAACTACATTTATTTTCAAAGTAATTTACTATTCCAAATTCACGTCACCATGGCTTGATGCTCAACGGGAAATTTCTATTTTTTAATTCTTATTCTTTAGTGATTTCAGGTTAGACAACAATCACATACAATGAATGATGCAACAAGTCTCTTCCCCAGTACTGCTTCACAGGCAGTGAGAGTCCTGGGCATTTTTTTGAACAAATGTTTAAGTCCCTGTTAGGAGTTGAACCTTGGTCTCTTTCTGAAAATACAAAGTATTGTGCTAGATCTAAACTGCTGATCCATGTTTGCTAACTGAACACATATGCAGTTTTCCTCTGAGCTGCACTGAAGTGAATTGCATCTCCTTAGGTGTAGATGTCAAACTGCAAACTGTGATGCAGAGGACCATGGTTCTAATCCCAGCAGAAGCATATATATTGTCAGCTATCTAAAACACAGCATGTTTCTGGCAGGAACATTTTATGGTACCTTTCTGTGTACTGCATTAACCACCACTGCAGCAGCCCCTACAGTAATTCAGTGGTGAGGGGGAATCAACATGTTTGACTAGGGCGCAGAAGAGAGGGGCTTGCTGGAGTGTACCAAGGTACCAGTACCAGGAGTGGGCTACCTCCGCAACCCTGCCACAAACCCAGCCTGGACATCTTATCAAGGAAAAATAGTGGGTCCTCCTGCTGCATGACGGACCCCATCCCCACCATCCCCAGGCCGTCAGAGCAGTCATGAGTTGGAGTTGCCAACAAGTCTTCCCCAAGGTTGTGCGTGTCCATGTGGCCTGCACTAATCCTCTCTGCCAGCCCAATGAGGATTGTGGGCTCATGGTTTAAACCTTGTCCCCTATGTGGCAGTCAAGTGTGCTAGTCCTCAGGCCAGCGTACGTCCCACCATTAACGTTAAGTCCTACTGTGTGTGACACAGAGGGCACCCATCTACAAATTGTGGGTCAGATTTCTTACAGAGATCAACATTCTACCTAATGAGGGACAGTTGAAGGGTATGAACCATTAGCACAGTGTGGGGGCAGGGCTATCTCTTAGTGCATGGGGGGGGGACTCACTGCTGAAAGGAGTATAATTTCTAGCCTTAGCTGTAATGTAGATGGGTAAAAGAACATGAAAAGTCTTTGTACCTAAAGCGATACAGTTCCTTTCTGAACTTGAATCCTGTCCATCTGTAATCAGCGTTTCAGGAGTTAATGAACAATTAAGCTTTCTTGTTAAATCTGGAGCGCAGCAGTATTCACTTAGTCCCTAGGATTTTTTTGTTGTTGTTTTTTTTTTTTTTTAAATACTAATTGGCAGCAAAGAAGGTGAGAGAAAGCAAGTGCTAACAGCGCAGAGTAATCATTGGGCTGAGCGATAGAAATGGGTGTTTGGGGCCGGGGCCAATCTTATTACCAGTAACCACAGGCCTGATTACTCTATTAGCCTTTTGTCTAGCTATTCTGCCCAAGCTCCCCCAGAAATCAAATTATGACACGAATGACAGTTTAAATCATGGCAACCTCAGCCAGCATGGACAGAAAAAAGAATTTGCCAAGGGGTCGCACAAAGTTCACCCCAGTTAATGAAAGTGGCACTGAGGTAATAGATTTGAATGAGATTGTTGGTTGGGAGTTCTTGGAATGGGGGGTGCTGGTGTTGGGGGGAGGTTGTAGATTAAGTGCCTTTTCTCTTAAAATCTTGTACTTATTAAAGCCCTGCTTGTTTGTTGTCACAGTTTGTGTGATTTCAATGCCTTTCCACTGTCCTGAGTTGCTTTATAGAGAGGGCGTCTTGCTGACAGAGGCTGCGTCTGGATTACCTGCAAGCCACCATGCTCTTAGCAGCTAGTTTGGGTACCATTGCTTATATGGTGACACCTGTTGGGATTGGAGTGGTGGTGGTGGTCTCCCTGCCAAGTCAACATATCTGCAGTGTTCCCTGAAGCAACTGGAGCTGTTTTTAGCAATCCAGCAGCCAACACTTCTACACTACTGCTTGCAACAGCGAGTAGCTATGAATGACCCCTATAGCCAACTTCTTTTCCACTGCCTGTAGCAGCTGGAGTAACTGTCACCTCCCCCAACAACCAACACCTCCATACGATTGCCTGCAGCGGCTGAAGTTGCTGTGAGCGACCCCCAGATCCACCTTCTACACCACTGCATGTAGCAGTTGTAGTAGCTGTCCCTCCCTCAGCTGCAAACATTTCTACAACATTGACTGCAGCAGCAGGAGCAGATGTGAGCGACCCCAGCAGTCAAAACTTCGATACCACTGCATGCACCAGCTGGTGCAGCTGTCACCTCACCCAACAGCCAGTTATTCTGCACTAGTGCCTACAGTAGTAGGAGTAACTGTGCATTCCCTACAGGCAACAACTGCTTACTTATAGTGACTCTTGCTGGGAGATGTTTTGACTGGAATAACTAACCCCCCAAAACAGAGTAACTAACCTCCAAAAACAGAGTAACTAACCCCAAAAACCAGAGTAACTAACCTCCAAAAACAGAGTAATTAACCCAAAAAACAGAGTAACTAATCCCCCAAAACAGAGTAATTAACCTCCGAAAACAGAGTAACTAACGCCCAAAAAAACAGAGTAACCTCCAAAAACAGAGTAACTAACCTCCGAAAACAGAATAACTAACTCCAAAAACAAAGTTACTAACCCCAAAAAACAGAGTAAGTAACCTCCAAAAACAGAGTAACTAACTCCAAAAAACAGAGTAACTAACCTCCAAAAATAGAGTAACTAACCTCCAAAAACAGTCAGCAGTTCTACATAATGGCTTGCAGTGACTCATACAGAGAGCTTGGATGAGCTATAAACTCCCCATACACCTACGTGTAACCCCAGGTAGCGCTGTCCCAAGGGCTACTACCCCTGCCTGCTTGACTACTGACAGGTTGAGGGGCCTAGGTTCTATGGCAGGTGCCTCCACCCAGAGGTCAGGGTTTGTAGTGGTTAGACTAGCTTGGTCACAGCCCTCTGGGACACTGAGACCCCCTTTTATTCCCTCTAGTGGCTCACACAGTACACAGGAGTTACAACCCCAATACCCCACGTATCCACACTGTTCACTCATAAAGTACCACTTACCCTCGAGACTGATTGTGCAACACGTCTCTGAGGACCCCCTGTAAAATAACATTAAACAACATACACAGCAAAATACAATACTGTTTCCATAAGTACCAACACCACAGACAGTATATAGTATAACAACAACAAATCTGATTTATTTAAGGGATAGTAACACGGGAGGGGGAAATCAGGTTAATCGGCAGAATTAAATCACAGTACTGTACACACATACAGGGTCTGAAAAGTCACACTCTGGGTACCCAGGTTGGGGGGGCTAGCCAGGTCTGTTGCCTGGGGTTGGCCAGCAGGTGCAAATAGACCGGGCCCTGTAGAAGAAAATATATGCACAAAACCCAATTGTAATCCGGAGCCGGATGGCTCAGTCCATGAAGAAGTGAAACAACAATAATTAGATGACACACTTGTAATTGAAAACAGGCTGCAGGGGAATACCCTGATTTGTACTCATAATACCCAAGCTGAGAACCAGATGGTGGATGTTCTTCTGGGTTGCCAGAACAGCAGGGCATGGAGACAAGGTCCTTGTGACTTGACCCCACTGTAGTTGGTAGCAAACGGATTTAGTCTGAGACAAGCTGGGGTTTGCTTCCAGCTTCAACACACAGCACACAGCACAGGGAATTGGAAATAGCGATTCCCCACAAGCACTACGCACATTCATATGTAAAAGGAAAGTACTATACCAGGCAGGCTGCTCCTAGATCCCGATCGCAATTACTGCAAAATACCCGGGAGCACACACAGTAGCTTCAGTTCCTGACGGACCGAGCGCGATTCAGCAATTTCTCCTGTCTTCTACAGGGTGAGCCTGGTTTCCACTCTTCAGACTTCCTTCGTTCTCCTCACAAATTGGATTCAGTCCGAACTGGCACTAACAACGGCTGCAAGCCGAACCTCAGGGACTCACATGCGCTTCCCGCGCGAAACTATACACTGCAGAAGCACAGAGCTCCATCTCTCTTCACTGTCACAACTGATTTGATCTTTCCAGTCACAGAGTAGGGCATTTCCTTTAGCTCCACACCATTCTGTTGGCTGGTTTGGCTGTCACTCACAATGAGACTCCCTCTGTTGGTGAAAAAAGGCGCCAAGGTCAAAACTACATTTCCCAGAGTCACTGCCCATACAATCCCCTTGTGGCTGGCTCAGAATTGAGAGTCCAAGTTCCGATTCGTCCGCAGGCTCCATTTTAAGGAACCCCTCCCCATTGATAGGTCCATTTCAGCAGTTCAGGACCAAAATGAAAGAGCTACACTGAAACAGTTCATACTGAAATGAAGACAGGTTAGACAAACTACATTTTCTCAGTCACTCCAAATGATTTCTGGCAAATAGTTATATCTTTCAACAAGGCTCCTCTGCACATGTAGCGACGGCAGAAGCGGGCAATTGACAGCAGCTCGGGTGGGATTCGAGCATTAAATACACAGTCCCCCCATACAAACTAATTAAGTCTGCAAGCAGACAGATCTTAAAGAGACAGTACGTGGAGGCTCAAATAGCACTCACTTGGAACCACATTTAAACAGCTTAAAAGCCGAACACCCTCCAGACTTGGAGCATTCGGGCAAGCTCCTGGAAGACTTTTGGGAACCCCCATTTGCAGGGGGGTTACATACGGATGAGTGACTGTGAAGCTGGCAACTTCAGTTCAGTTTTGATTCAGACCCTGTGTTCGGATCAGCTTTGACATTTCAGCCAAAGACACGTTGGCTCTTTGGTATAGGGTCTAGCAGGCTACTCCTGCCCTGTTCATTGGGCCCCTATGCCCTTTTGGACTTCTTCCCATTCTACTCCCTATCTCCCTTTCCTCCCTCACGTTGCTGCCAGTTGCAGTTGCTGAACTGCTGCTTTTGATAATGCCATATTCTGCACTGCTTGAACACTGTGCTTCCTCTTGTCTTTCATGTACTTTTATCGCTGTTGTTTAATAACTGTTAGTACAATTGTAACATCACAGATGTAACTGATTGCACTCTCCTCACCCTCAGCCCCCCCAGGACACATCTGGAAACGAGCTGTTTAGCTCAGTGTTTTTTTCCTGGTGAAACTCTTTAGATGGATAGATAGATAGATAGATAGACAGACAGACAGAGAGATAGAGAGATAGGGAGAGAGAGACAGACAGACAGACAGATAGATGGACAGACAGAGATAGACAGACAGATGAATAAACTATATATAAGAGGCACCCCTCCACCATCCCTCAACCCACTCCAGTCAGTCCCAGTCTCTTCCACCCTTTCCTGTTCCTTCAGTCAATGCTATTTTTAAAAATAACTCATTCAGCACCTGGTGTAGTTCCTTGAGTTGACAATTCTACTTTTATAAAGTAAGTGTTTGGGGAAGGTGGAGGATGATGAAAACTGACTGGGTTGGGAAAAGGGTGGCAATTGAACTAGACCTGGCAACTGGGCGGGACTAGGGCGCTTTTTAAAATTATTTGGTTAGTGGTCAACATAATCTGAAAGGGCTCAAAAGTTGGACTGGGCCAAATCAAAGGTAAGAGTGTTGAATTTTGGCAATTCGTGAAATACAAATTCTACATTGGTGCCTCCCCCATACACCTAACACTTGTATGCCAATGCCTGAAGCAACTGAAGTAGTTAGCTCTGAGCACTTCTCACAGCCAGCGCTTCAGCGTCATGTTACACAGTGGCTCTTGCAGGGAGAGATTGGGACTGGAGTAGTTGTAACCTTGCCCTGCGACCAGCACTTACAGTATATGCCATTACCTAAAGTGATTCTTACCAGAGAGAGAGAGCCTTGCCTGCAGTAGCTGTAACTTGCCACAGCACACACTTATATACCATTGCCTGCTACAGGCGGAGTAGCTGTAATCTCTCCCCATAACCTGATGCTTTATCACCTGCAGGGACTCTTGCTGGGAGAGGCTGGGACTGGAGTAACTATAACACCCCACCCCCACCCCCGAATGGTCAAAACTTCTACATCATTGCCTTAGTGTCTTGTTGCTGGGAGAGGCTTAGCACTGGATTGGAGCAGGTGGGATCCCCCACCAACACTTCTATTGTACATTGTTGCTTATAATGACTCTTGCTGAGAGAGGCCATGACTTAATAGAGCCAATCTCCCCCAGTAATAGGTGTAACCACTGAGGGAGCATGCCCACTGAACTGTTTAACTAAGCCTGTACGATTATTGAAAAGATCTTTCAGATCCTGCAGCTGTCCCCATGATCCTTCAACCTTTTATACATTGTTGCACCTCTGCCCCAAAAGCCAACACTTCACCATAAACCTATCTTGACTTCACTCATCAATTCCAGTAGCTTCATATCAAGTCCAAACCATCCATTGCTTAACCTGACACAAAATGGCCACCCAGGTGAGAATGAGTTTTAAGCAGCCTCAGTCAGTCATGCTGTCCCAAAGTCTAATTAAAAAATTGTAATCTTCCAGCACACAGCGCAGTGTACTCTGGCTATATTACTGGGCTGGCATCAGCAGAGCAGTTATTCCTAGAGTGGTGGCTCACTGGTATCAAACTGTGGTTAGTTTCTACGATGACTCCTTTACCAATCCAGAAGGGCCCTAGTCTGTTGATCCAGTTTCATTTAGGAACTAGTGGGTACACTTTGGTACCCCCCTCCTCAATTTCGCAGTTCAGAGGTAGTGTATCATTTAGTAGTGTGTTCAAAGGACCACATTCCTCTAATCGAAAAAGTTCATACCACAGACTTCCTCTGTTCGGTGTCGTTTGACCCATCTACCCAGCTCATTGTAAGTAGAAGTTGTTTAAATGGGTCAGTACCGTTTTTTGGCAGTGCATTAAGCTGGGCTAGACAGTATACTGTTGACATATGACCTTTGGTCACACTGCAGCCCTGTAGCGGGCCCCTGAGCTCCTGGTGTGCATGTGGGGCCTGGCATGAAGTTATTAGGTTATTTTGCCCACCTGTGTTCCCCACCCATTTCCACTCATGGTATTGCTGGAGCAAGGGGAGGGGATTTGCAGGGGCAGACGCAACGTTTTGCTATAAGGAATGATCAGTAGACCAGTGAAATGCGAATTTTTGTAAAAAGGAAGGCACTATAGTGTGTGTATGTAACCCCTAGGTGGCGCTATCCCATGGGCTACTGCCCCGCCTGCGTGACTATGCACAGGTTAAAGGAAAATTGCACCCTTATATCTTCTAAATGTTATTTGTTTCCATGTCAACAGACAACTCTTTTCATGTAGCTGTTAAAGATGTATGCAATTGCTTCTGTTAGTTTTCACACTTCATACTAGGCCCTGTCACTCTCCTGGGAGGGTCCATTTCATGGTTGTTGAAATCTCATTGTCCCTGAGAGCTACATTAGCATATGAGAACATGATGTCAGATCAACCATGTATATCATGTATCTCTATGCTAAAATAACAAATACCCTGCAAAAACTCTCTGGAAACTTATAAACTGAATGGAGTTTTAAAGGGAAAAAACTGCATTACAACTCAGATAGTTTGTAAAACTCACTGAAGGTAAATGTGGTATCTCACATCTTTTTGCAGCTTTGTTCTTTTAAAACTACTTAAGAAGATAGGCATACCGGGGAGGTTAAAGGTTGATTACGCATCACATTCTCATATGCTAATGCAGCTCTCAGAGACAATGAGATTTCAGCAACCACAAAATGGACCCTCCCAGGAGAGTGACAGGGCCTAAAATGAAGTGTGAAAACTAACAGAAGCAATTGCACACATCTTTACAGCTACTTGAAAAAAGTTGTCTGTTGACATGGAAGCAAATGACATTTAGAAGATATGAGGGTGCAGTTTTCCTTTAAGGGGCCTGAGCTCGGTGAACAGGTGCCTCCACCCAGAAGAATGGTTTTGGGCAGTGTAGCTGCTGTTGGTTTAGCCCTCTGGGATGCTGTAATCCCCCACCAACCCTTCCAGTGGCCTAAACAGTTTAGCAACAGAACACTCACATTTACCATATGACAGCAATGATATGCTCACGCTCTTTGCACTTACAACCAGGGCTGGATCTTCTCTAACTGCCCTGAAGACCCCCTGAAAAATAAGACCAATGATGCAACAATACAATAGCAGTACTATATCCCCACCAAGAAGGTACACACTAGCCAAGTTAAACATAAAAAAAACAATCTGATTTATTCAGGGGAGATGTGAACAAGGGTGGAGCATAAATCTAGCAAGTAAATGGCAGTTCTGATTAGATCCAGGTTGATTAAGCATGTATTGCAAGTCCCTTTGACACAGTCCCACAACCCTGGGTAACCAGTATGTTAAACAGACTAGCCTGAAGCATTGCCAGGGGTAGGCCGGTGTTGCAGCTGATTGTTGGGTCCCTTAGGAAGGAAAACAATTAACATGCACATAACCCCAAATATTTGTAATCTGGAGCCGGATGGCTCAGTCCAATGCAATAAACCCAAAACAAGAAAATTAGATGGTACACAATGATTTGTGGCTGTTGTTGCAGGGAGCTACCCTGAAATTACTCACGATACCCAAACGAAGAGGTTGATCCGATGACAATAAGACTTGTACAGATGTTTCATGAAGCATGAGGAAGGGTTCCCTCATGGTCCTTCTTGAAACGCTGGTCTCAGGATGTAGGCGCAAGAGCCGGCACTTAACTAGTTTGAACTTAGCCGAAACATGCACACCAGACGTCTTGAACTGGCCGGCTGCATGGACACTTCGGCAGACTATGCACATTTATATGTAAGGCTTGTCCTCTGGTTCTTCCAGCCAGCTTGCAGGCTGATCCTCACTTTTCAGCTTGATTGCTGCACGGATTCCCTACTGCTGTGACCCCAATGTGGGCCAGCTGGACACCTTGGACCCACGGACTAACGGCCGAAAAAGTCTAGGCCTGGCAGGCCTAGCCTCTGAGAACTGGCAGGCTCCCCAGAGGCTCACACACTGAACTCCGGGGCAAATCTGACAATCTGAACAGTTTCTCCCATTTTATGTGGGGCATTGGTCCAGGGATCCTATTAGCTGCCCAAACTGTCCTGAACAGTTTCCATTTGTTAATTGGCTTGTTTTTTGGTGCCTAGATTTTGTCCCAGATAATTCCACTTACGTCTCCGGCAATGTCCCATGATTCCCTTGGTTAAATGCTGGCTCCCAACTGGTTGATAGGCACAAAGATGGTGGCTGCAATTCAGTATTAGGCAGTCTATTTCAGTGTTCCCATAGATTAAAGCTCTGGTGCAGCCAGCAGTTCAATGTTCATTAATTAATATCCCCACTGTCTTGTAACCCCAACGGTTCTCTGTCACACATGTCCACTTTTGAGTGATTAAACTATACCCTCGGGGAGTCGTGGCTCCCGTAACACACTGCCCCAAGAAACACAACAGTAGGCTTATGAATATTCATAAGGGCAACACTGCCCTGACCTTTGCCCCTTTACACTAGTGCCCCAGAGGCAGCGCTTATGACGTCTGCCAGTTTATTTATTTTAAAAATAATTTTTCTCTTGCTTTGCGTGTCCCCAGTGCCTTTTTAACTTAACTTGGCACCGGGAACCAGAGGAACACTTTCCAGCTGTTGACTGCAACGGTAGTCTGACAATCCGTGCATCCTCTGTGGTAGTGCGAGCAGTGGCCCTAGTAAACAAGCTGACTGCTCGCAAATGTGTTCCACGAGCCCCGCAGGGCTCAAGCAATGTAGAGCAACACTTGGAGACATGGGGAAAATGGCTAAGCTGCAAAAGGTGCCGTGAAGTAGTGGGGATGCTGCCGACAGCAGGAGAACACACAGGGGCATTTCAGGTAAGCCCCTCAAATGGGGGGGAACGTTACATATAGGATGCATTTTCTGAGATTCACCTTGTAAACTTACACCAAAGGGGTAGGAGTCGTTACTTCACTCTGTGACAGAAAGTGTGTGTGTGTGGGGGGGATGTGCCAATGAGTGGGGAAGATGAGAGGTCACAAACTGATGTTGCCACTTTTTATGTTGGCTCGTGCATGCACAGCCAACATATTGGGGTAGTAGCACATTTGGAAGCATGGTTACTGTTGGGCGAATGCAGGGCATGCATCAGTAGGTGCGTCCCTCATTCCCCAATCAGCCTGCATGTCGGCACCACACCATGCGGGCAAGCATATCTAAGAAAAGGTCCACTGCAATGCGAGCAAAGATCGTCACACACAGCGGACCTCCTGACGTGCTTACCCTGCTGAGGCAGAAAAAAAACATGTCGGCACACTGCCAGCATATTGCCGACTTCGGCGGTGCGCAATCCCCCTGTCGACATCCTGCCCCAATGTGTGCTGACGGAGAGCCCACTCCCCATCGGCATAAAGCAGTCCCCATTTGTTATATGCTGAGGGGGTGCCCAGTCCCCTCGGTTCTTGCCCCCCCGCTTTCCTTGTGTGCCGACGGGGGTGCCCAATCCCCCATCAGCTAAAGCATCCTCCCCCCAAAAAAACACTTAGGTGGCACACTGGGAGCCCACCCCAATGTGCCAAATCCCCTGACAAATAAAAACAGTCCCGCAATGTTTTGTTTTTTTAACCTGTGAAAAAGAAAACAGTCCCTCACCGTCTCCCTGCCCACCTCCCGCAACCCGCGCCTACCCTCTGCGCACCCTGCCTCCCCACACCCCTCTCACCACATATTTATCTCTGGAGTCCAGCGCGACGATCTTCGGTGGACCAGGAACACGTCTGCACGCTTCAAAGACGACCGCAAACTGAAGAAATGCCGGTAAGCTGCATAAATAGGTTTTTTTCAACTTTGGTGCATATCGCTGGCATTTTTTGGAATTTTTGCACCAAATTTTCAATATGGGTTTATTGGGACCCTCCTCATGTATTCAGTCACTGTCATTATGTTATTTGGTCCCGAAAGGTGATTTTGCGGTCACTGTGCGGAATCACCTTTCGGGAATGAGTAACAAAACGACAGTGCCACTGTTCATGAGGGGGGCTCTCAAAAAACCTATGTTGCAAATTTGCTGGAAAAAGTCCCCAAAGTGGCTGTTTTACGAGCATGCGTTGCGCTGTTTCCACGCACACTCATATCTTCGTGCATTTGTAATATTTTCACTCCAGATTTTCATAATTGGCATTTTTCCATACCTCCTGATGAACAGTACAGCTGTCATTTTACATATCCTGGCCAAAATGTGTTTTCGCATGTCCGGTGCAGAATAGCGCGGTTGCTGTGAAAAATCAGTTTTCAGGACAGTTTGAGGAAATGACAGTGACACTGTTCATGAGCAGAGGTCCAAAAATGCCTGTGTTGCAAATTTGGAGCCAAAAGTCCATAAAATTACTGTGTTACAGTGTACAAGTGTGCGTTGCGCAGTTTCCACGCACCCTTGTAACTTTACAAATTTGCAATATTTCCATGCCAGATTTTTAACACTGGTATTTTTTCACACCTCCTTATGAACAGTACAGCTGTCATTTTTGACGTCCTGCCTAAAATGTGTTTCCGCACCTGTGGCGCACAATGGTCGCTGTGGGAAATCAACTTTTGGGACAGATTAACAAAATCACAGTGCCACTGTTTATGAGGGGAGGTCCCAGAATGCCTATGTTAAAAGTGTGCCTAACAGATCCCCAAAATAATTGGGTTACGGACTTGTGTTGCGCAGTTTCTATGCATGCTCATGACTTCACCAATTTTTCATATTTTCACTCCAGATTTTCAACATTGCCATTTTTTTACGCCTCCTCATGAACAATACAGTTATCATTTCCCACATCCTGCCCAAAATGTGTTTTCATCCCTGTGTCGCCAAATGGCATAGCGGCTGTGTAAAACCACCTTTCAGCTAACAAACTGATTGTGCCGCATTTCATGAAGTGGGCTCACAAAAGGGCCCTGTTGGAAATTTGGAGTGAAAATACCAACACACGCCTATGGTGTTAGGGTTCCCAACTGTAGCATCCCACCTTGTAGAGACTGACAGGCATCAGGGGTGTGACTTGGGTCATCGGCTATAATGCTCACGCCATTCCAACCCCACCCTGCAGCCAGTGACAGGCATCGTAGTGTGCCTTGCACTGTTCGGCCACACAGTTCACCCCATTCTCCTATACTGCACCCACCTCAGTGTATTTCCTTATGGAATGGGGTAAGTGTAACACCCAAAGACCCCAAAGTGCACCACAACACTTGTCAGTGTCTACATGGTAGGGTGATGTACAATGGCATGAGCATTATAGTTGATGACCCAAAGGCACACCCCAATGCCTGTTACTCTCTACAGAGTGGGGGTGGATTTTGGCGTCACTTCAGTACTTCACTGCCATTCCTATTATGCGTCTCTAACTCCGGCACTGCCAATGCCAGTGAGACAACATTCGGCATTGACAAATGCTTGTTTATTTAGTAATACTTGATTAAGATACAAACAAAGTAGAAGGCAAAGCACATTTCTTGTCTATACTCGCAGATCAGTCTAGCTTTTGATTCTAAAAATAGGCCCCCAAGAAGGGGGGCCTGGCTTATCTGCTAGGGCGACCTATCTGCGGGATTTACAATGGTAAAAATCCTTTTGTGCTACTGTGTAACCTACTTTTTTTCGCCAGTTCTGGCCTCCAAGACAGATTCTATATTTGACATTGATCACAAAACAAATTTTTCCATCCAGTTTAGGCAGCAAAATAATGACTGTAATTTTGCTAAAACTGATGAGGTAAAAGGGGGTAGACTCATATATGAGCTCAACTTACAGTAGAGTATCTCCAGCTGTGTATAATGAAATGGCCACAACAGGGTCCCAGCACTGTCACTGCTGTTTTTTTCACACACTGTGCCCTACCCCAAATTTAGTCAGTCGCTGACGAGAACTGAAAAGGTAGCTAACGAAATGTTACTCAGATGTATTAGGTGTGAGGTTAGATTTTTAGATTGGTTGCCACCCATGAAACAGATGGGGTGTATACGAGAGAAGAGCTCTTGCAGCTTGCATGGAAAGGGGTGTGTATGTGTGTGTGTGTGTGTGTGTGTGTGTGTTCTGATGTTTTCATTTATTTAGTTTTTGTTTACCAGATAGATGCACTAGACAGCACAATGCCTATTTGCAGGGGTTCCCCTTGGGGGTTCAGTTCAGTTAAAGGAAACCCAGCACTGTGGTGATTTACTAACAAACATTCAACAGGGATCCCACATTGTGTCTTCCTGATGCCTTTATAAGTTTACTTACAGCAGGTTACCAAGAGCTGGTGAAAGCTCAACTCACACCAGCACATCGTAGCATGACCCCACTCATTTGTTTCCAGTGCTAGAGCCAGTCCCCCAATCCCGGAACCTCGTATACAAAGTTGAAGGGGATATGCAGCAGTTGAAAGGTTGGTTTTAAATAGTCTTTTGTTAATGCAAAAAGAGAGGGGCCCCTTATGCCCCCAGTTGTTGTGTTTATGGGTTAAGGAAAGATACCTCTCTTCAGCCCCCTCTCACAATCTTTGCACATCTGCACCTCTGTCCCCCCCCCACCTTGAAAGCTATGACCCCTGCCAACGGACATTCCAGCTATTGAACCTTGACTGATAGGAGTGCAAGGAGACTTCCTCCTCCTGGTCCCACCTCCGAAATGAACAAGCTTGGGGGTGTAATCCAGAATAAATAGATGAAGCTGCTGTGTTCTCCCCACCCATTCTTGGCACCTTGACCTCTAGATCCAGAGTCCCCCCCACTCATGGAAGACTTCTGTCTGGTGCCATAGATATTGTGCTAAATCCACAGTCCTCCCCAACTCATAGGAGACTTCTGTCTGGTGCCGTGAGATATTGTGCTAGATCCGCAGTCCCCCCACTCATGGGAGACTTCTGTCTGGTGCCATAGATATTGTGGGGGCCATTGTTGACCACTGTAGTATACATGAGATTCAGGGTTTTTGGACAGGCTGCAGGAGAAGCTGGTTTACTGGTTACAGAGGAAAACATAGAATGTAAAAAACAAAGTTTTAGAATTCATGTTACAGGGCAAGGGTTACCTTCAGAGCAGAATGAGAAGAGCAGTGCTGGGATAATGAGAGTGCGAGAGTACCACAGATTTTTTAATAAAGAAATAATAAGGTGCTTAGGCACCTCTGTCTATATGGTCTTTGCAGCTGAGGGGTCAAAAAGGCAAAGTTTCACAGAGAGGTGAATTAGCAGAGGGAGCAATACCTGCAGGTCAGACTCCTAACAAGTGGCGTAACAGAGTTAAGGCCTAGCACCTCAGAAAGAGCCTGGGCAAAGAGTGCCGAACTAAACCAATTAATACTGCCTAATCAGCCCTGATGAACGGTGGGCAAGTCCTTTCTATCATGTCAGGCTCAGGGGCCGAAGCCAGCAGGTTATTCTTCAAACGGCTAATGCTACGGGGCTAACCGAATTAGCCACTCCTTGAATGGGGGTGAGCGCAAGGTTGCCAGGAGGGCGAACGTACTCTCCAGCCGCGGGAGAGAGAATCAAAACCGCAGCAAATTGAATCAGGCAGTCGCAAAGTGTCCCCAAAGAGCACGTAAATAGAGTGACACAGATGCTGAGTTGGAGACCAGGCCATGTTTATTTAAGTAATAACCATACTGGGGTGGGGGAGGAGGGGGAGCTTTTGAATTCCTAAGTCACTTAGTAGCTCAGTTTAGTTTGAAAGAAAAACGGCAGCATGTTTCTGCTTTCCCATAAGCTTTCATTAAAATATTTATAGCCTTATTTATGTTTGAGGGAAGGGGGATCTTAGGGTATTTTTAGACTGACCTGGTGTCTGACTTCACGAGGTGGTGCTGTGTGTGTGGGGTAACACTGTGAGGTGGAAAAGAGAGGTCAACCAAAGTTTAGCTGTAAACTGAAAACACTTTGCTAACCATGGCAGGGTTTGTCAATATCATAGGACTGACACTGTCTGATAGTTTGATTTTTGTTTTTTGTTTCTTTCCATGTAGCTTTTTGCCCTTCACCGCCACCTTGAATCTTGGGACCCCCAGGCCTGGTGTAGGACCAGTGACAGAGGAGTGTACCAAAAAGTGTGTTGGGGGGGGGTCAATATTGCATAGAACACCTCAGCCCAGGGCACTGTTCAGTTCAGTGTCTGACCCCTTAGCTACAAAAGTGAGGGATTGTCTGACCCCCTGGCTCCGCCGCCTGTGTGTGGGACCCAAGAGTGCTGAGGGGCCATCATACACAGTGATGGGGGGACATGGTGTTTTTCCCATTTTCTTCCTCCCCTTACACCCCAGGGCGACGGCACAGAGGGTCACGCATGCACGTGGAAGCACACGTGCACTCCAGAACCAGCGGCTTCACTCCACCCACCCAGCCTAGTGCCAGCCCCCCATTTGTCCAACGTTACCACTGAGCCTCCACTCGATGTTAGCCAAGGGCCGGGAAGACATACCTTCCCAATCCAGGAATGGAGAGCTGCGAAGCGGCCGCTTAGTCTTCCCCCAGGCCCAGCCCACCTCTTGGCTGACCTCCTGCAGCCTGAGCTCATTCCCGAATTTGGGTCGCTGGTGTGGAAGAGATGCAGTGCCCTGAGAGCCTCAGCTCTCTGCACCATTGGACCGGCTTGTTTTCTTTGTTTTTTAAAGAATTTCTTAAACCCCTAGACACTTGATCTTTAACTAGATGTTTTACCTTAAAGAGCTTTTCTGATTGCCAACAAAAATAATCATAGTTGGTAGCAGCAGAATCCAGTTATATAAAATCCCCCCACCACCACCACTCCACCAATTTGAATTTTTGAATTACCAATGACATTTTCTTGTAAATATTTCCCTTTAGACTTCATCTGCATTACTTATACCTGCTGTGAAATCATAATGCTCTGCTCATGACTTGCCACGGAAATTATTCTGATGTCACAAACTGAGGATTATGACTTCGGAGCAGGTATAAGCTACAGGAACCGATGAAGTCTAAGAGGCAAATAGCTTGCTTTCATGCCTACTGGGTCAGGTCACCATATGTAGAACGGCACACGTCAAAACGCGACAACAGAGATGAAGGCTGTGTAGGAACAGCCACAGGGTGCAAAACCACTAATGGTCTATGTGCACAGTTGTGCACCTTGTTCTGTTCCTCACAGAGGATAAGTCCTCTGCTCGGAGGAGGGACTGCTGAGCAGCTGATGTGGCTCAATAGGATGAGCCACAGGCAAAAATGGAGGTGGTGCGTCTGCGGACCGGTGTACAACCCCACCATCGTAGTTGATTATTTTAGTTGAGGGGGCTCGGGGGCTGAACCCCCTGCAAAACACAGAGAAATTCTGCTGGCCATATATCGCACTGTACTGGCAGAGTGGTATATTGCTGCAGCATAGTGTTGTGTGACATCATGACCCGGCGCTGTTTTCAGGCAGATGTCTTAAGTAACAAAGAATGGAATGTCATGACATTCAGATTTTGGGGGCAGAGTCATGAGATTTGAGTCCTAATGGTGCCATCAGTTGTTGTTTTGCAGGAAGCTTGCAGATCGCTGTAAAGAAAACACCAGATCATGTAACTAAAATACAGAGTGTAAGTTTGGGTAAAAAATGTAATTATCTCAAAAACCTTAGGCAGGGGTTGGGGGCACAGTCTTGGCATTTTTAGAGAAGAAAGTACCAGCTTTTCTTATCTTCTGGCTACCACACTGATGGGTGCCATGTTGAGTAGGCTCAGCAGCTCTCAGTATGTTACGGCGAATCCTGCGTTGAAGCTCAGGCCACACCTAATTAGCATACTGACAGGGTCCAATCCTGCCCCGCTTGGCACCCACTGGTCCAGGAGCCAGAAGAATACTAATGGCTGGTACTTTCTACTATACAAAAATCATCTTTTAGTACGCAAGTATTTAGTTATCTCCAAAAACCTTTTGGTGGTGGGGGACAATAGGGTGTTCTTGTTACATTATCCATTGTTTTCCTTTCAGGAATGTCAGAATTGTTCTACTGTTGTGTTCGAGTTCCTATAAGGAAGCAGCTTCTCTTTCACGGATCCTTCCCATGGTCCTTTCTCCATTTTCAGTTTCTCAGTAATAATAATGTGTTGCAATTTCCACCAGTATCCACATTTGCTGCAGACACCAGCCTACTGTCTGTACATTCCACGTAATGGTCACACTTAGTTTGGATAATGGAGAACACAGGCTTTTACACGAACTCAAAGCAGCGGTACTGGATAATCAGGAAGTGATTATCAAAATTCTGCTTTTTGGCTGGAAGCATTCAGTCAGAGTTTCGGTTTCCATGTCTGCAAATATGTTTTATTTCTAGCGATCTTTAGTTTTTTAGATACTTAAAATTTATTTCCATTGTTATGGATCCACAGAAATATGGCCGGTGCCTAAGTTGCAGCTGAGCTCCCCCCTCACGTCTCATCGCATCTTTTGTTTACTTCCGTGGGACCCTATGCTGCGCGTTCCCTCTGTCCCTGCGTAGAAACTGCGAGTCATGCACATGCGCAGTTGGCAGCAGAGGGTTCCAATTCAGCATGGCAGGTGGGAGAAATGCAAACAAAAGCAAAGAAAAATGGAGCAAATTACAGGGTGCTAGTACAGCGAAATCAAGAAAGATTACCAGGGAAGTGCTCAGTAGAGCCCAGAAAACAAACTGTTGCAAAAGATCCCATTTTTTTTATCTAGTACTGCTGCTTTAAGTCTGGCACTACACTTTTCAGCTTTCCCACTGTGGTTGGGATGTCCCTCATCATGTTACCATTCACCAGAGTGACACCTAAGGAATGCCACTTGAACGACAAGGGATTAAACTATCTTGAACCCTTCCCCCCCCCGACTGGTGCACGCAGAAGGCCTTCAACCACTGGTGGGTAGGGGTAACAGTTTAAATAAAAAATTCTGCAGTATGTAATTCCACTTCTAAAATGGCAAGAAAAAATCTAGAAATTGCGAGATGTCACCTGGCCATCCATATTAAAAATCCTGACCTTTACCATAATCTTAGTTTCAGACTAATTTCATGTAAACGAAACACTATCTTTTAACAAACTAGCTACACTGCCAGCATCATAGGACATTGAAAAATGTCCCCACAACTTATACACACTATTTCCGCTGTTAAAGGAAAACTGTCCACAACAGTGGGGGCAATCACCAGCGCTGCCAAAACGCCCGATTACAACAATGTACATGGTTTAAAATAAATGCTGCTAACCTTTATCTAGTTATTTAGCTTAGTTCTCCTGGATGCGCCATGTCAAAACTCCCGCCACACCGGAAGACAGAGTGTGTCCCGGGCATCCTGTCCCGAGCGGAAGGCTCATACAAATAACTGACGGGCTACACGAGAAAAAAAGAACTATTGTGGCATGTAGAGGTATGTTAACTGAACCTCCACAGCCAATTCCCGGTGAAAACCGAGCCGTGTAAGGTACGTAAAATCATTCTTAAAGTTGCAGCCCCGAGTTCAGGCATGCGCAGTAGCACCTAGTGCTCCAAGTTTGGGCATGCGCAGTAGTGCTAGGTGCTACTGCACATGGCCGAAATTGGGGCTGCAACTTTAAGAATGATTTTAAGTACCTCACACGGCTCCGTTTTCACCGGGAATTGGCTGTAGAGGTTCAGTTAACATACATCTACATGCCACAATAGTTATTTTTCTCCGGTGTAGGTACACCTCATTCGTCATTTGTACGAGCCTTCCAGCACAGGGCAGGATGTCAGGGGCACGCTCCGTCTTCCGGTGCAGTGGCAGTTTTGATATGGCGCATCCAGAACTATTAAGAAGCTAAATAACTAGAGAAAGGTTATCTGCATTTATTTTTAACCATGTACATTGTTGTAATCGGGCGTTTTGGCAGCCCTGGTGATTGCCCCCACTGTTGTGGACAGTTTTCCTTTAAAAACTTAAATTACACTAAAAGCTTTCTGAAAACAAGCTATTACATTAGTTCCAGGATAGACTGAGAACAACACACAACAGACACACATCTAAGTGATATAAGGCACGCCAGAGCGTTTGTTTTGCTGGGATAATATCTTGCCTCATGTGCATTATGTGTAATGAGGCCACAGACTGAGAGCCTTCAGCCACCAGAAAACTGATGTTATCCCAGTGACACACACACACACACTGAAGTGCATTATTGTGACTATAAACTTGATCCATTTATGTTTTTACAGTCTTAAGTAGGCTGTTTTACAGGCACTAGTTTTACCTGTGAGGTTGTGCTGGGATTGCATCACAGGTGAAATTGGCTTTCCACCAATCAGCTTTCAGCATTTTTTCTATCCATTTTATAATCCCCTTTTTTGGGACTCCTCAGTGTTGTACAGTTGCTTTATCAGGCAAGTAGCAGATCAGCCCAGATGGGATACAGGCAGTTACCTGCACACTCTCAGAAGTAGCGTGCAGGAGTGGTAGTGTGCAGGGAGAGCAGTGTGTAGGATCCTTGTAAAGGATACATGGAGAGAAAACTAATATCTAACTTGTTTGGTGTGTGTGCATGTGTGCGTGCATGTCTTACAGACCCCTGGGTAATTCACAGTGTGAATGCCTGGAGTGCTATCAGAAGCTCACAACACCTAGAACCATATCTCCCTCTCATATGCCCTATAGTTAGCCTAGCCCAGTTTCTACCAACTAGGATGGGTCATGGCTTCTCTATTTGGGAACGACTTGGCCTACGATACCTTCCACAGATACTCTCGCAAGGAATCCTGTGGGCCTTTACTGAAATCCAAACCAAATACAACATAGGCCGTAGGGATTTCTATAGATACTTGCAACTACACCATTACTACGAAAACTTGCCAACCCCTGCCCGAACCCCTGCACAACTGCCCCCACTGATTAGCCTCCAAACACGCTTGAATACCTCCCATGAGCAGAGACACCTACTGTCAATGTATTATCAAGCTCAGAAGTCTCAGCATACTCTCCTTACTGACAATATAAGGCTTCAATGGCAAGAGGAGCTTGAGCTTCCTATCCCCTTAGAGAAATGGCGAAAAGCATGCCATTGTATTTCTAGAGTAACCAGCTCCCATCAATGGTGCGAGAACGCCTGGAAAAATCTTATCAGATATTTCTGAACTCCTGTAATCACCAGCCACTATACCCCCAATAGAACAACTTCATGCTGGCGTCATTGTGGAGAGGTCAGAGCCACTCACACACACATCATCTGGACTTGCCCCAAACTGCAACCCTTTATTCTGGCGCTGCAAACTCACTTACAAGAACTCTTTAGTCCTCAGCTGCAATTAACGAGTGAAATGTTCATTCTGATGTTAACCCCTGGAGAATTCAGAGACCCCACCACTAGATATCTTCTCCACCTCCTCCTTACAGCAGCCAAGAAGGCAGTAACGAAGCTGTGGCTGACTACAAAACTTGCAACTGTCCAAGACTGGTAGTACATCACAAAGCAGATATACTATATCTCAGAGATAACTCATAGCCTAAACAACCAAAGAGACATATTTTCTGCCAGATGGACTAGAAGGCAACTATACTACATGCTGCAAGACAACACCTTTGTCCCTTAGTCCCAAGTTAGACCCTCCTGTCCCTTTGGTTCTGGGCTGGGCTGGGGCGCTGCTGGGTCTATCCCCACCCCACCTACCCCCTCATGTTACCCTGAGGTCAGCCTTGCCCTCCTATGATATGGAAGGGGTCTCGGATCATGGCTTACTCCTGAGTTCAGGGGGATAAGAGGTTGAACCCTAAGTTTCACTATGCTGAGGGGTCTGCCCAATCTTCCAGGTTTGTGAAGACAATAATGATAATGAATCTGATTGCTCCCCGCTCTATATTTTTGATCAGCATGGGCCAATTATTACACCTAAGTAAATGTTATTCATGACTACCAGATTAAATAGTCATTTACTCATTTGTATAGGATAACCTAAACTGTTGCTTGTTAATGAAATACTTCCAAGTCTGTATGAAATACTTGATCACCTGTAAGTAATGAAAACTGTCAACTATGTATGTCTGTTGAAAATTTTATAAAAATTAGATTAAGAAAAAAAATGTGTGCATGCACGTATGAGTGTGTGTGCGTGCGTGTGTGTGTATATGCATGTGCACGTGTGTGGCCCTCTTTCCCAACCAACTGCATAGACACACTTTAAAGCCCCTAACCTAGCAGCTTTACAGGTGCAATGTAAGGTACATTTCCATTTAAATGTTGTGTATCACTGCGTTCGGTGCACAGCAGATACTCCACAGCACACGGAGCAGTCGGGATGCAACTGGAGCCAGTCTGTTTTGACAGTACTGAGCTGCTCAGGAAGAGAGTGTAGCCAAAATGCTGCTACTGTTTCTGTCTCTGTGGATTCTCAAACCATCTGCAGCATCACCAGAGGGGATTCTATAAAAATTATAAAACAATGTTTAGAAATGGAGAATTCTCACTGGCTGACAGCATTCCAAATGGGTTAGACTAATGGCTGGGATCCGTCAAGTACAGCAGAACAATTATATATAACTACAAAACTATTTAAAATATATATATTTTTTTTAAAGTAAACAATTTTACTTTAATAATAACATCAAGAACATGAAGGCACTTCAGGTGTTGGGTTACTTTTATTAATCTAATTCTAGGGGCATAAGGCCCTCAACTTCTTCTTGTGCCTGATGAGTCCTCTAGAGTTAGATTAACTGGCGGAAGCACAAGCCCTGGTTGTGCATCAGTGCTTAAGAGATGCACTGGGATGGCCAACATCAGGATCAGGACTGGGTGAGGGAGCTGGCAGAGGGAAGGAGCAATCAAGTGCAAACAACATTTGATCCTTATGTCCCCATCTGCTCCATACCATGCACGTGGATGTGCCCCCCATAAAATTGTAGTGCTGTGCACCATAAACCTGAGCCAGAATGCTGTGTTAGCGTAAACACAACTGTGGGCAAGCAGCAGATAAAGCCTAATGGGCCAAGATCCTCATCTTTGGTTTAACTCCCCCCTCCCAATCTGCTCATCCTCCCCCACAGCCCAAAAGCCTGTCTTTCTTTCTTTCTTTCTTTCTTTCTTTCTTTCTTTCTTTCTTTCTTTCTTTCTCTTTATCCCTTCTTATTGTAGTCTTTCTTTCTTTTCTTTTTCCCTACTAGTGTATACTATCTGTATCCCAATAGGTATCAATTTATACAAATTATTGAATGCCTTACTATAGCAGATTTCAGCATCCATTTATATTTGCTTACCCTTCTGAACTCAATATACCTTTTGATTGTAATCCCTATATTCATCTTTCAGATATAATTAAGGCTAACTTTTATTAGTATTAATATGTGTATTTTAGGCATTTCCATTACCCTGACTCTACATAATGTGCCTTGTTAAGTGATTCCTTTTGTATTTCCATATTTTGGTTATCCATTCATTGTATGTGCTTGAGTGCTTTCATATATACTTCAATAAAAAGATAAAGTACAAAAGACTTTCTCCTTGACTTGCTCCATCACCTTACCCCACCACCCCTCTTTCCCCCATTATGTCCCTTTATCCCATTCCCCCTCTTTTCCTTTTTCCTGTTGCCCTTTACTTGCCGCTCATTCCTCTATTATTTTGCCCTGCCTGCCCTTGTAGCCCTGCAGATGTATTTTTTATTGTGATCTAGGTTTATTTGTTGTTTGACCAGCTGCAGGGCTCCATGCAGTGCACCCTGTACTGCCTTGCCTGCTGCTTCTGTCTGCCTTCTCGTACTTCTCTGCTCCACTGCCTCTTGCATTTTATTGTACAGTGTTTCATCAAAGTGTTATCCTGCTGCATTGTTTGTGTTGCTTACTCCCCCCCTTGTTTCCTTCCCTCAGGATGCCTCCGGAAACCAGCTGAGAAAAGCTCAGTAGGCTTTTCCTAGTACAAGTTTAAATAAATAAAGAAATCGCCTCTTGGTGATAAATACAGAAGATGTGGCATATGAGCAGAATTGCTTCTAAATATTATATTCTAAAAATAGTGCTACTGATTTCACATCCAGTTACTGTTATTCATAGTGTTTGTAAAAAAATATATATATGTATGTATATATGTGTGTGTGTGTATATATATATATATATATATATATGTACGTGTACATATATATATATATATATATATATATATATGTGTGTATATATATATATATTTTGAAAATGAGTAGGGAAAATACTCTTTGCTGGTTGGCTGACACACACCATATGACCGTGCATATATCAGAGTACAACCGCACGCCTGCACTTTCAACCCGATCAAAAACCATTTTAGCCATTTTATAAGATAGATAACCCACTGTAGGGTGTGCATTCTATATACGCACACCTTGGGTGATTGAACGCACTCCAAGGTGTGTGTATATCAGAGTGCGACCGCACACCTTACAGTGGGTTATCTATTATATATATGTGTGTGTGTGTGTGTGTGTATATATATATATATATATATTTTTTTTTAAATTGGTGACTGGGAGAGAAGCTTGTTGCCAGATGCTACATGGAAATGTCTGTAAATTATGACCACGTAACCCTTTTTTTGTAATGTATGGTGTAAGTTTTTACTACTGTTTCTGTTGTCTGGCTTGCCTGAGATATAGTTAAAAACAAAACTTTTGTCCCCGCCTACCTTTCAGGGTAACGAACAATAAATAAATACCTATTTACATTTTTGGGGCTTACCCTGAGGTATCCTCATACTTCTTTAGTAGTGGTAGTAGAGACCTTCATTTGTATACGGGATAAAACTGTTAGGGCTAACGGCTGTGTTCACAAAGTTGTCCTGTTGCAATGACATTGCTACATGAATCTTACAGAGAGGGAGAGTACAGAATTAAAATAAAGGCCAGTGTTACAGTACTGGGCAACACAGGCAAAATGGTTGGATGTACAGTTTATGAATCCTGCATGTAATCCCCTGCTGACCCCAAACAGTTATCACTTTGTATTATGTTTTATTAAAAAGTGTCAGTGGATGGGGCCAGTTTCCACTGGGGAGTACAATCCAAATGCATAGGCTTCGACAGCTCTGGGAAATGGCCTGATAACCATAACAGTTTTATTAATAGGTTATTAATGACTGCTGTAATTGGTGTCAGATTGCCACTTAAGGATTTACCTATGTTTTTCTTACACCTCCTGGATTAGCTGGGCTGCTAAATTAGCTATGTTTGCACAGGAATGAGGTGGTGCTGTACTTTGACACAGTCGCACATTCACACCAGTGTAGCAGTCAGCAATCTGTTCTGTGACTGCTTGAAGGGATTTTGTCACTGATGCGAAAATGTTAGACAATACAGCCAATTCTGTTTATATTTTAAAAATTGTCTCCATTTCTTTTCCCATTGCTCTTCATCATCAGGTTAATGCAGTACAGGTTATGGTGACAAATTCTGACCTATATTTGCATACTGTGTGACCCTGAGCAAGTCACTTAACTTCCTTGTGCTCCTAGGTCGCACCTGGGAACAAGCTTCAGTTTATTGTGTCTTTCCTGGTTAAACGATTTCCCCTTTCCTTTCCCTATACCTTTTTATTCTGTTTTGAACTGCCCTCATTTTCTTGTCTTGTTGGACACCATTTGTTCCCCATTTTGAGGCTGTTTTGCTGTTTCGTTTTTTGATGATGGAAATAATTAAAAGGATGTTCCATGTAATGTGGCTACCCCTCAGATTTTCATCAGTATTCTCAGCTGTTTTTGAGTACAGAGTGTTTAACGTCACTTTTTTGGTGACTGAGGTGAACTGGCATGCAACAGGCATTGCTTCCTGATCTTATGGGACAATGGGTGTTCAAAAACAGCAGAGAAGTCTGAAGAAAACCTGGGGATAGCCATATTTTGAGTGTTCCTTTTAATTTTTTAGATATAAAAAAAACTTACTAAAGCAGGCTCAAAACAAGGCAGAGGGGCATCTTAAATGACAGGAGAACAAGGGCAATCTAAAACAAAATACAAAAGTTCAGGCCAAAGTGTTTCGCAGTTGCATGCACTGCTGCCTTACATTGCACTGGAACCGGATCTGGCGTGTCCCCTCAAGATCATCTGCTTCTGCTGAAGTTACACTGCTCTGTATGTGACATCACAGTCTGTGCTGTGGAAAGGATTATGTCATCAACAGAGGATTGTGACTTTAGCACAGGATTAAACAGCAGAAGCATTCCCATCTGAAGACACTGGTGCATGCAGGCATCAGTCCTCTCGCCTCTTAACTACTGTAATCATTTTAATCAGTCCTTTCAACTGTCCCTGATTTTTAGGGACATCCTGCATTACAGATGTCCTCTGTCCCTCCTAAATGTGGCATATTTGCCCATTCAGTGGAGCGCCGGTCCCCCACCCCCACCCCGGGAAAGGAGAGCAGCTGCCGGGTGCTCAATCCTTTCCCTCCCTGGTTGACCCTCAGCAACCCACACTCATCACCAAACATGGGTCACTGGTGTGGCAGGAGGTAAGACACCAGCGCCTCAGCCCTTTGCACCACTGGGCCAGCCCGAAGAATAGAGATTTGAATCACAAAACCATACCAGACAGTAGTTTTTACAGTGTAGTTCTCCATCAAAACAAAAATGCTTTTATGACTGAACAACTTTTTGTAACCATTTTATGAAATATTACCCTTAAGATGTGTCCCTGATTTTTGAGGCATGAGAGTAAGAGATATGACTATAATGCATTCCACAAAAGCTGACCCTGTTGTCAGAACCAACACCTGCAGTTGATGCATAACACAGCAGCGTAGCCTAAGAGCTTTGGTCAGAGGTCAGAGCTCAGAGCATGTCAGCTGGTGCTGTGTGAGCAACACTGACTGGTAGTACAGCAGAGAATTGACTGCAAGGTTATCATGCCAACATTAAAGGCCCTAAACAATCTGGGCCCCGCTTTTCTCTGGGAGCTGCTACTCTCCCTATCATCATGGTAGGGCCTTCGGTTCCATGGCCCATGGGTTGCTGAGTGTTACAAAATCTTTCTTGAAATCTGCTGAGGATATGGTGCTGTTAATTCAGCCCAAAGCCCTCCGAAACACCCTCCCACCAATAAAGTATGCAGAATTACAACAGAGAGTCACTTTAGTGCAGAGGCTAGGAAGTGTCTCTTTGGTCAGGTTTACCCTGGGCCGATTACATGATGCACAGAACAAATGACTCTGTCATATGGGATTGCTTACTTGGTGAGTACCAAGAAATATGGTAACATGTATAATGACAGGAAAATCACAGCACATGACAGTGCCACCCTAGAAAGGCTGGCAAATATTTTGGCTACTAAAAATGTTTCTTTGTCTTTTTTCCATCCCCCTGTCCCCCCACACTGAGTGTTTGGAGTCGCCATGACTGCACTCATCATCGGCTGCTCCATAATCCATCAGCAGGGTGGAGTGCATGAATGCTGGATGGCCTATGCACCTCTCTGCCCTCTGTGACATGCCCAACCCCCAGCAAGCAAGACTCCATGGATTGCACCTGAACCCCAGTCTCCAAGGTGGCAGTACAACTCATCAACACCATGCCAGTGGCAGTCTCTAAAGAGGTTTCTGATAGCCAAGTCAACAGGTTGCTCTTGAACTTCAACCTCTCAGTGTATAGCTGCAGTCACACCAAGTCAGGGGTGGCCAAGTCTTTATATTTTTGTTTTTTCACCAAGAAATTTTTTAGACAAGTTGCCAGTAGCTACGCAGAACGAGCTGCCCGACTTGTCTGTAGTATCCTCTGTGCTTACCAGCGTTATGGATTGAGGGAGTGCTTCTGACTAGTCAGAGAGCTCCTTTCTCTTGTATGCGAGATGCTTTTATTCTGCAATGAGTATCTCACACACAGGTGTCTTGGCAATGAGCTCATTCAAGGGAGGTGTTTAAAATGTTTAATGTATTATTGATCAGCCTCGATGGATAGTATGTTATTACTGCTGTAAAACGACTCATACGGTAGCAAGAGTGGTCCCCGCAACACTGTTAAAGTACCAAAAATGCCCAGCTTCAGTTCTCATAGTCGATGAATATGCAACTTACAAACTGTAAGAGTGGTCTCCATGGCAGTATTAACGTACAGCACAACTCCAGCTGATAATAATAGCAGGAGCACAGCTCAGCCACCTGAGCAGTTGCGGTGACTGGAATAATTCTCTAGAGCAGGTCGAACAGAAGGCTTGCCTTCCTGCCTGTTACACTTTCTAATCTCCAGCAGAGCCCTGATAAGATCGGATTGGTTTCGATGAGATAAGGTCCCAGTTTCAAAAAAGCGGCAATTAACTGCTAACCTCACACTGGATAGCATCATACACAGTGTATTGTATGAGTTCACAAGCCACCCCATCCCAGAAGTCTTACCTCGTTAAAGGTTTTGACTTAATCACCTCTAAAGGGTGAACTTATTTTTTTTTTAATATTATTTATTACTATTTCATCATAAGAACAAACACCTCAAACAAGCGTACAGTCTGTGGAAACAAGGGAACTGTCTGAATTCTGCAGTCATGAATCTTTAGAAAACAAGTCAAGGTTACGTGCTGGGTGAGGGTGGGCCCCCCAAAGGCAACAACCCCAGGGAATTGGCTCTCACTGAATCACTGAAAAGGAACACGGAGTGGATCATATTTGAAGTCAATAGGCCCCTCAGGACCAAGGTATCTACAACAGAACAGAAAAGGGGATTCTGTACATCCAAGCTAACAGTCTCAGGCGATCCAGAAGGTCCTGCTTGGACAGGCCTGGAAAATCAGTAATGTGTTAGCAATAAGCCACTTCAGGGTGGCATCACTGCACACCCCTCCAACCATATGGGAGTGCTTTTGATTCCCCTTTGTGCCAACACCAAAGTAGTTTCTGGTGCTTATAAAATTAATTTTTTTTTCAAAAATTTAAGAAGCATAACATTATTTTAAAAGTGAGTTTAAAAAGGAAATTGAAATAAGTCACATTGCTGATACTATTTTTGTGTAATCTTTTTAGAATGCAAGGGTATCATTACCTACGAGTTCTACAGACTTCTGAGGGTATTACTATTTTCATTGCTATGATACTTATTGTGTACACAGCTGGTAGTATGTGGGGGACATTGATGCACATTCACGTGGTGTGAATCAGCCAACCACAGACCATGATTTGTTAATCCTGTTTTGTATGTTTATAAGTATAGTTCTGGAATCTTTTATAGCTATTATAAATGTTCTGTCTGTCTATCTTCCTATCTCTATGTCTCGCTCCATATATCTCAAATACATAATGGGTTGTAATGGAATAATACATTTATCTCCATACGAGTGGTAAGACCTTCATAACTAAGCCATGGCTTTGTCACTTTGCTATATACCACACTACTGTTGGTGTTTTTATTACTGTTTTTATCTAGTTTTAGCTGAAAACTGGCTCTTTTTCCACTTTAAACTGTCTATCTGATCCATTGTTGTCTGCATTTTATTTTAAAATTCTAAGTGAAAATAAAATGTTCTAAGTGCAATAACGTTATAAGTGAAATTATGTTTTTCTAAGTGAAAATTATTATGTTTTTCTAAGTGAAAATTATTATGTTTTTCCAAAATAACATGATTTAGTTATTCGCTTTATTCTCCACTGGTGTGAGATATATATATCAAATGCGTAATGGGTTGTAGTGGAATAACACATTTATATCCACACAGGAGTGGTATATGTATGTATGTATATTTCTCTACAATATAATAACTAAGTCATGGTTTTGCCACATGTAAGTTATGGGTCTTACCACTCACTAATGGAGATAAATGGGTTACTCCATTGCACACTGTTATGTGTTCCTTATATATTTAGTAGAAATCATGACATCATTTTTAGCCAACCTGGTTTGCTTTAAAGATTCCCAACATTACTAACCAACCGTATGAGGGTCGCTCATGCAGACAGTTCTAAAATTCTGAAGTTCTAAGTTCAGTTGGCATAGTTCATTTCCCTTATTGGGGGGGGGGGTCTCTTATTTTCTACAAAGTAAAATATTTTGATTTTAAATTCAAGTTTTGTTTTAAAAAAAAAAACCAATATCATTAATATGATTTAAAATATGTGTTTATGTAGCGTTCTGGCATCTCTTATGATGATAAGTGCCTGCTTGAGTCCTTTGTGTGCGGTAGCTGCTCAGCCTCACATTACGGATGTCTCACCCAGAGAATCTGAGAAGGCACTCTTACAACCTTACGAAATGCCGGAACTGTGCATATAAACACATATGAGTGCCTTTTGGAGTTCTTAGGGCTAGGGAACTCTGAAGCAGAGCTAAATGGTTCTGGCTGTCACAAAGGACTTGAAAAGGCTTTCATATCTATAAGAGATGCTGGAACTGTATTTATAAACATATTATAAATGATGTTAAACACTTCCTTTTTTTTTTTTTGTACTGGAACTGAAAGTTAAAATCAAAGTATTTTACGTCCTGGAAAATAAGAGAAACCCCTGAATGGAAAACCAACTGTGCCGACTGAACTTGCCAGATCCAAATAATCACTGTGTCATCTTGGGAAAGTCACTTAACCTCTTTATGCTCCAGACCATGCAGCTGCAGAAATGTATAAAAGCAGGACCCCACTGGAAATGAGATGTTGCATCACAGCTGGGCTATCCAGAGGAGATAAACAGTAAAACAAACAGACAAAAAAAAAAAGCTTATAACTTCTAAATTTTAAAACTGATTGAACGAGAGACCACTTATGGTTATAAGGGTGTCTAGAATGTTAAAAAATAAACAATCCCCATTGGCTAAAAATGATGTAATAATTTTATAATATCCATAGCCATAGCTTTCCCATAACCACAGTATCCAAGAATCCTCCAAACAGCACAGTTCAGACTTAGAAAGGGCATTCAGCTCTGGAGTATTGCAGTCTGCCAAAACAACTCTCTTGGTCACTATGCACCCTAGAATAAAGGGTGAGCTTTGACCTGTCTTCCCAAAAATAAACTCTAGTACTTCCCGATGACCTAGTGTTATGAACAGCCTGATAGTGTGTGGCTGCCCACTTTTCCCATAGGGAAACAGTGACATCACAGTTGTTTTGTACCATCATTGTGATGTCAGAATGCTGTTGTCCCATCATTCTCATGTGAGATCAAAGGTGCAACAGCATCCTGACATGAGCTGCCCTCTTACAAACGCTTAAACCAGACTCTCACTTTCACTGACAGCAATGAGCATACAGTGAAACATACATTTTTTTCTTTAAAGTGATCACTGGTAGCACTGAACTAGAACAAATATCAAGTCGGCAACAATGTGTAACAAAGCTCCCATAGCTACAACCTGTCCCTGACGTTAGACCAGGGGGATTCTGGGATATCACTGGAGTGGCTCCTTTGGTAAGATTCTGGGTGGAGGGGAGATCAGCCACATAAAGAAAAAAAATTACCTAGAGAGTTGCAAGTTAACAATTTTGTTTGAAACAAAAAGTTCAAATCAGAGGTTGCCTAACACGTATGTGGAGCTTTTACTGATGCACTGTTTCCTTTAAGGATCAAAGCAAAACACATTTGTTACAGCTGGGTAACCCTTAGGTGGCACTATCCTAAGGGCTACTAACCCTGCCTGCTTGGCTAGTTGCAGGTTAAGGGGCCTGGGTACTGAAACAGGTGCCTCCACCCGGACGACAGGGTTGTTAGTAACAGGGCTAACCTGGGTACAGCCCTCTGGGACACTGTAACCACCCTCTTTCCCCTCTAGTGGCCTAGACAATATGCAACAAACACTTTCACAGTAGCCCCTATTCAGCATACAAGTCCCCATACTGTTTGCACTTACCACCAGGGCTGGTTCTACCAGTTAGGCACAGCAAATAACAACAGTACAGTGCTTTTGGTACAAATTGGAACCACAGTTAGATTAAATGCAAAAAGAGTTAGATCTGATTTATTCAGGGGAATTGAACAAGGGAGGGTCATAATCAGGTTGATTCAAAAACTGATCTATTCAGGCAATTATGCATGCACTTTTAGTTCCTGCACAGTCACACGCTCTGGGTACCTAGTTGGAAGTAAGGTGGGCCAGTCTGGAATGTTGCCCGGGGTAGACCGGTGTTGCAGCTGGTTGGGGGCCCTGTGATGAAAAGAAAAGGCATGCACAACCACACACAATTTGTAATCCAGAGCCTGAAGGCTCAGTTCGTGAAAGGAAAAACAACAATGCAATCAGATGACAACACTTGAGATTTAGCTGTTGTTGCAGGGAGCTACCCTGGTTGTTACTCATGCTACCCAATGCAAGACACATGAGGGATGAAATGGAGACTGCAGGTTGACAGCTGGTATGCCAGGAGAAGCAAGGCCCACACGAATCACCAAGGTGTCATTCCTGTTTGAGATGTTAAGCAAGGGGCTGATCCCCAGGCGAGTCTCTCGTCGATAGTGCTCTCTGCGCGTGAAGTAGCTAGCTGGGCCAGTGTGACAGGGCCCAGGCCGGGTAAAACAGTTTGGAAATCAGTCCGGGAAGGCTGGATGCAGCTTCCAGCAAGCGTGGCACATTTACACAGTGGGGAACCAAATCGTGACCCACTAACAGCACACAGCACATTTATAGTAAAGCAATTACCATACCACAAAGCGGATAGCAGTCCAGCAGCAATATCAGTGTCTCTGAGCAAAACTGGGAGTTCTATGGTGAGTGGTTGTCCTGACAGGCTGATCGCATACAGCAAATCTTCGGTCTTCTTCAGGTTCAAATCTGGTCACTCTTCAGTGGCTTTGTCACACTCCAATTCGGATACAGTCCGATTGCTAAGTCTTTCAAAGGATTCCCTCTCGAGGGACTGCAGGCAGACTGGCCAAACTCAGCCTTTCCACCAATCTCCTGTGCAAAGTACGCAAGGGCTGCTGCTTGAATCACTCAAGCTGTTTACTCTGCAAACTCTAACTCTAGACTGACGCACTGCAGCAGGCAGCTTGGGAATTTCCCTTCGGTCCAAAATGTTCTGATTGGTTGATCCATTAGTCTGTCAAAGCAAGGGCTCCCTCTCCAGGTCTGTTTTGGCACCAAAATGTAAAAACTACAATTCCTACAGAAATTTGCTCCCACAAGACCCCTGGAGCCAGGCTCCATTTTAGAGTCCCCAAAGGTACTGATTGGTGCTGACTGGCAGTCCAAAACCAAAATGGTGGTGCAATACAGAAAGTTCATACTGCGAAGAAGGCAGGTTAGACAAACTATAATATCACTGCCATTAAAGCAGATAAACAGTAAACATTTACAGATTCCAATAAAGCTCCCTCTGCGCAGTTGGCGATGGCATAACGGAGCGATAACACTGAAGCCTGGGCGGGACTCGAGCTTAGATACACTCGGCCCCCACCCAGATTAATTATACACTGCGATATAGGCAGCTCTTAAAGAGACAGAACACAGAGGCTATTAGGCACTCGCACACATAAACACCTTTAAAGTGCTAAGATACAGTATACCAGCCAGGCAGTGGGCATTTAGGCACACCCAAGGAAGACTTTCGGGAACCCCCATTTGTAGTGGGGTTACACCCTTCCCTGCCTGGAAAAACTTGGAGTCCGTGTCAAGTCTGCACCATAACAATATTGAAGAATCAATATATACAAGACATACGTGACATTAGCATACTATGGAAATACTATCTGATGCATCAGTTAACATAAACTTACAACATTACTATACATTTCACTGTATTTCACTACACCATAGCTTCATTGACAATACTTATGCATGTTTCATACATTCTATACTGATTCTATTATGATTAACATACTATAAACAGTTACCTATGACTTCACGTTATAACTTCTTGTACAGTAAACAATGCAGAAGGGGGCCCTTCCTTATCAGCTAACTTGGGGCTAGATAGGACAGGGTAACCTTGGTCTGAAGGAAGAACAATTAATCAGGAGGTGGCAGACAAGCTCAGTTTGGGCAGTGAGCTCTTGGAAACGTAAACACCTTTATGGACCACATTGGGAGGCAAGTCCACAGGCTTCCCAGGGGAATCATAACTAAAACATAGTACTGACTTAACAGGTCGCCCAGTCCTTCTGAGGGGTACAGACACTGACTCTGGGCGGTCAACACTGGCATTGATTTCTTCTCCTGTAGTGAGGGCTGCCTCTGCACTGGTTGAAATGTCCAGATTGGGAACACTACCAGCTCCTTGCTCTGCAGACTCTGCTTCCAAAATACTTTGCTCATTATTATCTTCTGAAAAGGGCCCAGTTTGCTCATTCTGAGGAGACTCTGGCACAATTAGGCCTTGTGGCACTGAAGGGTTGCTGTCAACACTTTAATATTGTTCTTCAAGTTCTGGTATGTCACCATGGAGACTCAGGCCATCAGCCCCTTCTTCAGGCAAGTCAAACAGTTCTACAAGACAGAGAGAGTCTGCAACCTCATATGCGATACTTTGCACCTCACTTTCAGGGGGCACTGGGTCCAGGGAAGAAATTGGGGGGTTAGGCAGCTCTGAAGGCCCATCTTCATCCCCACAATTCTGCAGAGGATTGCCTCGAAACAACTGACTCAGTTCATATGAGGGATAATAGGCATTATCACAGTCACTCTCATCAGAGACTGACAAACGGTCATCACTATAACTCTGGGCCTGCTGAGGGGAAGGCCTTAGTTCTGGAACAAAAGAGACAGGTTGGCTGTTTCGTCTTTGCAGCAGCATAAGTCACTGGCCCAGGACAAGTGTCAGGGGTTGGTTCAGCATCAATAATAACTTGGCCGATGGGCAGTAAGTGATTACGGTGCATGGTCTTCACAGCTTTGGAATTATTTTCTGGGCGCACCTTGTACACTGGCAGGTCATCCAATTTACCAACTACTACGTGGGGAAGATGGTGCCATGTATCAGCGATTTTGTGTTTTCCATGCAGTCCCAAATTGCTTAGTAGTACCCTATCTCCGGGCAACAACTCCTGGGATTTTACTTGCCGATCATGTCTTTCTTTGTTGGCAAGATTTCACTTGGTAGCCATAGTTTGAGCTCGTTGATAGGCATGATTCAACTGATCTTTCAATTTCTGTACGTACTGCAAGTAGTTTTCGGCTCGGACCCCAGCTGGAGAGACCCAAAAGCAGACATCAGCTGGCAGTCGGTCCTCCCTCCCGAACATGAGACTGTAGGGGGAGTACCAAGTAGCATTACTTTTGGCGCAATTGTACGCATGTACCAAGGTGCTAATCTGCTGGCTCCACTTATGCTTGTCTTTTAGATGGAGGGTGCCAACATGTCCAGAAGGGTGTGGTTAAAGTGTTCTGGTTGAGGGTCCCCCTGTGGGTGATGGGGGTGGTTCTTGACTTCCGCATCCCCCACAGAGAGAGCATTTCTTTGATTAACCTATTTTCAAAGTCTCTGCCTTGGTCAGAATAGATCCACTAGGGGGCACCATGCGGACAAAGAATTTTTCTACTAGCACTATGGCCACAGTAGAGGTCTTTTGATCTTTAGTTGGGAAGTCTTGTGCGTACCGTGTAAAATGATCAGTAACTACCAACACATTGCCAGTGTTCTTTTGGTCGGGTTTTAAGCACAAGAAGTCTATGCAGACCAGTTCCATGGGGGCACTGGTAATGATATTGACAAGAGGGGCAGCCTTCTGAGGCAGGGCTTTCCTTTGAAGGCAACGACTGCAGGTCTTTACATGGTGCTCGACATCTGCTCCCATCTTTGGCCAGCAGAACTGGGATTGTACCAAGTTGAGAGTTCTGTCAATACCGAGGTGCCCCATGTGATTGTGGAGGGGCCTCAGTACCAGCTGTTTAAAGGCCGTGGATAGGACCAATTGTTGCTTGTCTATTTGACCACGATGATCCACTGTCTCTCTGTATAACAACTGATCATGCAACTTTAACCTGGGGCTTTCCTTGAACAATAGAGCAGTTCGCAAATCAGGGGAACGCAACTTGGACACATCTTTCCCCACACGCAGGGCATCAAGTGCTGGTCAAATCATGGGATCTTGGGATTGAGCCAACTGAATACTGTCATTATCGAACTGAGATAATGCACTAATATCTAATGCAGAGAAATGGCAGTAGGCAGCTGGCATGCAGGTATCAGGAGGGCTCAAGCAATCTACTAGGCAGTCCACTGTGTCCGCAGACATTTGTTCATCTGTATCAAACTTTTGGCATAATGCTTTGATGTCAGGTTCAGACAATCTGACCCAATTGTCCTTGGAAGTTGGCCTTCGTGACAGGGTGTCAGCATCAATATGGTTTAGTCCCGGTCTGTATTCAACAGCATAATCATAAGTTGATAAGGCAGAAAGCCAACGGTGCCCAGTGGCGTTCAGTTTAGCTGAAGTCTGCACATAGGTCAGTGGGTTATTGTCAGTCTTCACTAATATCTTTGCCCCAAAGAGGTACTCATGAAACTGGTCAACTATGGCCCATTTTAGGGCGAGGAATTCCAACTTGTGGACCGGATAGTTCCACTCTGACAGGGTCAAGCTCCTACTGGCGAAAGCTACAGGTCTCAAGCCATCTTCATAGTTTTGATATAGCACAGCCCCAAGGCCCTGAAAACTAGCGTGCATGTGCAGAACATAGGGCTTGGTAGGATCAGCATAGACAAGGACTGGGGCGTGGGTGAGCTGGTATATGACTTCAAAGAAAGCTGCTTCACATTCGGGTGTCCACTGAGTCCCAAAAGGCTCACCTGTTTGAAAATACATTTTCTCTTGGTCTTTGATAACCCCCTTTTTGTATTTGCAGTTGGTAGGGGGGTAGCCTTGGGTAAGGTTAAGGAGTGGTCAAATCACCTTTGAATAGTCTTTGATGAGCCTGCGGTAGTAGTAGCCACAGAACCCCAGGAAACGTTGTAGCTCTTTTAGGTTATTGGGCTGGGGCTAAGTGGTCAAAGCTTCAACTTTACTGGGATCTGTCTGTATCCTTTCTGCAGACAGTATGTGTCCCACATATTTCACAGATGTTTGAAAAACCAGGTACTTGTCTGTGGATAACTTGAGGCCGAATTCTTCCAAACGATCAAGGACTTTGAACAGTCTGGTCTCATGTTCCTCTAGCATGCATCCGAAAACAGTGACATCATCCAAGTACACTAAACATTTCAGCAAGTTCATGTCTCCCACCACATGTTCCATCAGTCTCCGGAAGGTGGCAGGGGCACCCAAAGTCCCCTGTAGTATCCTCAGGAAATAGTAGAACCCCAAAGGACAGATGAAGGCTGTTTTTTCATGGTCCTCCGGGGCCATCGGAATCTGATAATATCTGCTGCGGAGATCCAGTACTGAGAACCACTGCCCCCCTTTTAGGCAATCTAGGGCATCCTGTATGCGTGGCATGGTGTGTTCATCTGGGATAGTTTGTCGCTTGAGGGTCCGATAGTCCACACACATCCTTATGGATCCGTTCTTTTTACGCACCACTATGATGGGGGATGCATATGGGCTTCTTGATTCTTGAGTAATGCCAGCAGCGACCATTTCCTGTAGGTGCCTCCTAACATCGTCTATGTCAGCTGGGACAGGGCATCTGGACCTCTCTCGAAATGGTCGGTCATTATGCAGGCGTATATTATGCTTGGCACCATGGACACACACCATGTCCCACTCTTTTAGTGAGAACACTTGGTCTCTCTGAACAAGTTTCCTGCTAATTTGGGTCTTCCATTTGGTAGACAAAGGGGAATCACCAAAGTCAAATAAGTCTGGGGTCACTGTCTCCTTTTTGCCAGAGTACTTCTTACTGGGTAATACTGCAGTGTCTGCACAGTGTACTGTAGCCAGCATACATCCCTGGTTCACACGAACGTCCCTGTCCAACATGTTTTCACTTGCACCATCACTCGGCAGGCATAGGCATGTGCACATGCAGGTAGTATACTGGGCATAACCATCAGCCCCTCTGGCAGCTTCCCTTCACCAGGGGCATCTATCATCACTATTTTGTTCTTTACACCTCTCCTTAGGCAGACTTCTGCATGGATCGTACACTGGGCATTGAGGGCCAACACCAAAGAGTCAGGATACTTTTTCCACACTATCCCCACTGGCTCATCTCGGTCCAGTTCATCAGGTTTCTGTTGCAAGTCATAAGCCCTTTTGGCTAATGCTGCAATTCTTAGGGCCCCTCCAGTCCGTTGCCCTTGTTTCTCATGGCAGAGTTGTGCCAGTCTCCCAAACATGTGGGCATTTGTTCCAGTTAACAAGGGAACCCCATTATACAGTCCGGTAGAAGGGCACACTAGGGCTAGTGTCTCTACTTGTTCATCTACACCAGTTACAGTCGCAGGAAAAGACAGCCAGAGCTGGACATATCCTAGGCAGGGATAAGACTTGTCGCTCAGGCCCCACACATGTAGGCCATCCAGAGATTGTAATGGCACATCAGATAAATGTTTGTCATACCTGTCCTGGAATACAGTGGTCACTTGAGACTCACTATCGAGCACAGCCTGAGCATGGATACCATTGACAGTCACAGTAGTTTCCAGTGAGGGGGCCTACTATTTTGAACAAGTCTGGAGAGACAGTAGCAGGGGCCAGGACAGATGATTTAGCCACAAAGAAGTTTGAATTAGTATTTCTTGATCTTTACTGCAGGTGTTGCCAGCACCCCTCGGCCAAGGTCTCACTTTCCGGAGCTCCCCTTGAAGTCTATACACAACTTTATCTAAGACTTTCTGAGACTGGCATTCTGTCTTCATATGGCCATCCTTTCCACAGTTGTAACAAATGATAGACTCCGGGGTCATCCTTGGAGAGGACATTGCATGAAGGACTGAAGCAGTAGCAAGGGATCGGAGTCCGATATCTGTTTGCAGCGGCGAAGATGACGCAATGTGTCTTAACAGTTCCTTTAGGGTGGCAGTCAATTCTTTGATCTCAGCCTGGGGGTCACTTTCGGTAGAAGATGCCTGAGGGTGCACTCCCACCCCCATGGCAGTCACGTCCTGAGAGGGACCAGGGTCTTTATCTGCAGTGGAGGCCTCCGTAAAGGCACCCGCTGGTACTTTTCTGACTTCCTTCAGCAGCTCGTCCCTCCACCGCTCAGCCCATGGTGGAATATCCTTAGTGGTCTCCATTTCAGAGAGGTCTTCTTGTGCTGTGGTCACTTGGGCTGCGCCCACCCCATAATCATAGTCTCTTTCTTCACCTTCAACTTCCCTGAGTTCTTTTATCAGGTTGCAGTAGTCAGGTGGATTATCTCTCCTATTATGGAGCTTTAACTGGATAATCTGCAATTTGAAGTGCTTGATGTGCTGTAGTACGTGCCCCAGCTTCACACGGTTCAAGTCACTGGTGGCTACTCCACTCTTTCGATAAGCTATCTGCAGGGCCCTCTCTAGTTGGGTAGCACACGCGGACAGACTTTCCCCTCTCCACTGTTTGGTACCTTTGTATTGCCACATCAAAGTCTCCCCTGACTCAGTGCTTCTGAAATTGACTTCCAGGACAGACAGGTACTTTTGAGCAGATGCCTTAGGATTCATGGACCTCAGAAATCTAATGGCTTCCAGGGCTGGACCTCTTTAAACTTTCCATGAAACTTTTTCGCTTCTCAGCCTCTGCACACTGCCACTAGGGTACCTAGGGGGCAACATAGTCGATCCAGGTCTCCCAATCATCCTCCCGCTGTGGGGTGGGGATGGTACCTGAGAACAGCCTCAACTTGCAGTACGTGTCATGACTAACTGCAGGCATCAATGTAGGTGCAGGTACTGGAGCTGGTACTGGAAGCGGCGTGGCGCTATCACAAGGGCTACTACCCCTGCCTGCATGGCTAGTTGCAGGTTTAGGGGCCTGGGTACTGAAACGGGTGCCTCCACCCAGAGGACAGGGTTGTTAGTAACAAGGCTAACCTGGGTTCAGCCCTCCGGGACACTGTAACCCCCCTCTTTCCCCTCTAGTGGCTTAGACAATATGCAACAAACACTTTCACAGTAGCCCCTATTCAGCATACAAATCCCCACTCTGTTTGCACTTACCACCAGGGCTGGTTCCACCAGTTCAACCCTGGAAACACCCTGTAAAAGAAGGTAAGGCACAGCAAATAACAACAGTACAGTGCTTTTGGTACAAACTGGAACTGCGGTCAGATTAAATGCAAAAAGAGTTAGATCTGATTTATTCAAGGGAATTGAACAAGGGAGGGGCGTAATCAGGTTGATTGATTCGAAAACTGATCTATTCAGGCAATTATGCATGCACTTTCAGTCCCTGCACAGTCACACGCTCTGGGTACCCAGTTGGAAGTAAGGTGGGCTAGCCTGGAACGTTGCCCGGGGTAAGCTGGTGTCGCAGCTGGTTGGGGCCCTGTGATGAAAAGAAAAGGCATGCACAACCACACAAAATTGTAATCCAAAGCCTGGGGGCTCAGTTTGTGAAAGGAAAAACAACAATGCAATCAGATGACAACACTTGAGATTTAGCTGTTGTTGCAGGGAGCTACCCTGGTTGTTACTCATGCTACCCAATGCAAGACACAGGAGGGATGAAATAGAGACTGCAGGTTGACAACTGGTATGCCAGGAGAAGCAGGGCCCACACGAATCACTGAGGTGTCATTCCTGTTCGAGAAGTTGAGCAGGGGGCTGATCCCCGGGTGACTCTCTCGTCGATGGTGTGCTCTGCACCTGAAGTAGCTGGCTGGGCCAGTGTGGCAGGGCCCAGGCCGGGTAAAACAGTTCAGAAATCAGTCTGGGAAGGCTGGATGCAGCTTCCAGCAAGCGTAGCACATTTACACATTGGGGAACCAAATCGCAACCCACTAACAGCGCACAGCACATTTATAGTAAAGCAATCACCATACCACAAAGCGGATAGTAGTCTGACAGCAATATCAGTGTCTCTGTGCAAAACTGGGAGTTCTATGATGAATGGATGTCCTGACAGGCCGATCGCATACAGCAAATCTTCGGTATTCTTCAGGTTCAAATCTGGTCACTCTTCAGTGGCTTTGTCACACTCCAGTTCGGATACAGTCCGATTGCTAAGCCTTTCAAAGGATTCCCTCTTGAGGGACTGCAGGCAGACAGGCCAAACTCAGTCTTTCCACCAGTCTCTCGTGCGAACTACCCAGGGGCTGCTGCTTGAATCACTCAAGCTGTTTACTCTTCAGACTTTAACTCCAGACTGACTGGCAGCTTGAGAATTTCCCTTCAGTCCAAAACGTTCTGGTTGGTTGATCCATCAGTCTGTCAAAGCAAGGGCTCCCCCTCCAGGTCTGTTTTGGTGCCAAAATGTAAAAACTACAATTCCTACAGAAATTTGCTCCCACAAGACCCCTGGGGCCAGGCTCCATTTTAGAGTCCCGAAAGGTACTGATTGGTGCTGACTGCAGTCCAAAACCCAAATGGTGGTGCAATACAGAAAGTTCACACTGCGAAGAAGGCAGGTTAAGCAAACTACAATATCACTGCCATTAAAAGCAGATAAACAGTAAACATTTATAGATTCCAATAAAGCTCCCTCTTCGCAATTAGTGATGGCATAACGGAGCGATAACACTGAAGCCCGGGTTGGACTCGAGCCTAGATACACTTGGCCCCCACTCAGATTAATTATACACTGCGATATAGGCAGCTCTTAAAGACACAGAACACAGAGAATATTAGGCACTCACACATAAACACTTTTAAAGTGCTAAGACACAGGATACCAGCCTGGCAGTGGGCATTTAGGCACACCCAAGAAAGATTTTCGGGAACCCCCATTTGTAGGGGGTTACACCTGCTTTTGCAGTATGTATTGTTTTGTTCATTATTTCTGTTCCATACATTTTTTTGTAATGCACTCTGAGTTAGCTTGTCCCAGAGTGGCACATGTTAAATATGTATTGATGATGATGATGATAATGCTGATGAAGATGATGAAAAATGATTAAGTGGTTTGCCTTAGGGGTAGCACAGTGAGTCATTGGCTAAGCTGGGATTCAAACTGGGATTTCTCCTGTTTCAGGTTCCATCAACCTGACCAAAAATACAGCACTTCTTCCCTCCCTTTCCATACATCTGTGCTGCAGCAGTCCAAGAAGCGCTGCCATCCTGCAAACGGTTTAGTGATATCCTGAGGGCTGGGATAGGGGTTCTAGGTTTACAAATGAGCAGCATGTCAGCCTGGCCAATTGATGCTGTGTGTAGAATATTGCTGAAAGGTGACCTGGGGTTGTTGAGGAGATCTAACACCAAATCCCATGCTGGAAGGGTCCAGGGAGCGCTGCAGAGGCCACATTCTCCAGTTGTGGGGGAGCTAGGTCCCTGCCATGCTGCAACAGTGCCTCCTCAGCCAGGTGATAACAGCAGGCTGATGTTGGTTCCCCGAAATGTTGCTGTCCCCAGACAAGGATTGTATGGCATACGTGGGCCACTGTGGGTGGTGGGGGGGAACAAAAAAATATGCTTCTCCATGGGATGCCGTCCCCTGTCACTCTCAGGTGCCCTCTTCCAGGGCTTCTGTGGTGGTCTCATTATCTAGTGTTTGGGTCGGGATATTGCAGGGATGAAGCATAAACACTGTAATTAAAAGCAAAGTGACCAAAATATGAATGTGTCAGTGTGGTATAAAGGGAGGCCCGCTGTGTGAAGCTGTGGTTCTTGCAGGGTTAAACATGAGCTACTAGCACTCAGGAACATTAAAATAAATTGACATGCAGCCTGCCTTTAAATGGTCATATCAATCATGCGGGCTGGCACAGGTCATACATTCTAAAACCGGTGATGGGCCTTTCTTTGCAAATGGGTCGGCTGGAGCCTTCCTGCGACAGTCTTGTGTTACCACTGGACGTCGTCACCATCCATTCCGTGGCGCTGGCTAAAAGCACTCTCCTTCTCTCTCTCTCTCTCTCTCTCTCTCTCCCCGTCTCCCTATTTTGAAGAAGCAGCTGCCTTGAAGGAGCATGGATAAGCTTTGACTTATCTCCAAGCCCCTCCCCCAACTAACTCGATTAAAATCGCTTTTCGGAGGGTCCTGTGGGGGGAGATGGTTGGGTTTGGTTACCAGCAATGAGCAGCAAATGAAATTGTTTTTCAACAAGAGAGGAGGGTTAATGGGAAAAACACATAAACATTCCAGGATCGATTGAAAGGGGAACAAAAAACGCATAGCATCAGAAAACCACAAAGGTGTAACAAAGTAACATGGCAACATAGTAACTTAAGGTCGGAAGAGACTGTCTCAGTCACATCAGTCACCTGCTTTTGAAGCAGGCGTAAATACTAGCTACAGTAATAGGAATTCTCATATCCCTGTTCACTCTATTAACTGCACCCTGTGAATCCCTTGGGAAGCAGAAATTTGGTGCAGCTTGCCGTAAACATCTGTACTGTCTTCATGTCCACTCTCTCCACAGTTGGGGTGTTCCGTAGGTTCACCACCCTCTAGAAGTGCCTACTAATGTCTCCCCTGAACTTTTACCACCTCTGAGCTTCAGAATGTATGTCCCAGCATCCGGCCGGAGGGCACCAATTCAAACGTCTCGGGCTGTTCCATCTTGTTATTACTCTCGAATATGTTGAAGACTGACATCATGTCTCCTCTCAGCCTCCTGTTCACCAAGAAGAACATGTTAAGGGCTTCTAGTTTCTCCTTAAAGGGGAACAGTCAGCACCAAGCACCCCACACTCAACTGTGGGGCTGGTCCCACTGTGCACTGTGTGTACAAAACATTTTGATTTACTTACTGTTTAATGTAGTATAGTAGAGTGCATCAGACTAATTTTGTTTACTTCTAGGCTGACATTTTCTGTCAACACAAATCCCAGAATCCCCTGCAGCTGACCTCAGAGCAGTATGCAGCAGTGAGAAGATTCAATAGCCTGCTGTGCAAGTTAGAGTTTATATAAGCTCTGATCTTTTGTTTGCTGGCCCCACTGTCCTTCCTGGGCTATGTATAGTCACAGAGGACTATACGTAGCACCTGAAGAAGAGCAGAAACAGAACATCAGATTATAAAAGCTCTAACATGCAGTGCAGGCTGTTGAATCTCCCATTGCTGTCTACTGCTCTGACGTCAGGAACAGAGGAGTCTGGGATCTGTAGTAACAGAAGATGTCAGCCTAGAAGTAAAATTAGTCTGATACGATCTACTGTATATAGAATAGTGGATGACCATCCACAACAAGGCTATGTTCATCGAGCGCTGTCGATGACATCATAGGGACCCCGAGTGAGACACTCGAGAGATCTCCACGATGTCATCAACAACCAAGATGGAAACAGCCTTAGTTTGGATGGGGTTGACTTATTTTTTTGTATTTATTTTCAGCACCTCATTGCCTTCTTATTGTGTGCTTGTTACCGTTGTTGTGGTGCCGCTCACTCTAGCTTCTCCCTCCCTGCTCCTGGTACCGCTGCCGCTCGCTCCAGCTCCCCCTTCCCCCCACCCCGCTCACTCCAGCTTCTTTTTTAATTTGTCCATGTCCACATTGTCCAGTGTTGTAAATTTTAAAAATGAAATAGAAAAGTTCAGTTCTGCGACACGGAGCTGTGTGTGGCTCCTCCTGTCAAAATTAGCAGTGTCCACTGTTCGGTGCTCGCTAAATCGCGCCACCATGTTTCCGCAGTTTTTTTCTGTAAAGCCGGGTGGAATGAGCCAGTCAGGAGGCAGATCAAGGCTGAAAAGCTGTGCTATCGAGGTGATGTCAAAACAATAGTACAACAACTTTTTTGACCTTTGAACTGTCCTACAACAAGATTTGGAAAGCCACTGCTTTCCATGGAGAATAAGTCCTAACCATATACTGTACTACAGTAAACAGTAAGTAAACCAGAATGTTTTTGCACACAAAGTGCACATTAGAACCAGTCCCACACTTGACTGTAAGGCTCTTTGTGCTGACTGTTCCCCTTTAAATTATTTGTCCCCCATACCCTGATCATTTTGATGGCCTTGTATTGAGCACCCTCTTGACAGCCTCAAAGTCTTTTTTGTGCTGCGTAGCTCGAAATCTGATACAGCATTTGAGGTAGGGCATGACCAGGGCCTTGTAAAGTGGCAGGATTACTTCTCTTACTCTGCTGGCCCCCCCCCCACCCAATACACCCCAGCATTCTGCCCGCCCTCTTGACAGCAGCTGCACACTGCTTGCTGAGTTTCAGCCCCTTATCTATTATCACACTCAGGTCCTTTTCCTTCTCCACTGCAGCAAGAGAAACCCCAGACAGTGTGAGTAGGTCAACCTATCTGTTCTGCCTCCCAAGTGTAGCACCTTACATTTGATGAGAACTTAAATATGAGACTGCAGGAGTCTGACCAATCACCCAGCTTGTTCAAACAGTTAAACAGTGTGTGGTCTAAATGGCCTTTGTTTTTTCCCATTGTGTCATGTCTTCTTACAGTATGTCCATATAATCTGTATAATTATGTATCTCATTGTCTATTATGGCAGGTTTATAGTTGAGTATTTTTTTATTTTATTTTATTTTTTTACAATTTTTGGCTGGAAAGACGCACTAAGCCGAGGCTTGTTTCCAGGTGGGTTTTGGGAGCACAGGGAAGTTAAGTGACTTGCTGATGGCCATACAGTATGCAAGTGGTGGCTATGGGATTCAAACCCAGTTCTCCAGGTTTGTAGCTCAGTGCTCTTAACCGCTATATGATAGTTTCCGTACTGAGCATGTAGGAGACAGAAAACCTTCTGTATTTAAGCAATACGGCATGCCAAGGTGTGCATTATTGTGGGATAATGGTACTCCTCTTGCTGAGTGCCTTATACACTCAAGAAGTGCCATTATCCCACAATTACATATACCCTAGAGTGCCTTATCGAGAGCATACAATGACTTTCCTGATTTTTTGTTTTAAAAACTATCACAAGGTTTAGAAAGTTAAGTGTTTTGTGTGTGTGTGTGTGTGTGTGTGTGTTTTTACCTACTGTTATATCTTACTCTCATTTTCCTAACTGCTCTTGTCATTATATCCATTTCACTGACTGGAAGTTGTCATAGTTGTTAAAATCAAAAACTTTTAATTTAAAAAAAAAAAAAGTTAAGTGTTTTTAAACTGTGCTGTTGTGCTGAAAGGGACCACATGGTCATGTGATCACATTTGACCAATCCTTGGTATTGGCTTCTCTTAGCCGGTTTATAACGTTTGATTTACAGGGCCTCTGACACTGCAGGGAAAACTTTGACAAACATGATATGTGTGTAACCCCCCCTGCAAATGGGGGTTCCCAAAAGACTTCCAGGAGCTTGCTTGAATGCTCCAAGCCTGAATGGTGTTTGGCATTTAAGCCATTTATCAGTGAGTGTTTTTAGAGCCTCTGGTACTGTCTCTTTAAGAGCTGTCTGCTTGCAGACATAATTAGTTTGTATGGGGGACTGTGTGCTTCTCTGAGTACCACTCGAGCTGCTGCCAATTCACTTCATTTTTGCAGTCACTAGGAGTGCAAAGGGAACCTATCTGAAAGATGTAACTGTTTGCCAGAAATTATTTAGAGTAATAATGAAATTACAGTTTGTCTAACCTGCTTTCTTTGCAGTCAGAACTGTGTCTGCTAGTTCCCATTCTAGTTTTGAACTGCTGAACTGGACCAATCAGTGTGGGGTAAGCTAGCTCTAAAATGGTGCCTTGGACGAATCAGAACTTGGACTCATAATCTGAGCCAGCCACAAGAGGATTGTATGGGCAGTGACTCTGGGAGATGTAGTTTAGACTTCAGTGCCTTTTGGACCAACAGCAGCAGTCTATTGTGAGTGACAGCCAATCCAGTCAAGAACTGGGAGGAACTCAAAGGAAGTGCCCGGTTTTGTCGGGTTGGAGTTTCAGTTGAGCTTGGCAGTGAAGAAGGAAGGAGCCCTGTGCTTTTTCAGTGTGCAGTTTTAGTCAAAAACGTGTAAGGCCCTAGAGTTCCGTCTGCAGCTTGTGTAACAGCTTGTTAGGACTGAACTGCCCTGTGAAAAGAATCAAAGGATCTCTGAAGAGTAGAAACCAGGCTCACCCTGTAGAAGACTGGAGGAATTCTGAAAATTGCACTCGGTCTGTCAGGACACTGAATCTGTGTGTGTTCTCCGGTATTGTGCAGTAATGCGATCGGGATACAGATGCAGCCTGCCTGGTATAGTGCTTTCTTTTATATGGATGTGTGAAGAGGTTTGTTACCTCAAGTGAGCCCTGCTGACATTGAAGGACCCTATCTTATTTGGAGGTCGTGAGTACTAATTCAGGGTCGCTCCCTGTTGAATTGCCACATTAAATCCAAATGGAATTACTGTACTGCTGACTGTTTAATTCTCCTTTTCTCTGTGTGACAGGGCCCCTACCAGCTGCCACGGTTTGGACTAGCCACTAGGGCTTGGGTACCCAGGGACAGTAACTGATAGGGATAGGCCTGTGCACAGAGCCATAGGTGGATTATTAGAGTGATAAGCTAATTAACCTGATTTCCCTGTCCTTGTTATATCCCCCAAATAAATCAGAGCTGCTTGTTTCAGCAAAGTTATACTGCCTGAGGTATTTGTCTATGTTAAAGTACTGTACTGTGATTGTTGCACTGTATCTCATTTCACAGGAGGTCCCAGTGCGGAACCAGACCTGGGGGTAAGTGTATACTGTGAAGGTAATTCTGATATATTGTGTGGGCCACTAGTGGGAAGAAAGGGGTTGCAGTGTCCCAGTGGGCTGTGACCAAAGTTAGTTTAACTATTGCAACCCCTGACCTCTGGGTGGAGGCACCCGCATTGGATCCAGGCCCCTCAACCTGGTAGTGGCAAATCAGGCAGGGGTAGTAGCCCTGGGATAGCGCCATCTGGGGTTACATCTTGGAGGCTCACCGCTGGGATTGTGTGTCCTCTAGTGGCCATATTCACGAACCACTGTTAAGAAAAAATGGGTACCCGACAGAAGTGGCTGTGCACCGCTGGTGGAGTGGTGTACTGGGAGGAGATCGACCCCCAAATGCTATGCTTATCCTGGACATCCCCTGGGTATCAATACGGACACTGTGCAGGGAGTACTTTCCAAGGTGGAAGGTTTACAAAACCCTGTGGTGGTGGGTCGGCATGCTAATCTGCTCACCCACACTTTCCTGGCCCTAGTAGAGTTTAAGGATCCCATAGATAGCTCCAAAGTGCCACAGACCATTACCCCAGAGGGAGCCCTCACTGCTTGGAGAGTGATAACTAAGGACAGTAAAGACCCGGTGGGGAATCAGCCCCCACCACTATCTGAAACTTTTGAGGAGAAATTTGCTGAATGGTTGCTGGGAGAGGGGAAAACTGTGGAGGACTTGAAGAAACTATTCTTGCCACCTGGGGGTGTTCCTCCCCCAACACCCTCTCCTGCTCCAGTGCCCGTAATGGTGGCTGAACCAATGCAGACTCCTATTTCTGCACCTGCCATTAGTCACGACTCTTACCGAAGGTTGAGGATCTTCTCTGGCACCCTCCCACCCCCAAAGGGAGGATGACTGGAGACCTGGATAGACTATGTTGCCCCCAAGTGCTAGAATGGCAATGCTCGGAAGGCGTAAAAGCGAAAGAGGGTTAGTGAGAGCCTCCGAGGTCCTGCCCTGGCTACCATCCGTGCTAAACGGCCAGTAACCCTGAAGCGACTGCACAGGCCTATCTTGAGGCCTTGGAGAATGTGTATGGGAGCCCAGATTCTGATGAGGACCTATGGTGGAGAGTAAGAAATGCACAACAGTACCAAGGGAGTTGTTGTCTGTGTATGTCTCTCGGCTGGAAAAAATGTTGCAAGAATGCCTCCAGAAAGGGTAGTTTGCCAGCGATTGAACTGGACCGAACCAGACTGGACAGAATCCTTAAGTCTCCCCCCTTCTCAGAACTGCTGTTGCTTCAATTCACGCCTAGCCAATCGACTGGAATCCCACCCTCCTATGATGAGTTAATGAGAGAAATTCGAGGAGTTGAGAAAAGGCGACCTCGGGAGGTACCTGCACCAACAGCTGTGGCTACGACCCGAGTGACTGAGGGTGACCCATCAAGTGAAGTTCAGGGGCAGAGGTTGACAGTCAATGAGTGCTCTGACAAGGAAAAAGATATGCCACAATGGGGCGAACTGTTGAGAGAGATCCGGGAATTCAAAAACAGTCCCTTTATGAAGGCCACGCCTGCAAGTACGGGCCCTGACCTATATCCGACTGCATCTGCTATGGGGGTGGGGGTACCCTGTATCTCCTGCTGATAACAGCTCCAAACTCAATTCCTTGACCATGGAAGTGGAGAAACTGACGAGATGTCTCCAAATGCTTATCACGCCGCAGACAGAGATGGCACCCAGGTTTCCAGTTAGTAATACCCCCGCCCTGGCTCCCAGTGTGGCGCCTCGGCCAGCTCAAACTCCAGAAAGTATGTTTTGCTATAATTGTGGGAAAGATGGGCACATGAAAAGGGAATGCCAGTCCCCAAAAGACACTGACAAAGTTGCATATAGGCTACAAGGAGAGCTTCGGAGAAGAAATCAGTGGTTAAGAGGTGCACGACATGATCCCAGTGAGGGCACCAAAAATGCTAATTCACATCCTTTTGTGGCAAGGTCAGTTGCCCAGGCCCCACTACCGCCTCTCCAGACTGGTCCAGAATAGTGGGTCCCTCCATGGAGACCACTGTAAAGGTGAATGGAGTGTCTACAAGAGCTGTATTAGACAGTGGCTCCCAAGTGACAATTATGTTCCAGGATTGGTATCAGAAGCATTTGTCAGACGCCCTTACAACCATTGAAGGACTGCATGTATGGGGTTAAGTGAGAAGGCCTACCCCTATTCCGGGTATATCTGAATTTGGCTGTCTTTCCCCACCTCCGTGGCTGGAGTGGCCGAACAAGTAGAGACCCTAGCCTTAGTGTGTCCCCCCACTGGACTGTATGATGGTGTCCCTTTGTTGATTGGAACAAATGCTCATATGTTCGGAAGGCTGGCACAGTTGTGTTATGAAAAACAGAGGTCAAAGACTAGTAGAGCTTTAAGAGTTCCGGCTTTAATTAAGAAGGCCTATGAGGCACAGAGAGATGCTGAAAAAACAGAACCAGAGGAACCGGTCGGAATTATATGGAAGAAGGATCCTGAGTCTCTGATCCTGGCGCCAAATGCCCAGTGTACCTTACAGGGAGAGGTCCGTATCAGAAAGGATGTTAAGAATAAAATATTAATGTTGGATGCACCAGGCGATGGAAAATTGCCAGAGGAACTGCTGGTCAAGCCTAGTATTTTGCCCGCTAGAGCCCATGCTTATGCCAGAAGGGTAATGGTCCAAGTTCATAATGTGTCTGAAAGAGACATTCGAGTAAACAGAGGTTGCATCCTGGCTAATGTGCATTGTGCAGACACTGCAGTGCTACCCAGCAGCAAGAGTTCAAGGAAGAATGACAGAGTAACGCCTGACTTGTTTGATTTCGGCGACTCCCCGCTGCCAGCTGAATGGAAAGTGAGGATCAGTGAGAAGCTTGCCCAGAGATACCAGGTGTTTTCTTTAAAGGAATGGGATGTAGGATGCGTGCAAGGAGCTGAGCACAATATCCGGCTGCATGACGAAAGACCATTTCGTGAGAGGTCTCGACGCCTGGCACCTGCTGACATAGATGATGTGAGAGCGGCATCTGCAAGAGATGTTAGCTGCTGGTGTAATACAAGAATCCAGAAGCCTTATGCTTCCCCATTGTGGTAGTGAGGAAAAGAATGGAACAGTAAGGATGTGTGTGGATTATCGCACCTTAAACCGGGGACTATCCTGATCAGTACACAATGCCCCGCATTCAGGATGCTTTGGACTGCCTAAACGGGAGCAAGTGGTTCTCTGTGCTGGATCTCCGCAGTGGGTACTACCAGATCCCGATGGCCCCAGAGGACCGTGAGAGACGGCCTTTATCTGTCCGCTTGGCTTCATGAATTCATGAGGATGCCTCAAGGGATTTGGGTGCCCGCCACTTTTCAGCGATTGATGGGCGTGCAGTGGGGACATGAACTTACTAGAGTGCCTGGTATACCTAGATGATGTTATTGTGTTTGGCAGCTCACTGGAGGAACATGAGAGCAGATTATTTAAGGTATTGGACCGACTGGAGGACTTTGGCCTTAAACTGTCCATTGATAAGTGTCAATTCTTTCAAACATCAGTAAAGTATGTGGGACACATAGTATCCACCGAGGAATAGAGACCGACCCAAGTAAAGTTGAGGCCTTGACCACCTGGCCACAGCCCAAAAATCTAAAAGAACTGCAAAGATTCCTGGGATTCTGTGGTTATTATCGGCGCTTCATCAAGGACTATTCAAGAGTGATCCGCCTTTACTTAACCTTACTCAAGGGTATCCCCAACCCACAAAAATACAAAAGTCAGCGTCCCTCAAGACTGAAAGAGTGTATTTTCATCCGAGTGAAGTATTTGGGGCCCGCTGGACTCCTGATTGTGAGACTGCTTTCATGAGATCATATATCAACTACCCATGCTCCAGTGCTGGCCTATGCCGATCCAAGAAAACCTTACGTCCTGCACACTGATGCTAGCTTGCAAGGGTTGGGGGCTGTGTTGTACCAAGAGCACGAGAATGGCCTGAGACCAGTGGCCTTTGCCAGTAGAAGCCTGACCCCATCCGAAAAGAACTATCCTGTACATAAGTTAGAGTTCCTAGCTTTGAAGTGGGCTATTGTTGACCAATTCCATGAGTACTTGTATGGGGCTAAAATACTAGTAAAACTGACAATAATCCTTTGACCTATGCAGACCTCAGCTAAGTTGGATGCCACTGGCCATAGGTGGCTTTCTGCATTATCTACATATGACTATGCTCTCGAATCACCGAGCAGGTCTGAACCACATAGATGCTGATGCTCTCTGCCGGAGGCCTGTTTCCCAAGAATGATTGGGTCCGATTGGCAGAACCTGACATTCGGGCACTCTGCCGAAGTTTGACAGGAGGAACAAATGTCCACGGACGCAGTGGACTGCATGGTGGATTGCTTGGGACCCTCTGAGAATTGCATACCTGCTGCTTATTGCCACTTTTCTGCAATAGACATTGGTGCACTGCCTCAGCTGGACAATGACAGTATTCGCGGGCTCAATCCTCCGATCCATGATCAAAGCAGCTTTAGAAGCCCTCTATGCAGGAAAAGATGTGTCCAAATTACGCTCCACTGATTTGAGAACTGCACTGTTATACAAAGAAGGTCCTAAGTTGAAACTGATCAATAAACTGTTATACAGAGAAACAGTAGACAGAGGGGACAAGTAGACAAACAACAACTAGTGCTGCCCACTGCCTTTCGAGACTCAGTACTGAGGTCCTTGCACAACCACATGGGGCACCTTGGTATAGACAGAACACTTGACTTGGTGAGATCCAGATTCTATTGGCCTAAGATGGGGCTGATGTGGAGCAACACATTCGAACTTGTAGTCGCTGCTTACAGAGGAAAGCTTTGCCCCAGAGGGCTGCCCCCTTGTTAACATCACCACCAGTGCACCCATGGAGCTGGTCTGTATTGATTTTCTGAGTTTGAGTCAGATCAAAGAAATATCAGTAATGTGCTGGTGGTCACTGACCATTTCACGAGATATGCCCAAGCTTTCCCACCAAAGACCAGAAAGCATCCACTGTGGCCAAAGTACTTGTAGAAACCTTTTGTTCACTATGGGCTCCACAAAGAATCCATTCTGATCAAGGGAGAGACTTTGAGAGTCGTCTGATCAAAGAGATGCTTTCTCTGTGGGGAGTGCGAAGTCCAGAACCACTCCTTACCACCCCCAGGGGGACCCACAGCCTGAACGTTTCAACCGCACTTTGCTAGATATGCTAAGCACCCTGCACCCAAAGGACAAGCCTAGATGGAGCCAACAAATTAGCACCCTGGTACATGCTTATAACTGCACCAAAGTGATGCCACTGGATTCTCCCCACCAGCCTGATGTTTGGAAGAGAAGCTCGACTACCAGTAGATGTGTGTTTGGGGTCTCTCCTGATGGGGTTCAAGCTGACAACTATTTACAGTATGTGCAAAAGTTAAAGGCCCAGCTAACTCATGTACCAACTGGCTCAAACCATGGCTGCCAAAAGAAATCTGGCCAACAAAGAAAGGTATGATAAAAGGTGAAAGCACAGGAACTCCAGGAGGGAGATCGGGTATTGCTAAGAAATCTGGGACTGCATGGCAAGCACAAGATTGCTGACAGATGGCACCATCTCCCTCACATTGTAGTGGGCAAACTAGATGATCTGCCAGTGTACAAAGTAAGGCCTGAGAATAATTCAAAAGATGTAAAACAATGCATAGAAATCATTTATTGCCCATTGGACAATCTTAATTGAGTCTGAGCCCTAGAAGATGCCCCTCTGGACCAGTGACTAGAGCTGCTGCTAAGAAAAGATCAAGAAAGTCTGCACTACAGAAGCAAAGTTAAAGTGTTCCCTCCACAAGTCCCAGTTGAGCATGACTGTCAGTCCATATCGGAAGAAAGTGAGAGTGACTTTGAATACTATCCTTCTTACGAACTGAGTCAATTGTTTCGGGCAATCCCTAGTCAATACTGGAGACAAAGCTGGGCCTTCTGGACTGTCTAAGCCCCCAGCTTCATCCCTGGAGCCAATGCTCTCAGAAAGTGAAGTGCAAAGCATCAGATCAGATGAAATGGAATCATTGTGCATGGTTGAACTGTTTGAGCTTTCAGGGAGGAAATGATAGATTGGGGCAGACTGGTGATACACCGAACAAGAAGAGTATTTTGAGTGCCCTGACAGTCCACTGCCAGTGTCCGAAAGCTTCCATGCGAGCCAAATGTTGTGGACTCAGAAACTGTAACTCCTGGAGCTGAAAGTGCCCCAAGTTCTAGCCTCTCTACTCCCCGGAGACTCCCTGACAAGTGAGGACAATGCTGAAAATGAGGCTCAGAGTGCAGAGACTATAACAGTTCCCCTAGAAAGACTGGTCGAGCTGTAAAGCCTGTGGTGCACCTCAGTTATGATTCACTTGGGAGGCCTGTGGACTTGCCTCTCAATGTTGTCCATAAAGGAGTGTATGTGTCCCGAGCTCATTGCCCAAACTGAGCATCAGTGCTAACTCCAAGTTACTTGTGTTGCCCTCTAAGTATGGTGCCCTTGCCCCATCCAGCCCCAAGGTAACTGATAGGGAAGGGCCCCTCTTCAGGTTTCATGTACAAGAGGTAATAACTTGAGTTATGGTACAATGTGTATGTAATACTGTGTAAAGAGGACGTACTGCAATGTTTCAGAAATGTGTTCTTGGTAAAATGATATATTGACTGATGATTACATGTGCGAGCCTAATGCAAATGTATATGGTTGCAGTTGAAACTTATGGGGGTACTTGCTTGACGCGGACGTCAAGCTTTCCCAGGCCAGGAAGGGTGTAACCCCCCTGCAAATGGGGGTTCCCAAAAGACTTCCAGGAGCTTGCTTGAATGCTCCAAGCCTGAATGGTGTTTGGCATTTAAGCCATTTATCAGTGAGTGTTTTGAGAGCCTCTGGTACTGTCTCTTTAAGAGCTGTCTGCTTGCAGACATAATTAGTTTGTATGGGGGGACTGTGTGCTTCTCTGAGTACCACTCGAGCTGCTGCCAATTCACTTCATTTTGCAGTCACTAGGGTGCAAAGGAACCTATCTGAAAGATGTAACTGTTTGCCAGAAATTATTTAGAGTAATAATGAAATTACAGTTTGTCTAACCTGCTTTCTTTGCAGTCAGAACTGTGTCTGCTAGTTCCCCATTCTAGTTTTGAACTGCTGAACTGGACCAATCAGTGTGGGGTAGCTAGCTCTAAAATGGTGCCTTGGACGAATCAGAACTTGGACTCATAATCTGAGCCAGCCACAAGAGGATTGTATGGGCAGTGACTCTGGGAGATGTAGTTTAGACTTCAGTGCCTTTTGGACCAACAGCAGCAGTCTATTGTGAGTGACAGCCAATCCAGTCAAGAACTGGGAGGAACTCAAAGGAAGTGCCGGTTTTGTCGGTTGGAGTTTCAGTTGAGCTTTGGCAGTGAAGAAGGAAGAGCCCTGTGCTTTTCAGTGTGCAGTTTTAGTCAAAACGTGTGTAAGGCCCAGAGTTCCGGTCTGCAGCTTGTGTAACAGCTTGTTAGGACTGAATCCGTCCTGTGAAAAGAATCAAAGGATCTCTGAAGAGTAGAAACCAGGCTCACCCTGTAGAAGACTGGAGGAATTGCTGAAAATTGCACTCGGTCTGTCAGGAACTGAATCTGCTGTGTGTTCTCCCGGGTATTGTGCAGTAATTGCGATCGGGATACAGATGCAGCCTGCCTGGTATAGTGCTTTCTTTTATATGGATGTGTGAAGAGGTTTGTGTACCTCAAGTGAGCCCTGCTGACATTGAAGGACCCTATCTTATTTGGAGGTCGTGAGTACTAATTCAGGGTCGCTCCTGTTGAATTGCCACATTAAATCCAAATGGAATTACTGTACTGCTGACTGTTTAATTCTCCTTTTCTCTGTGTGACAGGGCCCCTACCAGCTGCCACGGTTTGACTAGCCACTAGGGCTTGGGTACCCAGGGACAGTAACTGATAGGGATAGGCCTGTGCACAGAGCCATAGGTAGATTATTAGAGTGATAAGCTAATTAACCTGATTTTCCCTGTCCTTGTTATATCCCTAAATAAATCAGAGCTGCTTGTTTCAGCAAAGTTATACTGCCTGAGGTATTTGTCTATGTTAAAGTACTGTACTGTGATTGTTGCACTGTATCTCATTTCTACAGGAGGTCCCAGTGCGGAACCAGACCTGGGGGTAAGTGTATACTGTGAAGGTAATTCTGATATATTGTGTGGGCCACTAGTGGGAAGAAAGGGGGGTTGCAGTGTCCCAGTGGGCTGTGACCAAGTTAGTTTAACTATTGCAAACCCTGACCTCTGGGTGGAGGCACCCGCCATTGGATCCAGGCCCCTCAACCTGTTAGTGGCAAATCAGGCAGGGGTAGTAGCCCCTGGGATAGCGCCATCTAGGGGTTACATGTAGATATGATTCGGTTTATAATTCAGATTCTAACTACCTTGATGGAGTTCACTATTCACCCTTAGGCAGTCTGTCTATGAGCTTACTCAACCACTGCAAGAGTCTTCAAGCGTGACTCTCCTCTTACCACTCAACCAGGTGCTGCAGCTCCACTCCCAATGCACTCGGATCTTTTTTTCTGTTGACTGAACAAGTCTTCTTCACAGCCATAGTAAATTAGGATTCTACTAGTTTTTGGGCTTTTCAGCTATTTTTTTCACAACGTTTTGACTCACTCCCCTCACCCTTACCCACCCACCTACTTTGCACTAAGTAAGAGAAGTAAAGATTTAAAAGCACCTTTAAGCATCATCGTAAAATCCTAAAATAGTGCAATACACCATTCAGAAATTAAGGGGCCACTCCTGATGTCACACTTGCCCTGTTAGTCCAAGGCTACGAAACTAGAGTGTGGGCAGAAACTTGATCCACCATGCCAGTGGGTCACCATCCTTGCCCAAGCAGTTTAGCCACCCAGTGTCCCTCTTTAAAATTCTGACCAGAGCACATCTGTGGTGATTAGAACTCTGGTTCACAGAAAGTTGGTTGGACCATGTTTTTATGTAGGTACGCAGACTGGGGTTCATACACGTGTGGTACACAAAATCAGCTGTTTTGGCAGGAAGATCCTGTCACCTAACCCTAAAGTGGCCTGTTGGCTCAGCAGTGAAACACTGCACTGCACTGCAGCGTAGCCAATGAAGACCTAGGACCCTGAGATACACTGGAAGATGTCTGTAACAGATTGGGGTCAGTATAAGTTAGTCAGTAGCCAAAGAAGTTTGAAAATGCTAGGATATGGCCCATTGAAATCACTGCAGTTGTTTTGTCTGTGTCTCCCTTCTCCCCAAGGTAACCTTTAGTTACCAACATTACTAAATACTTTTCAAATGTTGCACGATGTCTTGTCATTTTAAGTCACTTACATTTGTGGTCCAGTGACTGTGTGATAAGAGGAGGGGGCTAATCTAATTCATGCTCATTGACAAATACAAGTACGCACCCATAAGTGTACACACACGTGCATGTGTGCCCGTGCACAGACATATACACACAAGCCCTCATGTGCACACTCCGAAAAGCACACAGCTATAAGTGCATGACTGCACACACACACACACACACACACACACACACACACACACACACACTCACACACCTTGCCAGTGTTCTCCGCCCTTCTGGGCCTCCCATCTGTCATGACACCTAGCCTTCACTATGTGTCAGGCGCATTGCAGGAGACGCAGCCTTCCCTGTCAAGGAGAGGTGGCAATTCGTCAGGTGGTTAATCTCCCCCCTCTCCCTGATCAACGCAGGCAACTCAAATTTGCTGCCAGACTTGGGTCGCCGGTGCAACAGGTGGTAGTGCTGGCACCGTGCCAGCATCAGTTTCTTACACAGATACACGGATGGTTAAAGACGGAAAAAAGACTGTGGGATGGAATGTCAGAAGTCGTGGTGTGGTGGAGGTGAAATTACAGATTTTAAGTTGTACCTGCATCAAAATAAAAGCACCACATTTGTTTTTACATTTTGGCTTATTTGTGACAGTTTACCTGGTTTATGGCAAAAAAACAAAACAAAAAAAACACACGTTATCATTTGTTTGACATGTACAGCATTTTCTTTGTGCAGATTGCATCAAATGTGCATCAGTGTTAGATCACCAGGTGGTCTAACTTTCTGGTGCAGTTGGCAGGATTGTGCCAGAATAGTAATGCAGATTCTAGAACAGCTTTTGAAAATGCAGTCCAACGAGCCTATTGAGTCCGTCCTTTGTTCCTGCATCATTTTACTCTGCCGTTTCAGAATAAAAATTGTTATGAATCCCTTATGGGGTTTCAGCTAGTCAGTGCTGATAACTGCAGGGCAGCTTATCCCGCACAAGCTGTCGTCTCACATGGCAGCGTTAAAGTGGTGCATTCCCCTTTTGTTGCAGGTGGTAGGGGTGTTACAGTCAGTTTATAAATTACAGATTAAACTTATGTAACCCCTAGGTGGCAGTATCCCAAGGGCTACTACCCCTGCCTGCTTGGCTAGTAGCAGGTTAAGGGGCCTGGGTAATGAAACGGGTGCCTTCACCCGGAGGTCAGGGTTGGTAGTGGTCAAGCTAACCTGGGCACAGCCCTCCGGGCCACTGTAACCCCCCTCTTTCCCCTCTAGTGGCCTGAATACTGTACAATAATCACTTTCACAATGACCCTTATTCACTAGGCAATTACCCACACTGTTTGCACTTACCACAAGGGCTGGTTCCTCTAGCTTGACCCTGGGGACCCCCTGTAAAACAAGGTTAAGCACAACAAATAGCAACAGTACAATACTTTAGGCACAAGCTGGAACCACAGTCGTGATAAAGTACACTTGTATTGGAGCCGAGCAGTGCAGCACCGCACTTTATCGCGAAATGGAGCTACGGAGCATGCACCATTTTGGTGAATGCCAGACTTTTCAAAAATTAAATAAAGTAAGTAGAAAGTGACAGAACAGGGAGCTTTATTTGCAAAACCCTTAATCGGGGGGTGAGGCTTGCAGGGGTGGGTGATTTGGGCTAATTACATTTCTTCTTTAAAAGCTATATTAATCAGACAGTTATGCATGCAGTTCAGAGTCCCTACACAGTCACACATTCTGGGTACCCAGGTAGGAAAACAGTGGGATAGCCAGGAACGTTGCAGCTGGCTGGGGCCCTGTGATGAAAGAAAACAACATGCACAACACACACTGTTTATAATCCGGAGCCGGAGGGCTCAGTTCGCGAAAGAAAAGACAACAAGACAATCAGATGACAACACTTTTAGATTTAGTTGTTGTTGCAGGGAGCTAGCCTGATGTTTATTCATGATACCCAATACTGGACACAGGCAGGATCAAATTGAGACTGCAGAATGTTGAGCTGGAATGCCAGGAGAAGCAGGGCCCACAGAAATCACCAAGACGTCGTTCCTGTTCAAGGCATTGAGCAGGGTGCTGATCCCCGGGCTGGTCTCTCGTCGATGACTTTCTCTGCGTAGCAGGTATTCTGGCTGGGCCAGTGTAGCAGGGCCCAGGCAAACAGAAATGGATACAGATTCAGTCCGTGGAGCTGGATACAGCCTCCAGCAAGCAAAACACAGTTCAGACACACAGTGGGGAACCAAATCGCGACCCACTATAAGCACACAGCACATTCATATGTAAGGAAATTCCACTGTACCAGGCAAATGTCTCTCCGGTCGCAATTACAGAGTCTCTGCACAATCCAGGAGTTCAGAGGTAGCTGGAAGTCCTGACTGGCCGATCGCATTCAGCAAATCTTCGGTCTTCTTCAGGTTAAAGCTTGGTCACAATTCAGTGGCTTAATTCGCTCTCCAAATTCGGATTCAGTCCGAAAAGCACAAGTTCCCTCTCAGGAACAGCAGGCAGGCATGCAGGCCAAACTCAGGCCTTTCCACAGTTCTCCCATGCGAATCCACTATGGATTGCTGCTCGAACTATCTCGAGCTGTTACTTCTTCACTTCCCAACTCAGATCTAACTGAAACTGCAAGCAGTGTGGGACTTTCCCCAAGATCCAAAAGGTTTGGTTGGCTGATCTGTCTGTCAGTCACAACAAGGGCTCCCACTCCAGATTATTTTATGCACCAAAAGCCCAAAACTACAATTCCTACATGTTTTGGCCCCATCAAGCCCCTGTAGGCAGGCTCCATTTTAGAGTCCCAAATGTACTGATTGGCCCATTCTGCAGTCCAGGACCAAGATGATGGAAACAAACAGAACTGTCCATGCTGCAAAGAAGGCAGGTTAGAACAAACTGCAATACTATTACTATGCTAACAAATGATCAGCAAACAACAGAGCTCCCTCTCAGATTAATTATGACTGCAATCCAGGCAGCTCTTAAAGAGTCAGTACACAGAGGCTGTACAGACACTCTCTGGCAATACATTTAAACTGCTAACACGCAAGACACCAACCTGGCAGTGAGCATTTAAGCAAGCTCAAGGAAGACTTTTCGGGAACCCCCATTTGTAGGGGGGTTACATTAAAACTTGTGAATCCTTCTAGCTAATGCAAGTGATAGATAATGAGTTTATATGTGATGCAGGAGACGTCTGTGATGGTATGACAGTCAATCACCTTACATAGTTTGGACAGACAGAACTGCTCAGTTCTCTTTGCAGTTCTCTCCCCCAAATTGCACAAATATGTCAATCATGCCATAAGGGAATCTTTCAGAGTACACATAAATTTGTAATGTAATGAACAAGGTACGCCCAAGTGTGCATAATGAGACTGTAGTGACTTCCAAGGGTTATCTGGAAATGTATAAATCATGGGCGGGAAGCACAAGTGCTTTATATTTCTCACCAGAACCCCAAGATGTCATTAAAGCCTTACTATAAGTACAAGTTTGGGGGTATTTTACTTATTTTTTTATTACGAGCATGACTGTACCTGTTCTGTTGCTACTGGCAGTCTGTTCTGTTTTACTTTTACTTTTTTTTTATTCACAGTTCATGCCCCCTTCCTCACCGCGACCCACTTCCTCTCTTTCCGGGGTTCCCAAAGTATCCTTGTGGCTCTGCCAGGCTTTCTAGGGGAACCTCTATGGACCAACCCCATCCAGCCTCAATTTACCCCCCCCCCAGGAAGGGAGGAGGGAGAGCCTGGGTCCTCCCCCTCCTACCCACAGTAGCGTTTTGGGTGGGTCACATGGAGCCCCTCAGAGCCTGGTCTAATGGCTTAGGTGCCAGGGCCTGTCACCAGGAGCTGGTGCTGGGTTTTTCAGTTTTTCCAGTTGTGATCCCCTATGCCTCAAGGACAATGGCATACTGGGAGGTCCAAGGAGGCGGGTGCATGCCGAGACGTGCTGCCGCTCCGGACCTCAGCTGATGTCCTCCCCTCCCACTACATGCGACCCAGCTGCACTGCCACTCGTAGTCACCCAGGTGGCAGTATAGCAGTAGGACCCACAGCCCCCCCCCCAGAGGAGGAGAAGAGCAGCCCCATTGGTGCTCAGTCCTCCTCCCACCAGTCAGCCCTCTGACGGCCTGGGCTCATTCCCAAACCTGGTTCACCGGTATTGCAAATGGTAGCACTACCACTGCGCTGGCAGGCCGGCTTGTTTTACTTTTGCTTTTGATATTGCTTGGTGCACATGGTAGCAATTATGTGGAATCTTGCTGTTCACAACCTAGACTAGTCCCTGTCTCAGAACTAGCCGATTATAAACAAATTATTTAGGGGCTCATTGATTATAAGACTGCAAACTGCTGCTGTTGTTTAACATTTGCTTTTAAAAAAAGTATAATACTGTAGCTTGACATTGTTTTCAGCACCTTGATTTCCTCAGCTCCCATTTGTTGCTACGAGGTTACAGAATTTTTTTACAGAGCTGTGGTCATTTAGATTGCCCTGTTACTTCCTGACCAGTAAGAGAATGACCAATCTCAGTGGTCATAAAATGGCCTGTCTCAGTGGAACAGCGCAGTCTGCTGGTAGGCTGCCCTGTCCAGCTACAGGCTTGTCCACTCACCTAAGGTTAACTAGGTTAAACTATTAGCCTAATTGGAAGCAGGCCGCAGTGACAAATCATCTCTCGATTGTCAGGGGTTGTTGGGGACCGGTGTTAATAGGTGCCTGATTCGACTATAAATAAGAAGTAATTTGACGCTGATTGGGCAGAGATGGAGCAGTTCTAGGGGTCACTTTGTGATATGGCCTGTGGTCAAGGGGTCAGACAACCCTGCCCTTTGTCCACCTTGCCTGTATAGCTGTAACTGATGACTCCTTTGTTGAGATGCTGATGTGAGGTGTCACAGGACTATCAGAGCAGATCCTACAGTACCTATCCCTACCTTTTTTTACAGATATGATATCCAGTGGAAAGAAAGAAGCAGAAAGGCAAGGCACTCCACACAAGCCAAAAAGTCAAAGGGCAGACATAAATTGCTGCAAAAATATAATCTTATTTAAAGATGGCTTGTGCTACAAAAGCAGGCAGCAGATCCAGAATTTTACAACAGGGGCGGTGGTGGTGGGATGCTGGGGTTGGAACTTGAGGGTGAAACTTCGTATACCAATATGTTTGAATGCTTTTTAAACCTTTTATATAATCTGCTATTAATTTTTTTTTTTTATCACGATTACATTTTTAACCAAACAGCACAAATCATGCAGTTTTGGTATGGTCTGGGAATCTACGACTTGGGATTGGGATGATGTGAGCAGGTAGGCAGGGTGTCCAACAGGGGAAAATGCAATCATCTCCTTCAACCCCTCTCCCCTCCACCACCTCTTCTCTGGATCCACTACTGAGAGCAGTGATGAAACACTGTTTGCTAGTGGGAATGCCTCTGATAATGGGGGTTTTTCTTTACATGATAAAAATTAAAAAAAAAAACACAGCTGGTGGACTAAGTACAGCATTTACTTCTAGCTTGTATGATTACCATGTCTCTCTCCCATCTACAGGCATGAATGCAAAACGTGTGCAATGCATCATGGGTAGTAGTATGCAAATGCATGTGTGTGAGCAGAGTGACAGGGTTCACCAGGACCAATGATTGTCTTTTAAAGCAGTTTTCCAGTATCCAGGAAAACTTTTTCAAATAGGACAGTCAGACCAATTCAGCTCAAGCCCCGTGTTCAAAGGTTAGGGTTAACGCTAGTGCTTTTGTGTGAGATGCATTTTGAGTCTGTGGCTTAGTTGCTGCAGGCAGCACTAGTACGTTGAATCAAATAAAGTCCTCCCTTGGAGTCAGAGAGCACTGCCCCCACAGAATGCCCCAGACTCCAGCAGCCCACTGGTGGGTGTCAGGCTGATGAGGCAAGCCCCAGTCTCTCATTTGGCTGTGTGATATGCTGCCACCCAGCCCCACCCAGCCAGGCTGCACTGTCCCTTTGGAAGACAGTAGGCGACTTTGCTTGCAGAATGTTGAGTTATGCTTGTATGGACGACCATCCTCGCCAGAGCACAGGTTTTTAAAAAAATGAACCCTCTGTATTTGCTCTGAAACTGAAGCTGGGCGGGCATTATAACAACAAAACAAAAGCTGTGGAAAATTATTAAAAAAAAACAACTTGTACTGTCACTTGGGACGTATTCCTCTTTCAAGCCCTGCTGGGGCCAGCTGGGGGCCAAGCACACTGCAGAAGTGAGGCACTTGGCTCTCAAGGAGAGAGGACGGGGCCACTCAGCATTCCCCCGTCTACTGGCCAGTCAAGGAAGGGTTTTGGCCCACCCTGCCTACCATAAAAAGGGTGCAGCTGCTGGGGTGGGGGCACAACAATAAAAAATAATAATAAAGAAATCAATGCACAGATCAAGTTACCGGTAAGGAAAGGTAATGAAGTGCTGATTGTGCTTGTGGGACCTAGCAAAGAGAAGACTGAGAGGGTTCTTGATCGTGCTTTCTATATGAATACCCCAGGATGCATCTGAAATCGAGCAGTAAACTGCTCAGTATGCCTTTCCTGGTAAAACGCTTAAATAAACAAATAAATAAATAAATAAGGGGGTAGCTAGGATGGAGTATATGGCTACATGTCAATTAGCACTGGTCAGTTCGGGCCGCAACACATCACTCTGATCTATGAGCTCCGGCGTCAAGTGTTCCCCTATGCAAATTGTTCCCTGACAATTCACCCCCACATAAATATAATAAAATAAACTCCAGGGGGGCTCAAAATGGGAATGAATTGTGCTGGGAGGAGAGTGACACTGAAGCTCATAGCATGGAGCGGAATGACCAGTGGGAATTGATGTGTCCCCGGAGTACAGTATATATAGATGTTTGAGCCAGTAAATGCAAGCAAAGCTAGAGAGCATGCACTCAAATTGAAGGGGGAAGAAGGAGGGAAACATTAGAAAGCATTACCACACACAGGAGGTTAACATGAGCAATAGTGTGTCTGATGAGGTTGTAGAACCGAGCGCTGTTCAGGATTTCAAAGCAGGACTAGATAGACTCACAAGGAAGAATGGAATCGAGCATTACACAGAAAGTTTAGTGTAATATTATTGGTGTTGGTATCTCAGTAGGTAGCACACTTGCCTCTGGGTCTGGATCTGAATGATCAGAAGGTCGTGGGTTCTAGCCACACACCAGGTACTTGGAGCAATACCCATATCTGACACTGTAGTGCAGTATGAGGGGGTACTGCACTGCTGAGGTTCCATCTTTCCGATGAGACGTTAACCCGAAGTCCCTTCTTCCCATCTTTGGTTACTGTCCAGGTGACAGTTAAAGATCCCACGGCACTAATCGAAGAAGAGTTGGGGGGGGCCCTGGTACCATGGCCAACCCTGCCAATAAAACAGGTCCATGTAACACCCCTCAGGCTGCACTTGGAAACACGCTATCACAGCTTGCTATGCTTTTCCTGGTAAAAAAAATTAAAATATAAATAAAAATATTCTGGCTGTTAAGCTTGGATAGGTGTCCTTACTTAAACTGGGTATAGTCACTGCCACGGGGAAGGAGAAGCAGACACAAGGAACTATAAGACCCTTCTGTCATCACAGTATAGTTACTATATTACATAAGAAGAAAATCAACCAAGGTAGGCGAAATAGAGCAATACGGTAGTGATAGGAATTAAATGTAACATATCCTAATGATCTCACCCTCTCTCTCGCACTCTCTTTTTCTCATTCCCTGACCCCTGATCTGGAAACATCAAAAAAGAAATGGAAAAAAAAAGAAAGAAATTGTTATAAAGAATTATTGCCTTTAGTATGTCTTTTCTACTGAAAGCGGAAAATCGTTTCATTCATAATTTATACCCTCAATTACTATTAATAAAGAAATATTACAGCTGAAAATCGCCTGGGACAATCCCACGTAACACCGCATTAACATTCTGTTTGAACATTTTCATTGCATTTGTTATCCAGTTAATAAGAGAGATATGCTTCCCTGTATTTTTTTCCTTTTCCCTGTGAAATTATGGTTTGACCATGATAGTTTAATCTTTTCAACTTTATAGAATGTATTTTCTTCCCTAATTGAGCTGCTAAAGGGGGGCTAAGGATGAGGATACATTTAGAATAAGGAATGATGGGAGGGGTAGTTTTAAAGTGTCGGCTCTTTGTTTGGGGGAAGGGTATTAACAGAGGGAGGCAGGCATTCTTTCTGATAGTTTCTTCAACCCCCCCTCCCCCCACATCCAGTGTACATAGCCCATCATTGGCCAGGGCTTCATCTCTGCCTCCTGCTCTGACGCTGTCTCTGACTTCCCGCAGTCACCCCACTGCGACTTACTGCCCACCTTGGCTACCACGTCACCCCTGTGGCTTCCCCTATGTAGCATGGCTCCTCTGTTGGCTCACTGGATCCAGTGTACATGGAGAATAGGGCTGGGGCAAGGGCTTCTAGAAAGTAAGCATGAAGGGTATTAAATAAGCTGAAACAACTGAGAACATTAAAAATGCTTAATTTGTATTGTATCTTGACTGGGTAAACCCGAATAAAAATGTCAGAAAATGTTTTGCAGTCTATTGCTATGCAATTCAGAAATTTGTTACCCTCTAATAAGTGTAGTATTTTGCTATGCTATATCAGCTATTTAATACCCTGCTGAGGAAGTTTTTTTTTTTCAATTCTTTTTCCCTCTGGTCGTCGGCTCCTGAGACTTCCCTCAGACGTAGCCACTCCTAGTTGACATTTCCCACCCAGCTTGAGACCCTCCAAGTTGGATGCCCCTCGAATGCCACCCTACCCCAGCACCTGCTGTTAGCCCCCCCTCGGCTTGTACCCCCCCCAAGTTGTGGCTGCCACCACCTACCTTGGCGCTCTGTCAGTCTGGTTGGCAGGCGGGGAGAGGTGCAGGATATCGGGGATTCAACTGGGCCGAGTCCGGCAACAGGTGTAGGGCTACTGGAGGGCCCGTCATCATCCTCTCAGGTGCCGAGGTTTTTCCTTGTTCTTTTCCTCCTCCGGAGGCACAGATGTGCAATAATGTCCAGTGCAATGTGGGTTCGCTCCTGTACCCACCTGCAGGACGTCTGCCATTGCCTCCACCCCTTTCCAAGTGTTTCCCAGCTACAGCACTCCCAGTCTTTATTGGGAGCCGCTAGGTGCTGCGGATCCACATCCCCTCCCTCCTCAGGAGAGGAGAGCAGTCCTCCGGACGCTCAAGCTTCTCCTCTTCAGCTGTCCCCTGGCGACCCGAGCTCGCTCTCAAACCTGGGTCACCGGTGTGGTGTGAGGTGAGGCAGATGCCTCAGTCCTCAGTGCCACCGGTCCAGCTTCTGCTGAGGGAGCTGAATGAGCATTATCCTACACTCACCTTGTAATATATGCCCAGCTTTCGCCAAATGCTGAGCCCCACCAATGATACACCTGACCTGCACAGTGAGTGGCAGGACATTGTGTGCTCAACCATGACATTCAGACTTGCTCTGAATCCAGTTGCAGAAGCACTGATGTGGCAATGGGAGTTAAAATCCCTCTCCTCCTGAAGTCAGAGAGTGCTTCCTTTATGCAACCATTATTAGAAAAGAATATGGTTTTATATAATGCTTTCATAATACACAGTGTATTTGAGTCCTTTACTAGGCAAACAGTAAGATACTGGTAAAGCAGGGCCACCAAGACCAAGATGATTAGTAGCTTAGGAGTAACGGTAGGCAAGTTGAGGCAGACTCCAGCATATTGCCCAGCTCTGGCTTGGTTTAATCTCTATGAACAGTTAAAAGCCAAGGTCAAGCCAAGCCAATTAGGATTGAAGCAAGAATTTTTGTCAGCCTGAGAACAGAGTACAGTGGCCAGAACTTTAAACTCCTCTTGTGCAACTCTTGAGAGACATTGTCAGTTACGTAGAGGACAATGTGCAGTAGTCCTGGCTCGGCCCGTGCTTTAGCTCATAGAATCAAGCCAGCCTCTTGGCTCGGCTGTGGCTTGGCTCTAGGTTATAAATTTCTGGCTTGCCCACCCATAGTTAGGAGGCAAGAGTGACAAGGAGTGATATCAGATCAGCAGCCATGGAAACAGAGGAGTAATGGCTTGTGCACAGGAGGTGGGGGGATTGAGGCCATGACGGCTGTGACGGCAGGCATGGCTTTATCCTCCGATTTGGGTGTCCCACTTTCCCATTTTCTGCCCTTCCACAGATATACAGGTATAATTATAAATCAGATTTCATTAATTGCCACTAAATGCTTTCTGTATTGAAATAAAGAGTAGTGTATCTTTATTTTTGTAATGAATTATTAGAAACAATAGACAGTGACAAAACATTCAGTTGAAATATCTAAATCGACACAAGCTGGATCAGTTCTTCCTGGATAATAATAATACTTATTACAGTATTTATTTCATTAAGGAAGGAATGCTCACAAGGAATGTACCTCCTAAAAGAATAATGGTGGTGTGGTTCAAACTTAATGTAGGTGTGCACTAAGAGGTTATGTGACATTGAGGGAGGGTAAGAAGTAAGAACACATAGTGTTAAACAGGGTAAGAGGAGGACATTACACACAGAAAAGTTAAGTGACTTGTTCAAGGTCACAGTGTATGCAAGTAACTTTGATGGGATTCAAATCAGGTTCCCCAGGTTCACAGCTCTGTGATCTTACCAGTAGACTACACCGCTTCCCCTAACTCTTCTGGAACACACATAGCGCTCTATGCAGAATCCCTAGAGACAGCAGTAGCCTCCTTCCGTTCAAGTCACAGAAGCAGGTCCCACAAGAAATTCCCCCTCAACTGACATTGGCACCAGGAGTTGTCACACAGATTAAAAAAAAAAAAAAAAAAATGATCGATGGGCAAAAGTTTCCCATGAGAAGATGAAAGGATACTAGAGGGAGTCAGCCAGGGCCAACTCTGTTTGAACTCCAACGTAGCTCCTTTAATGAGAGGGCAAGCAGTGCGATTTAAATAACAGTATCTGAATAATTAAAAAATAGTAACAGGGCTTGTTTATTTATTCTGCTTTCTTGACGCTGCTGTAGAGGTGGTGTCCTGGGAGGAGGGGGTGTTGCTAAACTTATCCCAGCCTTTGCCTTCTCATGAGATTTGTCCTGTTTACACTGAAGCTCATCCGGGCTAGAGCTTCCCATGTAAACACTGGATTCAGATGCATCAGAATCTCTTTCTCTGGTGTGCCACACTGGTTTTCAGCCTTTGACGTACCCATAAAAATTCAAAGTGAATAAAGGAGGCTTTAAGGATGACCGTATGGTGTTCACTTACCTTAATCAGTAGGCTAACCTCAAAGGGATGGCATGGTTAGCAGAAAAGATGGGTGACCCTCTTGCAGTTCAGTTTGTGGGAGGTTTGAAATTGCTATGAGAAACTCAAAAAAGGTTCTTGTTTTTGAACTTACAATTTCCATGGGAAAATAGCTGTAAGAGAGTTCTAAAGGGTTCTGTGACAGCCCCGCCATTCCAGTCCTATACCAAGAAATCCCCGGTATCTAAGTGGCACCTCCTGCTACACCAGCCCCTCAAACCCCATCCTGTGACAGCAACTGGTAGAGCCCTCTGCTCAACTCCTCAGATGGTTGCCATCTGCCTTAACTGCAAGCCACTATTCTAATATATACCAGAATGCAATTATTGATATAGCTGTTTACAATACTTCTAACTGAAAATCATGTAAACTGCTATACAGATGCATCTAGTATTTCAATATAGTTGTTTGATTTTTTTATTTATTTAGATGTTACATAAACAGTTGTATTGAAGTATTCTGGTACATAGCAATATTGTGCTTTACGGTTAATGGAGGTGAGCAGAGGGGTGTGCTAGTTATGAGATGGGGGTTGGAGATACCATTTAGACACCAGAGATTGCTTGGCACGGAATGGGGAGAAGGAGAGGGTGCCCTTGGACACCAGGGAGTACTAAGCATAAAACAGAGTAGGGATGTGCCACTTGGACTCCAGGGAGTACTAGGCATAAAACAGAGTAGGGGTGTGCCACTTGGACACCAGGGAGTACTAGGCATAAGACAGAGTAGGGGTGTGCCAATTGGACACCAGGGAGTACTAGGCATAAGACAGAGTAGGGGTGTGCCAATTGGACACCAGGGAGTACTAGGCATAAAACAGAGTAGGGGTGTGCCAATTGGACACCAGGGAGTACTAGGCATAAAACAGAGTAGGGGTGTGCCAATTGGACACCAGGGAGTACTAGGCATAAAACAGAGTAGGGGTGTGCCACTTGGACACCAGGGAGTACTAGGCATAAGACAGAGTAGGGGTGTGCCACTTGGACACCAGGGAGTACTAGGCATAAAACAGAGTAGGGGTGTGCCAATTGGACACCAGGGAGTATTAGGCATAAAACAGAGTAGGGGTGTGCCACTTGGACACCAGGGAGTGGTAGGCACGGGATGGAAAGGTGGTGCCACTTTGACACTATAGTACAGGTTTGTCTATTTTCCACTTGATTTAGGGTTTCGTTTTGTTTGGTTTTGAACCACAATGAATCTTCAACCAACAGTTTTGGCTTGAAGTTCAGTTTGGCTCGAAATGAACAAATGGCTAATTTTTCTAAACAAACCAATTGCCTATACCTTGTTAGTGGATTTCAGGCTAATTCCATGTAAGAATCTGCACTGCATTTTAATTGACCTTTGATGTTTCTTTCACCTATTTTCTGCTGTCTTGTATTTCTAAAGACCAAAGTGTATGTGTTTTGTATGATGTCTCCTTCTCTTATCCTCTGGCACCCCACTTATTCCAACCCTTCAGCTCTACTGCCCTGCCAGACTCACCCCTCACTGCTACTCATGATCTCCAGGCTCCCCAAGTCATCCAGTGACTCAAGGTCTGGAGTAACCCTTCCAGTCCCCACCTCACCTATCAGGAGGGTGCCTTGGTTCTCATGATGCTGGTTTGGAGAACCACAGTGGGAAACTGAGGGGGGAGTCTAGCGGGGTGTGTGTGTGTGTGTTGGGGGGGCATAAGAGCTGTCATCTGGCATGCCAGGGCAAGGCAGCATTTTCCCATGTCACACAGAAACATAGAATTTGACAGTAGATAAGGGCCGCTTGGTCCACCTAGTCTGCCCATTTCCCTACCTGATGGATAAGCTGTAGATCCTAGTTAACCAACAGCCTACTTCCTCCTACCCCCTACTAGAATTACCTTATGTCTGTCCCATGCATTCTTGAATTCCCCCACTGTTCTCGACTCCATGACCTCCTCTGGAAGGCTGTTCCATGCATCCACAACCCTCTCCATGAAAAAATACTTCCTCACATTACCTCTGAGCCATCCTCCCTCTATCTTCAAATTGTGCCCCCTTGTTCTTGCACATCTCTTTTTCTGAAGGATGGTACCCTCTTGGACTTTGTTGATTCCGTTGAGGTACTTGAAAGTTTCTATCATGTCTCCCCTTCCTCCTTTCCTCAAGGGTATACGTATTAAGCTCCTTTAGTCTCTCTTTGTATGTCTTCTGGTGTAGACCCTGCACCATTTTGGTTGCCCTCCTTTGGACAGCCTCCACTCTGTCTATGTCTTTACGGAGATGGGGTCTCCAGAACTGCACACAGTACTCCAGATGGGGTCTCACCAACTGCCTGTACAGAGGGATAACAACTTCCTGTTTTCTACTGTTGATGCCTCTCCCTATGCATCCCAGTATCCCCCCAGCCCTCCTTACTGCCTGCTCACATTGCTTGCCCAGCTTTAGGTCATCTGATATAATTACCCGCAGGTCCTTTTCCATTTTTGTTGTTGTTAGTATCTCACCCCCCATTGTGTACTCTTCCCCTGGGTTTTTGTTTCCCAGGTGCATTGCCTTGCACTTCTTGCATTGAATCTGAGCTGCCATACATTTTCTGCATGTTCTGGTCCCTTCAGCTCCCTAAGCTCAAGGAGTAGAGATTGTGCCCTGTGGGGGGGGGTGTTAGCTGACTCATGGCCATCTATACCAGCCAAGGTACCACCATCGCCACCACCAGGAGCTGTTCTCTGAGCAATGTCCTGCACCACTCTCCCCCAAAAGAAGCATGTCCTTGTGGAGTCTCTGTCACCCTTTCACCCTTTCTGCCGGCCTCTGCTCTTGTCATCCCAGGCCTGGGATGTGAACCCAGATCCAGCATGCCACGCAGATGCCCCACCACTCAGTTCCACAAAGACAGCCATTATCCTTTTTAACAGTGTTGTTTATTGATTACAGATCCCAGCGGAAGCATTAGTGTAACACAAAACATGGGTGTTATTTTCTCCCACCCGTGCCAGCAGCTGCCAGCCATTTGAGTGTGGCAGTAACCTTTCTTGTTCATATTGCAACTTGTGTTTAAGATTTTAAATAAAGTATCTGTTGATTTCAGCCTAGAGTCTACCGTTTATTTCTTGTTTGAGAATACTTTTGTATTATGAGTTTTGCCTGCATGTTTTCGACACAGACTTTAGCAGTTTACAAAGTCCTTTCATATTTCAGCGGATGTGTGACTGTGTATTGGTTCGGAATTGTGTGATTTTGGAAGCTTGTAACATATTCTTTCCTCTGTCTTGTGAAAAGTAAAAAAAAAAATGTTTCAAGTGAATAAACAATGTGGCATATACGCTGAATTACAGAGTGGGCCCCTGAAAAAAAACGTATGACGTCTGTAAAGTAGACAATGCCCAAGTGGGGGGGTGTGAGGATTTGTAAGAGGCTTGGGGGGCATACGGGTTGGGCTGACAAACGTCTGAAGTAGTCCCCAGTAGTTCAAGATCCACTGACATTTACATATAATGGGGGAGGGGTGTCCGTTCAAAGACAGCGCCTTGTGGGACCCAAAGCTCCTTTAGCTCCTAAATTGTAATTCTAGTAAGGGTAATTGAAGCACGAAAAGGTTCAGAGGTTCGGAAAGGTTCTAACAAGCCATGTAAAATTCTTATAGTTTTCTGAACATTATCAAAACCTTCAGATTAGAACCATTTCATGTTTTGCAGATTGAAAGTTAAAAAAACGTTTTCTTTAACTTTCTTTTTTTCCTTTTTTATCCCATGACCTAGCTTTCATTCACCCCTGGCTCCCTGTGTACACTTTGTGCAGATCACTTGATTCCCTCCTCAACCCTCCCCCCACACACACACTTCCTGGTTCAGGAACACACGCCTTTCTCCTCCCACTATAAAACTGGGTATGAGCAGGTAAAATCATGAAACAAGATTTTGCACCTAAGCTGGTCTAGCCAAGGTAAATGCACTGAATTAATAAAAAGTAATAATTTGCTGGATGACCAGATGGGGACCAGTGTTTTCAAACCATCTTCAGAGAATACAGGAGGCTGACATTGTAAATGCATTTCTCCTTTAAGACTCCTGCATAAGAACATCACAGGGTAGTGGTGGGGGCACTGAAAACTAGGTCTGGAAACAAAACAGTGGATCCTGGGGTCCTTTCCGTGGGGTTAGTTCAAGAGTGCTGTTCAGCTAATCAGAAATCGTTTATTGGGACTAGTCTTTTTCCTGTGAGCATCCAGAGACTCTCACTGGTCCTAAGGATTTAACAAAAAAAAAAGCATGAAGATTTTTTTTTATAGCTTAATTACTATTTTTTCGGCATAACAGATATAACTCTATTGGAAAACTGACTTCGGTACTCATGACATATTGTCCTGGTGTGATATAAAGTCCAATGGCATGTGGCATTTGGAAAAGGTCACTTCTCCCATCAGGATTCATTAGTCTGTACCTGACTAGGAGTCGAGGGATTGGCGTCTAACCCCCTTCCCACCTCACCCCTGCTAGAATAGAAGAGAAAAGCAAAATGTGTCTCCATCCAAGATAAATTACGACCCCACCCCACCCCACCGACACTGCCATCACCAGCACATCCAACATCATCACCTATTGTTTCAGCAACCTACCCCAGGCTGTCTATGCATACTGCAGTTTCTACACTAAACTAGTATGCACTTAGGGTATCAGAGTGACAGGTTGGGGGGCTGTTGTGACCAGCTGATGCTGAAACTGAACTGCGGATGATTTTCTGGCTTCCCCTGAGGTGGGTGAAAGAAAATGTTTTGGTTATCTCAGTTTGGTTAGGTGGGAGAGAGGACAGTTCTGTAGATTAATACCCTTTCTTTCTCCACAGGTGCAGCCATGTGCCAGCCTGAGCACAGCAAGGGCTTCCCCATATTTGTTACGAATTTAGTATTGGTGAACAGTGAGAGACTGACAGCACTGGGGGCAGTATAGCATGATAGTTAAGAGCACCGAGCTGCAAATCTAGAGAAGTGGGTTTGAATCCCACAGCCGCCACTTGCATATTGTGTGACCATGAGCAAGTCATTTAACTTCCCTTTGCTCCCAAGATGCACCTGGAAACAAGCCTTGGTTTAGTGTGTCTTTCCTGGCCAAAAATCTTAAGATAGAAAAATAAAGTAAAACCCTCTGGTTTTACCTCTCTTTCCCATCCAAGGTGCTACCCCGCCATTGATTCATCTGATCCACAAAATTTCCATACTGCTTTCTAGCTTTTTTCTCTAGGTTGGGTCTGGCCTAACTGCAAAGCTAGCAGCATCCAATATCCAGTACTTCGAAGAAAGTGATGCCATGCAGGGAGATGTCAACAGTCAGTGAAACCCACTGTTGAAAATGGTGGTTGGGCCAGCATCATGTGCCCAACTGAGGCTGGATTTCTCAATTTTGTCCCCACCTTGAAGACATTCCTGCATGAACAGCACTTCTCATCTAACCCCATTGAAGGAACACCTCACCATCCATTTCCGTAATATCATGAGGCTGCAGCACACTTCGTTAGTTGTCCTTTAATTGAGCGCTCAAAGGGTAGCCTAGCCACAGCATCATTTAACACATGAACAGCACTGTGCACTGGTGTAGTCCAACTGAAGGGCATAGGAAGCTAGGCCACTCCCTATGATCCTGAATAGATTAGCATATATTAACTAGATAGACAGATATAACAGTATAAAGAAGACCCACCAGATGGCAGAATGTATAAGCATCTAAACTCGCTCATGTTACATCGTGCCTCCCATAGAATTAGCAGCGTGCAGTAACTTCCCACTGTCCCAACTGGGATCCTGGGCACAGTATTTAAACCCAGACCCCCATCCCTACCCCATCTGTAGGCCAGCCCTAGTGAGGGTCATGCACATCTGAACACACCAGCATCTGCTCCTTCAGTGCTGAGTCTACAGGTGGAAGAATACACCTCCGTGGTCAGTCAAGGTGATGGACGGACAAGCACTCTCTGGACCATCCAGTCTCTCCTTTCTGCTATATGAGGACTTAGGCAAGGGGGAGAATGCCACATCCCAAGGGCCCTGCCATGGGGGCAGGAGAAATAAATAAGATAAGAGCAGTAAGAATGCAACACATTTTCTCATATAAGCTTTTTGGGGGGTCTGCCCAGCGTTGCAGGTCCAGCCCAATCGGTGGCATAATGGTTAGAGCAAAGGGGGTGAAGAAGGAATCCACAGGCAGTGTGGTCTTGTGATTAAAACAGGGATTCTCCACCTGGGGTCTGTGGCCACCGAGGGTCCAGGAGGCTTTACGTGAGGTCTTCAGCAAGTAAGGCACAAAACCCCAGCACAACCTTTCTAATAAATAACATTTTAGTGCTTAAATTATTGTCTCTTTATGAGATTTTTATTCCTGCTTCATAATGAAAAAGTGAAACAGTATACAAAATGTAAATCTGTTTGGGGATGGGGGTCTGTTCATATTTCTGGTCATGGTCAGAGGGTCCTCAGGCATGTCTGAGCATGGTCAGTGTCATTAGGCATGCCTAGTCACATGGTCAGGGGGGTCCTCATTGTCAGAAAGGTTGAGAACCCCTGGATTTCAGAGCAAAAGACTATTAATCAAAAGAGCCAAGAGTTCTGGGTTCAAATCCCAGTTCCCAGGCATTGTGAGCAGAATGGTTTAAGCATGGGACTATGATTTCATTTCCTCTGCTGTAACCCTCAGACCTCTCTGTTTTCTTTTATGAGCTGTATGATCTGCCTCCCCACCCTTTAATTCTACAGCTTCCTATGTCTGCGAATGTCACAGCCGAATGCATCCATAATGCATCTGAGGTAACATTCAGTACTTACAGCCTGACAGCTTTAATGGTGATGGTCATGTTATAGAGACTGAGAGACAGAGTTAGAGCTTCTGTTTAATGGGGTTCAGTGACAATATCTCATTGGTACTGAAAGAAAGGGAGGAGAAGAAGAAAAAGAGATTGGAGGTGAGGTGACGCGGAGTGAGGGAAGGAGAGTGAAGCATTGAGAGAGAGAGAGATTGAGATGGAGGGAGAAAAACCTGCAAGCTGAGGAAAGGAGAGAAGTGGAAAGAGACACTGACAGACACAAAGAAAGATTAAGAGAAACAGAAATGGGGAGAAAGGAAGGGGAGCCAGCTTTTAATAATGGTATTTTGGGAGACTGGGGAGTCAGCTTAAGGTGGGAATTCACCGTAAAAAAGGTGTGGTTGACTCCTGGCACAGTGCCTGGAGCCAGCTTTGTATTTTTTTATAGAAAACAAGTGGGGGGAATGGAGAAGGGGTGGAAACTGTGAAATGACTGGGGTGGGGAGGGGCTGGCCATGAAACAAGCCTTGGTCACCTAGGTCACTAAATATTTATTTTTAAAATTCTTTGTCTTAGGGTTGCAGTGCTTCTGAAGTGCTCCAGCACTTTGACACCCCCTCTGTGAAGAAGAAATTGCTGGTTTTCATGTAAGAATTGTTGTTTTTTTTCCTAATATCTGCTGTTTTTGTTAGGGGAAAAGATCTCTACTTTTGAAGCAAAAGCAGCAAGTTGCACTAGAAAATTGTAATTTTTGGACTTTTTTGGGGGGGTGAAATTCAACATTCTGTGAAAATACAAGCATACGAAATTTGCCAGAAGTGTCTCCTCATTTCCCTTCTGAATCTTCCCCCCTCCAGTCTCATGTCATGACCTCGAGCATCCCTCCCCACCCTTGCCCTGAATAGCCCCTCCAAACCAGTCTTTTTTATCCCTCTCATGTACTTGAATGTCTCAATCATATCCCCTTTGTTTCTCCTCTCCTCCAGCGAGTACATGTTTAACTCCTTTAGCCTACTCTCATATGATAAGTCCCCAAGCCCCTGGATCATCTTAGCTGCTCTGTGCTACACCCTGTCCAATAATTTAATGTCCCTTTTCAGGTACGGGCACCAGTACTGCACGCAGTATTCGAGATGAGGTCTAACCAGTGATCTATACAGTGGCAGAATCACCTCCTCAACATTATTCCCCTTGCTCTGCAATCCAGCATTTTGTTGGCAATTGCTGCTGCCTTCCTACACTGTGCTGAGTTGTTCATTGATCCCGTGATGACCACCCCCAGATCCTTCTCCTCCTCAGTCTACGCCAGCTGCACCCCTCCACCCCCAGTTGTAGTTTCTCCTTGGATTTTTTGCCCAAAATGCAGTACCTTACATTTTTTGGCATTGAACCCCAGCTGCCAAGTGTCCGACCAAGTCTCCAGCTTTTTCAGATCTTCCTGCAGACCCTGCCACCCCTCTGTGTCATCCACCACTGCCCCTATCTTGGCGTCATTGGCAAACAGGCTGATCCTGCTCTTGATGCCCATGGCAAATATCTTTGTGAAAGTGCCCAAGTCAATTTCCCACAGCATTTCTTGAAACCCAATGTTTATCCTCCCCGTCCATTGTCCCACCCTTCTCCCTCTCCGTTTTCCTGTCCCTCCTCTCCCTGCCTCCCTGACTCTGCCTTCTCTTCTCCCTTCCTGTGCTCCCTCATCTCCTTGCACTTCCACTCCAAACACTGTTCACAGACCCCTGCCTGCCCTGTCTCCCCTACCCCCACTGTTCTACTCCGACCCCTGTCTCCCCTCCCATCACCCACTACACTCCCTCACAACCCTCTCTGTCCTCCCTCTCATCTCCCAATTCTCCGCTTGACATTGTCAAATCCTGACAGCATCCTTCCCTTCTCTCTCTTCTGCACTCCTATGACAATTTCAGATTCCTGACAGCATCCTTCTCCGCCCTTCCCCCTGTGTACCTCCTCAAGTCCCAAAACCTACTGCACTTCTTATTGAAACCTGAATGTAAAAGTTTAACCAGATTGTAACTCTTGCTGTAACCTGAATTGTTAACTATTTACCTGTCTATAACTTTTATGAATGAGTGTACCCAGCTCCATGTATCTTATATTCCTCTTGTCCTGTATTTAGTTTGTTGTTCTGTTGTCTTTACTCTGACGTGGAACCTTTCTAAAAGAGTCTTTGACTCAAAGGTACTTTAATCCGAGACTTGAATAAATAAATAAATAAAATCCACAGTCCAGGTACTGAGGGGTTGGGATGGCTACTGTGCAGATCTCCACACACCAACAGATTTAGGAATGGTAAAAGTTGGAAGACAATTATAACTTTTTCTGTTTGTTTATTTGTTTACATCTTTGATGACCAGGTGAGCCCACTGGGAGCAAGCCTGTTTTACCCAAAGTAGCCCAACTAAGGCCTCACCTCTATTTACAATCATAGAACAGTTTGGGGGAGGATTCTGCTTCAACCCCCGTTTTATAGCTGGGTGAACAGAAGTGCAGGGAGGTCAAGAGTCATGCTGAAGGTCACGTGGAGAACTATACCTCACAAGCCCTAAATTGTGTTGTGCAGCACATTTCTTAATATAATGAATATAGAGAGTAGGTGCCTTATGGTTAGGTATAAGGAATGTTTCTAGGGACATGGATATGTTGTTCATCCACACTTATTGGCAGGCTCCTTGCCACTTTAAATCTTGCCGGAAGGTCTTCAAGCTGGCTCCTCCCACCCACCCGGGTGGTAAAACTCTCGGCTCCGCCCCATGACGCCAGATCTTCCTTACCGCTTGGAAGCTCAGGTTCCCTCCTTAGCAGCTCTCGTATAAGACTGGTTCCTAATTCTTGAAAGTTGAAATCAAAAGTTTTGCTAAAAACTTGGTCTTCTTTCCTCGCGGCTGCGATGGACCGATCGACTCGGTTTCCGGAGGTGCCCTTCGGGCAGAAGATGTCTAGGATGGATCCGCACTCCGCGTCGTCTACTGCTGGGCCTTGAGCACGACCCGCCAGGCCTGCGACTTGTGCTCGTCCTTGCCCGGCCTCGCGTCCTTGAAGACCGTGCTGCCCGATTACAACTGGGGCGCCCCGAGAAAAGAATTCCACCGGTGAAATCTAAAGAGGCCCGGTTGGCGGTGTCCGCGGCGGCGGGCTCGGCGGATCAGCTCGAGCAGATGATCGCCCTCGAAGAGGAGGCGGCGCGGGCCGCTTCTACCTCGGCTGCGGCATTTGTCCCGCTCTCTCTCGGTGCCTCGTACTCTGCTTCTTTCAAGGAGCTTTGTCTGACCCTCTCGACAAAAGGTGAGGGTCCAACTTCTTCTGGACCCTTTTTCAGGTCCAAAAAGAGCAAGAGTAAGTCTCACCGTCGACGCTCTTGGGAGCGGGAAAGATCCCCCTTCCCTTCTTGTGGACAGTCGACTTGATCCGACCCTCAACTCGGCCACTGGTCTCACGGTGTCCCCGTCAGGCCAGTTGACCGAGACTCCGTCCTTTCTCGATCCGTTAGACGGGTTGTCGGCTGGAGAAGCTGAGAATCCCCTCTCCCCAGTTCCCCCGGTGGGAGTTGAGGATCCCGTCGGCTCGACTGTGCCTCCGGTTCCGGAGCCTTCGGTGGGATCGTCTGAGCCAAGGGGAGTGCCGATTTCTGACACTTCTCCTCGCCTTCCTCGGCCTAGTCGAGACTCTCGGTCTCGGTCTCGGACATCCTCGCGGTCCAGCCGATCCCGCCATCATAGGCGGTCTCGGTCTCGGCAGCGTGGCAAGCGGCGCCGCCGCTCTTCCTCCTCCTCGGATGAGGGGAGGCTTCGGCGCAAGTTGCGTCAGAGGTATGAGGAGCTCATGTGTCAACAGCTCCTTTGACCGAATAACCCGACAGTCGTCTTCTCCGGCCATTAAGTGGCTGTCACGGACGGCCGAAACAACTGTGTAGCCGAGGGGCCTGTTCCCAGGCAGGTTGTTGACCAATTCCAGCTGCCCCACCGATTCTGGTGGAACCTCCGCCTCCACAGCCGTTAGTTGGGGCTCCGACCAAAAATTCTCGGTCGACTATGGGTTTGCCCCATAGGCTGTCTGTCACCCTCACTCCCAATAAACCTTGGCAGGTGGAGGGTGGCTCAGGCTTGAGGCAGCTCTTTGAGGACTCTTCCGGGTCCGAGGATGATTTCTCCCTTTTCTCCAAGCGCATGGACTTGGAGTCCTCGGGAGGACAGTCAGTGGACGATAGCCCTTCGTCCTTCTTAGGATTGCTTCGGCTCATCTCGGAGTCCACCGGGATGAAGCTCGAACCCATTTCTAAACGGGCCAGGTATCCCCTCACGGAGATTCTGGACCGAGGGGATTCTCCTACGGAGGCCTTTCCGGTGGCCGAGGCCATAGTGGGTCCGGCCTTGGAGCTTTGGCAGCGCCCTACTTCCTGCCCTGCACCTTCGGCCAGAATGGCCAGGAAGTATGCGGTCCCTACCGGTTCCCTGTCCGGTTTTTCGGAACACCCCTCTGCTGAGGGGTTGGTTACCGACAGCGTTTTCTGGCGTGCTGGGAACGCCAGGGATGTGGACAAACCTCCCGACAAGGAATCCAAGAAATTGGATTATGCCGGGCGAAAAGTCTATGCTGCGTCCTCTCTCGGCCTTCATCAGGCCAGTTCGGCCGTCCTCATGGCACATTTTTCTCATGCCCTGTTGGGCTCCCTGGATGAGGTCGTCCCTCATCTTCCCGCGGATCTGCAGACTACGGTCAGGCAGGTGTGGGACCAGGGCAGGGCAGTGGCCAAACAGCAGCTCCAGACTGCTTTAGACATCGAGGGACTCATGTACTTGAGTCGCTGGCGACGCAGTGTACATGCGTCCTCGGGCTTAGCTGAGGATATCCACCTTTACCTCGGATACCCAGCACAAGTTGGCGGATGTTCCCTTTTTGGGGACTGACCTCTTTGGCCCTGGGGTGGAAGGTCACCTGCAGAGGATCGAGAAGTCCAATGCTACCTTGGACTCGGTCTCTTCCGCTCAGAAGGACAAGGCCCGCAAGCCACAGCCTAAGCCCTTTCGTCCTTCTGCGCCCGTGGCGCGCCCGGCCCAGCAACGTCAGGGCCAGCAGGCTCGACCTTGGCATCCCAAACCCAAGCCGTCAGCTTCCTCCAACAGGAAGCAGGAGGGAAAAGGCCCAGGAGGTTCCTCGGCCGGTCCCTCCTCCAAGCCTGCCCAGTGACGGGCTGAGGGGTGTCGCCCCATCCCGTCACCTACCCTGGTTCCCCCGTGGGGACTGCTCGACACTTCCTTTCCGCCTGGTCCACTGTTACCACGGACAGGTGGGTACTGGAGGTGGTGGGAAAAGGCCTGCCTCTAGAAGTCGAGCAGGCCCCGCCTTCAGAGCTGCCGCACTGGGGCCTCGGGTCCGCAGCTCACTGGCGGCTCGTCGAGCCGACATCGCTCTCCTCCTCCAAAAGGAGGTAATAAGGGAGGTGGAGGACCCCCTCAGACCTGGGGTTCATGTCCAGGTATTTCCTGGTTCCGAAACGGACGGGGGGCTGGCGCCCCATTCTCGACCTGCACGACCTGAACAAGTTCCTAAGGTCTCGAACCTTCAGAATGGTCACTCTGGCACAGATAATACCATCTCTGGAACACGGCGTGTGGTTCTGCTCTCTGGACCCACAGGACTGTCTCACGTCCTCTATCCGTCCGTCACATCGGAGATTCCTTCGCCGAGCGGAGGATCCCTATTCGAGTTCCAAGCCATGCCCTTCGGCTATCTCCAGCTCCCAGGGTCTTCACCAAATGCATGGCAGTGGTGACAGCATTCCCTCGCGCCAAGGGGTCCGGTGTACCCTTACCTGGACGATTGGCTGATAGCAGCCCCCTCCAGACAGGAGGTGGAGCGGTCCAGAGATCTGGCCCTCCAGGTTTGCTCTCAAGTCGGCCTTCTCATCAACGAGGCCAAGTCGGAACTCGAGCCGAAGCAGGTGATCCTGTTCATTGGGGCAGAGCTCGACTCTCTTCGAGCCAGAGCACGGCTCCCGGCAGACAGGGCCGAGGTTCTTACCTCCTTTGCCCAGTCATTTCTGGTTGGGCAATCGCGCCCTGCCTGGGACTTCCTGCGCCTCCTGGGTCTCATGGCGGCCTGTACCAGCGTGGTCCGTTGGGCACGCTGGCACATGCGCCCCCTTCAGTGGGGACTGGCCAGCCAGTGGTCACAATGCTGCGATCCATTGGACCAGCTAGTGATAGTGACCCAGGAGATGTGGAACGCTCTCCAGTGGTGGATCGTTCCATCTCATCTGCAGGAGGGCATCCCGTTTGTCCGCCCCGAGCCGACGGTCTCTCTATCGACCGATGCCTCTCTGATGGGTTGGGGTGCCCATCTGGGCGAACACCGAGTGCATGGCCTCTGGTCCCCACGGGAGTCCCGATGCCACATCAACCTGCTGGAGCTCCGAGCGGTCCGCCTAGCTCTCACCGCCTTTGCTCCGTTTCTCCGGGGTCAAGTGGTCCGAGTCCAAACGGACAATACCACGACCATGTACTACCTGAACCGCCAGGGTGGGACGCGCTCCATGCTTCTATGCAAGGAAGCTCTCCGCATTTGGTCACTCGTGCGCAGCCTGGGCGGATCTCCTAGCCATTCATGTGGCAGGAGCCTCCAACACCCTGGCCGATGCCCTGAGCCGGATAGGGGCTGCATCTCACAGTGGTCTCTCCTGCGGAGGTAGTACAAGATCTGTTCTCCCACTGGGGCATACCTCAGGTGGACCTGTTTGCCTCAGGAGAGCAGCGAAGCTGAGGCTGTTTCATGCCCGCCCCCTCAGCAGGGCTCGCTGCAGGGATGCCTTCTCGAGGGCTGTGGACCCGGGCCTCTTTTCGCCTTTCCCCATTTCCCTTGATTCACAAGGTGCTTCTCAAAGCAAGGAGGGACAAGGCGCAGGTGATTCTGATAGCCCCAGACTGGCCCGCCAGTTCTGGTACCCAGATCTCCTCAGCCTCAGCTCCAGGCTCCGAGGCAGCTTCCAGCTCGCCGGACCTGCTCTCAGTCAATCAGGGAAGGTGTTCCATCCGGACCTTCAATCCCTGCACCTGATGGCCTGGTTCCTGAGCAGCTAGAGTTCCAGGCCTTGGGTCTTTCACGAGGTCCTCAATGTAGTTGAGGCGTCCCGTGAGTCGACCAGAAAATGCTACGCCTTCAAATGGAAAAGATTCTCCATTTGGTGTCAGGGCAAGGGCTTGGACCCTTCCTCCTGTTCTGTGGCAAGCATTTTGGACTATTTATGGTCCCTTTCTAGTCAAGGGCTTAGGTCGACGACCCTAAAGGTGCACCTGGCAGCCATCTCTGCTTACTGGGCGCGGGCCGGGGAGCAGTCGGTGGCGCAGGAAAAGGTGGTCGGGTGCTTTTTCAAAGGCCTTGATCACATTTCCCCTCCGGTGCGAGAACCTCCACCTCCGTGGGATCTACCGCTGGTACTGGCAAAGCTCATGGGCAAGCCATTCGAACCAATGCACATGTGTGAATTCTCTCACCTGTCGTGGAAGACCGCCTTCTTGGTGGCTATCACATCAGCCAGAAGGATGGGAGAGCTCCAGGCGCTTTCCATCGAGTCTCCGTACCTGGTCTTCCACAGGGACAAGGTTGTCCTCCGCCCCCACCCGAAATTCCTTCCGAAGGTGGTGTCGGAGTTTCACCTTAACCAGGTGCTGACTCTGCGGTGTTCTACCCCAATCACACCTCGGAGGCGAATATAGGCTCCATACTCTGGACCCTAGAAGAGGCTGCAGCTTATTATAGGAGCGCACGGCTGAAGATCGGGAGAGGTTCGCCAGGTGTTTGTCACCCACGCTGAAGCCGCATCTGGCAGACCTGCAGCCAAGCGGACGATAGGCAGGTGGGTCACCTCCTGCATAGATCGCTGCTATGAGTTGGCGGGCATGGAGCCTCCCAGAGGATAAGAGCTCATTCTATCCGTCATACTGCTGCATCGGTGGCTGCTTCAGGGACGCCTATCCAGAAAATCTGCAGGGCTGCTACCTGGAAGTCAGCACACCTTTATTACCCATTACCACATCGACCTTGAGTCACGCTTGGGATGCTGGTTTTGGGGCCTCGGTTCTCAGTCCTTATTTCCAAGTAAGTATTAAGAGGTGTCGCCTTGCCTCCCTCCTCGGAGAACTGCTAGGAGTCTGCCAATAAGTGTGGATGAACAACATATCCATGTCCCTAGAAATACAGGTTACTCACCTGTAACAGGAGTTCTAGGAATTGTATATGTTGTTCATCCACACGACTCACCCGACCTCCCTGGCTTCGACGCACAACCTGAGCTTCCAGCGGGCCAGATCTGGCGTCATGGGGCGGAGCCGAGAGTTTTACCACCCAGGTGGGTGGGAGGAGCCATCTTGAAGACCTTCTGGCAAGATTTAAAGCGGCAAGGAGCCTGCCAATAAGTGTGGATGAACAACATATACCATTCCTAGAACTCCTGTTACAGGTGAGTAACCTGTATTTCTCTGATGTTAGATTAAGTTTGAAATCGTGTTAATGTCCTTGAAGAGCTTCAATGCATTGTGGACAATCAGTTATGTCTTTGTGGAGCAGTACGGGATTGTGGTGTACGCTGCATAGCATTATGTGTTAATGTGTAGCACTGGAGAGGTTTGTGGTAAGCCCATGGATGTGGTGGGAATCAAACATGTGATCTCCCGTTTCACAGTTCACTAGTTCATTACTCTGACCACCAGCCTGCAATACCTCTGAGAGGCAGGTATTGTTGAAGTGATACCGCAGCCACAAAACTTATTTCCCTTATAATTAACCAGAGCCAAGTATCAACCCCAAGTCCCCCACCCCATGAAAAGCTGGTCCCTTTATTGGCCTGTTTGTGACAGATGGAATGCCACAAGAACTACCAACCATTGTAACTGAATGAGAACAACAAACATTTTCTGTGATCAATACTATACAATAAAATCAAACATCAGTATGATTGAGGTAAAGGAAGGGGGGGCAGCCAAGTCTGATTATTGACACACCTGTGTTCACCTGTTAATCTTTGATGCTAAACTAACAGCATATCTCATATTGTACAACAAAGCCCTCATTTTTGTCCAGGTTTATAGGTTTCTCCAGGATCAAGTGAGGTTCTTCTTCTCCGTCACATTTCCTTTTGTATTCTAGGGGCCAAGGTCCCACAAAAATCACATGAGGCAGGAAGATAGGAGAGGGGTTAGTTGCTTCATTTATTTTCATTTGAACCAATAAAGGCCACTCTTGGTGAGGGGTTGGGGAGTTAGCTAGAGACTCATGTGAGGGTATTCTTAGGGTCTCTTCTGACATTTAGCCAAAACTGACATTGTCCCAAATTGACAGGCGGGCAGAGAAAAGAAGCCCCAGTGCATCTGATGTTGAGTTTTAATTACCTGCAGAATATGTAATGGCATGCACAAATTGGTTTACTAAGTTTTGAACTCCGGATTTCCTAGTTTGCGGCACTAACTTCATGCTTTTATTAAGTGCTTTCATTTATGAGCCCCACCCCTCACCCTTCATGGCTGGGTTTCTTGCAGCATGTATCAACCTGCCTTTACTGGAGATCAGAAAATGTCCACACAGCTTCTAGACCCTCCCCTCACCACTTGCTGAGATTCACCCAGTCTTGCCCAACAGCTCAAAGGAAGCCATACTCACAGGTGGTCTGCTACCATAGAAAACACAGAAGCATAGAATTTGATGGCTGATAATTACCACTTAGCCCACCTAGACTGCCCATTTTTCCCTACCTACTGTATCACCACAGACCCTACTTGATCTCTTGCTTCCCCCCCATGCCCTATAAGGTTCCTTTATGTCTATCCCATGCATTCTGGAACCCCATTACAGTTTTTGCCCCCACCATCTCCGCTGGGAAGCTGTTCCACCACCCTGTCTGTGAAGAAGAACTTCCTCACACATCCCCTGAGTCTACATCTTTCCATCTTCATAGCATGACCTCAAGTCCTTGAGCATCTTTTTCTCTGAAAATTGCTACCCTCTTGAACCATATTTATACCTGTGAAGTATTTGAAAGTTTCTATCATATCCCCCCTCTCCCTTCCTTTCCTCCAGGGTGTACATATTAAGGTCCTTAAGTCCTTCCTCATAGGATTTTTGATGCAGACCCTGCACCATTGTGATTGCCCTCCTCTGGACCACCTCCACTCTTTCTATGTCCTTCCAGAGATGAGGTCTTCAGAACTGGACAGGACACAGTACTCAGGGTGAGGTCTCACCAGTGACCTATACAGGGGCAACATCACCTCCCTCTTTCTGCTGGTGATACCCCTACCTATGTACCCCAGCAACCCGCTAGCTCTCCCTACTGCCTTGTCACACTGTCTAGCCACCTTTAGATCATCAGATATGATAACCCCCAGGTCTCTTTCCTGTTTGGTGGTCACCAGTGCCTCTCGTCCCAACTTGCACTCCGCCCTTGGGTTACTGTGCCCCAAGTGCATGATTTTGCTCTTTTTTGCATTAAAGCCCAGTAGCCTTACCCTTGACCATTCTTCTAGTTTTTTTCAGATCCACTCTCATTGTTTTTACCCCTCCCCAGAGTGTCTACCCTGCTGGAGATTTTAGTGTCATCCGTTAACAGGTGTACCTTTCCATCTAGCCCCTCTGCAGTGTTGCTGATAAAGACATTAAAGAGGACCAATCCTAATACGGATCCCTATGGTACCCTGCTGGTTACACTCCCTTCCTTGGAGTAGACTCAGTTTACCACCACCCTTTGTTTCCTATCCCCTAGTCAGTTTCTTACCCAGTTTACCATCCGTGGTCCCACTCTCAGGCTGCTCAGTTTACCTACTAGTCTGCTATGTGGAATGGTATCAAAGGCCTTACTGAAATCTAGATACGCCACATCCATCGATCTACTCTGATCTAATGAATCCACCATCACTGAACCTTCAGTCAGAAGAACAGACAAAGGTGCTCAGCTGTAGTATAGAGCAATACACCTCTCTGACTTGATTGACTGTGGGGGGCTTACTACAATGCAGAATGGCCCATGTCCCCTTTTTAGAGACTGGCCATGCCAATTGAGCACCATGCCTGGTGTCCACCATCTGTGAGCCCTGCTCTGGCACTTTCTAGTGCAGTTAACCTCTGCCATGCCACCAACTTAAAAGGTTAAATCTCTCCTAATGGCTAACTGGTGGATGAGCAGGAGTAGTTGTTCCTTCGTATGTGTAGTTTGGCATGCTTGCCTTTGACAGCGCTCCCATCAGTTATAACAGTGACAGGCCAACTTGTCACAGATAAGCACAAAACAGGATTGCTGTTGTACTGGACGCTTAACAAAGGCTAGTCTTAGCTATTGGTACTTGTCCATCCCTGGCTACCAAGCTGGTTACATGCAATGCTATTTGTTGAATTCTTAGGTTAATCATGCCACCTCTGCGAGCCACGAACCCCCTTGCTTCACAACAAAACCTAATGCCTGTGAGCTGGGCTGCCGGTGCCTCCTGGTGCCATAGCTGGCCATCCCTATTTCTTTCTGTTTTTGTAAACTACTTATCCTTGCCTTACTCCACAACAATAACCTAAGTTTGGCAATCTGGGCTGCCGGGGCTTCCTGGTACCATAGCCGGTCTTGTTAAACCTCCCCACTCAGTGAGCTACATACCTTTTTGCTCTATATCAAGAACCTAAGGCTGAGAGCTGTTTTTGTCATTTGCCCCCTTCTGCACTGCAGCCACACCAACTTGAGGTACCTACAATTATTACCCACAAAACCCTTTCTCTCTGTGTCCCTGTACTGCATATACCTCCAAACTGGGCCCTTTGTACTGATTACACCTCAGAGTTAGAATAGATATTTAAGTTGGCTGTTCCACTGAAAGCACTTATTACTGTTTTTACATTTCGTTCTTCATCAATGTTTGTACTGTGTCTTAATGTCTGTATCCTTGCCAATTATGTTATCTGCTTCTCTTATTGACCATGTGTAATGCAGGTCCACCTCGTAAATGAGCTTGCTCAATGATGTCTGCCTGGATAAATAAAGATTTGATTGATTGATTGATTGATCTTGGGTGAGTTTCACCTCATTCTGTCAACCACTCAGGAAGACCATATATTTCACCATAACCAGAAACCTTGGAGGGTGTTATTACTCTTATAAAATCTTCCTAAAAGATTAAAAAAATAAATAAATACATTGAAAAATTCAGCCAAAATAAGCAAGCAGTCCAGTTACATTAAAATAACACAAATGACCATTACTGTTCATAACAGGAATGCATATTTCATTGATATTTCTCAAACCTTTGGTCTTGTGCCATCATTAGAACAGAAACAGTTCTGAAATGTGAACAATATTTGTTGTAAACATGAATGTGCTAAAAATACAGACATAAAAACAAATATCAGAGGCACAAACACAAATATCAGACACAAAGACAAATATCTGACACAAATTCCAATGTCAGAAACACAAATACAAATATTAGTGACACAGATATATCAGTGACACAAACACAAGTATCAGCAATGCAGATACAAATATCAGAGACACAAACACAAGTATCAGACACAAATATCAATATCAGAGATACAAATACAAATATCAGAGGCACAAATACAAATGTCAGTGACACAAATACAAATATCAGTGACACAAACACAAATATCAACAATACAAATACAAATATCAGAGACACAAATACAAATATCAGAGACACAAACACAAGTATCAGACACAAATATCAATATCAGAGATACAAATACAAATATCAGAGGCACAAACACAAATATCAACAATACAAATACAAATATTAGAGACACAAACGCAAGTATCAGAAACAAATACAAATATCAGTGACACAAACAGATATAAGTAGAAATATCAGTGACAAAAATACAGATATCAGTGACACAAACAAACACAAGCATCAGACACAAATACAGAGATCAGTGTCACAAATAAACACAAGTAACACAAATACGAATATCAGTGGCATAAATACAAATATCAGAGACACAAACAAACACAAGTATCTGATACAAATAACAATATCAGAGACACAGATACATCAGTGACACAAAAACAAGTGTCAATCACAATCACAAATACAAATATCAGTGACACAAATCAGTCAATCAGTCAATCAGTCAATCAAAATCTTTATTTAACCAGGCGGAACACAGTTGAGAAAAACTCATTTTCGAGGTGGACCTGGACAATAGACATATTCAGTATACCATACATACATACATACAATACAATATACATATTCCGTACACAAACATACGTACATACATTCAAATTTTACAAGTTCAGTACTCATAGTAAAAAATTTAAATACAATGTACTGTATATATAGTTAAAAAATGTAAGTACAGTATATACATGTTCAAGTTCAGTTCATATTTTAACTTGTACATACTTTATACATGGGATAACACATGGTAGGCAATGCCCACAACAGTATACAGAAGGATTGGCTTCAACTTGGGAATATGAAAGCGGTCAATATACTAGACTAATACAGGCAGTCTTAATAGTGCTGAAGTAAAACAGGCAGGTACCTAGAGAAGCATATTTTATTTATTTAGTTTTTGTTGACCGGGTAAGTGCACTAGACAAATTCTGCCTGTTTTCAGGCATGACCCGGGGGAGGGGGATACAGATGAATGCCAATTGAACTTGAACCAGATTAAGCTGTTGGTGGTATTTCAGTGAAATACATTAACATGTCAGTGACACAAATACAAATATCAGAGACACAAAGTATCAGACACAAATATAAATATCAGTGACACAAAGTATCAGACAAAAATATAAATATCAGTGACACACACATAATCATCAGACAGAAATACCTATATCAGAGACACAAATGCAAATATCAGAGACACAAACAAACACAAGTATCAGACACAGATACCAATACCACAGACACAAATACAAATACATAATGAAATGCCAGATTGTGTACCAAATGGGTCTGCACTGTCCATGTCATTAAAATAAACTTTATTACAATTCCATGGCAATCACTCCAATCATTTTACTTTAATGTTTTCTTATATATGACATGCCACCAAATATACTCAGCAGTTTTGGAAAGTAATATGTTACTGTGCTTTTGTTACAGTTGAATTTAACTAGAAATATGAGAGAGTACTTGCAAGAAAATGCAGTATCAGGCAGTTATAATATTGTGCTTCTCTTTGTTGATTACTCTAAGATCTGTGGCAGAGTGGACACTGAATAGGTAGGTGGGGAAATGAAAATAGACTTGGGAAAATTGGAAAAGTGGTCCAGATTACGGCAACTGAAGTTCAATGCAAAACTTTCAAAGTAAAGTGGTAGAAAGAAACCTAAAACAAACGGTGCACACAACTAAGAAGAGACACCTGGGGGTTATCGTCATTAATGACAGGCTCCAGTCCCCTGCTCAGCGCAACAGAGCATATGGGAAGGAAGACAGGATGCTTGGATGTATAGGAAATTGATTTGATAATAGGAGGAGGGAACTGATTCTACCCCTGTACAGGTTCCTGGTAAGATCACACCTAGAGTACTTCACGCAGTTCTGGAATTCACACCTCAAGAAAGAGAAGAATTGCATAGAGACCATACAAAGGAGGGGCACAGAGATGACCTGGGGCAGCAGGGGAGATCCTCTGAGGAAAGATTTTCAGACTTTAGCATGTGTGCACTGGAGGTCAGTTGGGAAAGGGGGGAGACAAATAAGGCATATAACTTCTTGCAAGGAATTAAAAAGGTGGATTGTAAGAATAATCCACAGGGCCCGGTGTGAAGAAATTCTGAGTGATCTCTTGCTTCAAGTAGGGCTCGTGGGGCCATGCATGAAGAAAGTTCAGAGTAATCTAAGAAAGTTATGACTAATCTCCTGCTTCAAGCAGGCCCTGTGTGATGAAGGTAACTGCTCTTGTGCTTTGTGCAAAGAAAGTTATGACTAATGCAGCAGCCCCATGTGAAGCACCAGACTTGGAGCAGTTTCTTGCAATGAAATATAGTTTCTATTATAAATCTGTCTATGTATCTATCTATCTGTCTGTCTATCTATAAGGGATATGTCATGGGCTGATCAGAATATTTCTCACGAGTGCTACTTGACCTTTGACATCACAAGTAGAGAAGCCACAAGTGATGTCAAAGGTCAAACAGCCTGAGTGAGAAATATCACAGATATTTCTGATCGGCCCGCGACATATTCCATTTATGCAACACTTTGAGTTGCTTTTATGCAGTTTTAAAAAGTTTTGTTAAGGTTTTATTGTTTGTTTTAGCCCTGTTTCTGGATAACTGAGTGGCAGGTGGCAGCGCATGACACTACTAATGCAGATAAGTGCGTCAAGCGTCATCACACATGAGGAGGTTCAGTGACCGCACATGTTAAGGATAATCAAGCAGCCAGTGCACAGTGAGAAGTGCAAGTGGGTGAGGCTGGAAGAGAAGCCCAAGAGGGAGACGCTGATTCCTAGAAAGGGGAATTGGGAAGTGCCGGTGTAAGAGGCAGAGCATGCTGGCATGTGACAGAAAGGTATGGAGTCAGCAAACGAAGTTGGAGGGAGACGATATTTCATAATGCAGGATTTAGATGACAGGCATATAAAAAAGGTTCCAAGAATGTGGATTTAAGTTCTCTGTAAAAGATTGTTTTGTAGGAGAGTACTGGGGGAGAAAGCAAAAGTTACTGTTCAGAGGTTAGATGCAATTGAAACGGGAGAGTGGGAGCTGGCACGCAAGTGAGCAGCTGTGTCCTAGTTGAGCTGCTCATGCTACCAGCTTCAACCAATAGGCACCTACAGTGCGGATATTTTTCCTCCTGGGGACCTAGAGTGTGAATATTTTGATATTCTCACTCGAGGTCCCAGGGAAGGAAAAATATCATTGATAAGTGTCCCTTAATATACTCACAGCTGTTGTGCATATATATATATATATATATGTGTGTATGTGTGTGTGTGTAAGTAAAAAGCTAGTAATAAGCCATGATTGAGTGTGCATTAAAACCATATGATGCACACCCTGCAGGGGCTTATTTTGCTTATAAAATGGCTTTAAGTAGGTTTTCTTGGAGAGGAAAATGAGACTCGGCACCTGACTGTGCGTTTACAGAAATTTAATGCATGATCAGGTGACATCTCTCTGCCAATAAAATTTCTAGATTTATTCTTGTCATTTTATAAATATATTTATGCAACAGGTGTGAAAATAAATTTGCGATGAACGTGTTATTTTGGGCAACATAAGCAAGACAAAGTAAGTCACTGAGCATGGTCAGAAATTTATCTCTCATTTTGGTGACACAGTGCATGCTAAGAAATGTATTCTCACATGTGAAGACAGATTTCTGTGCATACTTAGTCAACAGTTTTCCCACAGAATGCCTGCGAAAACAAGCTATTATAGCTCAGTAGGCCTTTCCTAGTATACTTTTTTACTTTTGTAACATTTTACCATTTCTATCACAAACCACCTAAACACTGGTTGTATAAATTAAAGGTGCACTGTTGTAACAGCGATGCTTTCATAGCGACGCTGTTACAGCGACATCAACCCGTTGACACCCACTGTGTTGACCAGTTTGCCGGAGCAATGACTGAGTCATCGACTCCAGAGTTTGGCCTCTTCCCAAAATCCTCCCCCATGGAGTTGGGTTGGAATCCATAAGTGCGGGGTGGGGGCAAGGGGCACAGCCCCCGCGCCCACTGAATAGGTGTATGGTGTGGTTTCAGTTGGGGGTCGGATCAGTGGTGTCAGGCACGTCAGCATGCATGTGTTGCTGTAGGGGAGGTCGCCGTGGCATAGTGGAACCTAAATTAAATGTATCATGGGATGAGCTAAGATATAATTTTTATCTTCATTTGAAGGTATTGGTCTATTGTTATCTCACTCATGGCTTCACCACTCATGGGATATCAACAGGTCAGTACTCTTTCATGAAGATAAAAATGATATCTTAAGACAGCCCACGTCATATCCTATGTTTGTACAACACTAGTGGAGACAAAAAATACAGATAACACGAATCTTTTACTTTACCTAAAATATATCACTTGTTTATTTTTTATTTATTTATTGCTAACCAAGTGGGTACAGTGGTCCCAGGGACTGTTTTCAGGCACAGCCTGGGCCATCCAGATGGCACATAATTAAATGAGGGGTTAAAACACATACTTGACAAAAGATGAACAGCGTGGAGCAATACAGTTCATTACTCTGTCGAGGTGCATACCAGTCAACAATTAATAATTATAGGAGTACCAGAACAAAGACACTGTTGACATGTCAAGGCTAGGAAGGAGAGTGACTCCCAACAATAAGTAAAACAATGTCCACGGTACAGTGAACAGAAAATGCAACAAAATGTCCAGCTGGGCTTTAAAAAATGGATGTCATAGTCAAATGACTTCTTAGAAACATAGTAACATAGACAATGATGGCAGAAAAAGACCAATGGTCCAGCCAGTCTGCCCGAGTGCCCTACTTAGTCCTGGGACTTATTGTCCCTCCAGGGTCCTGGCTCTCCGCATCCTACCCCACCATTCTCCTCCCAGTTTCTGCTGCCCTAAGCCCACACTGTACACTTCATTTTGTCTCAACCATACTTGAAACCACCAACGGTTTTAGCACCCACCACTTTGTCTGGAAGACTGTTCCATGGCTCCACCACCATTTCTGTAAAATAATACTTCCGCATGTCCCTCCTGAATCTCCCTCCTGTCAGGTTCCACTCATTACCATGTGACTGCAAACTAGTGTTCCGGCTAAATAGTTCCCCACAGTTCACCTTGTCAGTTCCCTTTAGGAACTTGAAGGTCTCTCTCATATCTCCCCTCTCCCTTCCTGTCTCCAGCAAGTACATGTTCAGTGTCTTGAGGCGCTCCTCATAGGAATTGCCCTGTTGGCCCTGAATCCTTTTTGTTACCCTGCACTGCACCATCTTCAGCCTATCCTGATCCTTCCTAAAGTGAGGGCTTCAGGACTGGGCACAGTATGTCAGGTATGACCTCACCAAGGATCTACAGAGGGGAAGTATTACTTCTAGGAGCATGGATATGTTGTTCATCCACACTCTTTGGCATGTCCCTTTCCACTTTAAATCCAACCGGACGTCTTCAAGCTGGCTCCTCCCACCCACCCGGGTGGTATATACCTTGGCTGTGCCCCATGACGCCAGATCTTCTTTTCCACTGGAAGATTCAGGTTGCCTCCCTCATGCTCTCACATTTCATAGGCCCTGGCTCTCAAACCTTCGGTTTGCCGAAAATTCGCATTGTTCGCATTAACGGTCGCAAGTCTGCAGCTTCGATCATGGAAGCTAAATCTTCCCCCAGATTTCGTCAGTGGCTGTGCAGCCAGAAGATGTTGCATAACAATCCCCACACCGCGTGCACGTACTGCCTCGATGTTGGCCATGACACCTCATCATGCAATATCTGTTTGGCTTTTCATCCCAACGTTCTCGATGATCGTCTCACATGCCTGAAACTAGGGAGACCGGAGAAGAGGAACCCTCCGGTGAAATCCAAGGAGGCCCGATGGGCAGTTTCCATGGCTGCAGGATCCACCAAGCAGTTGGAATGCATGCAAGCGTTTGAGGAGCATGTGGCTTGCACCGCAGAGTCTTCTTGGAACTTTTTCGTTCCGCTCAACCTGGGCTCCACCTTCTCGGGTTCCTTCAGGGAGCTGTGCCAGTCTCTTCCTACCAAGAGAGAGGCACCTGCGAGCTCACACTCCTCTCGATCCCGTAGGCGGGAAAAGGATCCCAGTTCATCTTTGTCTCGATGAAGATGGTCCTGGGACCGGGAGAGGTCTCGGTCCCAGGACCATGCAGTCTTGACTTCGGTTGAGATCGCTTCCTTGGCTGCAGGTTTTTCGGACTTGCCATCCAGCCAGCTGACTGAGGGTTTGGTCGATGACGTGGAAATCATCCTTGACCCTCTTGACCCTTTGTTGCCGACTCCAGTCGACGACTCCTGGAGGACTCGGTCCTTGTTTTCCCCGATGAGGAGACCCAGCCTGCTGGAGTCCTCTTCAAGGAACCGGTCCCAGACTCCGGGAAGTCACTGGCCCCTCCAGTGTCTCCCGACCAATCGAGTCAGCCTGCCCAATCTTGATCAAGGTCTAGGACCGCCTCGACTGACAGGCCAAGGAACAGCCATAAGCACTCTAAGAAAAACTTGCCATCAGTTGTCCTCATCCTCCTTGGATGAGGAGATGCTCTGTCAGAAACTCCATCGGCGCTACGAGGACCTCATGTGGCAGCAGCTAATTCTGTCCAGGCATAAGCCTACCACGGCTTCCACCCCAGTTGTTACTTGGCTTTCACCTCCCAGGCCGAAGCCAACTCCTTTGGAGCTGACCAAATCAGTTACCCAGCACGCAGAGCTGGCAAGACCACCTGTTCAGCCCAAAACAGTCTCTCCACCTATTGTGGTGGAACCACCGCCCAAGCAGCCTATGGGAAGGGCTCCTTCCAAGAAAGATAGACTGGACACCGGGCTTCCCCGGCATTTGTCGGTCCCAGTCACCCCAGACCACCCCAGGTGAGTCGAAAGTGACATGGGCAGTTGGCCATTGTGTCCGGATTCCTCGGATTCAGACGTCATTGGTCTACATTCACATCCAGGAGGATGACGAATCGACTGCTGGCCTAGAGATGGAGGAAGGTCCCTCATCCTTTCAAGGGCTCCTCCGTCTCATCTCTGAGTCTACAGGGATGCCCCTGGAGCCAATCCAGAAAAAGGCGGAGTACCCTCATACGGATATCCTTAAGAGAGGGGATACACCGACAGAGGCCTTTCCTGTGGCCAAGGCTATTGTTGGGCTGGCCCTGGAACTTTGGCAATGTTCTGCCTCTTGTCCAGCTCTATCTGCCTGCATGGCAAGCAAATACGTGGTGCCCATGGGGTCCCTAGTGGGGTTCACAGAGCACCCTTCAGCCAAAAACCTGGTGACCGTCTCTGTGTTCAGGTGTACTGGCAGTTCTGCCGACACTGACCGACCTCCTGATAAAGAGTCCAAGCTTTTGGAGCATTCGGCCAGGAAGGCTTATGCGGCTTCCTCCTTGGGCCTTCGTCAGGCAAGTTCGGCCATTATCATGGCACACTTCTCTCATGCCCTTCTGGGGTCGCTGGACAAAGTCCTCCCACATCTCCCCGCGGACATGCAGACCACGGTCAAGCAGGTCCATAATCAGGGCCGAGCTGTTGCCAAACAGCAGCTCCAGATGGCCCTGGACCTTGGGGATTCTTGTGTCCTTCGATGGCTGCCACAGTTACCTCTCATTGCAGGGCTTGGCTGAGGCTCTCCTCCTTCCCGGTGGATACCCGGCATAAATTAGCTGATGTGCCCTTCCTTGGGACTGACTTGTTTGGCCTGGGAGTGGCCGGTCACCTTCAGCGCATTGAGCAGTCCAGTGCCACCTTGGACACTACCTCTGCCAAGAGTTCTTCAGGCAAGAACCAGCAGAGGAAAAAGAAAAAGCCTTTTCGGTATTCTGCCCCGACTCAGCAGTCCTCCTTCCAAGGCAGACAACAGCATCAGCAACAGCAGCAGGCTCAAGCCTGGTGCCCTCAGCCCAAGCAGGGTCCCCAGCAGGCCTGTAAAGGGGGCTGAGGTTCCTGCCCTGGATCCTCCTCCTCCAAGTCTGCTCAGTGACGGGGCCGGGGCTGCCAACCCCGCTCTTGTCATGCCAGCTCTGGCTCCTCCCATGGGGGGCTGGCTCTGCCACTTTCTTTCCGCCTGGTCCGTTATCACCATGGACAGGTGGGTTCTGGAAGTGGTCGGTCAGGGACTGCCTCTGGAATTCAAGCAGTACCCTCCAAGCTGAGCCCGTGCCTCTTGGGAGGAACGAGTATCCGCTCAGACCCAGTCGGCTCTTCAAGACGACATTGCTCAGCTCCTCCTCGGAGGCAGTAGCTCCAGTGGCAGATCTTCCAGCAGACCCAGGCTTTGTCTCCAGGTACTTCCTGGTGCCCAAGCAGATGGGGGGCTGGCGCCCCATTCTAGATCTGCACGACCTGAATCAAAATCTCAGGTCACGTACCTTTCAGATGGTCACTCTGTCCCAGATCATACCATCCTTGGAGCACAACATGTGGTTCTATTCACTGAATCTGCAGGACGCATTCTTTCACGTCTCAATCTGTCCATCCCATCAGCGGTTCCTCCACTTCAGGTTCGAAGGGAACCCAGTACAAGTTCTGAGCCATGCCATTCAGCATGTCATTGGCCCCTCAGATCTTCACCAAATGCATTGCAGTGGTGGCGGCCCGTCTCAGGCATCAGGGGGTCAGGATGTATCCTTACCGCGATGATTGGCTCCTAGCTGGTTCCACTCGACAGGAGGTGGAGAGGTCCAGGGACCTGGCCCTACAGACCTGCTTCCAACTCGGTCTCTTGATCAACGAGGCCAAGTCGGAACTCATGCCATTTCAGGTGATGGGCTTCATTGGGGCAGAGCTCAACTCTTGGCAAGCCAGACCTCGGCTCCCGGTGGACAGGGCGGAGGTTCTTTTCTCCTTTGCCCAATCATTTCTGGTTGGGCACTTGTGCCCTGCCCAGGACTTTCTGCGCCGTCTGGGTTACATAGCAGCATGCACCTCAGTGGTCCGTTGGGCCCGGTTGCACGTGTCCCCTCCAATGGGAGCTGGCCACCCAGTGGACTCAGTGCCTTGGTCATTTCGACCAGCTGGTCGCTGTAACCCAGAAGATGTGGGACACTCTCCAATGGTGGACCACTGCAAAATGGTTGCAGGAAGGAATCCCATTTGTCCACCCCACATGGGGGACGGAAGGGCCCACGGGCTCTGGACCCCTGAGGAGTCCCGATGCCACATCAACCTGTTGGTGCTCAGAGCAATGAGACTGGCGCTGTCAGCTTTTGCTCCTCAGCTCTGGGGTCAAGTGGTTCAAGCCCAGATGGACAATACCACAGCCATGTACTACCTGAACAAACAGGGCAGCATGCACTCCCGTTTGCTGTGCAAGGAGGCGCTCCACATCTGGACCCTCTTGAGCCGGTTGGAGGTAGATCTCCTAGCCATCCATGTGGCAGGAGCATCAAACCACCTGGCGAATGCTCTCAGCCACTTAGGCCAGACATCCCACAAGTGGTCTCTCCATCCAGAGGTAGCTTACAACCTGTTCTCCCATTGGGGCAAACCAATGGTGTACCTGTTTGCCTCCAGGGAAAACACCAAGCTGAGGCTGTTTCATGCCCATCCCCCTCTGCAGAGCTCACTGCAGGGGGATGCCTTCTCGAGGCTGTGGACCCCAGGCCTCCTCTATGCCTTCCCTCCATTTCCCTTGATCCATAAGGTGCTTCTCAAGGTAAGGGGGGCAAGGCGAAGGTGATCCTGGTAGCCCCAGACTGGCCGTGCCAGTTCTGATATCCAGATCTCCTCAGCCTCAGCTGCAGGCACCTGGAGTGGCTTTGCACATGTCTTGGACCTGATATCACTCAAGCAGAGAAAGGTCTTTCAACTGGACCTTCAATCCCTGCACATCACAGCCTGGTACCTGGGTGGCTAGAGTTCCAGGCTTTGGGTCTTTCCGAAGATGTCTGCACCATGGTGGAGGCATCCAGAAAGGAATCAACCAGGAAATGTCATGCCTTCAAGTGGAAAAGGTTTTCCATTTGGTGTCAGGGTAAGGGCCTGGTCTCTTTATCCTGTTCAGTGGCTAACATTCTTGACTACATTTGGTCTTTCTCCAAAGGGGGTCTCCGGTCATCGACCATTAGGGTGCACCTGGCAGCCATCTCTGCTTACTGAGCATGGGCCAGTCAGCCGACGGCACAGGAGACAATGGAAGGGTGCTTTTCAAAGGCCTGAATCACATATTCCCTCCGCTGCATGAACCTCCACCTCCGTGGGACCTACTGCTGTTACTGGCAAAGCTCATGGGCAAGCCATTTGAACCAATGCACAAGTGTGAGCTGTCACACTTGTCGTGGAAGATGGCCTTTCTGGTGGCTATCACGTCTGCCAGAAGGACAGGGGAGCTCCAGGCACTTTCAGTGGACTCACCTTATTTGGTCTTCCACAGGGACAAGGTTGTCCTACGCCCCCAACCGAAATTCCTTCCGAAGGTGATGTCAGAGTTTCACCTTAACCAGGTGTTGACTCTACTGGTATACTACCCTAATTACACCTCGGAGGCTGAGTACAGGCTCCATACTTTGGACCTGAGATGTGCTCTCTCCTATTACAAGGAGAGGATGGAGGAAATTCGGGGTGAGGTTTGCCAGCAGTTTGTCACCTACGCTGAAGCCGCTTCTGGCAGACCTGCAGCGAAGTGGACTATTGCAAGATGGATTACTTCATGTATAGGTCTATGCTATGAGTTGGTTGGCAAGGAATCTCCCGGAGGGATAAGAGCTCATTCTACCCGTCATACTGCTGCATCGGTGGCTGCTTGCAGAGACATCCCTATCCAGGAAATCTGTCTGGCTGCTACCTGGAAGTCAGCAAACACCTTTATCACCCACTACCACATCGACCTTGAGTCATGCCGAGATGCTGGTTTTGGGGCCTCAGTTCTCCAATCTCTGTTCCCTAAATAGGGGGTGTGCGCCTTGCCTACCTCCTCCCGGAGAACTGCTAGGAGTCTGCAAAAGAGTGTGGATGAACAACATATCCACGCTCCTAGAAGAACAGGTTACTCACTTGTAACAGTAGTTCTAGGAGTGGTATATGTTGTTCATCCACACAGACCCAGCTGACCTCCCAGGATGCAGACGCACACAACCTGGCTTCCAGTGGGCTAAGATCTGGTGTCAAGGGGCGGAGCCGAGGTATATACCACCCGGGTGGGTGGGAGGAGCCAGCTTGAAGACTTCCGGTTGGATTTAAAGTGGAAAGGGACATGCCAAAGAGTGTGGATGAACAACATATACCACTCCTAGAACTACTGTTACAGGTGAGTAACCTGTTCTTCTTCCCTTCTGCTATCAGTACCCCTCCCAATACATCCTAGCATCCTACTTTCTTTGCTGTATGCCATGTTGCACTGACTTGATTGTTTAGGGGGTCACTGCTGGTATTCCAAGGGCCTGTTCCTCAGCTGGAGTACTAAGTTTCAACCCATCCATCCAGTACTCTGTCATGGGGATCTTGTTCCCTAGGTGCTTTGCCCTGCACATTTTGGCATTGAATTTCAACTGCCAAACGTTTGACCACCCTTCTAGCTATCCACCCTCCCACAGAGCTTAGTGTTGCCTGTGAAGAGACACAACCTGCCGTGGATTCCCTCACCAATGTCTCTGATGAACATATTGAAGAGAACTGGACCCAGAACAGGGCCCTTTGGCACCCTGTTCATGACCTCCATCTCTTCTGATTTGACCCTGCTGACCACAACCTTCTGCTGCTTCCCCTTTAGCCAGTTACCTACCCAGTTACTATGACCTTAGCTGCACCCAGATCCTCAGTCTACTTCAACAAGTGTCACTTCAGTAATATTTCACTAGTTAGTGATTTTACTCTCAGATGTTACTAGTTAATGATGTCACATTCAGTCGCTATCTTTCGGATACACATCATACAATTACTCATTAACCACCAGAGGTGGTGGGTGCCAAGACCATAAATGGTTTAAAGCATGGCTGGGACAGAGCGAAGGGTTTGGTGGTTGCTCTGGTCGGTAGCAGTAGGAAGGGGAGTGGGGGATAGGGCCGAGTGGGATAAAGCCCTGTATGGACAGTAGGTCCCAGGGCAGATAGGGAACTCTGGGTAGACTAGATGGATCTTTGGTCTTTTTCCGCCACCTTTGTCTAGGTAACAAATTGCACTGAACCTTTTCAATGGAATTTCCTCTTGGCAAAAGTAATGAAATGACACAATTGTTGAAATGCTGTTTGGGTTTTGACTGTGCATAAAAAAACAACATATTGATATATACATAAATTGTTACAGTTGACCCCTATTGACCTCACTAGTGGCTTCACCACTCATCAGCTCAAAGGTCAAGTAAAACTCATGAAGATATTGCTAATATCTTCTATTAAGTAAGCATGTATCATATATATATATATATATATATATACATATATATATATATATTTATACAATAGGGTGAGTGATAAATGAGTATAATAAATCCATTTATTTCCACTGGTGTGTGATAAATGTAAGATCTTACATTTACGCACACAGTGCAAAGGTCATCAACACCTGCTGCTCTCTTCCTCACCTGTTCCTGGAGCTGCATTCCAGCATTGCATTTCACACAGAGAGGAGCAGAGCAGTAAACAGAGCACATTCACACAAAAAGCAGCAGAGCACTCAACACTGCACAGAAAAATACAGCAGTTACCATTTTAGCCAAACTCAAATGGCAAAATGTTTTTCAGTTCAGGAGAACAGATTTCCAAATTGAAACTACGTACTAAAAATAACAAAAACCACACACTTAGAAACAGCAAAAAACACAGAAAATAAGTAGAATACATGCTGCCCAATCACTCACATCCCTATTGTATAATCGCATACATAGTGGGAAGTCGTGGGCTGTGGAAAATATTCTCACTCCTGCAGAGTGAGCTCTGGATACTGTCACTCATGCCTTCAGCACTCGTGAGTATCCGGAGCTCACTGTTGCAGGAGTGAGAATATTTTCCATATCACACTCCTGCCCATAATGTATCCCCTATTTATATATGTGTGTGTGTGTGTGTGTGTGTGTGTGTGTGTGTGTGTGTATGTATATATATATATATATATATATATATATATATATATATAGAACTATAATAGTGCCTTTGCTGGTCTCACAAAGTTATGTAAACCAGCCAACTCCATAGACTGTTGCTTTTGCTTAGTGTATTTGTCAGGATCTGCACAACGAGAGAGCGGTGGGACTCACTCCTTCCGTTTTTTCAGCAGGGTCACAGTGCCTCAGACGAGGAACCTGTGGTGAATCTGTCACACGACACAGCTGCTACAAAAACCACACATGTATAAAATGATCAAAATCCCCAAGCGTACAAAAAACCCTGAATACAGATGATTCTCAGGGATGTAACAATAAGCCACTGGAACATTTTGTAAACAAGCTGAAAAGGTCTCGAGGTACAGGGAGTCCTAAACATGGATGGGATGTTCTTCTGGGACCTGATTCATGTTTCCAATAATACCATTTATTAGACTAATCAAAAGACTGTTCTTTTTTTTTTACTTTGTAATTATTGCTTTCAATAAACAGGTGAAATGCATTCCAAGCAGTGACATATCAAATGTTATTACGTTCTGGACACAATGAGGACGCCACCCCTCTAGAACTTCTATATAACGCTTATTCCACTGCTTTAAGATACATCTTAGGAGGTTACTTAATTATTATATACCAATTTTAAAACAAAATTGCTAGATATAAAGCCCATGAGTGGCATGGAAAAATACTACATCAGTACTAATATACAAAGTCCAATGATTCTGGTATCCCCTGGAAAGGGGCTATGAGAAAGTCCATGCTTTAACTATAATATGAGCACCACAATCGGTGCTAATTCTAAAAAGGTTGTGCCACATTGAATTAAGATACATCTGCTATAGGAGCATCTGTGAAAATTAGTAAGTAACTATTACTATCAGGTTTTAAATAAGAAACCAACTTTAAACATTTTAAACAGAAGATCTATGTACCGTCCATAATATATATCTGGAACTCGGAGAGTGAGTAACAAACCAGAAGAGAGAAAATTAAAGTGTTCAGGAGTAATAGTCCCAATGTAAATTGAAATGAAGTACTCACTCACACCCTTCTCAGGGTTTAAAGAACTTGTATGTTTACTAAAACAGAGTCTCTCTCTCTTTCCCCTTGATCTTGCTTGAAGTAATTCTATCTGTTTTTTCATGACTCGTCATCTGAAGAATTCTTGCTTTGGTCTGCGGGACATCTTCTTCTCAGTACCTATTTTTGAGCCCAACGATTGGCATCCTTCAAATCTGAGAAAATGAAGATCTTCCCCTGGTGCGTTATTCTCAACCGGGCCAGGAAAATTATGCTGTGCTGAATCCCTGCTTCACGCAAGAGTGCCCTGGTACCATCAAACTGCTTTCGCCGTTGTCTAGTGGCAAAGCTGATGTCTGGGTAGAGTCGGACTGTTCCCCCATCACAGAGAAGCGTCTTATGTTGTCTGGCTAAAGCCAGCAGGTAGTCCCTGGTAGCTACACCATCTGTGATTGCCAAAACTGCCCGCAGGGCTTCGGGGTTATCTGGCCTACCTCTGGCTGCGATCCTTTAGGCCTTTTGTATGCCCTTTATGCGTGGGCCGGCATCTTAGCTAAATTGCTGTCGGAGCCAGTCGTGGAGGAAAAGGACCCAGTGGTCTCCCTCACAGCCCTCTAGAAACCCTAAAAAAAACGGATGTTTGAAGCCCTAGTGTGGTTTTCCAAATTTTCCAAATGCATTTTTAAGTGTCCGTTCTCTTTTATCACACCATTGACAGTGCCCATAGCAGCATCCGATCGCTTTTTAGCTTCTGAGGATTCAGCTGACACCGAATCGATCGAAGTTTCCAGGGTTGTGACTCTATTAGCAATGCCATCGATTTTCTCGGCCAAGCCAGAAACTGAGGAGATTAATCTATTTATTTTGAAGCTGAGAGATTGCAGAGTTTCCTCACCTTCATTTCCTGTGTTTGTGTCACGTTGTTGAGAAGTAGACCGCGTGGCAGAGGGAGCGGGAGCATTTTTAAATTTTGCTCCTTCATGGAGATTCTGATCCTTTTGAGGATTTCCCATGTTGTTCCTCAGGTCTTCCGATTGTGGTTTCTATATTTAGATTTTTCCAGTGTAGTCCAAAAGTTAAATATTTAAGCTCTCAAAACCAGGCTTATTGAAGAGCTTTATTCAAAGGTGGCCATATTGCTCGGGCTCGCTAGCGCCACCCCCCCAAAAGACTGTTCTACATACAAGCTTTTGGGACCAATACTGGGACTGAAAAGGGTCCTGTATTGGTTCCAAAAGATTACACGTGTGTTGAACAGTTTTTTGGTCAGACAGCTTAAAAGGTATTATTGGAAAAGTACATTCAGATTTAACCCTGACTTACTCGGCTCCATAGAATTGCAATACTGGTTCAGATTCTGACTCTTATATTTTTCTAGAAGGAAAAGGGCCCTATTTTTCAATAGAATTTTGCCACAGGTACAGAACTGGAAAAATCCTTTTTAAAATACAGTCTAAAGCCACCCTGATGGCCTAGCAGAAGTGCAGTTCATTGCTGTGCAGGCGACATGGGTTTTGAAGCGAAATCAAGGGTGCCTCAGTCATGTAGAGTTGATGGTGAGCTCCATCACCATAGTGGCTCCTACTGCTGGGTCAGGGAGCTTGCTCCTGCTGCAGGGACATGCTGAGCCCATGCAGAGCCACCAAGCAGGCAGCGTGCACATCAGGGGAGGAGGGAGGAAACCACAAGTAGAAAATCCCAGGGCTCCTGAACTCCCCTGAGTCCTAGTGCTTGCTGATACTGGTCAACACAATGGACTCCTAGGGGGAGGGGAGGACACCCCCTACCCCCAGTGCCCCGCCATGGAGGGGAAGTCATGGGGGTAGTTGGAGTGGCGCTGGATCTAGGGAGACAGGGATTGCAGGGCCTGAACAGATATAGCCCAGAGAACAGGATTTATACGTGGAAAATGAGCAAGGATGAAGGGAAATGCTTTATGGTGAAAAACAAATGAGGCACAAAATCACATATATTATCTGGACTGAGTCAGAGCTGGGTCACTAGCACATCGTTACATTGTCCATGGACTGGACGGAGCCAAATCCTTCAAGATATAAATAGCCATGCTTTCCGGAGAGGTAAAGCAAGCCAGTCTGGGGGGTCAATCTGTCTCAGATCTGATCTTCCCATTCTAAGAATCTAAAACATCCAGAAAGAAGAAATTAGCAAGTCACAAGGACAGGTGTAACCCCCCTACAAATGGGGGTTCCCGAAAAGTCTTCCTCAAGCTTGCCTAAATGCTCACTGCCAGGCTGGTGTTCTGCATTTTAGCAGTTTAAATGTGATTGCCAGAGAGTGCCTGTATAGCCTCTGTGTACTGTCTCTTTAAGAGCTGCCTGGATTGCAGTCATAAGTAATCTGAGAGGGAGCTCTGTTGAAAGATGTAACTATTTGCTGAAAATCATTTAGAGTGATAATGATAATGTAGTTTGTCTAACCTGCCTTCTTTTCAGCAAGGACTGTTTTGTTTATCCCCACCACTTTGGCCCGGGACTGCCGAATTGGACCAATCAGTACTGGTGGGACCTAAAATGGAGCCGGACTACAGGAGCTGTCTGGAGCCAGCATCTGTAGGAAGTGTAGTTTTGGGCTTTGGGCACCTTTTTGAACCTGAAGGGGGAGCTTCTGTTGTGACTGACAGATGAATCAGCCAACCGAACATTTTGGATCTTGGGGAAATTCCTAGGCATGCTGCAGTTTGGGTCAGATCTAAGTTGGGAGCTGAAAAAGGAACAGCTCAAGACAGTCTCTGTGGAAAGGCCTGAGCTGTGGCCTGCATGTCTGCCTGCTGCCCCTGAGAGGGAGAGAAGAGAATTATTTTGGACTAAATCCAAGTTTGTGAGAACGAAGTAAGCCACTGATTTTTCACCAGGCTCATACCTGAAGAAGACCGAAGATTTACTGAATGCGATCGGCCTGTCAGGATTTCCAGCTGCTTTTGAATCCCCGGTTTGTGCAGAGACTTTGCAATCGTGACCGGAGAGTGGTTTGCCTGGTACAGTAGAATTTCCTTACATGTAAATGTGATATGTATTGAAAGTGGGTCGTGATTTGGTTCCCCACTGTGTGAACTGTGTTCTGCTTGCTGGAAGCTTTATCCAGCCTAATTGGACTGAATCTGCATTCTTCTCCATTCGGCCTGGGCCATGCCACGCTGGTCCTGCCAGATTACCCCACTGCACAGAAAAAGCCACCGACAAGAGACCTGCCTGGGGATCAGCCCCCTGCTCCACGCTTGAACAGGAATGACACCTCTGCGAATCGTGTGGGCCCTGCTTCTCCTGGCACTCCAGATTAACTACCTGCTGTCTCGATTTTCATCCAGTCTGTGTCCAGTCTTGGGTATCGTGAGTAATCATCAGGGTAGCTCTCTGCAAAAACAGCCTAATCTAAAAGTGTGTCATCTGATTGTCTTGTTGTTTTCTTTTCACGAACTGAGCCCTCCGGCTCCAGATTACAAATAATGTGTGTTGTGCATGTTGTTGTTTTCTTTCCTCACAGGGCCCCAACCAGCTGCAACGTTCCTGGCTAGCCACCATTCTCCATCAGTGTACCCAGAGTGTGTGACTGTTTATGGACCCTGAAGTGCATGCATAACTGTTTGATTGATAGAGCTTTTAAGCAAATTAACCTGATTACTCCCCTTCCTTGTTCAAGTCCCTTAAATAAATCATACCTAACTCTTTTTTTGCATTTACCCTGACTGTGGTTCCAGTTTGTGCAAGAGTACTGTACTGCTGTTATTTGCTGTGTATAATCATGTTTTACAGGGGGTCCCCAGGGCTGAGCCAGAGGAAAGCCCTGGTAGTAAGTGCAAACAGTGTGGGTACTTGCATGGCGTATCAGGGGTATTGTGAAAATGATTATTGTGTATTGTTCTGGCCACTAGTAAGGAAAGAGGGTGGTTACAGTGTCCCGGAGGGCTGTGCCCAGGTTAGCTTGACCACTACTAACCCTGACCTCCGGGTGAAGGCACCCGTTTCAGAACTCAGGACCCTTAACCTGCTACTAGCCAAGCAGGCAGGGGTAATAGCCCTTGGGATAGTGCCACCTAGGGGTTACAAAAGAAAATGCAAGAAATTATGGATATTGTTCACCATGTGAAGGCGTTGTAGTGGCATGCATTTCTACATTTTTGGGCATGGAAAATACTGTATCAGAATGTTCCTAAAACATGTTTGCTATGGCAACACCAGATTTAATTTTTCCAATGGACAGAACATCACCAGATGACAGGTCAATTTCCAACTTGTCCTTCCATTAAAAAGGACAAAAATGGGGCAACAGTCCTTTTTTTTGCAGGATGGCAAAAGCTTGAAATGCTATTCCAAGTGGCATTGCTCATATTAACTGTTTTCCCTCTTCTCATTCCTCTTTGTTGCCACATTTGGATAGAAAGAGGATATGTCACGGTTACAAATTCTTACATATTTTTATTGTTTATTATTTATATGTTCGATGAATTACTTTTGCTCTCATTGATCTATTTGTCTGTTGCATACTGAGTACTGATGATTAGATTCGGATTCATCAGAACCTAATCCAAAATTTAGAATTTAGGATTTAGCTGTTGAAAATCCCAATCAGTCAGATTCTGATTAGATTCAGATTTTTAAATCTGAATTCTGATTCTGAAATTACAAATCTGAAGGGCACTAGGTCAAAATGCCATACGTAACACAGCACGGGCAAGAATCACGCAGGAAAAACGGCGCCAGCCAGAACAGTACCCAACCAAAACGCCACACTCAAAAATTACACCAATAGTAGCAGTCCAAAACACACAGAGGACCACTACCATGGCAAACTACAGCCCTCCACACACCTCCAAAATTTATATAATCAACTCCACGGGGGGGGGGAGAGACTTGGGGACATGGAAAACCTTGGGGGGGGATCAGTCTTTACAACTGTCTCGGACAGAAAAATAATACTTTGGTGGGAGAACAGAAAACATAAATAAAATAATACCTGGGATAGGAGAACGGAAAACACAAAAATCGGGAGACTGGGAATAGAACCCAGGTCTCCCTGTGCTGTCTGCTCCTTGTGCTAGTGCCTTTGTCTCTCCAACACAGGAGCAGCTCAACCAAGCACCACACTTTTGACCACATGAATCCTTCCTCTCATCTGTCTTTATGCTACAGGGGTAGCAGTAATTGACTTTCGCTGTTCTACCCATGTCGTTGTCAAGGAAAACGCGGTTTTTGAAGAACGGTTTTGCCTGCGCTATTGTTGAAATGCCATTTTGACCTGGTACGCTCTGAAGGTCTCAGTGCACCCTGGAAATGGAAGCTGATGCTGTTTTGTTCTCAGATCGGAATCAGAGTTGGACTCAGATACTCTCACAAATCAGAAAACGGTAGCTGGATTGGATTTTGAACTGTTCAATCACCTCCTAATACTGACCTTGGACACCTGTGAAAATGGCCATGTATGCTCATGGGTCTTTCCTATTTTCAATAAACTTGAAACTTGGTATTCCCCTTCAGTGTTTCTAAATGTGTATGCATACAAGGAACGTTTTACCTGGTAGCTGCAATACTGAACATAGGATTTGCAAGAAAGAGAGTTGTGCTCGCAACAGAGGGAGGGGAACCTTTCAATTGTCTTTGCTTTGTAGCAGATATACTGCAGGTGGAGGCTGCTTCTAACTGAAAGGTGAAATAAGGGATTTACAATTATCAGGAAAAGACAGTCTTGTTACAATTCTTAAGATTTTCAGTGCAGGAAGAGTTCAAAGCACAGCTGACTTATTTTGGGGCTGACTGCTTTCAGAGCACAAACCACCAGGCTGTTTTGGGGCTGGGGAGGTTTACCTGTGTCTGACTTGAATGTCTGGATTTTTCTTTGTTTGATTAGCAGGGGTTTTTCTCTGTCAAATTGTTGTGTATAGTATCTTGTAGACAGGAAGGCACTCATCGCGGCAGTGGGTCAGAGCTCTTAGCTGATTGTTTTGTGAGGGCACAGTTTAGGCCCAACCCCTCACCCCTCACCCCGAAATAGTTCCTTTATACCTGGGGTTCTGACATCATTCCTCAAGAGTGCAAGGTGCATATCAATGTCATAGCCTCTAGCACACAGCACTGAAAATATACATACACACTGTATAATATATATATATTTCTATATAACAAACCAATCACTCACACAAGCACACACACACACACACAAAAAAAATAAGTACATAGTCATGTGGGGAGTAGTGCAATGTAATGGCTGTGGGGCAGCAGTCTTCCGGGAGTCTTTCTGGGGGCTGAGATGCTGCCCTATTTGCAGACAACTCTCTGCCCTGAGAGAGGAAGCTGCCTGCCTTCAGGCCACACTGGACAGCAGTAAGAAAACCTTCCCCCAGGCCAGACTGGATGGTAGGAAGGGAACCCCCCATCCAGGGAGCACCAGAGCCACCACCACTACCTCAGAGGTTGCAAAGAAAGCACAGCAGTTGGACCACTGTGGGCTCAGGGAGGGTGAGGAGGGTGGAACAAAGGCACACCCAGTCAGTTGTTCCACTCCACAATCCATACACCATTCTGGGGGAGCACAGCTCCCCTATGGATGCACCCACGGAGGAGATTAAGGAGGCTGAGGACACCTGTCACAAGGGAGGCCACAGGAAGGAGGCAGAGGATGCCACAAGGAAAGGAAGCAGCTCCTGGTGGGGACACCATTATTAGGGGATAGAACTGGGGAGCAGGAAAACTGAAGTAAAAGTGCCTGCCTGGTGCCATGGCTTGTAGGGACAGGAAGCATCCTCAGGATCACGAGAACAGCTGCGGTCTGAGCTGGATGTCATTGTCCACCTAGGGACAAATGACTTGGCTCAACATGAGCTTAGAGCAGTGCAGAAGGACTTTGTAGAACTGGGAGAGGCCTAAGACAAGTAACACACACAGTATCCTTCTCAGAGGTGCTGCCTGTAAATGGCATGAGTGAGGCAAGGGTACTTTGCACCATGCAGTTTAATGAGTGGTTGAAAAATGGTGTGGAGCACAGGGGTTTGGCTTCATTGGGGACTGGGGTTCCACCTGGAGGGACACCAGCCTATACTGGCAGGATGGTCTGCATCTGTCCAGGAAGGGAACAAGTCTTTTGAGCAATCGGTTTAAATGCTTCATTGGCAAGCTTTTAAACTAGTCAAGGGGGGAGGCACTGATAAGCAGCAGAAAAATCCCAGCCTCTCCCAACAAAACAGGGTACTAAATGGGAAAAAGAAGTCACAGAAACATGGTACACACAAAACCATGAATGGGATGTAAACATACCAGGATACACTATCTACAGGAGGGACAGGGAGGGTAAAAGAGGAGGAGGAGTAGCTCTTTACATAAGGGAAGGAATCAAAGCAACAGAACAAAAGGGTAAACAGGGAGGTGAAGAGGCACTGTGGGTAAATTTGGAGACCGGCAATGGCACCACAGTCCGCACAGGGGTTGTATACAGACCCCCTTCTCAGGGGGAGGAAATGGACAAGGAAATGATAGAAAGTATACTTAGTATGGCAGAAAAAGGGGAGATATTGCTGATGGGTGATCTGAATATGCCAGATGTTAACTGGAGTGCAGTTGCAGCAGCCACTTCTAAGAGTGGGGTTATTCTAGATGCCCTACAGGGGGCATGCCTTGGACAACTAGTATTGGAGCCCACTCGAGAGGGAACAATCTTAGACCTGGTTCTCTCAAATGGAGATGAAGAGAGGATCACAGATGTAGAAGTGGGTAGCCATCTGGGAACTAGTGACCATCGAACAGTATGGTTCACAATAAACACAGCAATAGAGTCAAGCCATACAAAGACAAAGGTACTGGATTTTAGGAGGGCTGACTTTGTCAAAATAGGTGAGTGCCTAAGGAATGCACTAGCAAATGGGCAGGAAGGAGGGGTGGAAGAACAATGGGGAATAATAAAAACTGCCATCACAGAAGTAACAAGCCTTTGTGTAAAGCAAATAAACAAAATGAAACGAGGTAAGAAACCACTATGGTTCTCAAAGGAAGTGGCAGTGAAGGTTCAAGAGAAAAAGAAAGCATTCAGGAAGTACAAGGAATCACAGAAGGAACAGGACAGAGAACTGTATCAGTTAAAGCAAAAGGAAGCTGGGAAGGCAGTCAGAACAGCAAAGGCCCAAACCGAGGAAAAGATAGCCAACTCAGTTAAGAAGGGGGATAAAACCTTTTATAGGTACATCAGGGAGCGAAGTAAGACCAAGGGAGGGATAGTGAGGCTTAGTAAAGGGGAGGGAGGGTGGGCAGAGGGTGACTGTGAAAAGGCAGAGATACTAAACAAATATTTTTGCTCAGTATTTACAAAGGAAGAGGGGAAGTACCTAAAACAAACAGTAGAAACACTCTGGATACAGAAGTTGATACCAGCCCATTTACAGAAGAAAGGGTTCTGAAAGAACTCTTAAAACTGAAGGTGGACAAAGCAATGGGGCCTGATGGGATTCATCCCAGAATTCTAAAAGAACTAAGGGTAGAACTAGTGACACCACTGACTACCCTCTTTAACAAATCATGGGAGGATGGGGTGGTACCCGAGGACTGGAGGAGGGCAGATGTGATTCCCCTTCACAAAAGTGGGAGCAAGGCAGAAGCAGGAAAACTACAGACCTGTTAGTTTAACCTCAGTGGTAGGGAAAATGATGGAATCACTTCTGAAGGAAAGAATTGTTGAGTATCTAGAGGCCAGAGGGGCACAGGACCCAAGGCAGCATGGATTCACAGCGGGAAAGTCATGCCAGACAAATCTGATAGATTTCTTTGACTGGGTGACCAAAGTAGTTGATCAGGGAGGGGCTGTGGACATGGCCTACCTAGACTTTAGCAAGGCATTTGACACAGTCCCACACAAAAGATTAATATACAAGTTAGCCAGCCTGGGAGTGGTCCCAAGATGACAGCCTGGGTAAAGAATTGGCTGGAGAATAGGACACAGAGAGTAATAGTAAATGGAGTCCACTCTGAAAAAAGGGGGGTTAGTAGTGGGGTACCGCAGGGTTCAGTATTAGGACCGGTCCTCTTCAATGTCTTTATAAGCGACATTGCAGAGGGACTGGAAGGAAAAGTATGTCTCTTTGCAGATGACACAAAGATCTGCAACAGAGTTGATGCACAAGGTGGAGTGGAAAGGATGAGAAGGGACTTGGCAAGGTTAGAGGAATGGTCAAATGTATGGCAGCTTAGATTCAATGCTAAGAAGTGCAAGGTAATGCACCTGGGAAAGAAAAACCCAGGGGAAGAGTACACAATGGGGGGTGAGATACTAACAACAACAAAAATGGAAAGGGACCTGGGGGTAGTCATATCAGATGACCTAAAGGTGGGCAAGCAATGTGAGAGGGCAGCAAGGAGGGCTGGGGGGATACTGGGATGCATAGGGAGAGGCATCACCAGTAGAAAACAGGAAGTTATTATCCCTCTGTACAGACAGCTGGTGAGACCCCATCTGGAGTACTGCGTGCAGTTCTGGAGACCCAATCTCCGCAAAGACATAGACAGGATGGAAGCTGTCCAGAGGAGGGCACAAAATGGTGCAGGGTCTGCACTGGAAGACATATGAAGAGAGACTTAAGGAGCTTAATATGTATAGCCTCGAGGAAAGGAGGAGAGGGAGACATGATAGAAACTTTCAAGTACCTCAAGGGAATCAACAAAGTCCAAGAGGGTAGCATCTTTCAAAAAGGTGTGCAAGAACAAGGGGCACAATTTGAAGATAGAAGAGGCGGCTCAGAGGTAATCTAAGGAAGTATTTTTTGCAGAGAGGGTTGTGGATGTATGGAGCAGGCCTTCCAGAGGAGGTTGTGGGAGTCAAAAACAGTGGTGGAATTCAAGCATGCATGGGACAGTCATAAGGCAATTCTTGGGGGTGGGGGTAGGAAGAAGTAGGCTGCTGGTTAACTAGGACCTGCAGCTTATCCATCAGGTAGGGAAATGGGCAGACTGGGTGGGCCAAGCGGTCCTTATCTGCCGTCAAATTCTATGTTTCTATGTTTCTATATATGTTTCTATGTAGCATATAGCCCCAAAAAAACCTACGTATCTTTTACTGGTTGCTGCACAACATTTTTAATGTATACTGACAGCTACAAAGCATCTGTTTTCACCAAGAGTTGTAAAGTTGCTTTGCTTAAGGTTGCTTGAAAAATGTTATGCATATTTTTTCGTTCACTGCCTTTACATAAATTGGAAGCATTGTGGTCTAGTGGTTAAGGCACCAGCTTAGGCACCAGGAGATTGTAGGTTCAAACCCCAGTAGAGCCAGATACTTGCTGTGCGACTTTGGGTGAGCTATATAGAAACTTAGAAATTGTCGGCAGATAAGGACCGCTAGGCCCCATCCAGTCTGCTTATAGGCCCTATACATTGTATGTGGCCACTGACCCTATGCGATCAATGGCTTTTTATCACTCCCTACCCTCTCAAGCTTCCCTTGTGTCTGTCCCAGGCATGCTTAAACCCCTCCACTGTGCTTGCCCTCACTACCTCCTGTGGCAGGCTATTCCAAGCTTCGACTACCCTTTCTATGTAGAAAAACTGCCTCATATTACTTCTTAATCTAACCCTTCCAATTTCATATTCTGCCCCCTTGTTCTAGTACTTTTTCTACATTGGAAATGGTCCCCCACCTGCACCTTGTTTATGCCCTTGAGGTACTTGAAAGTTTCAGTCATGTCCCCCGCTCTCTTCTCTCCTCCAGTGAGTACATATTGCGGTCTCTTAGTCTCTCCTCATATGTTTTGTTGTGCAAGTCTTGCACCATCTTTGTTGCCTTCTCTGGATAGTCTCCATCTTATTTATTTCCTTGCGCAGGTGTGACCTCCAGAACTGCACGCAGTACTCCGGCTGAGGCTTTACTAATGTTTTATACAATGGCATCACCACCTCCCTCCTCCTGCTAGTGATACCCCTGCCTATGCATCCCAGCATGCCACTGGCCCTCCCTAACTCCTTTGGGCACTGCTTTGATCCCTTAAGGTCATCAGAGATGATAACCCCTAGGTCCCTTTCTTCTTTGGTGACAGTCAGCTCCATCCCCCCCAACCTGTAGCTCTCCCCAGGGTTCCCTTTACCCAGGTGCATTATGTTGCACTTCTTTGCATTGAACCTCAGTTGCCACATATAACTCATCAGTGCTCCAGTCCACCCAACTGTGGAAATGAGTAACAGCTGGAAACAACATGTTGCATCCAAGCTGGCTACCCTGGATAAATAAATTGCACAGCAGTGTAAACAGTTTTAAAGAATATTTTTCTTGGGGCACCCCGTGAAAGCCTTTGGATGCCCAAGGATAGCATGATACATGAGTGAGGAAAAGTATGAGGAGACTTACTGGTATGATTGGCACTCCTAGCTAGGCCTCTGCCCTGCAGTCACAGTTCTGTGAATATACATTGCCAAGGTTGCCCCTTGCAACACTGCTTCCCCCTTCCCCCTTCATGTTAGGAGGAAAACAATTTAGCCACATACTGCAAATTGCAAACTTTGTTAAAAAAAAACTTTGAAAACTGTAGTATTAGTCCCCATATTTTTCAGTAGCCACATTTGATTTTCATTAGCCACTGGCTACTGTGGCTATCATTAGTACTAACCCAACCCCCACTGACACCACCACCAGTAAGGACACACACTCTCCTGCCGGATCCTAGCTGTGATACTTAATGATGATGAGCTGTTGAGGTTGAGCTGATGTCCATTCAGGGTCTGTCGGAAGTTCATGGATGACAGCAGTTGTGAACAGAAGTGGCTGGTGGTTTCTGAGGCTGCAACGGCTCCAAGTTTACAGGAAGTACAGGCTCATGGGCTGTTATGCAACCCAGTCTCTGAGGTGAACATGCAAACTGCTCCATCTTCTTTTGTTGTTTTTTTTTTTTTAGGTTTTTGGGTCATTTAATAAAGGGGTATGGAATGGTAAATGAAAGCTTGGGCATAATGATAACCCAGGTTCATAACCTGAGCCTTGGAGGGAATGCCAGGAGTAGAGGCCGACAGGGAGAGTGCCAGAGCCTCCTTTGTATGCTCTCCTGGGGAGGAGGGAAACGTGACACCACTTTTATTAGTGGACACTGGTGGAGGCATGGCGGTTGCATATGTGGCAGGTTGCGTGCCCCTCCCGGTCACTGATACAGGTGCATTTGGTGAAGGTGGGTGGAAGAGCATGAAATGTTTTTTCCTGTTCCCCTTTGATGACTTCGCTCTGATGTCAAGTGTGCAAGTTCAGTACGTTATTGTTTTTAGCTTCTAACTTGGTTTGCTCAGCCAGTTGCATTTTGTCCTCCATATCTGGATTTTTGTCCTAAGAAAACAAAGAAGACTCAGTAGTGGAGGGAATGCTGCAAGTAAAGCAGCAAGTAAACCCAGGTAAAACGTAGGGGTAGACTATGCAGCTGACAGTGCGGTATCCGAGTTTTTCTTGCCAAGTCTGGACTTACTGTTAAAAATATTGGCAGCTTGTTGTTAGCAGCTTGCGGTCTGGGGGATCTGTCTGTCCAACATTAGCGACTTCTCAATAGCTGACAGATAACATGCAGTTGCAAAAGTCAGCATTATGTAGAGACAACAGAGCACGTTTAATACAAGGCTAGAAAGAAGTAAGTGGCTCACCACATGGATATTTGTTTGTTTGTTTTGTTTATTTAAAATCTGGATGAGTCTATGGGCCAAAGACCCATTTACATGGGCGACCAGAACAGAAAAACAAATATGCAATACATATAAACAGCATAAGTTAAACAAACAACATTAACAAACAGTGAAGCAATCATAGACATTAGTAACAATAAAATGTTTCTTTACGATTTCAGCGTGGTTTAGGCAGTAATTTCTACAATGGTGTGCTTTAGGTAGTGATTCTCTCAGCAAAGCGTCGACCTACAACGCTTGTCCACACGAGAGGCACGCCAGCCAAGAAAAGGGGACTCTTCTTATATAGAATCATAGAAGCTTGATGGCAGAAAAGGACCTTATGGCCCATCTATTCTGCCCCACTATTCCCTATAGCAGATAGATGTATGTTTCAAATGTTATGCTTGCTATTTTTATTCATTTTCTTCTGATACAAGTCGGGTAGATAAACCTGGAAAGAGAGAAGGGAGCGGGATTCACAACAGGCTTCGGGAGCTGCTGCTCACTTCTCCCTGACTCCTGTTGCTGCCATCGTCCTGTTTTTCACAAGTGTTCAGTTCTCAACTGCCTCCTCCTCTGCTTGGACACCACACTGGGCCCTCCAGTCACATCCTGTGTTTCATATCTGCTTCATCCACCTGGTAGCAGGGGTGGAAGGCGCTCCCCACCCTGGGTAGGGACATACCTGGACCTATGGACAGTGGGAGATGTGGGAAATCTGGTGGCGGCTGTTGGTGGCTGAGGGGGTGACTCTGGCAGACTAAAGGGACACAAGGCAGGCCTGAAGGAAGGGAGTGTCCAGGGTCCAGGAGAGCAGAAATAAATGAAACAAACCAACATTTTTTTTAAATGTTTCCTCCCCGGTCCCCTTGTCCCCCCCCCATCCCAACAAAAGCATTACCATGCCTGAGCCCTTGCTGGTGAGCATGTGCTGTAAGTCATTGCCAGTGCCACACTGTGGTCATCTGGGCAAGGGTGGGCAAATGGCAGATGGTCCACCTTTGCATAGTGTAGCGTGGGATTCTATGGCTTGCCCATGAATCTACAATCCATCTGGAGGTAGCACTGTGTGGTTGTCACTGGGCCATAAGTGGCAGAGTCAGGGAGTCGGGTGTGGGGGTCAGCAGACCCCTCACTTTTGTATCTGAAGGGGTAGCCAGTGCATTTTGACCCTACTCTTTTCTATGAATACAGCAGCATTAATATAAGGCTGATGGAAATTCCCCCAATGACAGCAGGTTGACTGCTTTTAAACCTTTTTGGTACTCAAAATACATTGAAAAATCTGGGCAGTAAGAAGTGTATTTCTGGATAAAAACTCTTTGGAATAGTTTGTTTTAGGTTTGTATGAGTTGCACAAGGTAGTTGTTTCGACTTCCTGTCTCCTCTGAAATCTCTCCAAAAGGTGCACTTCCTGACCCTGTTCTGTTTTGCTAATCATGAGTAACCTATAATTTCTGTTAAGAAATCATGGATTATTCATCAAAATGTGTGGATTATGCTGGCCCGTTGGTGCAGCGTTAGCGTTACCACTCGCAACACTGGTGACCCGGTTTTCGGAAGCGAGCATGGGTTGTCAAGGGCCAGCTGGGTGGAGGACGATTGAGCATCCCAGAGAGAGCACTGCTGCTTGGAGGAGGGAGGGTCGCTGCCTCTGCTGCAGTGCTGCCACCTGGGTGACCAAGGGTGGCAGCACAACAGAGCGAGTCAGTGTAGGGCGGTCGTTGGCCGAGGCTTGCGTAACGTACACCTTGACTTGTGCATGTCCATGCATGAACACTTGCGTGCCGATGTCCATGGAAAGAAACGAGAGAAAAAGGGCATGCCCTGGCTCCTGAGGTTAATGGACCAGTAGGTACATCTGTGCCCTTCTGTGCCCATTACAGCCACAACTGACAAAACTTGGTGTATTCCGGGGTACATCCCCCTCTGCTGCTGACCCCACCAAGGTGGGCCAACCACAGCAACATAGAGGAGCGGGTGTGATGAGTACAGAGATGCAGCTAGCCTGTACCACTAGGAAATCCGGGAGAGAACAGGAGCCACAGACCATAAGAAGGCATAAAGTGTAAGTGAATAAAAAAGGTGTGGGTTATTTGGGATTATAAAAAGGTAGGTAATCTGAGTATATTCAAGAAGGCAGATGTTTTCCCACTTCCCTGGGCTGAGGTGTTCTATGCAGTTGTGATTCCCCATGTTTTGACATGCTCCTCCACCACTTTACTGGGATGCTGAACTCCCTTGCCTTTTGTGCCACAGCTATGGGTTTTGGGGGGGAGGAGCTACTCAAGATGCAACGCATATCAGGCAGGATTGTTCCAGCCTGGTAATCTTACATGCCAACAGGTTTTCCTGTGCAGAGCTGCTCACTTTGGGTAAGGCTTTGTGTTGCCAGGAGTTTCCTTCTGTTAAAGGAAACAACTGTATCAGGAGTCTCATTCCCCATCCATGTTGTTCCTGGGGCCACACCTGTGTGCACTTTCAGGGGTGGCATCCACCCTTGCAGGGACTCCTTTGATTGCAGGGCTGAACCCTGCTGCACCTTGAAGAGGGTAGAAGTCTCACTGAGATGAAAGTAGGGGCCAGCTGTAGCCTTTGTTATTATGAAGCAGTGTGTTGGAGAGGGTTTAGCTTTCTTTAGATACAATTAAGAAGACATTTAGCCAGGAGGAATGGGACCAGAGGATTTGGATCCAAGAGGTTTCCTCCACAAGTTATTTTTTCCCCTCTCCTCCATGCTGAAGATCAGACAATAAATATAACATTCTTCCATGAGCTGGGTCAGGATGGTGGCTTCATCATGGTGCACATATCCTGATGATATCTGTCCATTCGAATCTAGCTACATTTCCCTCTCTGCTTAAAGGGAAGTACTGTTCTGACTGCTCTATTCTTATGCATTTGACTCTGAAAAACTGGTACCCCTCCTCCTGACACCATCCCTTCAACCAACCATTAAATCCTTAAATCTCTCCTTTCCTCACTGTATCTTTCCTCTTCCCCTACCCCAAACAGGGAAGTCCTTGGAAAAGGCCAGATAAGTGAGTGTGCCTTCAGTCTGTCCCTCAGCCTTCAAAAGTTGCGCTTCACTTTCTCAATAGGGTGGTTCACTAGCTCAGTTTTACCCAAGTGTACCAGCACCCCAAGCTCCCCTTCCTTTACCATCCTCCCTATCCTACCCATATCCCAGGTGGCTGATGCACCTGGAAGGCATCTATCACTTCCCCTTTCCCTCTTCCCCTACCATCTTTCCCACTCCTCTAATCACAGAGTTGCCCTCCTGAAGGAGTCAGGTACCTGTGGTGTAAAATGATTTGCTATCAGGATTTGGTGAGTTTGGAGAACTGCTTTGTTACTGCCACTGACATCTCTCCCCCTCCTAACCACCCTTCAGCCCCCCGAGCCAGTGGGCCTCTGAGGGAGCCAGGATGTACCTGTGGGTACAGTTTCAGCTGGTGTCATAGCAGGGATATTCCTTTCTTGTGCCTGGAGCTCCACTAATGTCCTTCATATAGAGCAGTGTCCCCTCCTTCAGAGAAGAACCAGGGAGGTAAGCACTTCATAGTCCCTGCAGCTTTCCACTCCAAACCTCTATACCTGCCAAGGCTGCCAGTCACCAGTATGTGTATATACATCTGAACTATATTTATTGAGTTATTTGTGTATTTAAAACTGTTTTACCAGGTAGACATACAGAGATATACAATAATCTTGATAACAGACATGTGCTGGGGGAAGGGGGAGAGGAACATGACCAGTAAAAACAAGAAATATACTTTATACTGTATAAATCTTATGCAGGTTACATACTGACAGAACGTATAGCCATAAATCAGATAACATGAGGAAGACATTTAATTTTATAGACACCAGTGCAAATAATGACCCTGATGTTATTATACTGAGTGATTACTGTAAATTGCCAGTACAGATTGTGAAAGCCCTTTTCAGATGGTGATCCAGAGGGTGTGAATCACAAAAATGCCAGGCCTTTACTATGCCCTATAGAGAATTCTGTTGGTGCTTGGTGGCAACTGAAGGGAGTTTGCAGCAGAAGAAGCCCTTCTGGAAAAGTAAAAACACAGTTACTTCAGGGTGAATTAAAACCAAAAGGTTAAAATAAATACACGCTGACAATAGAAAATATTGTTGGAAATCCACCTTGCGACCATTAGGTCTTCTTCAAAAATGATCTATACAGGGAAAAAAGTAAGCAAAAAGGTACAGAGAATGAATGGGTGAATAGACAGATGCAGAGAGGGCGAGAGGATAGATAGATAGATAGAGGCCCAATCCACACTACACCCTGAAAACCTTTCTGTAACATTACAGAGGGTCCAAACCGTTATCGCAACAGTTATCATTTGCATTTACACATGTAACGTTACAGAAGGCGTTTTCGTAACCGTTGTTGAAACCACACGAGGTGGTTTCAACAATGGTTACGAAACCGGTTCTGCCTCAGTAACGTTACCGGCTGTAGTGTGGACACGTGAGCGTGTTGCTTCAACTATCCCCCAGTGCAGCATGCACTGCATTGTGGGATAGGGTGCCGTCCGTAACGGTCCCACAGCACCCCACAATGCAGAAGGGCTGTCACGGTTCTACACCATTACCGAGACTGTTTACTGGCAGTGTGGACACACTGTAATGGTTACTGTCTGTAACGGTTTGGAACTGTTGCAGTGTTTAAACGGTGTAGTGTGCACGGGGCCAGACAGATAGATAGATAGATATCGATAGATAGATAGATAAGGCAAATAGTAACATAGTACATAGAAACTAAGTAATTTAAGGTCAGAAAGGACTCTTGGTTAGAGCCACCCTAACCCCCCCACACCACCACCCAGTTCATACACTGGAACTAATAAATATGCAATGCAAACCTGTATAAGTTTATAGGGATACCCAATCCATTGTACTAGTCAGGGTACCCTGTAAGTCCCTTGGTAATTGCCAGAAATGTATCTGCTGGTAGGGTATTCCATAAGTTAACCACCTTCTGGGAGAAGAAGGGCTTCCTACTGTTACTCCTGCATTTCCCACCACTGATCTTTAGGGTATGGTGCCATGTTGAAGGGCGGGGGGGCCATGAAGTAAGAGTTTGAGGTAGAAGAGCTGATAAGTGATTAATTAAAACCTGTGAGGATTCATAGACATTGTGTTGTCTCTTTTAATCACTTAGCTCTTTATTCTGATAATTTTGATGGAGAGTCTTGGACAGCCAGCCTCCTCTTTGCAAATGTTCAAATGATACACAAAAAAAAAAAGTCCAGAATCCTTATCCCAGATAATCTGTTACAGTATTTTACACAGCAATGTGCATCAAAAGGTTAATGTGGAATTCTTCTTAAAATTGTATTTTATAACTTATTCACTCAGGACAGCCCAGGAGACATGTAGCATCTTGTTTATAGTGGGGTCCTGGCATTGACCTAGTTTACGGCTGGGGAGGACTGAAGAAAAAGGAGGTCAAGTGACTTGGTCAGGGTCACACGTGAGTCAGTCAGTGGCTGTGGTGGGAATCAAACTGCCCACACTGCATTTCCATGTGATGGGGCCCTGGCTCAAGATAGTCCCATAGCAAATGTGCCCTTACATTTGAAATGCGTTTTTTCCTGTGTATATTTTAGCTTGTTTGTAACTATTCCTGCTGGACTGTGGTAATCTGGTGACTGTTGCTGTCCTGCCTGGGACTCCCATGAAAACGAGATGCTGTGGCTCACGGGGTTACTCTAGTTGGTGAAATATCAACTAAATAAAAAAATAAATAGCGAAGGTTGCAGAGCCTGTTAGTTACTACTATAGTAATTTAACGTCAGATGGGACTCTAGACTCCAACAAGGAACCCCCTGGCACATTTCAAAAGCAGGGATTAAAAAGTATACTGTGCAAAGAAGTACTAATTTGTAAGGGTACACCCAAACTTACTCTGCTTCTCAAGGTGCCCTGTAACTCCCTTGGAAATCAGAAAGGTGTCCACGCTTGAGACGTAAGTTTGTTCTTTCAGGAGATACAGTATTACACCATCTGTTACACTTCTATCTTTTAAAGCAGCAATTTGGTGAAAAAAGGTTTTCTGTTATAAGTTAATAGAAACATAGACTTTGATGGCAGGTAAGGACCACTTGGCCCACCCAGTCTACCCATTTACCTACCTATTGGATAAGCTGCAGATCCTAGTTAACCAACCGCCTACTTCCTCCTATCCCTCCCCCATTAGAATTGCTTTATGTCTGTCCCATGCATTCTTGAATTCCCCCTCCCGTTTTTGACCCCACGACCTCCTCAGGAAGGCCATTCCACGCATCCACCACTCTCTCCATGAAAAAATACTTCCTCACATTGCCCCTGAGCCATCCCCCCCTCTATCTTCAAATTGTGCCCTCTTGTTCTTGCACCTCTCTTTTTCTGAAAGATGCTACCCTCCTGGACTTTGTTGATTCCTTTGAGGTACTTAAATGTTTCCATTATGTGCTCACTCTCCCTTAGTGGGTTGTCTCTTATGGTATAAGAGACGCCAAGCATGAGGTTTGGGAAAGAGGACTGCTAAGCAAAACTGAGTGGTTCTGTCTGCCACAACCTAATGAGAGGAGTCTTTTCTACCTTTGGAGACAACCTGTGATGGCCCTGTTAACTTATTGTAGGTCACTCAAGTTAGCTACAGTTATTTATAAGAAGTTGTAATTACTGATTTTTAATTTCAAAAGGTAAATGAAGCTGCCCCCCCCACCCCCGGATGGGAAGTGAAACGGGTCACTCCTAATGTTCCTGCATGAGAGACCGGTGTACAAAGGATGAGAGATGCAGTGGCTCTGTGCACTGATTGGCTGAAATCACGCAGTGATTTAGAACAGGTAATACTGCCAACAAATAGCCCAAACAAAGACATCAACATATCCATTTTCCTTTACGTTTCATTTAATTCCGCAAGCATGAGATGTGGTTTCGAAGTATTTAAGAAGATCTCTTCCGCTCCTTGCCACGTCCACCATGATAAAGCTAAGCTTTCTTGGCGTGATATTGGTCTGTTTGTCATTCACAGTGTGCTCTAGACCATTGGCAAACATGCAGAACTGCCGCTTGTGATGCTGGTGACCCGGGTTCAGGACTGAGGATTGAATAAGGGGATCATGAGGAGGGGGCATAAACAGTACGATATCTCTGTTCGGTGCCACTGGTGGTCATTCATTGAAAAAAATCTGTACTGGCAAGAAGGCTAAATTTCTCTTGTGCAACCCCAACTCTTGTTGATAGCTGTTCTCTGGACATTAGTGTAAGAAGCTGCAAAATGGGGAAGGAAAAGAGCAAGGCAAAAAGGAGCGACCGTGAAATAACAGCGATTGCTGAAATGGCAACAGCAGTGCTGCAGTGAGTTTCAGCCCCCCTGTACCCCCTCTCTACAGAGAAACAACTTGGGGGGGGGGACACAACTTGGGGAGGCGGAGAAAGCTGTAGGTCGCCATTTCCGTGATCGCTGTTTTTCCAGGTCGCTCTTTTACGCTCACTGTTTTGCAGTCACTGTTTTTACACTCGCAATCTTGCACTAAAGGTTTTCACGGGATACCGTGTGTGTGTGTGTATGCGTGTGGGTTTGACTTACAGGGTTTGAATTGGCACTAGCCCACCTACCAAATATGGATAGATTTGTTACTAGGCCAGAACAATTTTCCATTGACAAGCTCTGCCAGCTTGCATTATAGGAGGTGACTTAAGTGATAACACATATCCAGGTGTGCAGTTATAGGGCAATAATGCACATGCTGTGTGGTTGTTAGACATGAAGCATACATAGCTATGGTCCATAACTACATAAGAAGGGCATTATTCCCTAATTAATGCACACCCTGGAGTGAGTTATCCCACTTATAAAATGGACTTTTATAAGTTAAGAAAATAATGTAGTTTAGGTGGTGTGTCATAAAAAAAACATAAGTGGTCATGTGACATGTTTCAGCCAATGAGGTTACAGGATATCCATGGCTCATTTTATAAATTTCAATAATTACACACTGGCTGGGCCTGTGGAATGTCTGTGGGGCTAGTAGATGTTAACAGTTATGAGCCCAGCTTGTTAGTGCCTGTAAAAATTAATTTAAACCTGACATTTCAATGAGCTCGAAAAATGACATTGTTGACCAGACTTTTGTTCCCATGGCACCCCAATGCACCATCATGTCTTTTTTTCTCTGTCACCATGATGCCCAAGGGTTTCTGCTTTCAGAAGTACAGTAGTTACTAGTGAGTACACATGTACATGGACACACACACACACACAGGCCCCCGATGTGTCTGTTCCTGAAGTAAAAACATGAGGGAGAGAGACTGTCCAGACTTGGAACTGATCCTCCCCCTTTGCAGATTTTCAGGCCATTACTGTCAGTGGCAGGAAATATGCCTTCTTGCATGGCAATACCTCACTGCTTCCATTTAGCAAATGAATCATACTGATAATGTTCGTTATCCTGCAAACCTGCTCTCCTCTGCTCGCCCCAACCAGTGCCCCTCGGGCCCAAACTCTCCACCAGCCTCCAGTCAGGTAACCTGCATTCTGTCTTGGATCATTACAGATAAGGACCTGCAAAGTAGGAATAGGATAATCTTACATTATAATTCCTGCTTTTGAACTTAGTTATTCACGTGCATTTACATTATAAGCATATACTAACTGTATGCTAAATTTTTTGGGTATTTTAACCCTGCTCCAACTATACATTCTAAATTTACCAGCAGATTAAAGATTACGAAGAGGCTCTTTTCGGTTCTAAACTTTAGGTCTTGCAAGGTTCTCGGGTGCTTCTTATTTATTTATTTATTTATTTGCTTTTAGTAACCAGATGGGTGCACTAGGCATAAGAATGTGCATTTTCAAGCATAACCCGAGAGGATACAAGTTGAAATACATAGGCAGACCATGTGACATAGCACATGAGATATGTAACACAGTGGGGAGTGGGATCAAATACAGTCAACTTAGAGTTGGGAGAAACATAGTTTAGAGCAATGTCATGATATGGGAATACAATCAAATACAGTTTGGTCAAAGTCAAAAGAAACAAATACAGAAACGTGGGAAAAACAAAGCACAGCAAAATAAAGTGTTATATACAGTATACAATAAGTGCCATTATTGTAGCCATTGGCTTTGGGAGAGTAGAAAACAAGGAGGAAGGGGAAGGGGAAAGTGGTGGGAGCAGAGGAAGAGGGTAAGGGACGAGAGGAAAAAGCATTCAAAGGAGGGCATTAGAGAGAGGTGGAGGAAGGTGTCAGAGGAGTGGTTGTCTAAGGGTGCGGTGGTTCTGTGCTCATACTTTCTGTTAAATTAATGGGATCATAAAAATACAGTCTGGGGAACTATGAGATGTTCAGTATAACCCTCTTCTGATGCCCACTAACTAGACTTTTTAGATTTCTGAAGCACAGAAATGAGACAGATGGTCCCCCCCCCCCCGCACCTGGGTCACAAGAATCCAAGGGAGGAGTACAGGATAGATGGGGAAATTCTGGCCACCTTAGGTCAGGAGAGAGACCTGGGGGTTATCATATATGATGACCTGAAGGTGACCAAACAGTGTAAAAATTGTTGGGGAGAGCAAACAGCATGTTGGGGTGCATAGGGAGGGGCATAACAAGCAGGAGGAAAGAGGTGGTGATGCCACTGTACAGATCACTGATGAAGTCTCAGCTGGAGTACTGTGTCCAGTTCTGGTGACCACATCTCTGGAAGGACACTGACAAAATAGAGGCAGTCCAGAGAAGGGTAACGAACATGGTACATGGACAGCACCAGAAGCCCTACGAGGAAAGACTTAAGGACCTTAACATCTGTTCACTGGAGGAAAGAAGGGAGAGGGGAGATATGATAAAGACTTTTAGGTACCTTAGGGAAATAAACAGGGTACAGGTGGAAAGCATATTTCAGAGAAAACTCTGCACAAAAATAAGGGGGCATGATATAAGGCTGAAGGATGGAAGCCTCAGGGGTAATGTTAGGAAGTACTTTTTCACTGAGAGGGTGGCGGAGCCATGGAACAGCCTTCCAGCAGAAGTGGTGGGTGCAAAAACAATACGGGGGTTCAAGAGTGCATGGGATAGACATAAGGGTACCCTGGAGATGTGCAAAGCAGGAGAGCCGCAGATCAAATAGGATCTGGGGCTGCAGCAGTGAATAGAGAAATGGGCAGACTAGGTGGGTCATCTGGTCCTTATCTGCCGACAGAGTCTATGTTTCTATGCAGAAATAAAAAGGGTTCAATCTGAGCCTCATTCTTTCAAGATCATTTCCTGCCTCCAACCTTCTTTCTGGATTCTTTTCCGACCCAACCATCCTCCTGGATTATTTCAATATCCCAGTGTTCGTGGATCCTTTTCCCATCCCAGGCATTTTTCTGGATACTTTCTCCATCACAGACTTCTTTATGTATCCTATCTCTAGACCAGTCTACTTTCTGGGTCCTTTCTCAATCCCAACCTTCTTTCTGGTTCTTTCTCCACCCAAAGATTCTTTCTGGATCTTTTCTCCACCCCAGTCTTCTTTATGGATCCTTTTCCACTCCAGCCTTCTTCCTGGATACTTTCTCCATACCCAGCTCATTTCTGGCTCCCTTTTCCACATCAAGCTTTCTTTTTGGATGCTTTCTCAGTCACAGGCTTCTTTTGGAATTCTGTCTCCAGCCCAGTTCTTTACTCTAGGATTCTTTCAGAATCCTTTCTCTGCTCCACCTTCTTTCTGCACCCTTTTTCCATCCCACTCTTCTTTCTGGACCTTCCTCACTCCAGACTTCTTTCTGGCTTCTTTCTCCACCTCAACCTTATTTCTAGTTCCTTTCTTTACCCTAACCTTATTTCTTGATATTTTCCTTACTCCAGTTGTCTTTCTGGATCCTTTCTCCACTCCATCCTCTTTTATCATTTTCTAAGAGCAGTGAGGGACTTTTTAAAGGTATTGAGAAGAGTTCGTATGCCTAAATGTTTGTTTTTCTTATTAAGTTTAATTATGAGCAGTTTACTGAGGTCCACACCACACATTCACTCGGATTCCTGACCTTTATAAGAACGCATTGGGTGCAGGTGTGCGGGAGCGATGGCCCATTATAACAGCCTTTCATTCACATAAGTTCTCTCTGATGCATTGTCGGGACAGGATTGGGTCTGGGAGTGGGAGAGTCTAGAACACGTGGACTGAGTGGTTAGTGAACTGTCAGAAACTACGTTTAAATTAAGAAAAATAAATACATAACCACAAACTGTTCACTTTGGAGGAAAACTCGAGCTGTTATAAAAGGTAGTGCGTGAGGGTCTCCACCATCCCCATTACACAAAACTAGACACATGGAAAAAACTTGAATCCCATTTGTTTCTGTGAGGTTTCTTGTAACCGCTGCTGTACCTTAAGATGTGCTTTGTGCAACATTTGCATGGTGCAGCTGGTGCTTACCACTCAGCATGGTGCAAGGAATGGGGGATGGAGGATTTACAAATCATCTATTTTAAAAGGCAGCGTGATTTTAAATAGATTTTTTTCCATGCATTCAGTTTTGTATAGTGGAAGATGTTGACTTGAGTTAAAGTTTTCCTTCAGTCCCTCCATCACAGATAATCATTTATGCTGTGTTTTTTTAATTTGGTGCACAGTTAAGTAAATAGCTGTAATAGGCCATAAAAAGCATGTCCATTTAATTTGTATATGTCCACCCGTAAGGCTCACTAAAGGGCAACCTTTTGCCATCAGTTTATTGACAGAATTTCAGTCTATTCCGCAACTTCCCCAGTCACTCCCCAGGATTATTAAAAATTAATTCATTGCTTCAGTATCCCCGATACCAAACACACTGCGCTGAGGTGAAAGCAAAGTCATAAACATTAATTACTTTACTTTACTGTTCTGTTTTTTTTTTACGACCTTTGTCAGATTCCATAGCAGGTCATAAACTCATTAAACCCCAGCCTTCCTCCCCCTAGTCACTCAGTAGGAGCCCCCCTCCTTTGTTTTATACAACAGGTGAGGAAATGGTGAGCTGTGCCCTTGTGACTACGAATGGGCTGATGAGCCTTTTCTGATTCTGATCAGAAATGGTTCTGAGTGGGACCCCAGACGGTTCTATAACAGACTGGTATGGCGGTCCGTATTGCTATTGTAGGTCTTCTGTTCTGCTTTTTATGTGCAATGGATGACCGCTGTACCTCCCTCCTGAGCATGCCAGCTCCCATCCAGACACTGTGCCGTCATCTCCAGGAACACTTCATGTATCACTCCCTCATTGTCCCTGTGTCCCCCCCACAACTGGATCACTACTAACCTCGCTCAGCTCCAGCATGGGGGGATGGGACCCTGAAGTGACAGCTGGATGGGCGTTTGGGACATGGATAGTGGCGGACATCACATTGCGACACCCACACCACTTCCAACTTAGTTTTTGTGTTCCCTCAGATGTCATGTAGTCACTGCTGCTCTCTTGAGATGTCATGTTTCCTTTTATTTACCCAGGAGAACCCAGCCAAGATGCAGCAGCTCATTTCCGGGGGGGGGGGGCTTCTACCCATTTCCTCAGCTAGGTGGACTGAAGCACTGAAAATGTTTAGTGGCTTGCCCAGGGTCACACAGTGAGTATTTGGCTTTAGCAGGATTTGATCCTGCGATCTTCTGGCTCCCAAGCTGATGCTCTAACCACCAGACCACACCACATCTGTCCACCAAATGATGAAACCCTTCCCCTTTCCCCTCCCCACATTGAGAGCATGCTGCTTCCACTGCATGCCACAGACTCCATTAGTGTGGTGTAAGAGTCAGGCTATGGACACAACCCCAGGTCTAATAGTAGCATGATGCAGGTGCTACCCCCAGCTTTTCAGTGCGAGGCCCACCTGATCTTTTTAATTAAAACACTGTGGAGCATTTCTTTTTATTTGTTAAACTCTTTTTATTGTCCTCTGTCTGGCGAGTGTCTGTCCTGCCTTCTGGCCATATTGGCTGTCATGGTGCTGCGGATGTAGGGGATTTACTTCTAAATTTCCCTCATTTTTTGTCCCCGTGAGGAAGCTGGTGCAAGAAAAAACCTCCAGGCTGTGGCACATGCATGCGCGCACCCTGCCAAGTTTTTTTGCAGTGTCCTCGCCTTTCCTATACCATAGCTGTTGCACTACTGCCAGTACTCCTACAGGTGGCAGTGACAGAGTGAGGCATTGCAGACCTCCCTTCCTGGAGGAGAACAGCATTTTCTGGGACATTCAGGACCCTCAGTCCTCCTCCCATGGCTGGCCTCTGATGTCTTGGGCTCATTACTGAACACGGGTCGCCGGTGTTGTAAGCGGTGGTGTTACCGCAGCACTGACAGGCCAGAGTAGAGTGTTTTGTAAATTACAAACATGTAAACATAAGCAAGACAGAAGACCATTGGTTCACTGAGTTCCTTCCCCCTCCAAATATATGGGCATGAAGTCATCTGTCAGTATTCCTTTTTCCTTTTTCTATGAACATACGAACATATATGTGTAAGACAGCAGAAGGCTTGAAGACCACGGAGACTGTCCTGTCACTTTCTCAGCAGTAGTAGTACCAGCTTACAAGTACTTTTCCCACATACCTGTCCAGCATTTTCTTAAACTCTTTCATGTTCTAGGAGTTCATTATATTGCTCAGTAGGTCATCCCATATCCCTATCCCGCTTTGTGAGAAATAAAACATCCTCCTGTCTCTTTTAAAGTGCTCCCTCTGACTCTGCAAGTTGAAACCTCTTGTTATTAATGCCTCACCCCTTAGGTTTATGCCCAGGCTTAAAGTCAACTCTAGATCCTTCATAAATCCAGACAGGGTTATCAGACTGTCTCTCCTACCTCAATCTTCATCTTTCCAAACTGAACACGTTAAGACTTTCTAGTCTGTTTTCATCAGATTCTCTCCTAGCGTCATCATTTGTGTTTCTTATTGTTATTATGGTGCTTTTCTCCACGGCCAGCCACCTGCGTTGCAGGGAAATGCCATGCATCATGGATATACCTGGCTGTACCAGGCCAAAGCCTTCATTCTGATGGTGAGTGTGTTTTTGTCCCAGATTTTTACCTAGCCATACCTCCTCCCCGTGGCATGAGCAGTATACATTTCAGCCTACGTGCAACAACAGTGCTCAGTGGGGGGGAGGGACAAGCTCCCTGACCCTCCCACTGGTGCCGTACCACTGGAACCTTTTGCCATCCTTCCCCAGGCAAAGCATAGTACCTTGTGGTGGCTGCTTCAGCCCATGGCCTCTCCTCAAGGTTGCTCCCCAAGTTTGCTCCCAAACCGGGGTCACCTGCGCAGCAGCAGCGTGATTTGCTGCTTCTGGGACATTGAGGTGGCCACGTATCATCACCTTTGTCGCTTTTCTCTAAACCCTCTGCAATCTGATAGTGTCCTTCCTAAAGTAAGGCACCCAGAACAGACTACACTACTCCAGCTGTGGTCTTTCAAATGCTCTATGTAGGGGGGCCCATAACCTCTCTTGATCTGCTATCTACATTATGTTTCATGCCCCTAATATGTTTGGTTTGCTACTTTACACTGCTACCCGTTTCGGGTCTCTTGTTACAGTGATCACCAGATCCCTCTACTTTTCTGCCTGTCTAACCTGTGTACTCTGTAGGGTACCAGTGAGGTAATATGTTGCCTTTCTTTAGATTCTATCAGTGGTTTCAGCCAACCCCAACTCCAGGCTATATAGCCTTGCAATTATAGTCAGTTTCACCAGCTATTCTTGAAATCAGGGTAAAACATATCCCATCCCTCCTCACAGAAGGTAATGAAGTGAATCAAGGATCTTCCAAAATGTCACTTGGCTGGTGTGTACCATGGGAACCTCCTCAGCGAGGTTCCCGTTCTCAAATGTGTGACTGTAGTACATGACAAAGTGATTGGTTAGTGCTTTTCCACAGTGACATGCTGAGCACGTAGCAGCTTGACCTGCTTTTACCTGCTGTTGTTATGTTCCTGTTAGTCTGATGTTTCTACTCTGTGCCACCTTACGTGGCCCAGGTCGTGCCTGAAAACAGTCCCTGGGATCAGTGCACCTACCCGGTTAGCAAAGTCATAAATAAATAAAAAAATAAATTGAGCCACCTAATTCTTAAATACAATTGAACAAGTTCTGTTTTCTTCTGTCCTGTGACATGCTAGTGCTGGCTTACACACTGGCTCACTCGAACTGGTAGTTAAATCCCCAATCCCCTTTACTGGCTTGCTTGAGCTGGTAATCAGGTTATTCTGGGTAACAGTTCAATCTTGGTAGACTTGCGGGCAAGGGCATAACTACTGTTAAGGATGCTGAGGCAGTTGCCTCAGTCAAGATGTCCTCTTGTTTTTTTGTGCATGCAGGACATGTGGGTCACTTTCAATTGTTGGATGTACTAGGAGGTGCCAGCAAAGCAGGCTAGAAAAGCAAGCAAGGAAAGAGTTAGTTAAGGTAGCCAGGCAGGGGGCAGCTCATGGCGTAACTGGCGACAATTTAACCAGCAGCCCCTGCTCCACCTCCATCTGATACCTCACACTGAAGGCCAGAGTAGGTGGGTACTGCATGTGGTGTCAAACTACTCTGCTATTCGCAGCGGTCACAGTGGCAGGAAGAAAAAGGCCAACTTGGCAAGTAGTTTTAATGCAGAGTGCAGTTTCAGGGCAGGGCTGGCAGTGAAAAGAGCTAGGGTTAGGGATGGCGGGTAGCTGTGGTCTGCTGACAAGTTGGAGCTGGATGAGAGAGGAAGGAAAGGACTCGCGCTGAGAACAAGCAAGGTGGGCTCCGCAAGGTGATAATGTGTAGTGGAAATGTTAGAGCTGCATTGTGTCACTGAAGGGGACAGACGTGGGGCCTTGGGAGAGAGGCATTAAATTTAACAGTTGGGAAGGGGAAGGAAGGAATTCAGGAGGGATTCACCCAGATATTGTAAGGAACTTTTTTTTTTTTTTTAAAAAGCTAAATTTTAAGATAGCAGCTGGTTGCCACAGCAATCATGTTAAATCAGAGGCACCAGGCCAGCATTGTGTGGTGGTCAGTGACTGGAAAGAAGGGGATGGGCCAAGCAGGCCACGTGAATCATGGAAATAAGCTGGTATGATGGAAATGGAGGGTGGGGGCAAGCATCACAGTTTAATGGCTAGCTGGGCTAAGACTCAGCTTGACTCATTCTGTTTGGGTGCCTAGCATACAAGCTGCAGTCCCTGCTGCTTCTCACTGTCATTTTTATGCCAGCCACTCATGGTGGATGATAGGACTATGCTCTCATGACTTGTCAATGCAGAAGGTTCCGGAAATTCCACAGACACCATGGTGCTACAGAGTGCAGACTGTTCTGTTGGTGGCTTCCTGCTTGTTGTCTCTGATGCCACAGGTTACTAATTAACAACCACCAAATCAACAATTGGTGCTGCGCAGCTATCCAGGTTCCTGGACTTTCCTGCCTTCGTTCCTCAGTACCGGGCGAGTGCTCTCACTCTGTGACATGGGTACAGAATGTGTTCATCACTGTAGCTGTAAAACACAATTGCCAGGTATGGAACAGGGGTGAAATCACAAAAGAGAAAAAATAAGGCTGGCACTGCCAGTGTCTGTCCAGTTTCGTATATGAAATGTATGACTAATGGTGGGGGTAGCGTGTTGGTTCATTTTACTGTGAAGTGTTCTGAAGAGTTGATATAATATGGATTTTTTTTATATTACTGGGGTCTGTTGGTGATTTGGGACAGTTCAGTGCATGGAGGGTAATCTGCTTAAAAAACGTGGAGGGTCAGTGTCTATTTCAAATTAAATGACGATATCAAGAACATTCATTCATTCATTATATATCAAGAACATAAAATCAAAGCAATTGGCCCTAAATGAGTTGTATTAAAATCTTTGTCATAACCCTTCAAATGGCCCTTACAATGCACTACAGATAATTTAAAACCCCAGTAGCTCACCTGGAAAATTGTACAGGCTTTTTGTCTTGGTCAGATCTGACCACCAGTTAGCCCTGTGCTAATGGGGCAAAGGGTGGAAGTGAATGCACTCTCGTTGTCTGTTGGGATCAGCTTATGGTAGGCATTTGGCACTGGCAGTGGCAGGGGAGGAGATGGAGACGGAGGTCTGTCAGTCACAGTAGAGGCAGTTACAGGCTTGCTGTTGCTTCCTCTCATGCTCAGACATTGAAACTGATTAGGTGCCTGGACTGGAGTTACTACATTGAGGAGACTGGCTGATTACTCTGGGGTGGGGAGGGAGGGAAGGTGGCAAATAGAGCCATCAACTGTTGCACTTGTGTGCCCTTTCACCACCAGTCCTCACACCCGAGTAACCTAGCCACCACCAGCATGACTGGCTTACCTTCTTGACTTGATGCACCACACTGCAGTCCACAGCCCCACAGTCAAGTCCAGAGTCCTCTCCTTGCTCCATGCTGTCCAGTGGTACCCCCTCCCAACACTAAATAATCATGCTCTTATGACCAGCGGTAACCCCTACTTCTCTCTGGTCCCTGCTGATTGCTCCATGGTATCCAGGGATACACCCCTTCCTCTCCAAAGCCTAAACCTATACTCCCTGCTGTTCAGATGTGCCCACCTCCCTCTCCCCAACCACAAACAATCACTACCTAGTGTCCAGTCCATCAGCACTGGAGTAGCTACTGTTGGCAACAACCATCTCTGGTATTTTACACTGTATTTCATTTTTAAAATTTACTGTTTAATTTATGTACATAATGAGCCACCACTTAACCCTGGGATCCCATGGGAAATAAGACTCTGTCTCAGAGGATAATTATCCTAGTTAAATTCATTTTCTCACTCAATAACTAAACATATAATGAAGAGTTAGTGGACGTAGGCACCTCTGTTGGCATCTCTGTTGCAGTGGTTTGTAGTGGCACATGAAAGACCTGCGATGCCGATGCCCTTTCAATCTCATATAAAGTCTTGCCGATTTGAGTAATGCTCTGCGCTGTGGTGATGCATGAGTGTATTTCTGTTGTTCTGCTGACTCCCACTAGCACCCAAAATCTTTATTGAAATAGAAGCTGAAGGCTTCCTCTGCTGCCGAGCTGTAAGCATTGGGCTGTCAAGATCTTCATCCTTGGCTCTGGAGGAAGCCACCTTGCCATTCCTTTCTCGGGACGTTCGTTTTATAGCAAACCAGACAGACATCTGGATGTCCTGTGCGGGGGAGACAAAACCCCACAGAATGGGTGTTCACTTCTGCCACGGATGGTTCCCACCGCAGCTTTCATGGTCAGGCCAGCACTCTTCAAGGAGCACTGGGGGTTAACTGGAAGGCCCGCCTTGTGTAAAGCAGCAGTAGCTAACTGTTAGCAGTTAATAACTTTATGGCTTCAAAAGCTGCGCATTTATCATGCTGAAGTTTGTTTATGCAGGGCCTCGATGGCATATTATACCTGATCTGTGTTTCTTTGATAAATGCAGGATGACAAGCCAAGCAAGTGCGGTGGGGAGTGAAGGGGGGATGCCAGGCCCAGAAGACAAGTAGCTTTCTTCCTGAACTCTGCTTTACAAGATAAGCCTGCTAGTTTTTCCTCGGACTGACAGAGGCACGTAAACTAACTGTTATTGATCAGGGGTGGTTATTTTAAAGAAAGCCACATCCAACATCACAGGAAAACGTTTCAAACAAAACAAAAATTGAAACTAAGCTCTGTAATAATATGCAGGGATTTTTTTCTGGATGTTCTTTCCCTGTGTTACTCATTTTTGGCTGACAGCAGTTTATGAATGAGGACCTGGAGGCAGTATAGCATAGTGGTTAAGGGCACTCAGCTGCGAACCTAGAGACCAGGGTTTGAGTCCCATCTGCCCCCACTTGCATACTGTGTGACCCTGAGCAAGTCACTTAACTTCTTTGCACTCCCATGTCGATTCTGGAAATAAGCTCCGGCTTAGTGTGCCTTTTCTGCTTAAACAATTTCCCCACCTACCACCCCTTTCCCTTCTCCCCTTGAACTCACCCCTGACTACTTTTTCCCCATGCAGTGATGCCGCAACTCTATATCTGTGAGGTGGGAAAAATCTTTTGGGTGTCACTGAAATGAAGAAGGCCATGGGATGCAGCAGATAGAGCAAATGAACTCTGAACACAGGCATTTGTAGGTTCAAATCCCACCACAGCCTCTGGCACTTTCCTTGTGACCTTGAGCAAGTCACTGATCCTCCCTGTGTTCCAGTCCCAGTCAGTTGTAAAACTGGGAAACGGAAGGATGCCCCCCCCCCCCATACATACTGAAAATAGGATGTTGCATTTCGACAGGGCTATCCTGGTTAAATACATTGTTAGCTAATAAAAAAAAAAAAACTACTACAGTGTCACAGAGAAAAGGCTATGACATTGTTGCAGGGAAGAACAACACATACAGGATATAAGCGAGAAAGCTACAGTTCTGGAACTTTCTTTTTCAATATTTATGCAGTGAGACTCAATACAGAGGGCATTATACTGGAATACAACGAACAGGTTTAGCAAGCAAAGTCAAAACAAACCCACATCAGAATACAGAAGCTGGTAACACATTCAGAGGTACAACAAATCGGAAGCAAACAGTATTTTGTTTCCCTGCCTGAGACTCACTAGATCATTTATTCATCTTGCATTTGTTTGTCTTTCAGTAGCCAAGACACGTGTTTTGTATGACAGTGTGGACAAAAGCTAATTCACCTGTAGGTGCAGTAGAAGTGTGGTTGAGCAGCACTGAACATCTGTGGAGCAGGGCAGATGGGCACATGCACGTGACTCGGCTGTTTCCGAGAAGCCTTCCGCAGAGCTTTGGCTACTAAAATTACTAAGTAATTTATTACCATACATTACCGGACCTCCCAGGTGGTTGAAGGCACTCGCCTTCATCCCCTGCCTCACAACCCACCTGAGGCCTGTGGTAATTTAGCATTACCGCACACCCTGTTGTGTGTTATTGCTTCCTTTATGCAGCGATGACATTTTAGAAAAAGTGCCCTCTGATTATAGGGCTGCACTGCCATTAGCTGAGGGAGTAGCTGCTGGTGCCCCGCTTTGGCTGGAGGATCACTGTGACTGTAATTGTTCATGAGAGATTGCCATTTTGGGGGAAAAGGGCAAACATAATCAGGAATTAAAAAATAAACAAAAAAAAATGTATGGTAGCATAGTACTCTAAAGTCGGAAGAGACTCCAGGTCCATCATGTCTGCCCCCTGCTTCATAGGCAGGGAAGAATATATATGCTGTGCGGTGCTATAACCACAAGCATAATGGGAGCCCACTAGATATAAATAAAGGCCTGTGGGTGTGGACGATGTGGCGTCACAACTTAACAGAGCGGGATCTGGTACTAATGTAAACTGTTCTACCATGGACCTCCTCTCTCATTCACTCTTCTGATGACCAAGTGGTGTTGTTTTGGAATATAGGTTCTCGGAGGCTCCCCACTTCTGACAGCCCTTCTCCAGGATTGCCGTGCTGCTGCAGAGTGTAACCATGTGGCTGTAAATTCATCTGTGTATCAGAGAGGCTGTACAGGTTTACAGCATTAGGGGCAATTGATGTGGGGGGGGGGTGCTGTGATGTAAATCACAGAAAACAGGCAGGCATGTTTAGGTGCCCTCTGACTCAGAAACTGGGGTGTTGAAAAAATGTATTTTCCCTGGTTCATGTTAGCGAAAAAAAAAAATGGACCAGTGATTTATTTTGTACTATATATATTTCATAGGTGGAGCTTGTCTGGCTCCAAATTCAATGTCTAGGTCTTCAGATTTCTTCTCACTCACCTTACAATGCTGATCCTCTTTCCTTCTGTTTCTCTTTCCTCCTCTTTTTCTTCCTCTTCTTCATTACTTTTTCTCTTTTGCATACCTACTATCTACTACCTGCTATCCACTTCTTTCATATGTCTAGGTATATTACTCCCGACTCACATTTTTTGTTGGAGGTCCTCCGAACCCACTGGTTGAGTTGTGCCCCCTTGCACTTTTCTCTCCCTCTCCCTATGTCATACCCTGCCCCCCTTTCTTTCCCCCTTACCTTACTCTCCCCCCATCTTTGGCCTCCCCCCCATTCACCTTTTTCTTCTTCCTGGCATCCCGTCCCCACCCTGACTTGCCCGGCTGACCCGGTTGCACAAAGTGCTATATAAAACCCTACCTGTTGTTTTTAACCGTGCTCCTCTTCCCTTCTCAGTCTTTTTATTTTTTATGTACACATGCATCTACATCCTTGCAAAGTTGTTCTGTACTGCATCATGCTTACTGTGTGTTGCTATTGCACCTTGAAATTGATTTTATTTTTGTATTCCATTGTATTGACTGTATAGATAAATATGTATTGTTTCTGTTGTACCTTGACCTTGTTCTAAACAGGTCCATCTCGCAAATTAGCCTTGCTCAATGATGTTCGCCTGGATAAATAAGGATTTTTTTTCAATTATTATTTATACTCCCCCCTCCCCTCCGGAGTCACTTCTCCAGGAGATGCCAATGAAGCTTGTCCCTACCTCCGCCTTACCTGACTGAACGGGGTCCTCCATCATGGTGTGGTTTACCCCCCGCCCGGGGTCAGGGTGGGACCACCCCCGAACCTTGGAATCTCATCAGGTCCTTCGTTCAAGGCAGGCAGGCAGCGGCATATTGGGACCCAGCTCGGCACTCCGTCTACCCAATTCCGGAGGGGCATTTTCCATTTTTCCTCCAGACTGCATGCCCCAGCATCAAGGCGAAGGCGCCCATGCTCCCGAAGTCCCACCCCCAAGTTCCCATCTCTGAAGTTGGTTGGTCCGTGGCCTACGCCCCCGACCAATCATGCCCCAATGACTCCAGCAGCTGTCATGCCCCCCCAGCCTCTGCCAGGGGTCACCGCTTGCCGGTGTAAGAACCCACCCTCCCCCTGGAGAAGGCAAGCTGTCGTCGGACGCTCGAGCCTTCTCCCCCCCCCGACCAACCCCCGGTGGCCCGAGCTCGTTCCCGAACCCGGGTTGCTGGTGTGGTGCGAGGTGTGGCGTCCAGCGCCTCAACCCTCAGCGCCACCGGGCCGATAAATAATGATTCTGATTGATTAATTGATTGAAGGCTGGTAAATTTCCCACAGTTCATTGCTTGGGGTTCACAGTTGTGTGCAACTTTTAAAGCTGCACTGTTTTTTGCAATATGTTGCCATGGAAATGATTATGATGTCACAGATAGAGGATTGTAGCAGCAAGAGTAGAAGAAGGTTAGGAGTAGTGATCCTGTTGTCATGTCTGAAGAGTATTTTGTCTGAGCCACTCCCAGTAAAGCACAGAGTCCCACAAGGCATGACTCATGGGCCCCCTGTTTTATTTTATTATAAACGTACTGTCCTCAAACTGTCTAAATGTGCATACCCTCAGGGTGGGACTAATCAGTTTGGTGATTTGGTGGTCAGTTTGGCCACCAGCTTTCAAAATCTGATAGCCAAATCAGTATTTTAGTTACCATACTTTTTAAGAGCTCAGATCACATTGCGGGCAGGTAGCCAGTTGGCTGGTGACTTTTAAAATCCAGTAGCCAAGACAGTTTTTTTGTGACAGTTAGCCACCTTGTAGCCTCTTTTTCCCTGCATACCGTGATGTATGCCAGCAAGCTGAGATTTTCTTACCAGTTCCAAAAGCATGGTAGACATTTCCTCCACATGTGGCAGAGATTTTCATTTAGCACAAAGGTAACTCCTGGAAAATAGACTGGTATTAATTAAATGCCCCCCAAAAAATTATGTTTGATTCTCAACCCTGACTAAACAAACCTTGTATAAGTTAACAAATCTGAGATTTGAATGGAGTTTTCCTGGAGCAGGCTGATTCATATAATGGGGTACAGTCAACACTAAGAGTCCTGCACCCAAGTGTGGCTCTGGTCCCAATTTGAACTTTGTGTGTGCAAACATTTTTTCTTAACTTACTGTTTACTGCTGTATAGTAGTTTGTATCAGACTGATTCTGATTACTTCCAAGCTGACATCTGTAGTTGCTAGAAATCCCAGAATCCCCTGCAACTGATATCAGATCAGGGCTGCAGCAATGGGACAGTCACTAGCCTGCAGTGCATATTAGAGCTTTTATAAGCTCCGATCAGATGCTTGCCAGTTGGATGTTCTCTAAGGGCTGTACAGTCCTGTGTGACTGTACATAGCCCCAGGAGGACAGTGGGACCAGCAAACAAAAGATCAATGCTCATAAAAACTCTAACATGCACTGCAGACTAATGAACTCCCCACTGCTGCCCGGCCTGGTGGTGCTGAGGGTTGAGGCACTGGACGCCACACCTCGTGCCACGCCTGCGACCCGGGTTCAGGAGCGAGCCCGTGTTGCTAGGGGTCGGCAGGGGAGGGAGAGGATAGAGCGTCCGGAGGACAGCTCTTCTCTCCTGGGGAGGGACAGAGGTCCCGGATCGGTGCTCTGCTGATCTCTGGCAGAGGCTGCGGAAGAGAGAAAGGAATGGGGGAGTGGCAGACGTCGGATATGCCTTGACGTCAGGGCACCAGCCACTCCCTGAGAAAAACAGGGAAAATGCCTATTGGCTCCGGCGGAGACAGAGCACCAGGAGCTTGCTCCTGATTTGCGGCTGCCCACCCGGCATCCTCCCGACCAACGTTACTGCTGTGTCGGGGCGTTGGGGCCTGCCCCGTCCCTGCCCGGGGGTATAACCGAGGCTACATGGGTGACGGAGGATGGCCGGGTAGGGTGTGCCGTAGGGGGATAACTCCATGTGCTCCCGAGGAGACCAGAGCCGAGGGGGCGAAAGGAGGTATAAATGGAAAAAAAAAACAACAAAAAAACTCCCCACTGCTGCAGCCCTGCTCTGATGTCAGCTGCTGGGGATTCTGGGATTTCTGGTCACAGTATATGTCAGCTAGGAAGTAAGTAGAAACCACCTGATACAATCTACTACACTGCAGTAAACAACAAGCAAAAAAACATTTTTTTGCATACAGAGTGCTAATTGGAACCTGCCCCACACTTGGACATGGGTCTCTTTGTGCTGCGGGTTCCCCTTTAACTACCTTGGTATCCACTTGGATCCCTGTCTCACCTTTTCAGGGCAGGTATCCTACATCTGCTTTGCTTTCCTGGCTAACTATGGCTTCACCACTGCTCCCTTCATACTAAGCTGAGGTGACTTTACCCTACTGGCTGCAGAGCATTCTCCCTAGGCTGCCTTACTGCCAAATCCCTAAGAACCCCCCGTTACTCACCACTATCAAATCTTAGGGGTTTCTTAATCTTTCTGATTGGGCAGGGAGAGAGAAATTGCTCTTCTCATTCCTTGGAGAGGGAATGGGGGTGTCCCACTATCAAAACTACTAGTCTACCACCCAAGCCTAGCGCTAGAAACCTAAGGCCAGGATCTTAGGCCATTCAACCATCACCTCCTTACAGCGGCTCCTGTCTCCACCACTATTGGGACAAACAGCTTTTTCCCAGCTCCCCACCAAAACTCTGGAGTGATCTACCTAACACAGTACGCAAAGCTCCCAATCACTCATTGTTTAGAAACCAACTTAGGATGTATCTAAAGGAGACCTACTCTTGTTCCTGTTTTGAATTGTTCTTTGGGAACTGAAGAGCTGTCCTTGATCAGTAAAGTCGATTTCACTGATCTGTACCTGCACTATGCATTCTTATCATATGTCATATCAGGTTTAGTGTTGCCTCCGGCCCAGGTTGATCCTGTAAATGGGCTATTTAGCCCTGTGTTCTAACCCAGTTAACAAATAAATAAATAAATACATGTCTATGTGCAGAGTTGCCATCAGCATAGTGGTAGCGCTGCTGCTTGTGACACCGGTGTATCGGGTTCGGTAACGAGACCAGGATGTCGGGGCTGATGGGGGAAGGGGAGGAGGAGGAGGAGGAGGATTGAGCATCTCAGTGGATGCTCTCTGCCACCAGGGAGGGAGAAATGCAAAACCTCACTCTATCACTGCCGCCTGTAGGAGTACCGGTGGGTGTGTAGTATCTGGAGTGTAGGGGGACTGCTGCAGACTGTGTGACGATTTTGCGCCAATGTCCTTATGGGAAGGAAAGGCAGGGAAATGAAAAGGTAAATCCCCTCTGTTTGCAGCATCATAATGGCCAATATGGACAGAAGGCGGTACATCAGCCCATTGGATAGCGAAGAAAAAAAAAACGGTTAAAAAAGAAAAGAAAATGTATGAAATCTAAGCTGAATTTTGACCCCCGAGACATATGCAGGCTTTTTCCATTTAAAATGTATTGCATTTTAACAATGCAGTACAATAATAAACATATCCAGTAGAAAAGCGAACAAACTCATATAATGGTTGTAGGCATTAGTGACATTGGTACATAAAAGTTCGTATCATTTTTGATTAAGGAAGTGCAACAATACTAAGATGGGAATCATTAATTTAAGAGCTAATTATTTAAAACATTTGTATTTCTTTTCTGTAGTGGTTCTCAAACAGATACTGTATAAATGTCATTAATATATAAACCTAATCATCTTCTCTTCATTCTTTCATGAAAGGAGCGCCATATGGCTTTAAATGTATCCTTCCTGTCTAAAAGCTGGTTGGTAATTCTTTCATTGTTTAACATTTACCTCATATAATCAAACCATTCATTGATACTGGGCACTTTGTCAGACTTCCTATTTCTTAATAGTAACCTCTTAACACCTAGGGAGGCTACTAAGGTTCATAACAGATGATAATTCATGTTCAGATTTTTTGGTATGATCCCAAGAATTGAAAAAACCTGGAGTTCTGAGATTCGTATTTTGTGTGACTTCTGAACAAATGTTATAGACCTTATTCCATAAATCCTGCACCTCGGGACATTCCCACAGTAGATATGCCATATTTGCACATAGCTTTTTCGCACTGCCAACAGCCCACTCCCACTAGTAGGCCTGTCTCTTCCAGTTTGTGTGGGGCATGGTGAAAAGAAGTGCAGTATTTTTAATTGAATTAATTTACCGTGGACCAAGGCTTTTTAAGCCCTGAGTTGGGCATACAGCACCACTAGTTGGGGAGTCAGGACTGGAACTAAAAGTACCTCAAGTGACCCGTGGGGGCATTTTGCAGATCTCACTGTGTTACACAGGAAGAGATGCGTGTGGCCTAGGAGGTAGGAGAGGAAAAGGAGGAGAACATGTGCCAGTCCTATTCAGATCAGCCTACTGTAGCCTCACCCACTGCTGATATGGGGATGTCTTCTGCTGAGTCTCAGCTCCATTGCTACCAGGCAGTGTGAGGGCTGGGCTGGTACTATGTGGACAGACTAGAAAGCTGGGGGTGCAACAGAAAAAGAGGAATCAGATTTAAGAAACAACAATAAAAAACAAAGTGCTGCATTTCATAAACTATCACAGTTTTAGCCCCTTTGCTTGTTCTTTACTGATCACTGCTTCTTACAGTCCACTGCGGCTTATCTGTGGATTTCTCCAGAGTGCTAGGTCTATGCCTCACTTGCTCTGTTGGCTTCCAGCTCATTCCACACAGAAGCCCAGCTTAACAGTAAAAGACCACACATATCAGCCCCGGATTGTTTCCCTTAAGTCTGAGTGTCCGAAATTCATGAGCTGCTGTCGCGGCTCAGTGCTTGGAGGCACAGTGCTTTGGCATCTCCGCCCTCTGCTCTGCCAGTTTAAGTCCCAGTAGGGGCTAAAACCATCAAATTGATTGCAGCAAGTTTGGGGGGTGGGGTCTCAATCTCTCTGATTGGAGGGGTGAGAGTTACAGTCCTCTTAGTTCTTGGTGAGGGAGTGGAAGTATTGTGCATTGCCAATCCAGGCCTAGATAGTGATTGCAGAGTAACCTGTGGTCGCTTCAGTCTGTGTTTTCTGGTGAGATCACTGCCAGGCAGTGGTACTTAGGAGACCTGCACGGAGATGGGATCATATATATATATATTACAAAAATAAAAAAACAAACAACTGAATGAGCAGTAAAGAAATAAGATTTAAAATGCGTCATTCAGGTACTGAGACTAGGGCAGTCGTACCATGAAACTAGAAGCTAGGAGAGAGTAAATGAATGGGCATGGAAGAGAGGAGGGGGAGAGAGAGAAAGGGTGCCTCACTGAACATACTGCAGTGTTCTGTGAATTGTGCCTCTCTCCTTCCCTTACTCCCTCCTTCTCTGTCTTTCTTCCACTCTTTTTACTAACAAGGTCCTGCCTCAGATGTAAAGTCTGCAGCCTTGAGAAAGTGTGGCACCTGCATCTGAAGAAGGGCAGGGACAGGTAGAGGTGGTGTAAGTAAGATGATCCTGGAACAGCAGGAAAGGACTTACAAGGAGAGGTTAGCAGATCTGAACACATACACAGCTGAAGCGAGACGGGAAAAAGGGGATGTGACTAAGACATGCAAAATACCTCCACAGGTAAAATACAGTGGACAGCAGGGAATTGTACAGACTGACTGGGAACGCAAATGCCAAGGACAACTCCATGAAGCTGGTGGAGGGGCAACATTAAAAGTCAGTTTACACAGCCGTCCCCCGACACAAGCACCAGTCTGCTCTGGTGCTGCAAGACCTCCTATGCTGATCAATTTTGTGTTTCAGCTGTCCCTCTCAGCACTGATGCAAGCTGTGTTGGAGATGGGAAATGAGTGCTGGGGGCTCTGTTGGGTGCTTAGCAGCGCAGCTGGGTGCATCAGAGCGAGTGGTGCAGTCTGTCCACATGCCTGGTTACATTGCTTGCTACTAAGCACATCCCCAGCTCTGCAGTGGCTCTGGGACAGTAGAGAGGACCAACTTTCTGTGATCAGGTAAATGTCCACATGGCTGCATTTGTACTGCAGTAACTTGAGTACTCAGGCCTTAAGAGATATCCTGGGAGATATTTTTCACAGAGAGGGTCATGGAGGCATGGAATAGGCTGCCGGAGGAGGTGGTCTGTGCTAAATCAGTGGTTGGGGGGGGTTCAAAAAAGGGTGGGACAGATACAAGGGCGTGGTAAAGACCACACCAGAAAGGGAAGGAGTAGAAGCGAGGAGCCGCTAGGGCTCTCTCATTCAGCACTAGTTAGGTAGGAATGGACAGACACAGCAGACCAATAGCCTTCTTCTGCTGACAGATTCTGTTTTGTAAATCGTAGTATTATATACTGATCATGGACGGAATCAGGGATGAGACCAGCTAAGGGGTCTGAGGTTCTGATAAGAGATGGGAAAACCACAAAGGTTCTGAAACGTTCTGATACTTATCCAAACACTTTTCTTATCAGCACTTCTGTAGCTGTAAAGTGCAAAAAACTTCATTTCAACCCATAAATGATTGTCAGTGAACAGTCTGACCTATCTCCATAAAGCAGTTTGCTGGGGCGTTAAGGGTTTCATTATATAGCCTGCTATTCAGGACACATTTTCTCAGATATTGATGGTTATAAGGGACTCTAGGTCCATTATGTCCACTCCCACCTCCACTTCATCAGCACAGATGGATAAGTATGTTGTTCAAACATGTACCATAGGTTCATGAATAGGCTTAAACAGAGTGATGCTATAGCGTAATACTAAAATGTTTCGTCTCATATAGCTAGTTAGTATCCGCACACATTCTACATAACGCCACTGTGAACATAACAACCACTTAATCCAGACCTTATTCACTGGGTTGCCTTCTGCACCACAGCCTTTCTATTGGGACTTTTGATCCCAGCCACCCTTCTTTAGTTTTGGGGTCCTTTTTTCATAGTCAACATTTTACTGAATTTTCAGCCAAAGTTACAAACCATACCTCTCACCTTTTCTATCAAAGAAATGTGGGGCACATCATCAAACATGGAGATACACATTTAGAACACTGAGGAAACGTATGTCCTAATGTCCAGGATTTGGTTTTGACTTAACTTGATGGTTTATTAAAAAATGTCTGCTTTAACGTTTGAGGTGACAAAGTGAGGCAGCACTTTTCCAAGTGGGATAGAGCAACTCTGAGAGGTAGAAGGAGGGATGTCCCCTGTGAGGTAGGACAATCTAGAGGTATGGACTGCAGGGTTCTGAGGGGTTAAGTGATGGATGTCCCTCGTGAGGTAGGACAGTCTACAGGTATGGACTGCAGGGTTCTGAGGGGTTGAGTGATGGATGTTCCTCGTGATGTGGGACAGTTGAGAGGTAAGGACAGAGAGGTTCTGACAGTTAAAATGAGGGGCAGCCCTCGTAATTTGGGACAGCTGAGAGGTTTGAACAGAGAGGTTGTGAGGGGGTAAAATGATGGACATCCCTTGTAATTTGGGATACTTGAGTGGTATGGCCAATAGGATTCTGAGGGATAAAATGGGTGACGTCACTCATAATTTGGGACAGTTCAGATGCATGATCTCAGCTGTCCCACATTACAAGGAACAGCCCTCATTTTACCTCTCAGAACCTCTTAGAATTTTGTTTATATCATAGATACAGCAATATAGTATGTCATCATATTATATAATTCATAGAAATATAGAAACTATCAGCTGAAAAGGGCCACTTGGCCCACCCAGTCTGTCCAGGTGTTCCCTACCTATTCTGTTTCTGCCTACCCTACCTGGTCTGCGTTGACCTTCCTGCTTACTTACCAGTATTCCCTTATACTTATTGCATGCATGTTTGAAGCTCCCTTATACCTATCCCATGCATGTTTGAAGCTTCCTACTATTTTCACTCCCACCACCTCTGCTGTTAGACTGTTCCAGGCATCCACCACTCTTTTGGTGAAGTAGTACATCCTCACATCCCTCCCCTCATGTACCCTGTTAACCCCCATGAGGTACTTGTAGGTCTCTATCATGTCCCACCTCTCTTCTAGGTTGTACATGTTGAGATCGCTCAGTCTCTCCTTGTAGGGCTTTTGATATAATCTATGCACCATTTTAATTGCCCTTCTCTGGACTGCCTCCATCCTGTTTATTGTCCTTTCTGAGATTCAGCTTCCAGAAGTGGACACAGTACTCCAGGTGGGGTCTCAACAGCAACCAATACAGTGGTCCACCTCTCTCCTCCTGCTGGTGGTACATCTTCCTATGCACCCCAGCATCCCACTGGCCCTGTCCACTGCCTTATCACACTGCCCCACCACTTTGAGGTCATCAGATATAATAATTCCCAAAGTCTCTTTCCTGCATAATGACCGCCAGTAACCCCCATTTTATATTAGCCCTAGGTTTCTATGCCTTAGAGTTTGATTTAACACTTTTGGCATTGAACCCAGGCTGCCATGTCTTTGACCACTCTTCTAGTTTTCTAAGGTCCATACATATTCTCTCCACCCCTCTTGAGTATCTACCCTCTTTCAGATTCTGGTGTCATCTGCAAAAAGGCATACCTTCCTTTCCAGTTCTTTTGCAATGTCACTTATGAAGACCCTGAAGAGGACTGCTCCCGGTACTGAGCTCAGTTGCATTCTGCTCGTCATTCTCCCCTCAGAGCGAGTGCCATTTACCTCCTGCCTCTGTTGCCTGTCCATTAACCAGTTTTTACCCAGTTTACCACTTTGGATCCCACCTCTAGAGTGCCCAATTTCTTTATCAGCCTCCTATGTAGCACTGTGTCAAAGGCCTTGCTGAAGTCCAAGTAGGCCACGTCCACTGCCCTTCCATGATCTATTTCCCTGGTCAGCAAGTTGAAGAAATCAATCAGATTTGTCTGGCATCACTGCACTCCCCCGGTAAATCTATGCTACCTTTAGTCTTGTAACCCACTGGATACACGACACTCCATTAGTCTTTCCTTTAACGAGGTTTCAACGAATTTCCCACCACTAATGTGAGACTCACCATTCTGTAGTTGCCAGCCTCCTCCTCGCTTCCTCGCTTATGGAGTGGGACCCTGTCCTCTGGAACCACTTCTGTTTCCAAAGAGTCCTAGAAAAAAGCCCTCAGTGGTGCAGCAAGCACCTACCTGAGTTCGCTTAACACCCTTGGGTATACTGTAACCCTTCCAGTCCCATGGCCTTGTTCATTTTCAGATTTGTAAGTCCCTTTAGGATGGTTTCTCCTGAAAATGGACATGTGCCCATCCCCCCAGTGTTCCTTCTACTTCTTGGTGGCCTGTCTCCCTCTCCCTCCGCTGTGAAAATTGAGCAGAAGTACGTGTTCAGGATGTTTGCATTTTCCTCATCCTTCTGTGTGCCATCTCCCTCTGACGTCCTCCTTATCCTCACTATCCTCCCTCTCCTTGCCTTCCTCTTGTTGCTTATGTACCTGAAATATGTCTTATCCCCTTTTACTACCCCTTGGCTCTCCTCTCCTCTCCTCTGTTTGTGCCTTTGCTCCCCTCACTGCCTCACCTACTTCCTCTCTGTTTTACGTGGTACGGCTCCCCATTCTCATCCCTCTGCATTTGTTTGTACTTTCTGAAGGCTCTCCTTTTTTCCCTTCACCTTCATGGCCACTTCCCTAGAGTACCATAAATGATCTTTTTTGCCTCCTGCTTTTGCTCACTTCTGTCACGCAGAGGCAGGTTGCTGCCACTATGCCGTCCCCCAGCTTTCTGCACTGTTCCTCTACCCCTGCCCAGCAGTCCTCCTGCGCTAGGCTGCTTCTGAGGCAAGCTCCCATTTCTTTAAAATTCACACTCCTGAAGTCCAGAATCCTCACTTTTGTGTAGTTTACCTCTGCACCCATCTTAATGTTGAACCACACTATACAGTGATCGCTAGTCCTCAGGGGACAGCTCACTGTGACATCTGCAGTACTGTCTCTCTTAGTAAGCGCCAGGTCCAATGTTGCCACGCCCCTAGTGGGTTCGATAACTAGTCAGCTAAGAAATGCCCTCTAGAGCAAATATCCAAGAACAAGTCATGGGACACAGTTAACCCCCTTAGGCCTTAAATTGTCTGTACTTTAGAAAAACATATGTTATGATTGGTCACATTCTGTGGGTGGAGATTCCTGATGGAGTTGGCAGTTTTATTCTGATTCCTTTTTTCTTTTTAAAAGTGGAAAGCTGTCTGCCCGCCATTCATAAACTGATTACCGTTGTGAAATGCAGAATTGGTAAACTGAAACAACAAGCAAACGCATTCATACCGGTGTCTTGAAAATAAGCTTCTTGCGACATGATAAACAGGACAGACTTGCAATAAGAACACACAAGAACAGACATCGCTATGGGTCATACTGCGGGTCTTTACGCCCAACTTTCTCTCTGTGGTAAAACCTGCGGGGGTTAAGGGTCTTTTTTTCACAAAATAGCGTGGTTCTGAAAGGTTCTGAAGTTATTCAAATCCCTTCTTCCATCGCCAACTGGAAAAGGAAGCTAAGTGACCCTCTGTAGCAGAGTTATATTCCTGCACCATGTTATTCATGGATTTGCTGCTGTTGTTGTTTTCTCAAATAAATGCTGAAAGGGATGTGACTTTTCCCATTTGCATGTTCTGTTCTATTGAATATGATCAACTGAGTCCATTTCATCAGTGGTGACACTTTGTAACAGTAACAGGCCTCTGGTGTTGGGGGTGGGGGAGTGAAGTACAAATGTGTCAGAGAACACAGTATGTGTCCCAGGAGGAACAGCTGGGGTACCCTCCGTACCAGCAGCACTGACCGGGGTTTGATCTTTGAACTGGAGAGCACAGAGCTGCCTTTATTAATGAAATTCAGACAAAAACACTGTCAATTGTTCAAAGGGATTCTGCTAAAGTCTGTTTACATAGTGTTGAAAGGTTGCTGGTTATTGGTTTCAGCCCAGCATATTATTTGTATTTCAAATAGAGGAAATGTACTATTTCAAAGAGCTGTCTTTGCAGCACGTATAACTGTACTGACTAGATACAGATATCGGTTTACCTTTTTTATTTTGGGGGGGGGGGTAATAGTTATTCCCTCCCAACCTAGCCCGAATGAGATACAATATCTTGTTTTCAGTGAGGGGCTGCTTTTTACCCCAATTTACAACTGGAAGTTTCCATGACTTGCTCAGAGTGACACTTACTAAGTGGCTGTAATGTGATTTGAACATGAGTCTCCTGGTTCACAGATCTAGCCCCTAATGATTAGGTTACACTGCCTCCATAAAGGTTAGGCAATACAGTCAAATGTTGTAAAGGCACTCCAGGCTTAGGGGTGGGGGTGGGGCAAACGGCTCCAGAATTGGAATTGCAAGAGTGCTTGCCAGAACTCAGACCCATAGCCCTGAGGTGAGTCCTGGTAACTCATGCATCACAGCCATTGGGTTAATGGGAAGGGGGGAGACTCATAAATTGTAATTCCAACACTGTGCAGGTCTCTAATCAGCAGGTCTAAAATTCCTGTTTACAGTTTCACTACTTCCAGACCACTCAGGAATACTATAGTACTGCAGAGTCCTAGGGACCCAAAGTATCAGTCTGAGGGCCCCACCGTTTTGATATCAGAATCATCAGAGAATAATTTTAATTTTCATTACTGCATTGTCCAGGTGAACCCTACTGAGTTCTAATTCTTAAAGCAGTGAAAGGGCTCAGGTCTGTTTTGACCCTGGCTGCTCTAGCCTGGGGTTCAGACTGTAAAAAAAACAGCCTCCCCCTCCCTGTATGTATACCCAGACATCCAGTCAAGGTGTAAGATAAGGTCACACAGTGACACCTGCAGGAATAGACTGGAACTGCAGGCATATTCCTGGTCCGAAGGGGAGAGAGGGAGTCTGGCACTTCCCATAACCTTCCCCAAAACAGGGAAACCCTGTCTTATCCTGAAATGTAATACTAGCCATTCTGTTCTTTGTTGCTGATAAAAAAAGTTGAAAAACGATCTCACTTCCCCCTTTAAAAACAGTATACCTTACATTTCCTGTTAGCAGAATGCCAATCCCCTCCCCAAAAAGAAGTATAATCCACATTTAACAAAAATGGGATACTGACACTTTGGATTTACATCCCCCAGGGAAGATGTGTGGTTCTGCTTGTAAACCAGAAGGTGCAGGTTGGAATGTCACTGCAGTCATTGGTTCAGTGTGTGACCCTGAGCAACTCATGTAACGTCCTCGTACTCCAGTACTCCCAGCAGTAAAATTGGTAGAAACAAGACCCCACACTGTCAGTGAGGTGTTACATCTCTGCTGGGCTGTCCTGGAGAGATACTAATACATAAGCATGAACTGTATTGAAAGGGAATGTACTTCTCTATTGAACAATATGCCTCAATATTCTTCAAATAGAGTTCCATCTCCACCCTGAAAAGAAAATGCCTCCCTAGTTTCAAAACTGGAATATTATTATTTTGCCAAAAGACAGTGTCAGAGCCCCCCTAGTAAATGAGACTGTGACCTCTAGTGGTTAGAGCGCTGAATGGTGAACCAGTGGTATCAGGTTTGAATCCCTACCCAGTCATTGGCCGAATGTGTGACCCTGAGCAAGTCACTTGACCTTCCTGTGCTGTAGCTCCTCCCAGCTACAAAACACGATAGAATGGTAGGCCTAGGTAAGTGGGGGAGCAGAGCTGGGGTGGCTGGCATCCATAGGGTGGCATGGGGCACCAGAGAAACATCACTAAGTGCAAAAAAATAAAACTGAATACAAGTCAGACCCCCCCCCCCCAAAAAAGAATATGAAATGTTTCTAAGCTGGCCTATCTGGAGCAAATAAACTGGGAAAAAACAAAAATCAATCACTTCCTATTATGTTGCCATGGAAAATGAAAACTTTTATGATGTCACAATTAAGTAGAGGATTCTGCTGTCAAGTATAGACAAGCAGCCAGAGCTGATGGAGTCCAGAGGGACACTGACCCAGTTTTCAGGGGCTGTTTAGGAAGGGAGAATATTAATTTGGTTTAATATGGTGCCTACCAAGCAGTATGCCCAAACACTTCATAATCCAGAAGAGGGAGGGGAGAGAGTGTTGCTGCCATTTGGCACCCATGGCAATTTGAAGAGCACAGAATTTGACCAGAGAGCCGGCCCTACAGCACTGCTGCAGCGCTGCCGCTTGTGGTGCTGGGGACGGGGGTTGTGCCTGACACTTGGATCACCCCAGCAGGAGCAAAGAGGCTCTCCTCCTTGGGGGAGGGGGGTCCAAATCCCGCTGCAGTACCACCACCTAGGTGAACATGGGTGGCGGTGCAGGTTGGGTCCCATAGTGTGAGGCGAGGTTACCTGGCAGAACTGTCCAAGGACTTGTATGGAGACGTGCGTCCGTGCGTTCCCTCACTTATTGGTGTCATGGGAGAAAAACTGAAGGAAAAACCTATGCAAAAAGTGTTGACAGGCTGGGGACTCTCCAGGTCCGGCAATGGCTTAATTACACTCGTGTGCAGTCCCTACTCCTCCAGCTCCACCGGGAGGGGGGTAAGTCATGTGGTTGTACAGATTTGAAGATGTTGGATATATGGTTGGGAGGTATCACTCAAAGGTCCTGACAATGGCAGCGGAGGTGTTCAATAGAAATAAACACAAGAGAAAACAAAACAGATTCAAGAGAGCTGAGAGAGAGAGGTGAAGCAACAAAAAGTTAAGTAACTTGAAATAAAAAAAGGCTTGACTCCTTGTAATCATTAATATATAGATTTTTATAAAATGGGCAAAGGATTTCAAGCAATCTGATTGGTTTTTAGCCATGCATTAGATGTGTCTAATGCACAGCTAAAACTAGAAACCCTATTTAGAATACACAGGCCCATTTTATAAGTGTAATAAGCCACTCCGGGGATGTGCATTAGACAGTTCTAATGCACAGCTAGGGGACTGGACGCACTCGGCCTGTGGCCTCGTGCCTCACTACGTCCCCCTAGTTGTGCATTAGAACTGTCTAATGCACACACCATCGTGTCTTATTGCTTACTTACCATCCACCTATATGAGCACATAGACATTCCATGGCTAAGTTAATATTTTGGCCATGACTGCGGTGGTCACGTAATACTAGATGCACTTAATTTCACAAGGAGAAAGTTTCCCTGGTACATTTCCATGGTACATGCTCCTGCCAGCGTGGGAGACAGCCACTCTCAGTGGCCTTTTTTTTTTTTTCTACAAACGCACCAATGCACACCAATATGTGGCCGAAATAACAGTGAATTACCTTTTGGGGGATACTGGAAGGGCTCAGGAACTTTATTCTTTGTTAAGAAATGTACCAGGAAATATGTTCCTTCTGAAATTAAGTATATCTAGCACTAAGGCCCTGTACACACTGTGCCTCTTAAAACATTTTAACTCTGTTATAACATTTTAGGAGGGTGGTATCCAGATTGGCAAACTGGATAAGGAACTGGCTGCAGGGGAGGCTGCAACGGGTGGTTGGGGTGGGGGCTCTCGACACCTAGACCAGTGACGAGTGGTGTGCCACAGGGCACGGTGCTGGGTCCGGTGCTGTTTGGGCTCTTTATCTCAGATATTGCACACAGAGTTGGGAGCAAGGTTGGTCTATTCACTGATGATGCTGAAATGGGGGCAGTGGTGGACGAAGAGGATGGATGGAAACAACTACAAGGGGACCTAAACAAACTGGAGATATGGTCGGAGAAGTGGCAGCTGGGATTCAATGCAAAAGAGTGCAAGGTTATGCACTTCAGGGCAAAGAACCGAAGGAGGGACTATTAGTTGGGAGGGGTGAGGCTGGGGATCACTGAGGAAGAGAAGGACCTAGGAGTGTTGGTAATGGAGCATGAACACCTCTGTCCAATGCAGGAAAGCAGCAGCTGAGGTGAACAGGATGCTGGGCTGTATCACAAGGGATTTCTCATCCAGGCATAGGGAGGTGATCCTGCCCCTCTACAGATCTTTGGTCAGGCCGCACTTGGAGTACTGTGTGCAGTACTGGTAGCCGTATCTGAAGAGGGATATTAATTTACTGGAAGGGGTGCAATGGAGGGCAACAAAAATGTTACATGGGATGGAGGGCAAGGCTACGAAGACAGGCTGCATGAGCTAAATATGTACACACGGGAGGAGAGGAGGGATAGGGGGATATGATTGAAACGTTAAAGTATTTGAGGGGGATAAACAAAGCTATCACTGAAGGAGTGTTTAAACTGAGGAAGGGCAGGGACACGAGGGGGCATGAACTAAGATTAGAGGGTGGAAGACTTAGGAGGGAGATGAGGAGGCACTAGTTCACAGAGAGGGTGGCATCTAAATGGAACTCTCTACCAGAGGGGGTGGTATCATGTAAGACAGTAGAAAGTTTTAAGAGGGCATGGGACAGAGCACGAGGGAGGGTCTGGGTGGAGGAGGCTGAGGCAGTCATGAGAATGACAGATGGGGAGGGGGTTGGGGCAGCTGCAATCTAGGGGGCTAGCTGCACACTTGGGCAGACATTGATAGACCGGGCGGTCTGTTTCTGCTGGCAGATTCGTATGTTCATATTGTAGCCCGGTAATAATTGGGCTACAATCCATGTTCTAAAACCATTCTAAAATCCTGCTCAGAGCAAGGCATTAGCATGGTTTTAACCCAACACAGTTACCTTAACCGATGTTAACAGCAGTGTGGAGGCGATTCATGCTGTAACACAGAATAAGGTAACCTATCCTGAAACAAAAACCATTGCTAAAGCTGCAGGAAGTAACTTACAGAAATATATGTCTGCCCACATCCAGGTGGATGTGGTATACCTAGACTTTAGTAAAGCATTTGACACTGTGCCACACAGAAGGCTTCAGCACAAAATGAGAGCCCTGGGGGTGGGGCCAGAGGTGGAGAGATGGGTGAAAATTGGCTGGAGGGAAGGAGGCAAAGGGTGATCATTAATGGAGTTCCATCAGGGGAAGGAAGGGTGACTAGTGAGGTACCACAGGGGTCGATACTGGGTCCAATCTTGTTCAACATTTTCATAGGGGACATTGTGGAAGGGTTTGAGGGGAAGGTCTGTCTATTCACGGATGATACAAAGTTCTGCAAAAGAGTAGACTCTGCTGGTGGGGTAGAACCAATGAGAAGGGATTTGCACAAACTAGAGGAGTGGTCAGAAGTGAGGCAGTTGAGTTTTAATGCCAAAAAGTGCAAAGTTATGCACTTCGGGAGTAGAAATCTGAAAACAGAGTACAGGATGGGTGGTCAGATACTGGAAGCAATAGAGCAGAAGAGGGACCTTGGTATAATCATATCTGACTATCTCAAGGTGGTTAAGCAATGTGAGAGGGCAGTAGTGAGAGCCAGTAGAATGCTGGGATGCATAGGTAGGGGTATTACGAGCAGAAGGAGGGAGGTGGTGATGCCCTTGTACAAACAGCTGGTGAGGCCACTCCTTGAATACAGTGTCCAGTTCTGGAGACCGTACTCAGGAGAGACATGGATAGAGTGGAGAGGGCCCAGAGGAGGGCAATGAAAATGGTGTGAGGACTCAGCTATTTGACATACGAGGAGAGGCTGAAAGACCTCAACATGTATACCCTGGAGCCAAGGAGGAAAAGGGGGACATAATAGAGACCTTTAAGTACCAAAAGGGTATAAACAAGGTCCTGGATAGCAGTATATTCCAGAATAAGAGGCTGTCAGGGATAAGGGGTCATGACATGAAGCTAGCAGGGGGAAGATTCAAGGGAAACATTAGTAAACACTACTTCACAGAAAGGGTAGTAGACAGGTGGAATGTACTCCCTGAGGAAGTGGTGGGGACCAAAACAGTGACGGGATTCAAGGTTGCTTGGGATAGGTACAAGGAAATTCTGGAGAGGGGTCAGGGAAGGGGAAATTGCCTGGATCACCTAGGGTCCTTGGGTAACATAGAGATGGAACACTTGGGCAGACTCAGTGGGCCTGGAAGTCCTTATCTGCCAACAGTTTCTATGTTTCTATATAGCTAACATATGCCCAACCTCCTAATGAGCTCCTGATTTCAAAGATGTAGCTGGTTATCCATTTCCGTGCCTGATTGCAAGTATCCCATCATGCAGTGTGGCATCCACAATGCTTTGCGCTGGTGCCGCAACCATTTATGGGAACTTGCTCAGGCACGTACGGTGTTGGAGCACAGTGTGGATGCTCCAGTAACCATACCAGGAACTGATTTCTAAAATGTTTTTAAATCATTGCACAGTGCGCCTGAGTAACCATTGTGGTCCTGATGCAGTGGCATAGCCACAAAATGTTGATGTACTCCTATAGGTGGATTGAATAAATCTACATATGAGTGATTACAAGGCATTACACCTTCCTTTCTTGATCTGAAATTCTTCAGTTCTGCATAGGAAGTGATTCCCCAACTGCACCTTTCGGTTAAGCCCTTTTGGGGTAGTGGGCATCCTGGACCTGTTCTGTTTTAGATTAAGTAACTTGCTCAGGGTCTCAGTGAGGAAGTAGTAGTCGCGGGATGCAAACCAGGTTTCAATGGGTCACAGCTCTGATGAAGGCACTTGAGCTACATCTTTTTTGTATAAGGCTAACTGTACCGAGTGCTGGTATTTACATTGCAGTTTTTGTAATTGTCAGCAGATTCTCTCTGGCCTCCAGAAGTGCTCCACACACAGCTGCACAACATATGAGCTCATCTCCAACACAACAGCTTTCACCTGGTGATAGTTCAGCTGTTGTGTAAAACCAGGAGCTCACAATGCAGCCTGTATTACAAATAAAGCTACCAACTTTTTGAGGCCTAAAACTGGGATGGTCCATCCTGACTGTGACCCTCCCCCCACCGTGTCACTCCCACGGGCATCACCGCAGACTACGCTGCACACAATCAGTTACATTTGCTGCTTGCTCTGGCTGTGCTGCCCCACAGTAACATCAGTAGCAAACATCCGGATTAAAACAATACATCATTCTGCTGCAGCAAGTTCCAAATCATGATGTACAGAAAGTTCATTAGGAGCAAACCTGCATTAAATTGTGACCAGACATTCGAGCTGCATGTATTGCTCCTCCTGACAGTCCCATCCAACCCGCTTACACTCACCTCATTTGCCGAGCAAACTTTACTTCAGTGACTCTCACCACCACTCCAGATTGTTTTCATACACTTCCCTACAGTACCTTAGTTCACTGCTGCCAGTCTCTTTTCTTTCTGGAGTCCCTTTCAGCTGCAGGCAGGTAGATGTCCATGCGCGCTTGTTTGCACTATCACCCAGTCTAATCTAACAGGAAGGAACATGCTTTACTGTGCTCCCACTAACATGCTTGTGGTGCAACACAGGCACAGGGGTTGAAGTTGCAAACTGCTGACCAGCCCAAGTAGTGCCACAGTGGTGTTGAAATAACAGTCACTCACGGATTAGCAGTCAGCAAAAAAAAGGGACAAAACTGGGACAAGTAAGCATAAATCATGACAAAAGTGACATTTTGCAAAACTTGTGGGGACACTGGGACATGCTGCCTAAAATAGGGACTGTCCTGGGAAAATAGGGACTGTTGGTAGCTTTAATTACAAAGTACGTTTACATGGAGCCCAGGGTGTCTTTTAAGGCTATAAGAGTGTCTCCTTGCACATTCTTAGGGTACGAGAACTGTTCTGGCACCTTAAGGACACAAGAGGTGGCAGTCTTACAGCCACTGGAGACACTCTAGACTCTTTATCAACTTGGGATGCTCTCAGTTAGCCAATTCTGATCTGATTTTCAGATTTTGGAATTCAGGAATTTTTTGAATCCTAATTCGATACCGATTCAGATCCCAAAAGGACCTGAAAAGCAGAACCGGACTCTGATTTGAAATTCTAAATTCCTATGTAAAAACAGGTTTTAGGGTTCAGTTTAGGAATAAGAATTTTCAGACTGCACTTTAAAAAATCCTAAATCCAAATATTGGATCAGAATCTGATTAATCCAATTTCACTTGGCAGATTCCGAGCAGCTCTAATACCAATCAATGTCTTATAAATCATAAAATTCACTGGTCCAGCAGGCAAATATTGATTTATTGAATTTTGTTGACCCGGTAGGCCCACTGAGACTAGAAGTCCCTTTTTCAGGGGCGACCGGGGGGTAGAGGGGATACAGATGGTAACCAACTGAAATTGAACCAGATTAAGCTGTTGGTGGTATTTTTAGTGAATGGGTGAAATTTGGCCAGGACACCGGGGAAATTCCCCTACTCTTTTCGAGAAGTGCCATGGGATCTTTAACGTCCACCTGAACAACCACCAGCACAAACAGACGGGATCTCGGTTTAACATCTCATCCGAAAAATGTCACCTCAGGAGTGCAGCATCCCCATCATGCTGCACTGCAGTGTCAGTATTGGGATAGTAGCGCAGGTGCCTGGTGTGGGGATAGAACCCACAGCCATTTGATCGCCTGACCTCAGAGGCAAGTGTGCAACCTGCTAAGCCACTGACACTGTTTAAAAATACATATGGCAGGAATGGCTAAGAATGCAGGTAGCATGCTTATGTACTGTACTTGGGCCGTTCTTCTCTCTCTGTCCCAGGAAGGGACTATCGTCACCTTTTCGAGGTACCAGTGAGCTCGGTCATGTGACAGAGGAACCCATCTTGAAGAGGGTTCCACCCCTAGAGGTGCCACAGGGACAAGGTCCCTTTGAATAGAGGTACTTTAAGGAGTATGGTAATGATCCTCCAGGAAGAGTGAGGCGCCACCACTGGAGGAGGAGGAGAAGGAGGAGGAGTGGGTGGCAGAGCAAGGAAATTCGAGTCCCGAGGAAGCTGGAGCATACTCCTTAAATAGTGTTCGCTGCCCCACTGAACATCAGGCATAGCCATCTCAATTATGATAGGTGATTTATGATAAAATGACATTAAAAAATATAAACTGACAGACTGCCCCATTTGCAAAGTGCAGCTTTCCACCTTGTAAAACGCAGTGCGCGAGGCACTCCTATGGTTATAAGTCAAGAGTTCCGCACGTGCTGGCAAATCCTCAGTGCTGACTGGATAACTCAGCACTGAGGATTTATACTTCGTTTAAACTGGTTAGACAGTTTTCTAAACCTAAGTAAATAATTCTCCATTATACGCTGGTGAAGTCACACTCATGTATAACAGCGAACACGCAGCACAATAATTTTAAAAAACGTCTGCTGCCACATTTTTCTTTTTATTTGGATATCCCCAGGCCAGCCCAAGTGGGATGCAACATCTCCTTTTAATGAGAGCCTTTCTTCTTCTAAGTGTAGAGCTGGGAAGAGGACTAAAGCACTTGGGGGGGGCACTGTCATGTGAGTTGCTTACAGTCACAAAGTACAGGCAGGATTTGAACTTCAGTATAAATAGGCTTAAAGAGCAGCTGATGCCTTTAGTAAAACTTTGAAAAACATAATATTTAGACACAATGCAACTTGTATTTAAGCAATAATGCACAACAGGGCATGTGTTGTTGTGGGATTTACACACGCCTTGTGTGGTGTGTCATGAGGCGCAGCCGAGTGACTTTAACCACACAAGAAGTGTGTAAATCCCACTACCACACATGCCCTGAAGTGCATTATTGTGATTATAAAATTAATCTATTATTGAAAATAAAAATGAATTAGGTTAAAAAAATAAACATTTAATTACTGGGATATTTACTGGTTGTCTGTTGCAGGATTTACACATGGTCATGTGACGTGTTTTGACCAATGAGGTTACTGGATTTTCAAGACCCATTTTATAAGTCATTAACCTTCTATATATTTATCCTCTCCTTTATTTATTACTGAAGAAATTATCACAAAAGCAAGGTCTTTATCTCTTAGAGTTCATCTGCCTCTGTAGCTTATTCCCTACTTGAAATTATAATGCTCTGTTGTGACATTACAGTCTGTAGCCATGGAAATAACTGTGATGTCACAAGCAGAGTATTATGATATCAGGCTGGGAAGAAGAAATAGGAAGCTGATGAACCCTCAGGGAACAGCTATCTTGTTTTCATTTATATGACCTCAGTAATAAATAATGGGGATGAGAAATACAGAGTTATGAGAAATATAAGCTGCTTTGTGTCCAAATATTATGTTTCTCAAAGTTCTTTTCGAGGCATCAGTGGTGCTTTAAGAGACAGTGTTATGTTTTTCTGGAGAAAGTGGGAGATAAAGGGATATGGTGAAAAAAAGAGGAAAGGGGGATTTTGGAGCAGATGAAATGGGGGATTTGTTTGAGCCAGTTGTTCTTTTCCAGTACCCTACATCCTTATGTACCTCTGTCCTGGTTAACAGTTGACTGCTCTAACCTCTGTGGCACCACACTGCTTTTCTTTGGTGAGGGATGTGCACTGGAATGGCTGGGCTTGGTGACGCTGGGTAGGGGGATATAGCATTGCCCTATCACATGGCACATCCAGGTCTGCATTGCAAACCCAGTTCCCATCCCTGGATCAGTAGAGTTCTGGAACGCTCTCGAACTCTGGAGGAGGACTTCACTCATCCTGTTGTACCAGTGCCTTCTGTGGTGGACCGGGTGTAGTGGCACTTGGATAGTGCTTTTGTGGATCTGACTACCCTCCATCGTATAATACTGATATCTGACCTAGGATCCGACCACAGTCAGATTCCGGATCCATAGTCAGATAGTTGTGGATCCAATGCCAGATCCAACAGATCCAACCTTGGATAGTTGGATCTGCTGGTTGGATACATGGATCTGATGGTCAAATCCATCGGATTCAGGTCAGATCCACAGATACCTCGAATACTTACTGTGTCTCCCAGCAGGCCAGATCATTGGTCCGATGTCTATTCTATCTGATGCTAGCCAGTATACAACCAAAATGATGCTACCCAATGTTATCCGACCTGGTAGGACACTATCCAAACAACACTATTCAGGAGCAGGCTTGGATAATTTGGGCAACCATATGTTGTCCGGTACCTACCTGCACAGGTGTGGTGTAGCATGGGTGGGTCACAAAGAGGTTGCTGGCCTTACAAAAGTAAAGATCCCTGAAAACTGGAGTGTGCCCAGAAGATGCTTACGATTCCTTCTCCTCTACACTTAATGATCAAGTCTAGCACTCTCCTCCCACTTACTTGATCAGGAGGACTCAGGGTCCATGGCAGCAAGTGGTAAATCTAATAGGCCGCTATAGAGAGGAGGACACTTTCTGTGTCTCTGGAGGGCAGAAGGAGTCAGGTCCAAAGCAAAAGGTAGTCTGAGCTCACTGCAGGGGGCAGAAAATATTAAAGAAAACACCCCCCCCCGTGCCAGCCAGTTGTCAGCCAGCAAGCTGCCCTGCACATTAGAAGCTCCCTTCCCCCCATCTGAGGCAGCCTACCCACTCAACCCATACTGATAATCGGATTTTGTTCATGGTCCTTGCCCTTGATGATCCCCCTCTTCCATGCCCCTGACAGTCCACTTCCAAAGGGCAACACAATCAGAATGGAACAGGTGGGGAGCAAACAGTGGCCAGCAAGCACAGAACTCACTCAGTCAAAGTGAGTGCTGCCAAGCCCAGTGTTGGTCATGACAGTTTTATGTACTGAAATGGTAATTAGAGACAAAACTTGTTTTTAGCTGCGGTCTGTGTAATGGGGTGAGGAAGCAGGATGTAGCAGATGCTACCATGTGGGATAGCTTCTTCTTCTATTCTGAGCAAAGGGATTCTGAACAGCATGCTAAACAAAGGTAGGGATGAATTCAACTTTAATGGAAACAATAATCAGCTTAAAGAATAAAAAGTAAAAAGACAGTCATGGGTTTACTAATAGGGAACCCTTACTTAGGTTAAACGTTGTTTTTGACCTGATGTCGATTGGCAGTGGCCGCTTGAAAAATTCCTTGCTTTTACTGTAAAGAAGTCAAGACATGGTTACCCATCCTGAACCTGGTCCCGTATCCCAGGAGTCTGGGGGGAGGGCCTTCGAAAGCAATCTCAGATTGCAGTGATAAGCGTCGGCTATCGCCATTGTCATTGTAATGGCTTCTAGCCAGGCAAGATTGAAATGGCAAACCAGGCAGCACTTGGTTACTAGCTGATCGAAGGGAAAGGGAGGGAGGGAGAGGGTAACAGACTCACGCATCAAGCTGAAGCACAGGGAATAAATCGAGGTAGAAATTGTTGTGAGATTTGAGTCTCTTGACACATTGGCAGGAAAACAGGGCTGCCTCCGTCTCATTTGGCAGGGGGAAGCGTTGGGACATAGATGCGCTTGTACCTCAGTTCTTGTATTTCCTGGGAAGCTGAAGAACAGCACGCTCACCTGTTCCTTGTTTTTACAATTGATTTGTGCATCTCATATGCCGAGAAATTGACATTCAGTCAGGTATGGAAGACAATTCACCTGCTGCTTCAAAGGTCTCCAAGTTAAATAAAATATGATATTCACTTCTTTTTTTTTTTTTGTACCTTTTCTGCTAAAAGTTGAGTGTCAGAAGTAAGGAAGGGAAAGCTGTTCATTTGGAGATCCAAACCTCCCCACATCAAAGGCCTCATACACAATAGCAAAAAGTGTGATGGCACTAAAACAGGGCACACAGGCACCCCCTAGGGTCACCCCATGTTTTTGCCATGTATAGTGTCGGCACACCATTGACTGGGGGGGAGGGGGGCTAATCTCCTCTGCAACAGGGGTGCTGATCCAAATGTTAGAAAGCACCAAATTATGGATACAAGAACTGCAAAAGGTTCTGAAAAGGTCTGACAGCTATCTAAGCCTTATCAGAACTTTCAGAACCTTTTCATTGAAGTAGACAGACTGTTTAACCATCATTACCACCCATAAGTTAGTATTAGCAAAGGGACAGGAATCTAAAATCAATTTACCTAGTTAATACCCCTTGTGTGACACCACAGTGAGTATTAGCTCTTAATATAGATCGGGCTAACTGGTTTCTCCACCTCCAGCCTTCTTTCTGCATCTTTCCACCACCTCCAGCCTTCTTTTTTGATAAGGATTTGCTGGGAGAGTATATGGGAGGCAGTATAGCGTAGTGGTTAAGAGCACTGAGCTGCAAATATGGAGAACTGGGTTTGAATCCCACAGCCACCACTTGCAGACTGTGTGACTATGAGCAAGTCACTTAACTTCCCTGTGCTCCCAGGATGTAGCTGGAAACAGGTCTCAGCTTAGTGTGTCTACCCTGGCCATAACTTGTAAAATAAATTAAAAAAAATATGCTCCAAAATCAATGTTTTAAACATGTTCAGAACCTTATCAGAACCCGAAAAAAAGTTCAGATAAGGTTCTTTTACAAAAAAAAATGGCACAGGTTACATGAGGTTCTGAACATATCAGAACTGGTTCCGAAGTCACTAGCACAAATTGGGGTTTGTGCTTACTGGCATGCTGGACTGAGATGGCCGCAGGAGTCAGGCATGGCACTAGTTGACTGGTGATATGCCATGCTCCATATCCCAGGCAAATGGGGGGCTTCCACTGTAATCATCCCCCACCCCTCATCTTATGGCTGCTTCTGGACTACAGGTGCTACGGTGGCTGTTGTCATCCCTAGTGGTCCAGTAACCCCTCTCCAGTCATTTCCAAACTCATAATTTTGCCCCTGGTGTCCAGTGGAACCCCACCCCCCAAGTCCGTCCTTCTTAAATATATGATTGGTGGAACTGTGTACTATCTAATCCCTCCTCTTGCAGGAACATTTGTGCCAGTTCTCAAGCCTGCATCCCCTGTGGTAGTTCTATGCTGATGGAGGGTGGGGTGCTGTGGCTTGTGACCTGGGCACTGGGGGCCGGTGAGCAGCAGAGCATGACTCAGTGACTCATTAGCATGCTGGTCCTCAGATTTCCATGGAAGCACCACCCCTTTCCTTGCACAGTCACAGTGCTCTTAGCAACTGCACAGGGAAAGGCTTACAACCCTGCTGTGCATCACATATTTATGACCTCTCATTCTTTATTACTGAGGACCTTTGAATGAAACTGGATTTTTGTATGTTAGACTCTGTTTTATCCTCCCCATGCAGCCACCCCCCCCCCAAAGTAATAATTCTCTGTGGCATCATAATCATTCCCACAGCAATAGATTATGATGTCACAGATAGTGATTGTCTGCTCGAAGACCACATGTAATGTCAGTTTGAAACAAGGTCCCCACCATATATCTGTTAGGGAAACAAAAGGGAGGGTTTGGACAGCATGACAACTGCCAGCCTTCCCAGTTCACCATTTATCTCCCCCAAATACATAGAAACAGAAAACTGCCAGAAGACATTACAGTCCACCCAATCTTCCTGGTGAGGTTGCAAATGCCCCTACAGGGGATCAAGGCCACCCTCTTCTCCTCCCCTTGCCTCCCATTCCCTTGACCAGTCCTGTGTGTTTATCCTACCCCTCTTAAAGCTCTGCACCATTTTCACACCGATCAGTGATTTCAGAGTCTTGTCCCAACTCTCCACCACCTCCCCTGTGAAGCAGTAGTTCCTCACTTCCACTCTGAGCCCCCCCATCACCAGTTTCTACTATTCCCCGGTATTTGTATTGCTGCTGGCATCTAGTGCTCACAGAGACTACGCTGCATCTCTGAATCAAATCATTGGGTGCAATACCCAAACCTAGACCCCCCACGGAATACGAAAGTATCTTCCATTAGGCAATTGCTCAGGCCCATTTTCTTTTTATGACAAGAATTACTGTTCACTGGAAACTGAACTGAGACCCAGCAAGCCTGTTTAATTTTTGACATGTGCCAAGTACTTAAATGAGGGTCTGATCCAGCCCTGGGTGCCTCTTTAAAAAAATCTGAAGTCCATCTTCTTATAATGCCACAGTGGCAGAGCATGATGTGCTTGCTTAATGTGATCTGGAACGCAGACACGACCTCTGGAAAGGGGATGGAGCATCAGCAAACAGGCAGCAATTCTCAGGAGGCGTCTGCAGAGCAGGCAGCCTAATTCCAGGAGGAGCGGAACGTCAGGCCTGCTGAAATTGGCCTGCATGTGGATTTATTAATTTTTCCTTCCCTTTTGACTCCTGACAGGTGTTGTGCTAACAGCTTGGTGGGTGAGAATCATCTCTCTAAAGCCGAGGGCTTAGGGTTTAAATGGTTTCTCTCCAGCGAGGTGTTAACGCTTGTCAACAGTTAGAGGCCTTGCTGGCTGTACCAGGCAAACAAATCTGATAAAGAGGAAATCCTACTGAATAAGGGTGGGGGTGGGGGTGGGGGGCATTCGGATAAGAATGGGAAAGAAGAGAAAGCCATTTAGACCTTGGCTCTAAACTGTTTATTTAAAATAAAATGTCTCTGTTTAAAATTGGTGGTGATGAATTGAGTGCAGGGAAAGGTAGCTCCTGCTGTGCTAATGGTAGACCTCATAAGCCCCCTGCTGAAAGTAGTTAGATCATGGTTGCCAGTAGCGCTGTAGTGGGATCTGATCATGACAAACCTCACAGTGGGCCAAAAAGTATTAAATGATAACATTACTTTATTGTTTTGTAGAAATTTCCCTGCCACCCCCCCCCCAAAAAAAAATCCTTGGACAGGCCACCAGGTATGCATTAGCAGTAGAATACACTGCCAACTGGGTGACGGTGGCACTTGTGTGATCACCCAGAATCCCATACTGCGGCAGACTGAGGGCCAAGTGTGTCACACAGGTGAGTTGATCAGAAACCAGGGAGGGAGGGTGGAAGGGTGCAGTCTGTCTGGCATGCATGGGCCTCCTGCTGGTTCACTGAGAAGTGGCATTGACATGTGCTGCGAAGGCAGCTGCTTGCCCACTCTTTGGACCAGAGGAAAGGCACAGAAGTATTGACCCTCAGATAAGGAAACCTCTCAGCATTAAAAGATGCAGAACAGTCCATTCAAATGCAGAGCAATAAATATACACACACATTTTTTTTCCAAGTAAATATTAACCATACTACAAAAAGAAATTACTACATTACACAAAGAATTCCTCCAATCTGGAACACATTACCTGACTCTGTAGTGACTAGTGCTAATATTGAGCAGATTAAGAGTAACCTAGATCAATACATGGACAATAGAAAACTCCAATTCTGCCATTAGGTCTGGTGGCGGAGAGTTCACTAAGGGTTCTGCCCTCGAGCTCATAAATGCCTATGAACCTATGAACACTGGGCTATCCACATTTAGGTTACAAGGCTTGTTTTCAAGAGGGCCCTGGGAGGACACTTGTAATGGCAGGAATTACTAGGGCAAATTGTTACTTAAAATAATGTGAATAAAAAAATGGGCATCATACGTTTTGTGCTGAAGAAGGATTCTATAAAGTTAAGTTAGTTTAATTTTTCTAATGGTTTGTACGTCAAACATTATCTCCAAATATTATGTAGAACATCAATATATCTTCCTGGAGCGAGGGTCAGTTAAGGCGTACAGTGTGTAGCGCTAAGCACAATGCATTGAACTTGAGTGGCATTTTGACTAGAGCTGGACAGAATTGTGAAATTTAAAATTTATGGAATTCTCAGAATTTTTACAAAAGTGTGTAATTTGTATTTTAATTGGGTTCCATGGTATTATTTCTTAGCTGATTTTCGGAGGAAAAAAATGACAAATAAACTCCTTTTACTTTTTCAAGAAAACACTGCACATATTACTTTCTGTTAGTGTTACGCCGTAACACATGTGATGTGTGGAATTCTTATGCAAAAGTAAAAGATGTAGGATCTGTGTATTTACCCACAAAACCCAGTGGACTGTCATATTTCAGGATACAAAAATTATGTCCAAATTCTGACAGATGCATAAATTAGAAATAAGCAGAATTCTGCTAGTAGAAAACAAAATAATGGTGACTCATATTGGGGGAGTAAAGAGAAAAAGAAAAACAAAACAAAAATGATCTACGGGTTCAGATTTGGAAGTCATTCCAGATTCTTCTAAGCTAAAGCTTTTTCCCTGGTCCCCAATTTTGAAAAGTCAGAAATTATCGAGAGACCAGTTTTTAGGTATTCATTTAGAATACATCTGATAAAATACCCTTCCGTCCAGACATACTGTACTGTATCAACCCCTTCTGAATTACTTGCCTGCGAATTCGGATGTCGCCTAATTTTCTTTTCATCCCTTTTGAGAATGAAATGCTTCCTTTCCCTTTACTGTGGAAGGCTTTAGGTTGCCTTCTTTTTGGGAGTCATGTTTACCTCCAGAACTAGTTAACAGAAGCCCTGTACGTTTTTAGCCACTTGACGTGTCATGAATACAGTGCCTCATGGCTCAGAATGATGACTTATGTGGAGGGAGAAGCTGGAAGCTGAAATTAACAAATATCCCATTTTCATGCACATATCGGTGCTAGGATGGGTGAGAGGGGATAAATACAGAAAATTAGTGATTTATACAACACCGAGAAAGATAAAAGTTACAAGATAGAAAGCAATATACCTAACTCACAAGATACCATATTATCAGGGCCCACAGATCTAGTTATTCCTGCATTTTACTGGAAAATGGAGCAGTCTACAGGGAAAGTTTTCCCAATCCAATAGCCTTACATTGGATGCAGGGGAAAAAAGAACAATTCTTTCTCTATAGAAAATAGTGAAATCTACAGGAAAACGTAAGAAAATTGCCCTAGAGTTACAGGGAAAATGTCAGACTGATCCGGGAGCCCTGGCTGGGTATGTCACTGATGAGATCTTGCCCCCGTTGGGTACATCACATTGCATAGTCAACCAGTCAGAGAGCAGCTTTCACTATGCTGATATCATCACAATGTACATGTGTAACTCTGAAGCAGGATCAAAGAGAGACAGTTAAATTTCATACAAACAGCCAGTTTAAAAGCTGTAACTAGTGAAGTGATGTATAAATTGAATATTCAATGGTTGACTCAAAATATGCAGTTTATCATCTCTTGTGAGGGAGCAGGACTTTCATAACTTACTCTTGGCTTCGCCACTCATAAGTTATGCCCTATCCCTTCACCTTGAAGATAATTTGGACATTGTGGGTTCAGTTCTCGAAGGCTGACGCAGGGCTTTCACCTAGCCCTACATCAGACCCTACGCTACCGGAATCCATTGCCGCACTGTACGCCCTATTCACATAGGTTGCATGCCTTTTCAACACTTTGCCCCCTTTACGGCGGCTTGCGCCACATGGCGCAAACCCTGTAAAAAGGTCCTTGAAGTAAGACCAACAGCAGCTGGTTTAACTCGGGGCTTGCAGTGCACAGGATTGAGAATCTCGATTGCCAGGCAGGGAATGATTTTAAGAATCAAGCTGTGTGAGACAGTCTATTGCATATCCCTTAAACAGTATGTCAGCTAAACTGTGTCTGAATAATACTTCAAGAAAGTTTTCTAAACAGTGGGCCATCTCCCGTTAGGGCTTAGGTATTTTCAGCCCATCTGACCCGCAGGAGAACTTTGATAACTCACAGGTGTTTTTCGGTCCAGATGTCCCTCTTCCCCTGTCCCCTATCTGGTTTGTTGGGGTTTACATGGCCCCCACTCCTTGCCTGCTCTGGCCAGGAAGGTGGATAAGCTGCTGCCTTGACAGTCATTAGAGGTATGCAGGCACCATTATTTTTAATGTCCGCTCGTGGCCCTCGAGAGGGGACCACCAACAGACTGAGGGGCAGGCTTGGGTTCTGGGGTTATAAACTGGGCAAATAATTTAATTATGCTGTGCCTCCGCTCGGGGAGAACCCTTGAAATATCCAGTGGAACAGAGGAAACTACATATTTATACAGTATGTGCTACACAATCCCACCCCAAAGAGCAAATAAACAGTAGCCAAGCAATAAACGAGAGTACACAGGAGTAAAATACAAACAGAAAGTTACATCTGTTGCAGAAGGCTGGTCAACCAGGATCTGGGGAAAGAAAGGGAAAGAGTAGAGTTAATATAGTCAGAAACAACAATAGTGGCAATCCCTCATTCTACCCCACCACCCACCGTAGTCCCACAGTGTCTTAAAGGGGAACACTCATGTATATTCCCCCCCCCCATAGTCTGAAAGCCCATATAAAAGTTCCTTCAAATGAGGTATCAAACTTACCTGTAGCTGAAAGCACCAGAGAGATAACATTGACTAAACCCAATATATATTGATACAGTTTGTGGCACTTAAAGCACACATGTTTAGTACGGACAGCCGATTGTAATGGACATTTTCCAACAATGAGCCAGGACTTGTATTAACACTAGTAAATGGGGGTCAGTTTTAACCTCTGTTTAAATGTTGGGGGTTAGCCCAACATAAAGTGCCTCCTATCTCATCCTGTGGTACTGTGTCCAGCCACCTGAACTACAACTCGACCCCCCATATCCGTGCTGGGAGGGACTTGCTTAGCAGCTAACTATGGCTATAAAGTGGAAAACTTCATTAGCCAAAGTCAAATTGTGTTAACTCTGTTACCAGACCTCCTCCTGGCATTTTTGCCACTGTACTTAATGTAAAAAACTGTATGTAACTGCCTGTAACCCACTGTTATACTGTTATTCAATGTCTTGTTTGAATTGTACCTCATCTGATGTGGAACCTTTGTAGAACAGCCTTGGCTCAAAGGTACTTGTAATCCTAGATTCAAATAAAATAAAAATAAAAAACAATTTTTGAGCAATTTTGAGTCTTAAACAAAACCTATCCCACACACATTATTATTTAAGCCGAACTCACTACCAAAATAATCCCAACTGAGATAAAAATGTTTCAGCCTCTTATTAAATAAAAAAGTTGTAGAACAACAAATTGTTAATTTCAGTTCAGATTTCGATCTCTGCATATATCCATGGACAGGGGACATGGCATCGACTGTCTGAGGCCCTTATGGCACGATGCTGCTGGCTCGCTGTTTTCGCTGCCTGATCTGACTGCACCCGTCATGAGACAAGCTGCCCGCCCCATACATTTACCTAACGCTAATGAGATGTATTGATTGGAATGATGGGATTTGTAAAGGTCACGGGGTTAAAGTACATAAAACCAGCATTTCTAGAGCTGCAATATCAGAGCCGATGGGTCTGGTGGGAGAGATTAAAGCCTTATACTGCAAGAATGGAGAGAGAGAGAGAGAGCTGACAGCAATTAAAGTTCAGATGTGTGCAGGGCTATAACAAATGCTTACACTGCAAGATAGCTGGTCTGCTGAATTCCAGAACGACTGAGGGCAGTGCATGATGTTCAAGCACAGATGGAGGAGGCAAACTGCATGCGGGTTGGGCACGTGGCAATGATTCAGGATCTGAAATAGATTGTGGACCTTCACATACACACACATACTCGCACATTGCTGAGATACATGTGCAGTTACTAGCCGTATTTCCAGTGGAGCTGCCTTTTTGCATTTCAGATCCCATTTGCTCTCTCCACTCCTGATCATTGGTCTCACACAGAGAGTCAAACAGCATCGAGACTGACTAAAAAGAAATTAGAGCGAGGTTAAGCGACTAGCTCAAAGTCACACACTTGAAGTGGTGGCTGTGGGATTCAGACCTTGGTCGCCAGGTTCACAGTTCTGTGCTCTAACCACTAGGCCAAAGTGCCTCTTACACAACATTCATCTCCTGCATACAGATTCTTATGCACAGCCACGAGCATACAAATATAGGCAGTGTGCAGAATGTGTGGACTGGTCTGTGAGTGCCTGGACACCTGTAAATTGAATCCTCCTATCTCTGGAAACCCTTGTGCATCAAGAAATAACACTTCAGCTGGACAAGTGCCTGATGTGATTTTACTGATCCATCTGTATATGTGGTAAGCGCAGGACATTGTAAATCATTAGTACCTGGCCAAATATGCAGACCCGCATAATTGTTATACTTTCCCTGGGCCGGATTTTCAAAATGAAGTGTGACTAAGTCCAACTCCACAACTGCAGTTGCAGTCCAAAATCTCTGCAGCTGCGGAGATGTGTATTTTCAGTCTGCCGAAGCTGCGGGAGATGTTATGCCTGGTCCCACTAGGCATAACATTTTCCTGCAGCTGCGGGGAAACAACAGCAGCAAGCTGCCTGAAATCATGGAGCCAATCGTAAACCAGCTCCACCTTTGAAAATACCACAACTGCAGGAAAAACCACAGCTCCCCAAATGGCAACCCACTTGCGCTGGGTTTTTGTCCCAGCTGCAGAAGTTTTAAGGGCTCTGAAAATCCAGTCCCTCCCCCTTCTTCAGAGACTCAAAAATCAAAAGAAAAGGGCCCCATGGCGTGACTTCTTCCAAACCGTTTCTTCGGTGTGCTACCCCTAAACTGTTCTAAATTCCAGGTTTCTTCTTGGGCTGACCTGATACTTGGTTGAGATAGTGTCTACACTACACTGAGGAGTCCCCCCAGGACAAAACATGTGTCTGTAGTTCATTCTCAGGTTACACTGGAACTAATGTAAAAGCCTGTTTGAAAGTCAGTCCATCAGCACAGCAGTGGCATTGCGTCTCGTGACACCTGTGACCCGGGTTTCGGAACATGTCTGGGCCACTGGAGGGCCGGCAGAGAGAGATTAAGACAGAGCATCCCACAGGATGCTCTCTGTCCCCAGGGGAACATGGGGGACCAACTCCGCCATGCAGCTGCCTCCTGGGTGACCACAGGTGGTAGTGCAAATGGAGTGGCAGGGAGAGTGGGCAGCAACTAATTCTGCACATCACCACACCTGCTCTAGAATTCGCAATGGTGGTGGTGGTGTCTTGTAGGAATGGAAGAAAATGGAAAAGGTTTATTTTTGTAAACCAGCAAGGACGGGCTAGGAACTACAGAAAGTTCAGAAGGCATTCATGGTACATATTATGCTATGCAAATACAGGAAGGTGTAGCAGATAATTGGGACAGTACATTGTTTGTTTTACAAAGTGCATGATGTTACAGAAAAGATACAGTAGCCACAGCAATACAAGGCAAGATGGCTAGGTAGAACGAGCACAAAGTTTGCTGTTTCACAGCGTAAGTAACAGGGTAGGATCTGAACATACATGTGAACATGTCAACAGATAAGGGCCTCATGGTCTACCTTGTCTGCTCAGGTTCACCCACATTAGTGTGCACAACATCAGAGCACTGTAAATGAGAGCGCAACCAAAATACCAACAGCGGCCATCGCGGCACAACGTTATGCCGGCTGAAAACTACACCACCAGAGAAAACTGAGCAACCCTCATCACACATATAGTGACAGCCGTTGTTTAGCAGGTTCCCACTCCGAAAGGCCACTTCAGGCACAGAGTAACCTATTTATTGTTTGCGGGGGCTGTGCCCTCCATACCCCCCAAAGTAGGGGGTGCAACTAAATATAACAAACTCCATGGCCACACCGCACAGAAAATAAACACTCCTGTTAACAACTACAAGTACACACAGCTGCCAGACCATTAATCCATGGCAAACCCCCAACCCCCTGCAACCCAGATGCCCATTACAACTCCGACACACACCTGTCACAGCAGCCTCCTGCAGCCCAGATGCCCATTATAGCTCCGAAATGCATCTGTCACAGCAACCCTAACATGCTCTCAGTACACTGCACTATTACATCCTAAATGGCAAACACACTCTAACATCCGACACATCATTATTCCATGCGACCTAGTTCAGTCGCCCACATCATGGTGCCCTCTTTTCAGCATCCTCACAACAGTCTACGGTCTGCTTGAGTGTGCAGGTTCCTCCTGTGTCTACAGTGAGACCTGCACCCCAATCCCCCTAACACCCCTAAGTTCCCCCTCCCTCTTCCCAACTTTCCCCTTCATTCTGTCCCATCCTTTCTTGAAGCTATCCACTGTTTTCTGGGAGACCACATCCTTCCGACAACTCAGTCCACTTGGCCACCACCCTCTTGGTGAATAGTGCTTTTGTCAGTAGAAAACAGGAAGTTGTTATCCCTCTGTACAGACAGTTGGTGAGACCCCATCTGGAGTACTGCGTACACTTCTGGAGACCCCATCTCCGCAGAGACATAGACAGAGTGGAGGCTGTTCAGCGGAGGGCAACCAAAATGGTGCAGAGTCTGCACCAGAAGACATATAAGGAGAGACTAAAGCAGCTTAATATGTATACCCTTGAGGAAAGGAAGGAGAGGGGGGACATGATAGAAACTTTCAAGTATCTCAAGGGAATTAACAAAGTGCTAGAGGGTAGCATCTTTCAGAAGAAGAGATGTGCAAGAACAAGGGGGCACAATTTGAAGATAGAGGGGGGACGGCTCAGAGGTAATGTTAGAAAGTATTTTTTCACAGAGAGGGTTGTGGATGCATGGAACAGCCTTCCAGAGGAGGCTGTGGAGTCAGGAACAGTGGGAGAATTCAAGAATGCATGGGACTGACATAAGTCAATTCTAGTGGGGGGGGGGTAGGAGGAAGTAAGCTGTTGATTAACTAGAATCTGCAGCTTATCCATCAGGGAGGGAAATGGTCAGACTAGGTGGGCCAAGCAGTCCCTATGTGCTGTAAAATTTTAAGTTTCTATGCTTCCTTATCTCCCTCCTGAATCTTGCCCATACCAGCTTTAGGCTATGTCCCTTAGTGGACTTGTTTCCACTAAGACTAAAGAGGTCCTCCGTATTCACCTTATTAATACCTTTAAGGTATCTGAAGGTCTCAGTCATCCCTCTATCTCCCTTTAGTCCTAAAGGGAGTACGTGTTGAGCCTCCTAAGCCTGTCCTCATAGGTGTTACTCTGCTTGCCCTGGATCATCTTGGTTGCCCTTCCCTGGACTGTCTCCAACAAGTTGACATCATTCTTAAAATAAGGACTCCAATACTGTACACTGTACTCTGGGTACGGTCTTATGACCTGTACAGCGGTAGTATGACCTCTGCCTTCATGCTGCTAATCCCCTGGCTTTGCAGCCCAACATCTGATTTGCTTTTGCTGCTGCTCTCCTGCAGTGTGCCAAGTGCCTCAGGTCACTCTTAATGATAACCCTTGACTCCTTTTCTTCCTCAGACCTGCTGACTTGCACACCACCCAACCAGTGTTTGGTCTCTGGATTCTTCACCTCCAAGTGCATAACTGCACTTTTTAGCATTGGTAGAACCCAAGTTGTCAAATGCCAGATCACTTCTCTAGCCTAGCCAGGTCTTTTCTTAGTTCCTGTCTCCCCTCTTCCAAGATGGAAGGAAAAGGTTAACTGATGACCTTGGGCAGTGGCTTTCAAAGATCTCTCCATATTACTGGTTAATCTGCTAAAATTCTATCACTCTGCTTTCATAGTCATGAATAACTCGTACATTTCCATGAATAATCCATGGTGTATTTCTAGAAATTCTTGGATTATTCATGATTCCAAAAGCTAAGCATGGTATTGTGGTATCACTGTGGTATTAGAAGTCACACAGCATCATGACACAGTGTGAAGCCTGCCATGCTGCAAGAACTGCATTTCATGGTGTCCTGTCATTTACAGTCTCAGCCATCCCTACCCCAGCCACAAACTCTTGTGGGCCCTCACCCACCCCCATTCCTCCCAGATATTAGGTTTGACATTTCAGAAATTAAATCCTGCCGGGAGACTGGCAGTGGAAGTTGTAATGCTTACAGAAGAAGTGCATCAGCTGTGTCTTCCACCTGCACAGGAATTTTGGACCATCACAGGACAGCTTTCCCAGAAAGAGGTCAGAAAGTAGCCAGATGTGGTAGAAGTGTGGCAATTTTTTTCAAAATTGGTTGTGTATGCCTAAAAAAGGGCCTAGCAGTCTGGGGTTTCGTGGCACTTTTGGGGCCTTTTGGACAACAGGCCTGTGACGTGTAGAGGAGCTCTCTTGCTGATTGACACTCCACATATCGATTGCAGTAATGCTATGAAGTTCACAGTAAAGTTCTGCCTTACAAAAGGGTGGTGACCCCTCTGTTCCTGTTAACTACCATCCTATCACTCTCACACTAACTCTGTCTAAACATCAGGAGAAGCTGATGCTCTCCCTCCCAGCTCTCCTCCTCCTTCCCGTCTTCTCTTTCCTCGTCTTCTAATAATGTGGTTTCAAGAAGACCCACTCTGAAGTCATCTCCCATCTCAGATTTACTATTAACATCCTGAACGGGATGGTTTAGGGAAGTATTACCGTGGCCATTTTTATTGACCTGGCCAAGGTGTTCCAACACTATGGCTCACTGACTCCTACTGTGCAAGCTTGCTACTGCCAGACTCTTTCACCTAGTGGTATAATGGTTTGGCTCTTATGTGGCCAGATGTCAAGCTGTCTTTGTAGGTGATTCCCATCCATCATTAAGTGAAGTGGGTTCTGTCCTGGGCCCCATTTTGTTCTTGATCTTTCCAAATGACCTCCCCTCAGCATGTGTCTCTGTGAACATTTGTACGTGCGCAGATGATGCAGTGATCCTAACCTGTGGTCCCTCTGCCCATGCATTGGTGGTGTTGCTCCACAGCACCTTTGACAATGTCCAGTGCTGGTTTTGCGCTAACCAGCTATCTCACAATGATAAGAGAACATTCTCGATGACCTTTGGAATCAGGCAGTGACTGGCCTAGCTTCAGTTCAGTCTGGTCTTCACAACCCTAGATAGCCCTCCACTGGAGGTACTGTAGTCTCCTGTCAACTGCCTGGGGGGTCTGGCTGAACTAGAACCACCTGGCCACTATCTACAATAAATTCTTCACAACGCTTAGTGCACTATACTGGAATAAATCTTTTATCTCCATCCCTGCAAGACAAGTGGTTGTTGTGAAGATGATCCTGCAGGTATTTGATTATGTGGGATATAGTGCTGCTCCCAAGTGTATCCTGGCAGGGCTGGATCCTCAGTTTCATTCCTTCTGTCATGTTTTGTTCATGATTCTCCCCCCCGTACCTATCAAAGATATTTTTACACCTGCCTCTCTATCTACTATCTGGGTGACTGGCGTCTCTTCTGCTGTACATCTGTGAGCCATATTCTGGTTCAGCTACCTTCCTTGCTACCTCAATTTTCTACTTACCTGCTCTCTCCATTTCTCCTACTTCCACAGCAGCCATGACTGAGGTTTCTTCTTCCTTCTTCTGTAAACTCTGCTGGCAAGGCTGATTTCTGTTATTAACTTCCTTGTTTCTGGTCTAACGTCCCCTCTCTCTTAGGTCTTCCTAATAGCTTTGAAGATCTCTGTGAGTAAGAAACTAATTTTTGTGCCTGTACTTAACCTTTCTATTCTTCCCCTCCTTCTGTCTGACGGTCTGGGTTCTATGTGATAATCATGAGTGCCGAATGGCTTGCATCAACATGGCGTCAGAAGGACTGTTTGCCACCCTGACATCCTCGGTGCGGAAGAGCGTCACTGGGGATTTAAATGCTTTGCTTTCTGAGGGGCTGCACCCTCCCCACCCCCTCGTGGGAGGCTTTGCCCCGCACCTCCTACTTAAAGATTCTCAACTCCAGGGAGGTGCATGTCGGGGAGGGGGGCAAAGCAAAAAAAAAAGTTTTGGGCCGGGTGCAACAAAAACGCAGTAGCGCCTGGACCCAGACCCGAACCTGGAACCCCATGCACCGCAAGTAGAGGCCAACCCCCGACACCACGGTGCAGCTTGGCAGCCAACCGCAGCACCACCCTCTACATCCCCTCTGCCCCCTCCCAGGCCACACTCGCCGTGCTCGCTCCCCCCAGTGTACATACAGCGACATCCTGTCACTATGGTCACCCACCCCACCACATCCAGTCACCCTCCCCCCTCGCCATTCGGGTTTTTGCCTACATCGCGTCACCATTTCGGACAGCGCCATGATTCAGGCACCAACCTCACGTGCTACCATCTGTCTGTCTATCTATCTATGTATCTATCTATCTATCTCTCTAGCTATCCCTCTATCAATGATCAGTCATCTTTCTGGTCCTCCTTTGCATGGTCTCTCTGTGGTTCTGGTCTTTCTGGAGGTGTGGACTCCAGAACTGTGTGCAGAACTCCAGGTGCGGCCTTACCAGGGACCTATAAAGGAGCAGTATCATCTCCTTCCTCCTACTATTAAATCCCCTTCCTATACATCCTAGCATGCAGTTTGCCTTCCTGTATGGTTTGTTGCATTGAACAGTGGACTTTTAAGTTGTCACTAATGATGGCCCCCAGGTCTCTCTCCTCAGTTGTCTGCACCACCCTTACCCCCCAACCCCACCCAGTAGTGTATTTTAGGGTACTTTCTACCAGTGTACATCACTTTGTACTTTTTTTACATTGAACTTTAGTTACTATAATCTGGACCACCTTTCCGATTTTTTTCAGGTCTCTTAATTTTTCAAATTCCCTCTTCAGTGTCCACTCTGCCACAGATCTTAGTGTCATCAGCAAAGAGGCACACCTTATTCTGGATTCCAGCCCCTGTATCACATATGATGATATTGAAGAGAAGCAGTCCCAGTAACAGTGCCTGCTGTACCCCACTCATGACTTTCCTGGCCTCTGATTGTGCCCCATCAACAAGCACCCTCTGCGTCCTGCCCCCCCCCCCGGCAGTTCCCTGTCCACCTGGTGAGTTTGTCCGGTACCCCAAGGTTGCCCAGTTCTTTTTATTAACCTTCCTTGTGGAATGGAATTGAAAACCTTGCTAAAGTCAAGGTACAACACACTTGCTGCTTGGCCCCAGTCTGCCACATTTGTGACCCAGTCACATAAGTTCATCAGGTTAGTTTGGCAAGCTCTCCCTGCTACAGACCTGCACTGCTTCCCATCCTGCAAACCATATGCCACAAAGAATTCCACTATCTATTCTGTAATCATGGCTTCCAGCAGCTTGCCTACAATCAAGGTTAGACTGACGGGTTTATAATTTCTGGGGCATCCCTACCCCCGCTGTTGTGAAGCAGTACCCAATTAGCTGTCCTCCAGTCTGCTGGAACTGCCACCCATCTCCAGGGAACAGATAAGACAACAAGGAGAAAATGTGGTGGAAAAATCCTCTGCCATCCGAATGGCAGCAAAGTCGCTTGAACAGGGTATATCCCAGGTGGTATATCCCTGGGCGATGGCAGGGGTGGGGAGAAAAATCTTTATGGAAAAAAAGTCATACTGCCCAGGTATATTTTATGTACAATTTTTAAGAGCTTACCTGATTTGCTGCCTTTTTCCTTATGTGTCTTATTTCACCCTCTCATAAATCAGTGCTCAGATTGTTCCAGAGTCCTACGCATATTCCTACTCTAAGCTGTGTGCCACTTGTTTTATATTTCTTTACGTTCTTCTGGGCTCAGGTCATGCCTGAAAGAGCCCCACTGGACACTTACATCAAACAAATAAATACATTTCCAGTTATATTAAAAATGTAATAAACGCAGCTTATTTTCTCTTAAATGTAGGGCAGTGCATCATGGGAAATCAAAGATGGGGGCTGGATTTTCAAAGCGTGGCACAGGGTTTGTGCTAAGCCCTGTGCCACAGCACTTATGTCCTGGTGGTGTGCCGAACCCCTTTGCCACAACTGTACCCGATTTTGCAATCTTAGGCGCAGTTGTGACAGTTTCCATGTTTTACGGCAGCTTGCGCCAAATATCTGGGGCAAGCTCAGTAAAAAAATGCCCCCCAGGATTACTGCAAGCTAGATCACAAAAAGTTGGTCTAACTTGCGGCAGTTGGTGTATGGGATAGAAAATCCTGATCCCCAGCCAGGAGAATGCCGCCAGCCTGGTGCGCCATATCTTCGGCTCACCTAGGGCCTGCGGCATTCCCGCCCTTTTGAAAATCTACCTTAAGCTCTTTAAAACAACTAGTAGTCAGATGTGTGTGTGTGTGGGGGGGGGAGCACAAAGCTATCATTACAGCAGAATGTGTTTGTCTCCAGCTCCTGTCGCACATCCTCTGGCTTTAAAATAGTGTGGAAGTTAATAGTTCTAGAGGAATTTTGGTCAGCTATGGCTATATTTACCTTTGTGGTCATCTGGTGCGATTTTTGGGGTGGCGGCAATATGGGACCTCTGAAGAAGTAGGGTCAGGATACAGGAGAGTGGCGGGGACAGCAGGCCACGGCTGACGCCCCATAGGTTGGATCGTTGTTGGGTCAGGAAACAACAATGGCAGATGTAGTGCTGTAAAAATCCTCAATAAGAGGGCAGAACGACGTGATAAAAAAGTAGATGCCTTTCAGGCATGCATCACTACTTGTAAAATACAAGCATCGGTGATGATCACAGAGGCTAGAAACCTGACCAGGGCAATGGAGTGGCCAACCACTAGAACCGCAGGTTTGGTGCGACAGAACCACTTTCTCAAACATAGACTAGAGAACGTGGAGAATTAAGCCTGTTGGGGCTTCCCGAGAAAATGGAGAGGGGAGGTTCCGAATGGTTTTGTGGCACAGTGATTAAAAGAAAATCTTAAACTGGAGCTGGCTTTAGAAATACAGTATACAGGGTGTGTGTGTGTATATGTGTGTGTGTGTGTGTGTGTGTGTGTGTGTGTGTGTGTTCCAAATGGTTTTCAGTCACAAGTAAAATAAGTCTGGTGGTTTCTCAACACAGACCCAAGTGGTCAGCAGGCCTGCATTACAAGACCTACTGCACACATTTTGACTTCATTCCCCTCAAAATGGGACAGAGGGCTGCCTAATTTTGTAAGCCCAGGAGAAGCAGCTGAACAGTCATTCCTGTTGCAGGTTCAAGAGCCCCTGACAGACACCTCAGGGGAAACTTTGAGAAAATTCTCTTTATACTCGATCCGACTTGTGTTTGAAATATGTTGTGTCCAGTTTACCCTTTGTCATTATAACTGTGTAAGTTAATATGAAAACAGGCTCACTGTCCTTTAGACTTCATCAGCTCTGGCTGCTCTCTACACCAGACATTACATCCTGTGCTTGTGACATCATCATATGTTGCTATGCAAATTATTGTGATGTCACAAGCAGAGACGGGGTTGTGATGCTAGGTGTAGACAAGCAGTCAGAGCAGAAGTCTAAAGGACAGGGATTCTGTTTTCATGTTAATATGAGGAGTTAATTTAATTTTAAAGCAAAAGGGGAAGCCAGCTATGAAAAATATCTCGACTATAAGTTGAAATACATTTACAGTAGCATAGGTGAATTTGTTAGTGTGCAAAAATCCTGAATAACTGTTTTTGTGTGATATGTATTCTCATGAATATTGGAAAAGTTTCACCATTTTCATGCATGGATGAAACTGCGTGAAAACCGAGCAAACACTGAGCTAGTATCACCCATTTTCAAATAAAATTACTTTGTTGAATAAAACAATCTCTGTTTTTTTGAACGACAAGAGCAGTTTTCACACAGATCCTGGGTTTTCACTTGAAAATGTAGCATTTTTTTACCCAAAATACATTTTCCAAGAAAAAAGTGATTTTCTCGCAATTTTGGCATTTTCAGAAAAAAACTATGCCAGCTCTACTTTAAAACCTAAGTTTTTTCAAATCAACTCCCTTGAGGCAGTCTGGACAGTCAGTCTAAACAGAAGGAAAAAAATGAAAGACTGATCGAGATGGATAGCTATATATACAGAAAGAAAGAGAGATAAAAAGACAAAGACAGACAGACATATGTACTTTATTGCAGGTTGCAGTGTTACAAATGATCATATATAGAATTATAAATATCTATTTATTAATTGCCTCATTTAGGTGCAACACCTGCTTTCCAAGAGGGTCTGGGGAAGGCGGTATTGCCAGAGAGTTGCTATGGTTATGTTGCATGTAATCAAAGCTACAATATTACACATAGTCATCAATTACTAGGTACAGTTATATACATAATAATTTGTGTTAATATCCAGGGCTTGATTTAGAAAGGTTGACGCAGGGCTTGCGTCAAGATCTGCGTCAAACCCGCAGCAGCGCCAAACACATTGACGCAGCTTGCACCCAATTCAGAAAGGTCGCATGCATTTGCAACACTTTGCCCACTTTACAGTGGCTTGGGCCAACTATTTGGTTCAAACCCTGTAAAAAGGTCCTGTGTTTGCTGCAAAGTTAGACAGCAAAAAGCTGGCCTAACTCACAGCAAATGGCGCACTGGATCGTGAATCCTGACTGCCAGCCAGGGAATGCCGCAAGCCTCATGCGCCATATGTTCGCCGTATCCAGGGGCTTACGCCATTCCTGGCATGTCTCTGAATTGAGCCCCCAGTAGTCAAGACTTCTGGCGCAAATAGAATTGGACAGAAATATGTTTTAGATGATAGCGAATCCAGGTACATATGAAGGAGGGAAGACATGCAGGGGAGCAGAGTTACCTTGTTTACGCACGGCTATATAAAAAGGTGATGTAAACGATCACTATCATATGATACACTTTCACACTAGACACAAAACATTTCAGGGTTAGCTGGAACTGTCTCATAAAAATCAGTCATAGCCTCATAGAATTAACTAACATTTGTTATGGATCGAGGGAGCACTGCAAGCAGACAGCTCATTGTGTTCCCCTGTGCAGGAGACACTCTTATTCTGCAAAGAGTCTCTGCTGCACGTTTTTCCTGGAAACATGCACATGCAGATGGAGGTTGATTTTTTTTTTTGTAGTTGTCAATTTTTTGAATTTTCTGTCCCTCTCGATCAATAATAAATTGGATGGAATGGACTCACTTACATTCTTATGGTATTGGAACCTCTCACCTTCGGTTCGCGATTCTTGTACCTTAAGACTGAGCGTGAAACCACTCTTATGTGTGTAAGCGTGACTGTTACATTACACACTTTATAGTGATAACTGTCAATTTACAATTGTCTTTCCATATTAGGGTTTCTACCAGCTATTTTACAGTAATTTCTCATCCACACCATTCAGTTGTTACACCTGCCATCATTTCCTGTTTGTATTTCTAATCCATACTACACAAATCTCTATTTTATCTGGCCTGTGGACATACAGAAGGCTATTGTTCCCAATGATGTTGCTCAATCACTTTTCACCAAACACTAGTGAAATAACACTTTGAAAGAAGCAAGGGGAGAGGGATAAAGGAAGCTAAATGGGCCGGCCCGCACCCCTTGAGCAGCCTAGGCTTCAAGCAGCCAGCTTCAATGTCTGGAGCTCTTTAAGCGTGCACTCTGGCGGGATGTAATGAGTAGTTTGCAGTAGGAGTTAAATGAACTTGATTGCCCAACGGTGTCTGCCATTAGTGGTAATTAGTTAAAACATCAGCGTATAAACAGCAAATTGGCTTTAGTAATTAATACTACCACTCAGCCATGAGAGAGAGCGAAGGAGGTTGGGAGAAGAAACCAGCTCGGGAGTGAAGGATGTACTTTAGAAGAGATTACGCCACTTCTTTTATTTTTTCAGTTAAAATTCTGAGTAATGAATTAAGTGCTGGGGAGAGCCGAGGTGCAACCAGCACCAGAGGATGAAGCCTCTTGTTGATCAGGAAGGAAGGTAGAGAGCAGGCATCTACTCAACTGTGATGAATTGAGTGCAGGAGAGAGGCGAGGGACTGACAGCACTGGAGACTAAATGTCTCCCATCATTCACAGGTCAGGTACACATTGCATGCAGGTGCAGTACAAGCTTCCCATGCTGTGATGAATTTAGAGCTGGTGAAAGGTGAGAGACTGAAGGCAGTAGTGGCTGAAACACTCTCTTTATCCAGTCAAGTACAGAGCGGGCAGGTAGAGTGCAGGCCTCTTCATGCTGTGATGAACTTAGTATATTGGTAAAAGGTGAGGGGCTAACAGCTAGGGAGACTGAAACGCTACCTTTATCCTTTATGTACAGTGCAGTCTTCCCCATGCTGTGATAAATTTAATGATGGTGAAAGGTGAGGGGCTGACATCACTGGAGACTGAAACTCTTACTTTATCCACACATCCGGTACAGTGCGTGAAGGTACAGTGAAGGCTTTCCCATGCTGTGGTGAATTTAATGCTGATGAAAGGTGAGGTACTGACAACACTGGAGACTGAAACTCTTCTATGATCTACAGGTCAGGTACAGTGCGTAAAGGTACACTGCAGGTAGAGTGCAGGCTTCCCCCCATGCTTTGATGAATTTAGTGCTGGTGAAAGATGAGGGGCTGACCGCACTGGAGACTGAAACTCTGCATTTATCCACAGGCTAGGTACAGTGTAGACTTCCCCATGCTGTGATGAATGTAGAGCTGGTGAAAGGTGAGGGATTGAAAGTACTAGAGACTGAAACTCTCCCTTTATCCACAGGTCAGGTACAGAGCATGAAGGTACAGTGCAGGCTTCCCTATGCTGTGATGAATTTAGTGCTGGAGAAAGGTAAGGGACTGACCTCACTGGAAACTGAAGCCCTCTGTTTATCTACAGATCAGATACAGAACGGACTGATACACCACAGGCTCCCCTACACAGTGACGAAGTTATTGCTGGTGAAAGGTGAGGGACTGACAGCACTGGAGACACAAACTCTCCCTTTATCCACAGGCCAGGTAGGGTGAGCAAGCATATGGCAGGCTCCCCCATGAATTTAGTGCTGGTGAATGGTGAGTCATGGACAGTGCTGGAGAGTGAAACCATCTGGTTTGCCCACAGGTCAGTCATAGTGTGGGCACACACAGTGCAGATTTACACACGCTACCCTTCCAGGGCACCTCTGTACTGACTGGGAGGCATCATTTGACATTATGGCTTCTGACTCCCTGTGTAATCAACCAGCTTTCTAACTCCCTGTACAGATTAACTGAATTTCAATCTTCCTGTATACATTTACCAGATTTCTAACTCTCTGTACAGCTAAACCACATTTCTAATTCCCTGTATAGATTCACCGGATTTCTAACTCCCTGTATAGATTCACTGATTTTCTAACTCCCTGTATATATTTACCGGATTTCTATATTTAACGGATTTCTAACTCCCTGTATAGATTCACTGGATTTCTAACTCCCTGTATAGATTTACCAGATTTCTAACTCCCTGTATAGATTTACCGGATTTCTAACTCCATGTATAGCTTGACCAAATTTCCAGCTCCATGTATAGATCAACCAGATTTGCAACTTCCTGTATGTATAGATCGACTGGATTGCTAACTCCATGTATACATTGACCGGATTTCTAACACTCTAGATTGATCAGATTTAACTTCCCATATAGAGCAGATCAACCTAGAGACAACACTAAATAGGAGCTTTTTTCAGAGAGCAATGCCTCCTCCTGCAGTAGTTATAGACAAGGAGACTGGATTTCTAACTCCTTTTATAGATCAACCACATGAGATTTCTAATTCCCTGAAGAGATTAAGTAGCTCTTTAACTCCCTGTATAGATCAACCTGAAGAGTGCATTGCACCTAAATAAGACTTTTTTTTTATTCAGAACAAGAATACCTCCTCTTACAGTAGCTACACACAAGGAGAGTGACCATATTTCTAACTCCCTGTGTAGGTTGACCGGAATTCTGTAACTCCGTGTGTGTACAGTATCTAACTCCTTGTCTAGAATTCTAACTCCCCGTTATCAGTACATCGACTGAATTTCTAACTCCATGATACATCATCTGATTTGTAACACCCTGATTGACAAGATTAGGAATTCCCCTTATAGATCAACAGGCTTTAGAACTGTCATAAAGGTGGCTGATATTTGTGGTGCAGTCTTTGAAAAATATTGTGCATAAGTGCAAATCCTTTTTAACATTCCAACCCTTGTCGGACAGTGCATGTAGGGCTGGGAGTGTGTGTGGGGTGGGGCATGGATTTTATAGGGGAACATAGAGGACCTGTGCAGTTTCAGTGGCTGCATTGTGAGTTTTGAAGCTTTCTCAAATATTGTAGATGTGCTCTATTCACCCCTAATAGCATTCCAGCAGCACAATCACTGCACATTCCTTAATTTTTAACTCCTGTTTTTGCTTCCTTGTGCACGGGGCAGGACTGTCTCTGGCTGCAGCCTTGCTATTTGTCATCTGGAGGAGTGTCTGTGAGCCACAGGATCCCATGACGCAGCACCACGCCCATCGCTACATTGCACCTCCATTCCCACCGCCACCAGCACTGAATTTGCTCTTCAGGGTGGGACTTTGCTATTCAGCTTCCAGGCAGATGAGTCCCAAGATGCAGCAATGTGGGGTGGTGGTGGTGGTGGTGGTGGGGCACTGTCCTGGGATACCAGAGTCTGTCCACAGAAGAGAAGGGAGAACATTGTTGATAGATGTGGGAGCGCTGGGAATCATCTGCATGTCCACTGACCTGCCTTTTCCTGACTTTTTTTCCCTGAACTCCCTGCCCTCAGGGACACAAGTTCACCCCCGATGCTGCCATGCCATATACTGTACACCAGCATTCCCTTCCTACACACATGCTCTCTGATTGCACCTTGACCTGTGGGCCTCCAGGTAACAGTAGTGCAGATGTAGTCCCAGACCTCCCTCCCTCCCTGGGGGAGGAAGAGGAGAGCCTCCTCTGGGACACTCAGCCCACTCCTTTAAGTATACTGTAATTTCATAAGCTTAAAGTGCAAACCTGGGGTGCAGGCATGGCAAGCAGTCCCTGTTACCACTGCACAACTGTCACAGTCTGATGCCAGATTGGAATGTGCCACAAGTCAGAGACAACAGTACTTTCAGGTGACTTGTGGACTACTTGTCCCTTTTTTTTAATCAGCATTTTGTTCCCCTCCTTGTCATCCCTGGCACCCGACTCCTACCCCCCAACTTACCTGACACTGCTGGCTCTCCACGGAGCCTTGGTTTGTCCCCTCCAGAGTCAGGGTGGGTGGAGTATACACTCCTGACAGTGGTTTGCCATCAGGAGGTAGGGTGGCAGCAGGGTGGAGCCAAGATGTACTAGGGCCCATTGTCCACAGATGCTAAGGCCAGTTTCACTGTTTCTGACCCCTCTCGAGATGCCAGCTATTGTGATGCCATGTGCAAGTGTGCATGCCTAAGCGTGATTCCACATGGCATCAGCCAGTGTCTCCTTTCCCCTAAGGTGTGCCAACCCTGGCTACTGGGTTTTAATGTTCCTTTCTTTGCCTATTGTTTTTACATTGTTTACATCTCTTGACCTGGAACCTTTGTAAAAGAACCCCTGGTTCAAAGGTAATTGTAATCCTAGTTATGAAATAAATAAATTAACCACAGCTCTACCTATGGCCACCTAGATGGCACTGCTATGGTGGGCAAAGGAAAGTGATTTTTTGGACAGCCCACAGTTGTTCCTGAACCTTCGTTGCCGGCACTGCAAGTTGGTAGCCCAACCGCTGTGCCGACGTGCTGTGGACTACTTTTCCATTATGAAATCTGGTTCAGGCTGTGTAAAACAGGAATGTCCCAACTAATGAGAAACAATTTGAAAGGGGTCACAGTATCCTCTCTCTCTCTGTGGTAATGAGGAGACAGGGGGGCTGTAAGTAGGCGATAACAGAAGACAAAGACATTCCTTGATGGGGCTGAGCATGAGGTACAGCGGAGTGCCTGCAACCCCCTGAGAAGGGCATGAATTCAGACCACATATCCTGAGATGTGTTATCACACTTAAAAATAGGGGCTAAAAATTGTTCAGCTAGTGGAGGCAAAGGCAAAAAAGAGTAGCACATTTGAAATAAGTGCCTGTAAAGAAATAAACACCATGGGACCTCTTTTTAAAAGGATTTCCCCCATTTTGTGCCTATGGCAAATACATTTTGAAAAAGAGGCCCCATGTGATGTATTTGAGTTAATAAGATTTTTTTAGAACTGTTTTATAAAGCCCTTGTTTGACTGGTGGGGGTTGCACAGGTAATGCTGCCCCTTGTTTGGCCAACAGGGACTGTGCAGCTAATGCCACCCCTTGTTTGGGTGATGGGGCTACACAGCTAATGCCAGTCCTTGTTTGGGTGGCAGGGACTGTGCAGCTAATGCCAGCTCTTGTTTGGCTGGCAGGGACTGTGCAGCTAATGCTGCCCCTTGTTTGGCCAACAGGGACTGTGTAGCTAATGCCACGCCTTGTTTGGGTGGCAGGGGCTCTGCAGCTAATGCCGCCCCATGTTTGGGTGACAGGGGCTGTGCAGCTAATGCCACCCCATGTTTGGGTGACAGGGGCTGTGCAGCTAATGCTAATGCTAATCACTAAAAATACCACCAACAGCTTATAATCTGGTTCAGTTTCAGTTGGTATTCATCTGTAACCCCCCACCGGGACGAAGCTGAAAATAGGCAAATAACTGTCTAGTCCTCCTTCTCGGTCAACAAAAACTAAATAAATAAAATGCCATCCCTTGTTTGGGTGATGGGGCTACACAGCTAATACCACCCCTTATTTGGCTGACAGGGGTTGTGGAACTAATATTGCCTCTTATATGCATGGCAGGGGCTGTGCAGCTAATGCCACTACTTGTTTGGAAAGCAGGGGCTGCGCAGCTAATGCTGCCCCTTGTTTGGTCAGCTGGGGCTGTGCATCTAATACCGCCCCTTATTTGGCCAATAGGGGCTGCACAGCTAATGTTGCCACTTATATGCCTGGCAGGGGCTGTACAGCTAATGCCACCCCTTGTTTGGCTGGCAGGAGCTGCACTGTTAATGCTGCCCCTCGTTTGACTGACGTGGGCTGTGCAGCTAATGCCATCCCTCATTAGGCCAGTATTGGCTGTGCAGCTAATGCCACCCCTTGTTAGGCTGGTGGGGCTGTGCAGCTAATGCCACCCCTTATTTGGCCAACAGAGGCTCTGCAGCTAATGCCACCCCTTGTGGGACCAGCAAGGGTTGCACAGCTAATGCCACACGTAGTTTGGCTGGCAGGGCTGTGCAGGTAATGCCACCCCTTGTTTGACCAACAATACTGTGCAGCTAATGCTGCCCCTTGTTCGGCCGATAGTGGCTACCCAAATGCTAGGCAGCCTATGCCACTTCTTGGGAGTTGAGTGCCTCACATATGCAACATGCCTGCCCACAACTGGCCATGAATCCCGGCCTCCGCGTGGCAGAATGTTCTAGGCACAGATGCTGTTTTACAGGGATGGAATTATGCTGTGCTTACCCAGATGAGGAACAGTATGTCATGCTTCCTGCTGCTCCTACAATTGCTTTGTGGATTTAAGGTGTTTTTGACAGTAGAAAGGGGGAGGATGCACCTGAGCAAGATGAAGTATCGGAGAGGAGGAGGAGGGCAGAAGGTGTGCAAATTTCTGCCATGGTTGTCTTCAATTTGAAACTCCTGCCCCTAACTCCAAAGCCTGAGCCACTGTCTAGCCCACCTCAGAACCCTCATTTCTCAGGTCACTGCCTGGATAATGGTCTATTAATTCGCTCGGTCGTCCCTTGTGAGGCAAACTCAATTTCTACTGGCGACTCTCCGCTAACTGTCGACAATGTGATTGATTGAACGAACAGCTGTCACGACCCCCCCCCACCATCCAACTCCCCCATCCCTCCCCTTCCCACAAACTCAAGAAAACAAATTGCCAGAAAAGAGCAAAATACTAAAACCAACCATATTTTGCTACATGCTTAAGTATCTGTCTGCAGCCATGAAAAATGACAGAACTACTTAAGGACAAATAAGGTTTACAAACCCAATTTAAAATTATTACAGGAGGCTGCCCCACAGATGGGCCTGTCTGATGCACGGCAGAAATCAAATCGAATTTTCTTATCGTGGTATTATTTTAGGGCGTTATCTGATGCGGTAATACGGTTATAAATTCAATTTCGTCTGCAAGATTTCATTGTTTACTGTCGCCTGTTTGCTGGGAAAATGTAAACACTTCGGGCGCATCAGAAAATTAATTTCTGACTGAAACAGAGAGAGAGAGAAACGGAGAGGAAGAAGAAATGGGTACACATTTTGTATTTGACAAAGACATGAAGTCTTACTTAGTTTTACAGTTTTTACTTGTTTTACTTAAAAAAAACAACTATTTCTTAAATGCAGAAATGGAACTTAGACTTTAACAAAAAATGGAAGGTTCTGGCTGGGTTTCCTTGCAAGATACAGAAAGGCTGGAGCATACTAAAGCTGTGTGAAATGACTCTGTACACATTTACTGCTCAGAAAACACAAAAATAAATAAAAATGAAAGATTCAGAAGACCAGTCAGATGCGAATCACACAGTTCTGGTTCTGATCCGCAGAGTTCTGATCCAAAAAGCCATTCAGTCTCCTGTAACACAGTCCTGGTTGTAGTGTTCTGATTCAAAGTGCCAGTCAGTTTCTAGTGACACAGTCCTGGTTCACCCAGGCCTGGTTCAGATTCAGAGTTTGGATCCAAAAATTCTGTTTGTCTGCAGTGACACAATCTTATTACTGATTTACAAAGTTCAGCTCCAAAAAGCCTGCTTGTCTACAGTCTTGTCGCTGGTTTACAGACTTGTGATCCAAAAAAACTGTTAAGTCTCCAGAAACATTATCCTGGTTCTGATCAAAAAAATCCAATCGGTTTCCAGTGATATTATCTTGTTTCTGATTCACAGAATTCTGATCCAAAAAGTCTATCAGTTTCCATTGACGTGGTTCTGATACTGATTCACAGAGGTCTTCTCCAAAAACCCATTCAGTCTTCTTTGATACAGTCTTGGTTCTAATTCTGAGAGTTCTAATCAAAAAACCCTGTCAATTTCCAGTGACATGCTCCTTGTACTGATTCACAGAGTTCTGATCCAAAAGTCCATTCAGTCACATATGATTTATTTTATTTAGAATCTGTGCACTGGAATATCCTCATTTTGGCTCATGCCTAGTTTTCAGGTAGGTCCCAGGGGGACATGCACAGCAGCAAGCATTCCTAACCCAGCTAGGCTAGTTTAGCGTGAACATAAAGAGTTACAACAGTTACAATGTACACATATGTAACCCCCCAAAAAAAGTGTGGGGCTTGCCTTGGGGTCCCCTGGCCCAAGTCAGACTGCTGCCTATGTGTGCTACTGTTTTCAGCCCTAGAACTTAAACTGTACTGGAGGTGGGAAGGGGGGCAGCTGGAGCTGTCAGGGAGTTGCAGGAATATTTATTTGCCTCTGGCGCCATGCAGCAACACAGCTCCAGCCTCACATAAAAGGCCAACGGCCTCTGCCAGTGGAGAGGATAACTGGCTATCCTGCTGCAACCCGACAGTACATGAACCAAGGGGCATGGAGGATGGTTGGAGAGTAGGAGCCCTCCAGACAGACACTTTTGGACCAGAGCCCTTCTCTGCATGACTGCTGCTATGTTGGCGATCCCTGTCCTAATCTGCCAGCTAATCTGGGGCAGGAAGAGGGAGCAGAGCTGCAGAGGTCTCGGATGCAAAAGTACTGCTGAATTCAGGTGCCCTTTTGTGGGCCAGTTGATATGTGTAGTTTTTTGGATCACCAGGACAGCCTGGATTTGATTGACAGCCCGAGGAGCCAGTAGGGGGCTGGACTTTTTCAGGACAAGAAGCAGGGGCTGTGCTGATGAATTGCGCCATCACAGACTGAGTCTCTATGAAAGACAAACTGTGAGTAAAGCCTTTAGTTCCTGGTGAGGAAAAGAGTGGCATTTGTATGCTAGCTAGCACAGAAGAATGATGCTGAGGTTCCAGCATGTAGCCGGAAAAAGAGAGAGAGTGAAGCTGCAGCAAGGTTGCTGCAGTGTCTGTTAGCAGGGTCAGTCAGTCCTCAATAGCGCCAAAAACTCACTGTGTAACCTTGGGCAAGTCCCTTAACCTCTCAGTACCACATTCCATCCAGCTGTGGAAATGGCAGAAACCGGACCAGAGTTCCTCAGTCCATCCAGCTGAGGAAATGGGTAGAATCAGGACCCCACTGGAAATGAAATGTTGCATCTCGGCTGGGTTACCCTAGGTAAATAAACTGCTTAAAAAAGAACCGTGCAAAACCCAAGAACCAAAAAGAGGGCCTGCAGCAGGGTTCCAGTGTACTAAGCAAAACTATATTAAATGTGACTGTGTAATGTATTTTCTTTATCCCATGACCCCTTCCTCCACGTCACACCTGGAAATGAGCTTTGGCTCAGTGTGTCTCTCCCAGTCACCAATTTTCAAATAAATAAATATTACAAGGACATACAGTTCACTATAAACATTACAAGGACATACAGATCACAATAAATATTACAAGGACATACAGATCGTGATAAACATTACAGGGACATTATCGATCATGGTGCATGTAGGTTGCAGCTTGCAAGTGTTAAAATACACTGGGCGGAGGGGTTAGGGTGGGATGAGCTACGAGCAAGAAGCAAAAAGAGTGGAAGGAGGGAAAACGAGAAGGGTAGGATAGATGAGAGGAAAATGTGGGAAACCAGGGAAATGAAAGAAAGGGAAGTGGGGTGGTGAGTAGAAGGAGCAGACATGAGATGTGGTCTCCTGGTCGGGTGAAAGAGGAATACGAGGAGCAGATCAGGAAGGGTGAGAGTAGACAAAAGGGGAGGGAGTTGGTAAGAGAAGGCAGACCACCCAGCTGTGGTTTTAGCAAGGAGTAAAGAGAGAGCGAGTAAAAGTCAAAGGAGCCATGTTAGACAGAACTGTACAGGAGTGATGTAAGATAGGAGGGAAGGAAGTCAAACCAGAACTTAGAGATGAAAGACAACTATGAGAGGGGTGTCAGTCCTCAGGAGAGCAGGAAGGGAGAAATAGAAGGGAACAATAAAGGGCGTGGAGAGGGGATTCAGCTTGCTGGGGAGAGGGGGCGGAGGCAGTTAGTGACAGTTCTATATACCACATCTTCATACGTCAAAAGCTGGGAAGATCTTTTTTTGCAATAATCTCCACACTGGCAGGGAGGGAATATAGGCTTTGTTCTGTAAAGTGCACCAAGCTTAGACAGTAATTTTTTTTGTGGACGGCATCAATATGGCAGAAGTCAAGATGACTGTCAAATCAAGGAACTGTCCAGGGTCATGAAGAATGGGAGAGTCTGGAATCTAGCCAAACACTGCTGGGAACCAAGGCCAGAGTAAGCTGGTTGGCACAGACAAGCAGTGGACACTGAAAGTCTCACAGAAGTTGCGTAGCCAGATTGCGGCAGAGGGACTACTGTCTTGTCCACGTACATGTGAGTGTACGAGTAGCCACTGGCCTTAGAGATCATTCAAGATATTTAATAATGGGATAAGGCCAAGGATTGAGCCACGGGGAACGCAAGATCTGATTGGCAGAGAAGGGAGTGGGAGCCACCTACTAGGAAAGCCTGTGACCTGGCTGCCAGGTAGGAGCTGAACAATTTGACTGTGATGTCAGACAATCCAGCACTCTTGAGCTTGTCTAATATAAGGAGCAGAGCAACACTGTCAAGGATCTTAGTCTCATCTTCAAAGACAGCAGATGTGATGGTCCCTTATCCATTTCCTTCTAGATGGTACCGGTTTACCATAACATAGTAGCATAGTAGTTTAAAGTCCAAAGGGCCTCTAGATTCATCATGTCTGCTCCCCATTAAGCAGGAATGAAATAAGAATGCTGGCTTAACACATACCAATTTATAGAGGTTTCTTACCTGCTCTACTACCCAGGGTACGTGGTGATTCCCTTCGTAAGCAGAGATGTGTCCAGGCTTACCTTAAAAGGTCTGTACTATCTTTATGTCCACTGTCTCTGTTGGTAGGCTGTTTCATAGGTTCACTACTCTATTTGAGAAAAGTACCTCTTAGTGTTACCCCTAAATTTTATTTATTTAGTTTTTGATGGCTGGGAAAGGAGGGCTAGGCAATTCTGCCTATGTTCAGCCTTGCCTCGGGGGGAAAGGGGCAATACAGATGGAAACCAACTGAAAATGAGGCAGATTAAGCTGTTGGTGGTATTTTTAGTGAATGGGGGAAATTTGGCTAGGACATAGGGGAAGTTCTCCTGCCATTTTCGAGAAGTGTCATGGGATCTTCACTGTCCACCAGAACAACCACCAGAAGAAGCAGGACAGGCTCTCTGTTTAACTTCTCATCCAAAAGATGGAATTAACCACCTCGGAGCTTCAGGGCATATCCCCATGTCCAGCTACTGGACAAAAAGTCAAACATCTCCGACTGTTCGATCTTGTCAAGACCCTTGAGTTTGCAAGGTTCCACTCAACCTCCTTTTCTCCAGGGTGAACATGTTCAGGGTCTTCAGCCTCTCCTCATAGCCTTTGTCCTCTGTACTACTGATCATTCTGGTTGCCTGGCATTGCACCCTCTCGACTGCCTCAGTGTCCCTGTTGTAGTAAGGAGACCTGTTCTGCACACAGAACTTCAGGTGGGGCCTGACCAGGACTTTGTAAAGAGGCAGGACTACTTCCTTAACTCTGCTGGTCACCCTTCTTTTTGATGCACCCTAGCATTCTGCTGGTTCTCTTTACAGAGGCCGAAAACTGCTTGTCCTGTTTCAGCCCCTTGTCTACTCCAGGTCCTGACACCAGTGGGTGTTGCTGACCCCAGTGTGTGCCATGGGCACCATTTGACATCATAGTTAATCAGTGGGTGTTGGCACCATTGGGAATTACTGGCACTGGTGGACATCACTGGCATCAGTAGGTGTCAATAGCACTACCATGCATTGCTAGAAACATTTGTCCTTATAGGCAACAGTGGGCATCTCTGGCACTACTGGGCATCATTGGTTACCACAGTCCCCACTGTGTGCTGCTGGCACCACTGGGCATTTCTTGCACCTTTGCGCATATTGGCACCGGTGGGCATCACCTGCACTGGTGGTCATCAGTGGCACCAATTGGCAGCAGTGGGACCAGTGAACATCGCTGGTAGCTATGGACATTGCTGGCACCAGTGGGCATTACTGGTGCCATTGGCATCATTTGCTTTGGTGAGTGTCATAGGTATCAGTAGGCATTGCATTGAACCATTGGCTATCACTGTACAGCAGTGGACATTGCTGGCACTCTGCTGTAAGTTGTAAAATCACTTAATCTAGCGACCTCAATGTGGCCATTATGACTTCCTGTAGGTGTTTATAGTCCTTTTCCCTTTCATCTACCTATCCCAACAATCCAGCTGTGTCTAGAACTCCTTGTGTGCTCTACCTCTTCCACAAGGTGCTTGGGCATTGCCCCCCCTCTTGAGATCTGACAATATCCCACACATAACCTCACTGCAGAGAGTGCTGAAAAGTGTTGTGAAGACTATAAGCTTATTTTTTTTCAGTGGGTAGCTACTGGCTTCCAGCTGAAGTCAATTTGCTTGCCAATCATTGTGTTTTGGGCACCAAATCAGTATAACAAACAGGACCCTCTGGTGACTAAGATAAATGGTTTAGTTGCCAGACTGAGCTATTAGTAGCATTTGTCAGCAGAGTGATAGCTGCAGTATATGGCAAGCTTTAGACATCCCTGCCAGGGCAGTGAGTGCCTCGCCTCTGTGACCTGCTTGCCCTTTGGAATAGTGAGCGAGGTACCTGAGGTTGTCCCCTGACCCAAGATCTCCAGCGTGGCTACACAGTGTGATACCACAGAACGAGATACCTGAGGTCAACTCAGAACCTGGCTCTCCCAAACTGGCAACACAGTGCACTAATAGTGAGGGTGGTATCCAGGTTTGTCCTCAAACCTGGCTTTCCAACATGGCTACACTATGCACTACCAGTGAGCAAGATACCCAAGGTCCTCTCAGAACCTGGCTCTCCAAAGTGGCAACAGTACACTATAGTGAGTGAGGTACCCAGGTTTGTCCTCAAACCTGGCCTTCCAATGTGGCTACACAGTGTGCTACGAGTGAACAAGATACCGAAGGTCATCTCAGAACCCAGCTCTCCAACATGGCCACACAGTGCACTACCAGTGAGTGATGTCCCTGAAGTCTTTTCTCCAAGGTGGTTTCACAGTGCATCACTAGTGAATGAGGCACCTGAGGTCGTCCCCGAACTCTGCTCTTCAACTTTGAAGCACAGTGCTCTACCAGTGACCAAGGTACCAGAGGATGTTCCCAAACCCACCTCTCCAACAAGATCACACAGTACGATACCAACACTGAGCGAGATACCTAAGGTTGTCCCTGAAATCAGCTCTCCAACATGGCCATGTGATGTGTTACCAGTGAGTGAGGCACCCAAGGTTATCCCCAAACCCGGCTCTCCAATGTGGCCACACAATGCGCTACATGTAAGCAAGGTACCCAAAGTTATCCCTGAATCTGGCTCTCCATGATGGGCACACAGTGTGCTACTAGTGAACAAGGCACCTGAGGTTGTCCCTGAATCTGGCCACACAGATCCCTACTGGTGAGCGAGGTACTAAAGGTTGTCCTGGAACCTACCTCTCTAACATGGCCATACAGTGCTCCACCCCGAGCGAGGTACCTGAGGTTATCCCCTAACCTAGCTCTACAATGTGGCCACACAATGTGCTACCAGTGAGCGAGGTACATAGAAACATAGAATTTGATGGCACATAAGGACTGCTTGGCCCACCCAGTCTGCCCATTTCTTTTTCCCTGCCTGTGCTATCACTACAGACCCTGCTTGATCTCTGGCTCCTCTCCCCTTGCTTCCCACTAAGATTCCCTCATGTCCATCCCCTGCATGCTTGAAACTCACCACTGTTTTCACTCCAGCTACCTCCATTGAAAGGCTGTTCCAGGCATCCACCAATCTTTCAGTGAAGAAGTACTTCCTCACATCTCTCTTTTGTTTACCCCCTTCCAGCTTCATTGTATGTCCCCTTGTTCTCGTGCATCTTTTCCTCTGAAAAATACTCCACTCCTGTACCTTATTTACCCCTGTGAGGTATTTATAGGTCTCTCTCATACACCCTTCTCTCTTCCAAGGTGTACACATTGAGGTCCTTCAGCCTTTCCTCATAGGGCTTCTGATGCAGACCCTGCACCATTTTAGTTGACATCCTCTGGCCTATCTCCACTCTATGTCCTACATGAGATGTGGTCTCCAGAATTGGATACAGTACTCTGGGTGGGGTCTCACCAGTGATCTTTACGGTGGCAACACCACCTCCTTCCTTTTGCTAGTGATACTCCTCCCTGTGCACCTCAACATCCTACTGGCCTTACTCACTGCCTTGTCACAATGCCTCACCACCTTGAGATCATCAGATATGTTTACTCTCAGGTCCCTTTCCTGTTTGGTGACCATCAATACCTCTTCTCTCATTCTGTACACTGCCTCTGGGTTTCTGTGACCTAAGGGCATGATTTTGCACCCAGGTACCCCAGGGCATCCCTGAATCAGCTCTCAAACATGGCCACACAGTGCACTACCACTTAACAAGGTATTCAAGGTTGTCCCTGAACCTGCCTCTCTAACGTTGCCATACTGTGTGAGGTACCCAAGGACATCCCCAAACCCAGTTCTGCACAATGGCCACATAGTGTGCTACCATGGAGCAAGGTACCTGAGGTCTTCCTGGAACCCATCTCTCCAATAAGTTACACAGTGTGCTACCACTACCACGTTGCCCCCAAACCAGGTTGTACAATATGGCCATACAGTAAAGGGGGGTGGGGTACTCGAGGTCATCCACAAACCCAGCTCTCCAACATGGCTACAACCAAGTGAAGTACCCATCATTCTGGAATCCAGCTCTCCAATGTGGCTGAGCGAGGTACTCGAACGTTGTCCCCAGATCCAGCTTTTCAGTGTGGCCATACAGTGCGACACAAGTGAGTGAGGTACCAGAGGTCACCTCCGTACCTGTCCATCCGACATGACCACACAGTGTGGTACCAGTGAGTGAGCTACACAAGGCCCTTCCTGAATCTAGCTCTCCAGCATGGCCACAGTGTGCTACCAATGAGCAAGGTTCCTGAGGTTATCTGAGAACCCGGCTCTCCAACATGGCCACACTGTGCGCTACCAGTGAACAAGCTACTTGAGGCCGTCCCCAAACCCACCTCTTGGAACTGCCACACAATGCACTACAAGTGAGCGAGATACCCTAGGTCACTTCCAAACCCAGCTCTCCAATGTGGCCACACAGTGTGCTATCTCATCTACAGAACACTATATCAATGTCAGTGGCTCAGTAGGTAGCACATTCGCCTCTTGGGAAGAAAGATCAGATGGCTGTGGGTTCTAACTCCACACCAGGTACTTGGGGTAATACCCATAACTGAGAATGTTACGTAGTATGGGGGGAGGGGTGCCATCCTTCCGATGAAACACTAAACTGAGGTCCTTTCTTCCCATCTCTGGTCACTGTCCAAGTGGAAGTTAAAGATCCCATGACATTCATTAATGAAGAGCAGGAAGGTTTCTCCAATGTTGTGGCCAACATCCCCTGTCAATAAAATGGGTCCATATAACCCACCCCCAGGATGCACCTGGAAACAAGCTATCACACTCACATTCTGGAACTTGCAGTAAACTCCCAATCAAACAGTGTAATTCCCCCCCCCAAAAAACTGTAGCCCCACCCAGTCAAGACTATCCAGGCATGCATTGTGGCACCCACAGTACTCTGTGGTACTGCCGCAGTCATGCCTGGGAACATGCTTTGGCAAGCACAGTGTCCGAGCACAATCTGGAAATGCTGACTCCTGTGCTCAGACACAAAAAGTTAAATTTTTTGAAAACATGTAAAAAACCTGATGCCAGTGTTGACAGGGTCTTTAAGGCCGGGGGAGCAATTATGCAAAAAATGTTTAACTTTGTGGGCAGTGTGGTCCAGTGACTAGTACACAGGATTGGGAACCAGGGGACTCGGGTTCAAATTCCACCAGAGCCACTTACTCACTGTGTGATCCTGAACAAGTCACTTAACCTCCCAGTCCTGCCAGCTGTGAAACTGGGCAAAAGCAGGAACCTACTGGAAGCAAGACATCTTAGCTAGGCTACCCTGCGTAAAAAAATGTTAACAACAAAAAGTTTAACCTGTCTTGCTTTCTATTATTTCTATACTATACCAAACAATGGATTTTCCCAGAATGAGACCCCTACAACTGGGCACAGGGGCTCTGGATATTTGTAGTTGGGGGGTCATGGACTCCCCCTAGAAATAACTGCCATAAACTTGGAGGGGGGGTGGTTAAGGGAGCTCACTTTGTAGACTTGTTCTCCAAACCACCATTTGATTTAGCACCAGGTGTGTAGACCAGCCTTCTAATACCCCCTCCCCTGGGGAATCGGAAAGGGCACTGTGAAACTTCATTCTTCTACACTTTCAGCTCGTTTTAAACAGGAGTGACCGGCTCTCCTTGCCAAGGGAAAGTTGAAGGTCTCCCATTAATTCAAGAGTAAAAATGACAAATTCATCTTCTGACGACAATTAAATGAAGTCAGTAATTGATGCTTATTGATCCGTCCTGCATAGACCATTTCCATATTTTCACCTTTTTTTTCATACCCTTCATTTCCTGAGAAGAAGAAAACTGCCGATACAGCACATTTTTCACTTGCTTTTGCTTTTAACTCCAAACAGTGCAGCGATATTTCAGCTTGTAGAGCTTTTATAGACCCGCCTTTTTTGTCATTATTATTATTTTATTTGATTTTCCTCTGACATGACACGTGTCTTATTATCTGGAAATTTACACCAGTGCAGCGCCGGACGAGGTGCGCCCCATGCTGTGCATGTCTGATCCCTGCAGGTCGCCATTTCCACATCAAACAAAGAAGGTCTCTGACTAAATGAGCCCCTTTCCTTTATGATTTTTTTGTCTCTCTCTCTCTCTTTTTTTTTTTTTTGTTCAAATGCAGGTAATTCAACATGCCGGTGTTAGCAACAAAGGATTTACTGCCCACAGCTGTTTGGGGGTTTCCATTTAAATTTTATAAGTCCGACATATGAGCCAGCGGGGGGTAAAGTACACTTGGACTCACTTTACTGAACAAAAAAAACATTACGATGTTAGCACTTTTGCTCCAGCTTTGGAGAGGGCAGGTTTTTACAAGAGCCCGTTTAATCTCTGGCCAACGCATTTACATAAAATTGGGACTTGGCACCTGCTACAGGTTGGCAGACCACAAGCCTTCTTTAAAAAAAAAAAAAGCATTCAGTCTCACTCCCCCCCCCCCCCCACACTGAAAATTGTGATTAAGACAGCATGGGCAGTACAACAGCTGACATCATTTCCCATGGCAGAAGAAGCACTTTTCTTTGAGCTTTTAGTGTTGCATCGCTTGCCCTGTCTCGTGCCTGGTCCTCGCTACTAGTGCAGAGCAACAGTTAGTGACCGTGGCAGTGGGAGACAGGAGCTATAATATTGCAGGGAGTATTTCCTCCACCGCTGTGAGTCTCTGATGGTGTAACAATGTGGGACTGTGTAATGGAACTTGGGTACTCCTTTCTTTTTTTTTTTAACAGTGTTTATCATCTTGATGCTCGGTCCCTCTCAGCTCCAGCTATCCCTCTGCCAATACCCATCTTTCACAGGACTTACCAGCCAGCAGTACCCCCACAGAGTACTTCCATGCTGCAGTCAGAAGGGGAAGGGCGGTCCTCCTGTCTTCTTGGTGTCCTCTTCCAGTCTGTGGCCTTGCTTGGGCAGTGGTGCAGATCCAGAGCGGGCTGTGCGCCATGCTACTACACTATATTTTTCTGCCTCCATTTTCTCTCCTGCAGCCGGCTGCATGCTATGACACAGGCGGACATGTAGGGGCATACACACACCATGTGGCAGCCGCTCCCGTCTACCGCAACTGCTGCTCCACCACCACATTTCTACGTGGTGGTATTGCAGGAACATTGTGGTCTGCACCCTCTCTGGAAGAGCAAGCAGTAGGGCAGATGCTCAGTCCTCTCCCACCTGGCTGGCTCCTAATGGTCTGAGTTCTCTCCCAAACCCAGGTTGCCAGCAGGATGGGAAGTGTGGCATCCAGCATCTCAACTATCCATGCTACTGGGCTGGCCTGTTTGGGTACTCTCCCAGCACACACACCTCTCTTCCCCTGGGAGCAGTTGAACAAAGGAGCGACACCCCCTCCCTGATGCCAACTGAGAGCACTGACAACTAGGATGTTTTGTGATTTGGGACAATGTATTGTATGCTTGTGAACAGTTAGTTATTGCAAGAGAGATTACTACACTGTGCATTTGGTATGGACATAAAGACCCCAAAACAAAAACCTCATAGATCATGTTCAGTTCTAAACTTTAGCAATGAAAGAAACCTCCCCTTAAAAAAACAATCTTTTACACAATGATTGCAGTCTGGCTGGCATAAGGTAGGGCACAGTCCTCATGTTAGGTGCAGTGCCATCAGGGACATCAGTGTGACTGCACCCTGGTGACACACAAAGATGGCGAGTCATATCATTGCCAGCAAACCTGTGCCCTTCCCCAGGGTAGGGTGGGGCATACTCCTGAGTCCCAAGTTTGACACCTTGCTCTGGGTTCACTGCTGGCCACTCTACCCCCCAACCACAGCGAGCTACAGTAGATGAGGTATTTTCTGGGGATATTTTCAGCCAGAGGGGGGCCTGTTCTTGGGGGAAGGGAGGGTAAGATGCAGGGGTCTGTGTAGAGGGAGCTACCAGTGTCCTACAGTAGTAACAGTGACAGTAAAGATGTGTATGTGGGGGGGTGTAGAGGATCGGAAAGGCAAATGATTATCATATTTATTTAAAGCACATATTTTTCCATAAAGGTGTTTAATCCTCCTTAGGCAGAACAGGTGGCTTCTCAGCCCTGTCCCCGTGCACTGGTGGCCATCTCTTACCCCCTCTTGGTTGGAGACACCTATCTGCAGTGGGTTCCACCAGCAGGAGGCAGCCCCCCCCCATCACACATCCAGATCTGTCCCGGCCGGAGTGGCAAAGTGGGCCAAAATACAATGGGCAGGGCTTCACAAACCCCATCCTCCACGTTTTCTCCCTGGGCCCACGGACGTGCAGTGAGCACAATGCGTGTGTTCCGCCTCTATGGAGATGCCCCCGACGTTCTGTATGTGGGATCCCTCCCACTGCATGACTCACTTGCACTGCTGTCCAGATACCTCCAGGTGGCTGTCGACAGCGAGCTGTGGAAACCCCCATCCCCCAAGGAGGAGAGCTGTCCTACGGAGGCTCAATCCTTCCTTACCCAGCCAGCCCCAAGGGACCCATGTCCGTTTCTGAACCCAGGTTGCTAGCATGGCAGGAGGTGAGGCACTCAGGGCCTCAGCCCGCCATGCCACTGGGACGGCTTCTGTATCATGCATTTAACATGCCAAATTTATGCAAAATGGTAGGTTCAATAGGAAAAATATTTTGAAACTTTTAGGGGGGCTGAAATTGGGACCAGACAGCTGAACCGGACGTTTAATTATCATTTTCACCAGGAAGGCACATTTAGCTGGTGAGCTTATTTCCAGGTGCATCCTGGGAACAGGAAATGGCAGTACATTGTAGTACAAATAGTACAATAGTGTTACAGCAACAGATGGAATACAGTGATACCCAGAATATAGAATACAGACAATGTGTTTTCAAACAGCAGCAGTGCAGTTGTAATCATCAGCTGATCGAATACAGAGATTTTATCAGACAGAGCTCCAGCTGTGGAGAAACCAGAGGCTGGAAAAGGAGTGGTTAGTTAACTTGCAGCTAGTTACATCTGGTTCCACAAGTGGAAGAAAAAAGGACCACCCAGTTCATGCCTGGGAACATCCCAGTACCAGTAACATTCCGTTCCAAGTCATTTGCATTGCGTTATTGTGATGATTATTATTTTTTTTTTATAATGTGTTTATGTAGGATAAACCAGCTGAGAGGCAACGTCTTGGTTTCAGTGGGGTCCTACTTCTGTACCTATTTTTACAGCTGGGCTGACTGAAGCAGTAAGAGGTTAAGGGACTTGTTCAGGGTCACCCAGTGAGTAAGTGACCCTGATGGGGATATGAACCTGGCCCCATGCACTACACTAAGTTTCTTACACTCACTACCCTTCCCATGTGACATTTGTGTGTTATAAAATTATATAACAAGTGCTTTGAGTGCTGAATAGGTTTGAAGCATATTTAGATTCTGCACACATATATGTGTGCTGTATTGTTTTGTATAAAAAGCTTTATGTGCTGGTCCGGTGGTGCAGAGGGCTGAGGCGCTGGCACCTTACCTCACACCACGTCGGTGACCTGGGTTCAGGAATGGACTCAGGGTGCTGGGGGCTGGCAGGGGACAGAGAGGATTGAGCTTTCCTCTACTCTCCTGGGGTGGGTTGGGTGGGAAGCTGTGCTCTGTAGGGTCCCCAGTGAAGACTGGGGATATTACAAAGAGCGGTGCACAAGAGGGACCAGAAAAGCATGAAAATGCATGCATGCCATCCGGATGACGGCTGCCCTACCTCCCTGCTTCTCCCAGCCGAGATACCACTAGGCTGCATTTCCTTGCCCCAGTGAAGCTGCAAGGGAGTGCTACGTGTCCTCCAGTCTCTCCTCCCAATGCCCCAGCGGGATATGGGAGAGCCCCCCTCCCCCGGCGAAGGGATAAGACCAGGACAACGGGGGCATCGGAGTAGCTGGATGGTGGATCGGTTGGAGGAGGCAACGGCAGGACCTGGCCACCCAAAGGAGAGGATGACAGCGGGCACGTAGGAGGCGGTATAAACAAATAATGCAAAAAAAAAAAAAAGCATTTTGTCTCAAAAAAAAGCAGATAAATGTAAGGTATTTTCTTCTACAGGATCTTCCCAAAGAGAGATCCCAGGGAAAAAATCACTCACATGTTCCATCTGAACAGAGTGTGCCATTCTCACACTTTGATACAGGTTCCTGAGAGTCATCGCACAACACATAAATTAAAGTGGTAGCAGAGTTTCAGTAAGTGATACAGCCTTTGATCTGAGTGGGCACTGATTGATTTGCAGTATGGGCCCCTGTTTTGTGGCATGCTCTTGCACTGCAGGTTTGACATGCCCCATCAGTAGCCTCGGTCAAGACTAGGCTCAACAGAAATCTCTGGAGGCAGGCCTTCCCATCCTGACCATCTTATATTAACTGTACTTGTGAATAATTTGTCACTGTTTTGTTAGGTACTGTAATATTCTTGCTGTTATTTAATGGATCTGCTACTGCGTTTTTGTTAAGCGCCCTGAGCTCCAGCAAGAGTGCTATTTAAAGTCAAAACCCTATAACCACGACTTCTGCTCATCTGTTGTCAAGTGTGGAGCTAGTGGGGACATCAAACACATGCTGATTGTCAGCAGGAATGGGAGAACCAAAAGGTTCTGATAAGCCATGAAACGCTTGGGCGATTATATGAGTCTTATCAGAACTTTCAGAACCTTTCCATTTAAAGTATAAAACTGCTTTACCCATCATTTCCACCCGTAAGCTAGTGTCAGAAAGGGGGAAGGACTTTAAAACCACATGGTAATCCTTGAAAGGTACTGTAACTAATGCCATGTAGATGGTGGCACCATTTGTGTATCACCACTGTGAGTGTTTGCACTACAGACCCGATCCACAAACCATTTTTGCCACAGGCACAGGGTGGGAGAAACTGTTTTGTGGATCAGCCCCTTAATACAGACTGGGCTCATATTCCACCTCCAGCCTTCTTTCTGGCCCTTTTCCACCACCATCAGCCTTCTTTCTTGATAAAGACCAGTTGGGGAAGTATATTAAGCTCCATAATCAATGTTTTCAGAATGATCGGAACCAGAAAAAAAATTCTGCTATGGTTCTTTTACAGCAAATGGCACATATTCTATGAGGTTCTCAACTCATCGGAACCGGTTCTCCCAGCCTAGTTGTCAGTCCACACAGAGTATTTGTTTGTGGTGCGTGTAAACTGAAAGATGGAGAGGCAGGCAGGCAGACGGACAGAACTTTATCTGTTTTGCTCTCCTATCTTATGTCCAGACCACAAGACTCAGTAGAAAATTGAGTAATACGCCAGCACACTTTTCTGGTCAAAACGTTAAATAACTAAAAAATACAGAGATAGATACAAAGAGAGAGAGAGAGAGAGAGAGAGAGAGAGAGATACTGAGAGAGATTTGTGTTTATTTTTGTCCATACTGCAATGTTGTCTCTGCCTGGAAAGAGATAATTAACTGATATCGATATCCTTTGTGGGCCTGTCTGTCCATCTTCACCAGCCCCCACAGTGGCTATGCACAGAGCCCCATTAATCCTGAGAGATTATGACGTACAGAGTTGTAATGCAAACTGATTCATCATACATTCAAATCCGCCGGCACAAAGGCATCGGCAGGGCACAGCAGTACAAGTGTATTACACGGATAATGTATTTGACATATTAATAAAGTGAGCCGCATTGCTCAATCTAGGGGAATGGGGAATGCCGATATACTATGACAGATCACATATTGATGAAATCCAGATGTTTTGAATCAGTCTCTGGGCTTTTTTGGTATTGACTAAAGGTAAATAATACTGGCTGTCAACTCACTAAATCTTTTTGCTTCTCTGTGTGCCAGGAACTGGCTGTTATTTATCAGCGCCGTTCTGGAGGTTGGGCACAGTATATGGGGTGCCTGCCATGCTTGGGGTTTCCTCATTCAGGCAGCCAAAGGCGGACTTGGGGCAGAACTTCCGTTAACACTAGCAAAGTGAGAGTTAGTCTGACCTTCATGGGAGGGAGCAGGCAAAAATCTGCTTGCAGTGCCCTTGCTGTGCTTTAAAAGTGACAGGAGATGATTTTATTTATTTATTTATTTTATTTTACTTACAGGAATTTCCCTGCGGCCTCAATAGAACTGCCTCATTTCGGCTGGGCGACCTCCCAGCCAAATCTACAGCTTCTTCAGTACTTACATGTTAAATATTGGATCCAGCGATCGGATTTCTAGATCTGCCCTACAGATAGTTGGGATCCGATCAGATCCTATGGTTCCAGCCAGATCTATACATGGGAGCTGACATGATCAGATCCATGGTTGGATATATCATCAAACCAGATGGCATCCAGAATCCGAAAACAAATGGGTGGTACCTGACTTCAGCGGGTACTATCCAAGAGCTACTGTGTGAATAATGACATTATGTGAGTACAGACAACACTGTACTTGAAAATGTACTAATTTTCAAATATCTGGGAGTTATCCTGGACCCATCCCTCTCGTTTTCCGATCATTTCTCCTCTGTTATTCGCCAGGCTGCCTTCAGACACCGCATACCTAAACTGTGGAACTCCCTTCCTGCTGCCATCTGGCTCATGCCCACAACTCAGCAACTCAACCCCCTCCTCAAAGCACATTTCTCCCCCACCTGCGCCTATGTCAAATGACCATGCTGATAGTGTGCTGACTCTGCTAGGTTCCTGTTATCTTAAATGCACAATTTTGACATTTGATGTATCTTGCCTATTGTTGTCTCTATATTCTTGTATTTTACTGATGTACCTAATTGTTTCTGTTCCTTGTACCTCAGTACTCTGCTCAGTGTGTCTTCCTGGTAAAACATTTAAATACATAAAAAATAAATGTAAATAAATATGTATTAACCAGAAACTTGGTGCGGCCTATTGGATAAAATCACTCCTGACCAGGGAAGTCCGTTTCGCCATTGCCCAATGCAGCCTGTTACCCTTGATTGACCACTGCTCCCCTATTAACTCACACACATCCTCAGCCTTGTGTGCACGCGCACCTCTGCTCCACGTACAATAACATATGTAATTTCAACTCTCCTGGCACCATATTCCACTTACCACTGCCACCTCTACCAGACTCTTGGCTGGCTCACACTACACTGCAGATTTGATTACGGGCTTGGCTGCCTCCTGGACAGTGCCATCAGACATGGCAAAGCCTCCCTTTATATGTCTCTCCTCAAGACCAGAACTCCCTCGAGGTGTCTGTGTGCATCCTCAGTCCCCCCCCCCCCCGGATATCCCGAAAGTCTCCTCGGCTATGAGAAGCAGAGCATTATCTGTAGCTGCTCCCACTCTGTGGAACAGAATCCCTGCACCCACCCGTTCTCTGGACACCCATGCCACTTTCAAGACGCATCTCAAATCTTGGCTTCTTGATGAGACCACATGCTGTTGCTAGCTTGGATAACCCCCCCCCCTCACCTTTCTGACTTTTCCCTCTTGGGCTGCTTTGGCCTCCCCTGCCCTCTCTCATTTCTTTGGACTCCTGTCGTACATCCTTCACTACCTGCTTCTCGGGCTCTCCCACTTGGCTATTGCCTTGTATGGTTTTTTTTGTTTTGTTTTTACATCATGCATTAATTTGCACTTATTCTTTGCAAATAATTGTTGCTTAGCAAGATGTAGTGATTGTTTTATTTATTTATTTATTTATTTTTTTAGGCTCTTGTTAATTTTCTTTCCTACGTTACTTTCTTTGTTTACCAGTGATGTCTGTATTTCCACTTTGTTCGCCAGTGATGTCTGTCTATCCACATGACTTGTGCTCATTGTATTACTTGTCACTAGCTCTGTAATCTGTGTGGCCCGGGTCGTGCCTGTAAAACGGTCCCCTGGATCAGTGCACTTACCCAGTTACCAAAGACGTAAATAAATAATACAGGAACGCATCTGAAAATGTGCAATAAATATTATTTGTTGAACAAAATAAAACATCAGAACACTGCATATGATCAAAAGAAATGAAGAGTTATTCAAACTGAAATATATGTACAGTGGTTTCCCACTTTCTTTTCACATTTAAGGTACTTTTTTTGCCGATAATATTAGGTGTGCAAATCTTTCACTATTTAGGGTTGGTTCTGAAGCAGAATTTCCATTTTATTATGTTTCTGTATTCTTAAAAATCCAGTTGGGAAGACATCAGTAGGAGAGAAAACATAAGCTTTATCCTAGCACCTCCTCCTTGAAACGGTTGCGAAAAATCTGGTTCCAGCAAACAAAGAAAAAGCCCCCTTTAAGTAGCCAACTTTAAAAGTCAGAACCTAAAAGAACCTCCTTGTAACTACATCATGGGCATACACCTGTAGCATCCCATGCCTTATGTACTGTACCTCTGCTGTCCTACAGTTTGTTGCAGCTGAGCTCGATGCTGTTAGACTTGTCTTGCATAAGGATTTGCAAATCCATGATGTCATGCTCTGGGATTGAGGCTTGCACAAAGATTTGCCTACCCATGATGCCATGCTCTGGGATTGAGGCATGCACAGGGATTTGCATACCCATGATGCCATACTCTGGGATTGAGGCTTGCACAAGGATTTGCATACTCATGATGCCATGCTCTGGAACTGAGGCTTGCACAAGGATTTGCATACCTATGATGCCATGCTCTGGGATTGAGGCTTTAGAGTACATTTCATTCTGCTCAAGCAGCCATTTTGAATATGATTAAGCCTAGAGCATTGTGACATATATATATATATATATATATATATATATACACTGTGAGAGGGAATGTAATATGTGTGGTTTAAAGAAATGCTCGAAAAACAAACAATTAGGATATTGGAGGACTTTGCTTTTTTGTTGCATTTTCTGTGCTATAATTGACTACAGCTTTGATGTGACTGATTTAGTTCTCTTGCTTTGTTTTACTGGGATTTCTTTTTATGTCTCAATGTTATTGCATCCTCTGTTATTTTTTTCCCTTTCTCCAGGTTGCAGCTGGTAACTAGATGCTGTAGCTAATCGGCGCGTGCTTGCCTGGATGGAATAAATCAATTAATTAAAAAAAAAAGTTTAAGACTTGAGTGATCCAAATGGCAAATTTATAACATGCATGCCCTTCATGTGTAATTATATGAAGATGTTTGTAATTTACTTAGGGTCTGATTCTCCAAGCCCCTCCGAGGGTGTTGCTAAAACCTGCTGAGTTCCCCCTTCACACACACATACTGTATGGAGCACACCACAGCACACCGCAGAGAATTCTGACACTACCACCCAGCATCCGCAAAAGAGGTTTTCACCGCCTGATCCAGTGGTGAAAGCTATTGGGTGGGTGGGTAGTAGGTAGAGCTAAAATCCATGACATTCCCAAACCAGGTACGCCTGGCTTTGGATGCAAGGGAGGTACAGAGGATACATGGTTCAAATGCCTGCAGTACCCTCCCTACTGCAGGCGTCAGTGTGCCTCGGAACTGGAACAGGTCCATGATTCTTATGTCCCATCCCTCCAAAACGGCACAGAGGGCTGGGGGGTGGGGTGGTAAGAAGATTCTCATTCAAAACAGGAAAAACACTTCATTGTCCATTGTATAGTTGTCAAACTATGTCCCACAATCCCCTGGTTGCATGGGGCAAGGGATCCAGATGTCGGACAACCTAGGCTTCCATTTAGAAGCCGTTAAGTGGCCCAGCCGTACGGCATCTGTGCTTGTGGATAGCTGTGGCACAGGAATATTGCCACTGCCTGTGAGCTGGTCTCGCAGAGTGGCATCAGTGAGCACAGCAGCATGGGCCAACAGTGCATGACATGTGCATATACTGGCCCGATTGTGGATCGAGTCCTAAGCTTGGAACGTGAATAAAAAAACCAAAATATTCAGGGGCAAGTGTGGTTCTAATTAGAACTCGCTCTGATCTGACACAGAAAAGATTTGCCCAGCATTACTATACAGCACCCCAGTGGTGGTGGCTCGCAAGTGAGACTTTAATTAGTCTGTAGTCTAACTCTATATAAAGTTTTTTTTTTTAACTGGTATTTGTTTTACTTTTTCTTCTTGTTGCTCTATTAAATATTTCAGATAATGCAGTACTTATTAATGGAGTCCTTCAAAATGTATCTGACCCTCCCCTGCTGACCTTACAGCTGTTGTTTGTGACGTTATATTTGGTTGTCATGGTGAGCACTAGGATGTCATAAACAAAAGCACTGTGAGGTTAACTGGGGCAAGGCAAATGCTTTTTATATAGACTTCCTGGATAGACTACCCAGAAGTGCTTTAAAAGAGTAGAACAGTCAAAATTTGCAAAAACGTATGCCATGCAGGGTGTTTTGATTTGTCTGTGTAGTCCTGGGGTGTCTCTCCCTTTGTTTGCTGTTAAGAGTTTTTTCTAAATTAGGCTGCTAGTTATATGGTAGTTTTATAACCCCTAGGGAAATCCATCTCAGTAAGGTTTGTAGCTCTTCTTTTTCCCACAATGCCTCCTGTCCCATGTGACAGTGATGCGTCCAAGGTAAGTTTAACAGTAGAAGGACAACTTTACCAACAAAATGACTTTCAGTTGATTTTTAGTTATTTTTTTATATATTTTTTCTTATTTTTATTTAGTTCTTGTTGACCGAGTAAGTGCACTAGACAAATCCTGCCTATTTTCAGGCACGACCCGGGGGAAGGGGATACAGATGAATGTCAACTGACTTTGAACCAGATTAAGCTGTTGGTGGTATTTTAGTGAATGAGGGAAATTTGGCCAGGACACCGGGGAAATTCCCCTAATCTTTTCAATAAGTGCCATGGGATCTTTAACATCCACCTGAACTACCACCAATCTAGGCAGATGGGACCTCGGTTTAACGTCTCATCCAAAAGATGGCACCTCAGAAGTGCAGCACCCCTCTCATGCTGCACTACAGTGTCAGTACTGGGATATTAACCCAAGTGCCAGATGTGGGAACTGAACCCACAGCCCTCTGATGTCCCGGCCTCAGAGGCAAGCGTGCTACCTACTGAGCCACTGACACTACACATTTTATCAATAGTTCATAGAAATGTCACATGCAGTCCATTTTCTAAGCACAATAATACCCTCCAGGGTGGGTGGTATGGCCTATACTGGACCTTCCAGGGGTTATAAGGCCCTCCGCCTGTGGTGTCAGGCCTCATTTCACCCCCTGGGTGGTCCGGGATAGCCCAGTACTGCCCACCCTGTTGGGTATTATTGCTTACTTAGAAAACATGTTTCTTCATGGATAGATTTCTTAGGATCTGCCCATGATTTCAAGAGACATAAGAGTTCCCTTTAACAGACTGTTTTGTGTACGCCCTTGTATGTGTGTATGTATGACCATGCATGTTTGTACATTCTAAATTTTATTTTGTAAATATTTATTTGCAATAGATGGCAGGGGGGAGGTTGAAGGGTAACAACAGAAAGAAGAGGTGAAAGAAATGCAAAATATGGACAATTATTTAGTTCTACATACAGTTTATCCTCTGGTCTCCCCTGGTTGCCCCCTTCAGACCGACCCCCCCCCAGCCCCATCACTCTGGCTTCCCTGGAACTTACTTTGGCCTGCGCCCACTGCCACAGGGCTGCGGCGGTGCCTGGTTGCTGGGTGCCGAGCCTGCAGAGGGTTGGTCGTCACCCACAGCCCGGGGTATTTTCCTCTATTTTTCTCCCTTCTCATCCCCATTGCTGGGGCAATCTCTCCAGATGTGCTTGCGTGGAGGCGTGCGCACGTCCACCGAAGTCCCGCAGCACCCTCACCTCTTTGGCACCCAACAGACCCGCACTACCCTCGGCCTCCACCTGGGGGCAGACATTTGGCAGGAGCATCAGTCCTCCCTCCCTGGGAGAGAAGAGCAGTCCTCCGTATGCTCAGTCCTCTCCCTCCTCAGCTGATCCCCAGTGGCCCGCTCACACCACAAACACAGGTTGCAGGCGTGGCAGGAGGTAAAGCACGGATTCCTTAGCCCTCCGTGCCACTGGGCCAGCTTGAACATTATTTTTATAAACCGTATGACCATACGCAATTGCTATAATTAGAGAGGATGCAGTGGAAATGTACAAGTAGCCAACAGCTTTTTACAATCACTTATGACATGCACTGTGGATATAACATGCTGACTGACATACAAATCATGAAGTATCCTATATCAAGAGTTTGATAACACCTTATGCGTTGCATAATTTAGTTCCACTGAAACTGTATCTCCATGGCTTCTGTTTTACAGTCCTAATGCCCCACTGTGCAAATATCTATTTCAGATCTGTATTTACATAACGATTGTTACGTTTTTTTCCCCTGTTCTTGGACTCAGACGCACCCCAGAACTTGCTGAAAATCAGACGCGTCTCTTATGGGATTTAAAAACTCTGGGTTATCTGACTTTGTTAGAATAACAGCATTAAGCTTATTTTGGAAGTTTTTTTTTTTTAAAATGGAACATAAACCTTTTTTTTATATATTTAAAAATGTTGGCTTGTATAAAATCTGCTTAATATTCCCAGTGTATTGTTTCACGTATTTGTTTTGAAATAGTCCAACTTATTCATTGTCTAGGGTCCCTCAATAATGCTGCCTTTTTCCCTGTCAAATATTCATTTTTAAATACTTGTGCTTTCCAGAACCTGGTCATAGCAGTTAAGCAGAAACCTACAATTAAGCTTTTCATGCAGGGCTTTTGCTCAACTGATGTCACTGGGTTCGGAAACTGAGCAGTATTTAACAAAAAAAAAAATTATGGAGACGGCAGCTTTAATAAGGAACTGACTGTGGAAAAAATAGGATTCTTTAAAATGTAAACACATGAACCAGTTGAGTCTGGATATTAAACAGACCACACATGCCCACATTTCCAATTTTATTAAAAACAAAATTAAAAACTAACCAAAAAAAAAAACAAGGTTTATGTTCCTTTCAAATTAATTTTGTTATTTAGAATGGTTGGCTGGGAAAAGGTGCATCAAGCCGAGACTTATTTCCCGGAGTGATCCAGGGGAGAACTAAGCATAGGGAGGTTAAGTAACTTGCTCAGGGTCACACAGTATTCAAGTGGCAGCTGAGGGATTCAAACCTATGTCTACTGGGTCTCCAGGTTCACAGCTCAGTGCTCTAACCATTAGACTTTACTGTTACATTAAATGAGAACCAAACTTGCACCATGTTCAGATTTATTTTTTTCTATCCCAGGATGGGATGTGAAACCTCAGACCCAGTATCCTGCTAGCCACAATGTAAAGGTCACCAGACATAAACTTATAGTGGCCAAAGCTCCAGTTAGGGGGCCATTGCATACATCTGTACAGGGTATGTGCACATAGCCTAGTGGCCATATGACCAACACAGATTATTTTTAGTGGCCATTGGCCACCTGCTCACTGTAGGGTTGTTTTGTTTGTTTGTAGAACCTGCTGCTAGGGGAATTACCACCATTGGTACACCACTGATAGGTTATGCTTTCTCTGAAAAGAAAAGGAGAAAAAAAAAAAGATTTTCCCCCTTACTACTGCTCTGTCTGAGTTTGAATTTTAATAGTCATGGCGGCGGTGCAGAGAAGAGAAACAGTAGTGACACACGCCTAAACGAGCAGAAATTACCGAAAATGATAATGAATGTAGATGGTCAGCCCTGGAAATGAAATGATCCATCTTGGCATGCTACGGGGAGAGCGGCAGGAGCCCCCCATTCAATCAGCGCTGTCAGCGCCCAGCAGGCTGGCATTTTTGTGAAGAATCTTTCAGTTAAAAATTTTTGTCATTCCTATTTCCTCGTTATCAGTCCTGGGCAGCTCAACGGGGATCCAGAGATTAACAGTGAATCGCTGGCCGCGCATCCATTTCTGATAAACCTTATCCATTACTCTGAGATCCGCAGGTCCGTCCCATTTCACCTCTGCCCATTCATCATCTTTAACGCTGACAGCCGAACGGAGGACTTTCAAATTTATCTCCCCACGTCCGGAGGAAGCGCTATCTGTCAAACCAGCAGAGAGAGAGAGAGAAGCTGAGGAAGACTTCTTCCTTGCTTATCATGAGGCCTCCGTTAAAGATTGGTCGGAGATGCGCAATTAATCATTGGCTGCATCAATTTGGTTGATTTACTCCCCGGAGGGAGAAGGGTGTAAACACGGTGTACCAAGGCAGAGCAAAAACATAATGTGTCTGTCTATAGGAAAAACATTAGCGTACCTCTCCGTTCCTCTGATTGATGGAGAGATCTGGGCAGGTTGGTTGGGGGGCTGACACAGTAGTTACAGAATTCCCAAATCCCAAAGAATGACAAATACAAAATAAAGAAAAAAAAAAAGCTAGCAGAGCTAAGATATGGATCAGCTTGTGTGTTTGGCAGAACTGTCTGTTCTTGCTCTCCTTTTTCACTCTGAGGACAAGATTATCCACGCCTCTGACAAGTTTTCTTCTACCTACATCACATGTGAGATTCATCTGCTGGGACTGTAGTCACTTCTCCTTCCTGCAGAGCAGTTTGGGTGTCTGGTGATTTCAGTGACACACCACTATGTTGCTTCACCAGAAACCTGGATTTGGTGGTGGTGGTGGTGGTGGTGGTGGGGTGACCTTGGAAGTAAGACATTCTACCTGTCTCTGCCCCCCCCCCCCCCAGTGGCTTATACATAGGTGGGGCTTGGCACTAGTGAAGGCTGTTGCCTCCGTACCTTGCAGCTGATGTGTGATGCAGTGGAAGCATTTAGTAAAGTGTAAAGAGAGGATATGGGCCAAAAGGAGATTGGGGGGGGGGGGAGTTGAATATAAAAGACATCAAAGCTTGTGGATTCAGTAGAAAGTGTTCTGAATTCCAAAATAATATATATATATATATTTAATAAAAATAAGTGTTCTGAACTCACCCACCATCTTCCTGGTCATTCAGATAGTCGCTGGGTTACGTTATATTTGGTTATTTTTGTTTCTCTGGGGGTAAGCTGCATACGTTGGTCCTGCAGTCAGACTCACACCCTCGACCCTGACGTCCTGGCACATTATCGTCCTATCTCCAACCTGCCATTTTTGGGCAAGGTTGTTGAGAAGCTAGTAGTGCAACAGCTCGAAGAACACTTCATGTCCTTTGATATCTACAAGCCATTCCAGTCAGGTTTCAGGGCTAGGCATAGCAACGAAACAGCATTAGTTAGGGTGCACAATGACCTCCTCAGGGCTAGAGACAGAGGGGACAGGTCCGTTCTTGTTCTCCTCGATCTCTCATCGGCTTTTGATACCGTGTATCACAGTGTGCTTCTTGATTGTCTTCGAGAGTATTGCAGACTCACTGGTACTGTCATCAACTGGTTTGAGTCCTATCTGTCTGGCAGGGTACAGTGAGTGGTGCTGAGATATTTCTCCTCCTCCCCCTGAGGCCCTTGTCCTGTGGAGTTCCTCAGGGCTCGATCTTGTCACCCGTGTTATTCGAGGTATACATGTTGCCCAGCACGGGGTCATAATTTCACAGGACATTATGCCGCATGGCAAAATCGTGCTGCCAGTAGAGTGCGATTCTTGCCATGTAGCATATCTCTTTTTTTCTGTAGGGGGCTCCACCCTCATACCCCCCCATTACGGAGGGCTGTGCCCCTGAACCTCCCCAATATAGATTCTCAAGTCTGGGGGTGGGGTTCAAGTCAGGGAGCTCACAAAGTTTAAAAAAAAATAAAAGTTTCTGGGGCCAGGAATCAAACCCAGTCCCAGAAGCACTGCCTGAGCTGCTGTGGCTCAGTCCGTTGAGCCACAGCAGCTGGTCAGCAGAACCCACTCCCAGCAGAGGTCTTAGCCTCTGCCTGGGAGAGTGAGAATGGTGCAATACTGCGTACAGCAGTATACGTGCTATTGCACCATTCGCTCACTGGTGCAACGCTGTACTGGGTTAGCCATACTGTCATACGCTATTAAGCGTGCGACATTATGACCCGGTAGCATGTTGCCCCTGTGAGAGAGCTCATTAGACAGTATAGTGTGGGTTTTCACTGCTATGCAGATGATACCCAACTGTATCTGTCTTTTGCCCTTGGAACACATGATGCTGTGGAAGTGCTTAACACTTGCCTGGCCGAGATCAATGACTGGATGTCCTCTAGCTGGTTGCGACTGAATCTAGATAAAATGGAGGTACTGGTGATTGAGCCAGGGTGTGGGCATGATAGGAGTGCCTCCAGAGTGGGTACAGGATTGTTCCTGGGATCCGCCCCATTGATGGCTTCTCCTAGGGTGCGGGATCTTGGCGTTATCCTGGATAGCAGACTAATATTTTTTTTTTTTTTTTAACCCCCTTCTCTCTGCTGTGGTGCAACTTCTTCAGGGAGTCCCTAGTCCCTCCCTGGGTACCTACCATGGTGTCACTCGGACCTGCCTCCATGTTGCCTCGGCCTACCCCCCCGGGCGGAGAGGAGGGGGGGAACCCCTTTACCCCCTCCAGTTACCCCCTCCAGTCCATTAGTGTGCGTCAGGAGGTCCATCTGCAGCATCCAGCAGTAGCCCAGTTATGGGTTATCTGGGGCAGTCGGGTCCCGTCTCCGTCCTCCACGACAGGTTCCTTTTTCTCTTTTTCTGTCCCCTCCCACAGGACGTGAGCATGCTAGGGGAACCTAGGGGTGGCGACCGCCAAGACGCAAGCCACCGGCCCTGGCCCACATCCTCCTCCTTCTGTATGCAGTCCCGCTGCACCCCCGTGGTCACCCAGGTGGCAGGTAGAGCTGTGGGACATGCATCCCATCCTCCCCAGAGGAGGAGCGGCCGCTGGGCGCCAGTCCTCCTCCCCAGCCGACCCTCCAGCCGCCTGAGCCCGTTCCCGAACCCAGGTTGCTGGCGCCGCGAGCGGTAACCCTACCGCTGCGCCAGTGGGCCGGACCTGGATAGCAGATTGACATTTGAAGATCAGATGTCATCTGCGGGCAAAAGTGTTTTTTATCACTTGAGGAATATCACCAGGATTAAGCCCCTGGTTCTGCCCGAAGACCTGTCATCACTGGTGCATTCCTGTGTTACTTCGAGGCTTGACTACTGTAATGCTCTATACTTAGTTCGGGGTCACTGGAGGGACCCTTCACTGGCTGCAGCTGGTGCAGAACGCAGTGGCTCGGTTATTGATGGGCCTGCCCAGGTCTAGTCATGTGACTCCAGTTCTGCGAGCTCTGCACTGGCTGCCGGTCAGGTGGTGGAGGGTCATCTTCAAGGTGGGCTTGCTCACCTATAAGGCCCTATATGGGCTGGGCCCTGGCTATCTGACTGATCTCCTCACACCTGCTACCTCAGTCCATTCCCTTTGGTCTGCGACCAGGGGTCTCCTTGAGGTTCCCAGGGTCAGGCTTAAGACATCTGGCGACTGTGCTTTTAGTGTCACTGGGCCAACCTTGTGGAACACTCTTCCATCTGCTGTCAGGGGGGCCTCGACGGTAGAGTCCTTTAAAAGGGGCTAAAGGCGTATCTGTTTTTGCTGGCTTTCCCTGGCGATGATGCCTTAAATGTACCAACCACCCGAGGCTTTAGATATTCTGAAGATATAATTACTGTTTTAATTTCCATGTTTATATATAGCTTTTATAGAATCCTGTATTGTTTTTATTTTACCTGTTTCCTGTGTGAGGCGCCCAGAGCCCCTGGGATTGGGCACCTTAGAAATAAAATTTGCCTTGCCTTGCCCCAATCCTGCCACCCTACCCTGTGGCCACCCCTTCTGAGGTTTCCCCTCTACCTTTTTGCCTTAAGGCCCTTTTACATGGAGCTCTACTTACAGTGCTGCAGTTTCCAACTGCTCGCTTCATCTGTGCTACTGCATTTTGCTTTTACACATAGCAGCTATGTAGTTGTGTGGTAGCTTTTCTGGTGCTTTTGCTCTCTTTCCGGCTGGCCAAGAGCCCAAGACTTTACTTGCTGGGCTGCATCAATGTGAGTGCTGTGCATTGATTACACAGCAGCACGATGCAGTGCAAAATGGGGAAAACACAACCGCGAACTCAGGAAAGCAGGGTACGCCAGGACAGCGACCGCTCCCCTCGGATGCGGTGCGACTCTCCTTTACACAACAATAAAAGTAATGTTCCAGTAGCTCTGCACCACAGAGTGTGTAAAAGGGCCTTTAGTGTCAGCCAGCTTCCTTCACATATATCAAGTGCAGGGGCTTCTCAGTCATCGGCAGGACAGCTCCATCGCCGTACCCCCATTATCAGTAACAGTCATCAACAAAGTAAGCATTCTAAAGTGTAACTCACGAGTTCATTTTTTTTTCCCCCAGTTTATTTTATTTATTTATTTATTTATTTCATTTTGGTAACCAGGTAGGCCCACTGGAACCAGAGGTCCCTTTTTCAGGGGTGACCCGGAATTAGTTACATGTAAGTAGAGCAGATATCATAACAAGTGGTACAGAAGGAGAATACAGTTGAAAGGTAAATTCATAACAGCGACAATCAATAAACAGTTGTTATTTACAGCAGGTTACATTCATAGAGTGTGATAATCCAGCAGAGATGCAATATCTTGTTTTCAGTGAGGTCCTTTTGCCAGCCATTTCTGCAGTTGGATGGACTGGAGCACTGGGAGGTTAAATGACCTGCTCATGGTCACACAGGGAGCATTTTGGACCTAGTTTGGTTTCAACCTGTGACCTCATGGTTCCAAAGCTGGTACTCTGACCTCTACACAACATTGATAGTGCACTGACTGTGTGCAGGCAGAAGCAGCAGCTATCCCGCACACAGCCATGTACAATTACCTGCCCTCTGTTATTGTAGGAGGGAATGTTAGCTTTGGGATTCCAGTGCAATCCCCTACTCTTTTCAAGCACTGCGCATGGGATTTTGTTTTGTATATTTATAAGTGTCCTTTTCGCTGACTTGTTCCCCAGCCCCATCGCCCACCTTCTCCAGGTACCTACCCCGTCCTCCATGGCTGTCCCCCATGATGAAGCCTTCAGGGCTGCCCTAACCCCTCTGGTGATCCCCCTCTGTAGATCATGATCCAGTGGAGTTTGCTGCTGTGGTGTGTAGTATTGCTTGGATAGTGCTTTTGTGGATCCGACTATCCTCCATCAAATAGTGCTGGTATCCAACCTATGATCCGACCAATGGATCCGAGGTTGGATCCATCGAATCCAACATCGGATAGCTGAATGCAGTGGTCAGATACCTCTGATCCATTGGATCCTATGGTCGGATCCCTGGATCTGATGGTTGGATCTATCGGGTTCCAGGTCAGATCCACTGATACTCTTGGATCCTTACAGTGGATTCTAGGAGGTCAGATCCTTGTTTGGATGTCTATGCCATCCAAGGCCATCTGATATCCCACCAAAATGATGGTATCTGACCTGGTAGGATACTGTCCGAGCAACACTAGTGGTGTGGGGCCTGCTTGGGGCAGACCTTCATCTTGTACCAGTCGGGATGTCACAATTTTTTCGATGCCATCCCCAGGCAACATGCGCAGTATGCGTGTGTGTGTGTGTGTGTGTGTGTTTGGGGGGGATGCCCAGGATGCAGGCAGTATGCTTCTGTTGGGACAGCAAGATCCCCAGCCTGCCATCAAGAGCTGCTATAGTACCAGATCATGCTGCCTCCCTCTCCCTTGGCTGAGACTTGCTGTCATTGGCAGCATGCTAACCTTGGCCTGGCCCTCCAAAGGCTGGCTCTCGAGTTTGCTCTTGAACCCAAGCTGCCAGCATGGAAGCGCAATATGGTTCCGTTGGGCCATCGAGAGGCCCCCAGGCCATGGGATCATTAACTTTTGCCTGTACAATCACTAGAAACTGACAGAAAGGGGCACAGTTTAATGCCTGCTCCAAACTTTAGCATCTCCAGCAGTGCAGCCCCCCCCACCATGTAATGCAGTCAGCATTCTGTATGATCCTAAGGTGATGAACTTGCTCTTACAAATTTCTGGCCCAAGAGATGAGCACGCTATGCACTGACCTGTACAGACATGAGACATGAGCAGACTACTCATTGACCTGTACAGACAAGAGACATGAACACACTACTCACTAACAAGTATAGACTCATTCATCCATACAGACATGAGACATGAACACACTACTGACTGACCCGTACAGACAAGAACACGCTACTCGCTGACCCATACAGACAATAAACATGAGTGTGCTGTGCACTGACCCATTCAGACATGAGACATTAGCATGCTACCCATGGACCCGTACAGACATAAGACGTAGGTACAGTACTCACTGAACCATACAAACATAAGGCATGAGTACACTGCTCGCTGACCCTTATAGACATGAGGCATGAGTACGCTACTTGCTGACCCATACAGACATGAGATGTGAGTATGCTACTCGCTGATCTGTACAGACAATAAACATGAGTACGCTATGCACTGACCCATGCAGACATGAGGCATGAGTATGCTACCCATGGATCCCTACAGACATGAGACATTAGTACACTACTCGCTGACCCATACAGACATAAGGCATGAGTATGCTACTCACTAACCCATACAGACATGAGATGTGAGTACGCTACCCACTGACCCATACAGACATGAGGCATGAGTACACTACTCACTGACCCGTACAGACAGGCATGAGTACGCTACTCGCTGACCCATACAGACATAAGACATTAATACACTACTCGTGGACTCATACTGACATGAAACATGAGTATGCTACTCACTGACCTGTACAGACAGTAGTATGCTACTCACTGACCTGTACAGGCATGCGATATGAACGTGCTACTCACTGAGCCATACAGATGTGAGACATGAGCATGCTACCCACTGGCCCATACAGACGAGACACATGAGCACACTACTCGCTGACCAGTGCAGATGAGACATAAGCATGCTACTCGACGACCAGTACAGATGAGACATGAGTACACTACTCACTGACTTGTACAGGCATGAGATATGAGCATGCTACTCATTGACCCACATAGACATAAGCATGCTACTCGCTGAACTCTACAAACAAGAGTGCACTACTCACTGACTTGTACAGGCATGAGATATGAGCATGCTACTCACTGACCCGTACAGACGTGAGCACGCTACTCGCTGACCAGTACAGGTAAGAAAAATGAGCACGCTACTCGCTAACCTTTACAGACATGAGCACGCTACTCACTGACCTGCACAGGCATGAGATATGAGAACGCTACTCGCTGACCCATACAGATACGAGACACAACCACGCTACTTGCTGACCCATACAGACATGAGATGTGAGTATGCTACTCGCTGACCCGTACAGACAATAAACATGAGTACGTTTACGCACTGACCCATACAGACATTAGGCATGAGTACGCTACCCACGGACCTGTACAGGCATGAGACATTAGTACACTACTCGCTGACCCATACAGACAATAAACATGAGTACGCTACTCGCTGAACCATACAAACATAAGGCAAGAGTACACTACTCACTGACTCATACAGACGTGAGACATGAGTACGCTACTCACTGACCCATACAGATAAACATGAGTACGCTATTCGCTGACCCATACAGACATAAGACATTAGTACACTACTCGCTGACTCATACTGACATGAGAAATGAGTACACTACTCACTGACCCATACAGACATGAACATGCTACTCACTGTCCTTTACAGACATGAGTATGCTACTCACTGTCCTGTTCAGGCATGAGATATGAACACACTACTTACTAGAGCCATACAATTTCGATTCTGCGGTTCTGCGGTTCTTGGAATTTGCCGCATTTGCATCATGCCATAGAATATATATAGTGCCCGCAGAATTCATTGTTTTTGGTGAATTTTCATATAAATATACTGTTTTTCTATAGTGTCGGGCTTTCCTTCCCACCTCGTTTATCCTGAAGCCCCTCCTCTATGCTTAGCATATGATGTCATCGATGACATCACATCATATTTAGCCAATGAAAGGACTGCATTCTGCCAGAGAAATGAATAAATCATGCCGCAGAAATCAGAAAATGCTGCCGCTGAAGTCAAGGAGCCCTGCCGAAGAAATCAGAAAATTCTGCCGAAGAACACCAGGGGCCCTGGCCATACAGAAGTGAGACATGAGCATGCTACCCACTGGCCCATACAGACGAGACACATGAGCACGCTACTCGCTGACCAGTACAGATGAGACATGAGCACACTACTCGCTGACCTCTACAGACATGAGTACACTACTCACTGACTTGTACAGGCATGAGATATGAGCATGCTACTCATTGACCCACATAGACATGAGCACGCTACTCGCTGAACTCTACAAACAAGAGTACACTACTCACTGACTTGTACAGGCATGAGATATGAGCATGCTACTCACTTACTCGTACAGACATGAGCACACTACTCCCTGACCTCTACAGACATGAGTACACTACTCATTGACTTGTACAGGCATGAGATATGAGCACACTACTCACTTACTCGTACAGACATGAGCACGCTACTCGCTGACCCGTACAGACATGAGTACACTACTCAATCAATTAATCAATCAACATTTTTACTTATCCAGGTGAACATCATTGAGCAAACTCATTTACAAGATGGCCTTAGACCACTGACTTGTACAGGCATGAGATATGAGCATGCTACTCACTGACCCATACAGATACAAGACATGAAAACGCTACTCACTGACCACTACAGATGAGAATGAGCATGCGATTCACTGACCTGTACAGACCTGATACATGAGTACCCTACTCACTAAGCAGTAGAGATGTGAGCATGCTGCTCACTGACCAATGGACACGAGACATGAGCATGCGATTCACTGACCTGTACAGACCTGATACATGAGTACGCTACTCACTGAGCAGTACATACGTGAGGCAGTTAAGAAGAAGTTTGCAGACTTCACCTAATCAATACTGTCTTCTTCACTATTTTTTCCCATCTCAGATGACAATTTCATCAACATTTAATATTCTGCCTTCCTTTCCTTTCTCAAGCTCTCTCTCTTGACATTTTTTGAGAGTTAAAGTTTGCAACGAGGCTGTGAATGCAAAAAAAAAAAAAAAAGCCAAGAACAAAATCCATGTGAGGTATAAATATGTCATTTATCAGAGCAATGACAGACGGGCCTGTTGGATTGGTTTTCATTAGAAGATATTGAGTGACTCAATACGAGTTAAAATGACATCTTCTCCTCGCCGAACAGAGAAGAAGGCTGGAAAAAAGCCCATTGTACCTATCTTATTAGGAAGAGATCATTATTGAACTAAATTTCCTTTGCCCAAATCTGAATCATCCCTCTCCATGAGAATATATATTTTTTTTTAGTGTCTTAGCCTGAGATATTTGTATGTGTTAAAGAAAAGATGGTCAAATTGGTAACACAGTAAATAAGTATGAAGATTTCTTTGTGGAACAGGTCTTTGGAAGTGTGTTATGCAGTGATACGGCCATATCAGACTGTGAAAAATGTTGGGAGATAAGGGTGGGGTGCAGCGTCTTGGGGGAAGGGTATGCACAGAGCTGCCTCTTCTGAAGAACTGGTGAGCGTGTGACCCAGAAAGTAGCTTGACCCCTGGAGACCGAGCCAGCTTTTACTATCTAAACAATGGTCTAGCTGACTTTTTCCCTGGCACCCTTTGTCAGCTGATGGATGTGTGCCTGGACCCTGCATCTGCTGACTGAACATTGCACCCAGTCACATCGGGGCCCGGCACCTCCTTGAAAACTTGGCAAACGCACCCAGTGGATGCAGGACTTTGAAAATCTGGTCACTAGAACACTGACCCTACCAATTTCTATTGGATTACTTTTATAAAACAAAAATAAATCCACGTGCTCATCACCACTCAGAAACTGTTGTATGATACTAAGACCAGTTCCCTAAGCTGCGCAATCCTATACGATGTCATATAGTCCCATATATTTATATTATAATCGTCTTTTCTAAAATAACATCAGATCTTTTTTTATATAAAACACACTGTGACCATGAAATAAAAAAATAAATAAAATGCAAAATGTGTGCAGAACGTAATTAACAATAGGAGGCAGTGTGGTCTAGTGGTTAGAGAACTGGCCTGGGTACTGGGAAATCACAGGTTCAAACCCCACCAGAGCCAGATACTGACTGTGTGACCTGACAAGTCACTTAAACCGCCAGTGCTCCAGTCCACCCATCTGCAGAAGTGTATGGAAGCAGCCCCAGCCCCCACTGAAAAAGAGATTTTGCATCTCAGCTGAGCTGTCTTGGGTAAATAAATTGTAATCTGGCATACTTTAAAATAAAACGCAATAATCTGATACGTTGCAGGGGTTAGCAGTTGTAAAGTAATCCCACTACTGTATTCAATTACTTGAAAACAAGTAATCAGAATGTAAGTTGAAGATTACAAATGACATATTACTTTAACAACCCTGACTCAATAGTGGTGGGAGAGGGGCTGCTTATACACAGTTTTACCGTTCAGGAGGGAATGAAGCACAGGGAGGCGAAATAACTTGCTCAGGATCACACAGTGAACCAGCCAATGGCAGCATTGCGGTGTACACCCAAGATGTCCTATCTCACCTGCAGTTCTTAAGCCGTCGTACCAAACTGCTCTGACACTGGTTGTTGGAAATAAAAGCATTCGGTCCTCTCACTGGTTGTTGGGTATAAAGGCATGCAGTACTCTTATTAGTTGTTAGGTATAAAAGCATGCAGTCCTCACACTGGTTGTTGGGTATAAAAGCATGCAGTCCTCACACTGGTTGTTGGGTATAAAAGCATGCGGTCCTCACATTGGTTGTTGGGTATAAAAGCATATTGTCCTCACAGTGGTAGTTGGGTATAAAAGCTTGCAGTCCTCACACTGGTTGTTGGGTATAAAATCATGCGGTCCTCACAATGATTGTTGGGTATAGAAGAATATGGTCCTTACGCTGGTTGTTGGATATAAAAGCCTGCAGTCCTCACACTGGCTGTAGGGTATAAAAGCATATGGTCCTCACAGTGGTAGCTGGGTATAAAAGCATGCAGTCCTCACACTGGTTGTTGAGTATAAATGCATGCAGTCTTCACAATGGTTGTTGGGTATAAAAGTATGCGGTCCTCACACTGGTTGTGGAATATAAAAGCATATGGTCCTCACACTGGTTGTTGGGTATAAAAGCTTGCAGTCCTCACACTGATTGTTGGGTGTAAAAGCATATGGTCCTAACAGTGGTTGTTGGTTATAAATGCTTGAGGTCCTCACACTGGTTGTTGGTTATAAAAGTATGTGGTCCTCACACTGGTAGTTGGGTATTAAAGCTTGCAGTCCTCACACTGGAAGTTGGGTATAAATCTTTGCAGTCCTCACACTGGTTGTTGGTTATAAACGTTTGAGGTCCTCACATTGGTTGTTGGCTATAAAAGCATATTGTCCTCACACTGATTGTTGATTATAAACCCTTTCAGTCCTCATACTGGTTATTGGGTATAAAAATACATGGTGCTAACACTGGTTGTTGGGTATAAAAGCATGCAGTCCTTATACTGGTTGTTGGGTATAAAAGCTTGCAGTCCTCACACAGGTTGTTGGGTATAAAAGCTTGTGGTCCTCACAGGGGTTGTTGGGTTTAAAAGCATGTAGTCCTCTCTGTGCTTGTTGGGCATAAAAGCATGACATCTTCTCACTGGTTATTAGGTATAAAAGCATGAAGTTCTCACACTGATTGTTTGGTATAAAACATGTGGTCCTCTTGCTGATTGTTGGGTATAAAAATGTGTGGACCTCACTCTAGCTGTTGGGTATAAAAGGATGTAGTCCTCACACTGGTTGTTGGGTATAAAAACGTGTGGTCCTCACACTGGTAGTTGGATATTAAAGCGTGTGGTCCTCACACTGGTAGTTGGGTATTCAAACGTGTGGTCCTCAGGCTGGCCCACCTTCATGGCGGTAGTGCTTCCACTCATGATGCCAGCGACGCAGGTTTGGGAACTAGCCCAGGAAGCTGGAGGGCTGGCTGGGGGGAGAAGGCTCGAGCGTCCAAGGGACTGCTCGCCTTCTCCGGGGAGGGAGGGGGGACCGAGGCTCAGTGCTTGGCTGACCCCAGGTGGAGACCCGAGGTACGGCAAGCCAGCCAATAGTAGAGGGGGCCGTGTGGTGGACATCGGTGCTTTACGCCTTGACGTCAGGGCACACACCACGGGCAAAGAAAAGTGGAAAATGGCTGGTGGCACCTCTGGTAGATGGAGTGCCCGCCCCAATCCCCAACGCCTCCTGCCTGCCTCCAAACTGGCATCCCAACGAAACAAGAAGTACGGGGTATAAGGGTCCCACCTTGACCCTGCCTGGGGGTAGATCCAAGGCTGTGTGGGGAATGGACCGCTCGGACGGTAAGGCAGGAGAGCTGGGATGTACAAGGCATGGCGACTCCCGAAGAGTGGAGTGCCGCAGGCTGGGGGGATAAAAAGAAAGTGTAAAAAAAAAAAAAAAGTGTGGTCCTCACACCGGTAGTTGGGTCTTAAAGCCTATGGTCCTCATACTGGTTGCTGGGTAAAAAGTAGCCCTCATTCTAGTTTTTGGGTATAAAAGAATGTGGCCCTTACATTGGTTGTTGGGTATACAGTAAAAGTATTTCCCCCCCACAACCATGGCACATTTAATTAAGGTAACCTGTCATATAGGAAAGGCCTGTGGAATTCTGCAGTTCTGCAGCCATGGAATTTTTTGCTGAACTCTCATTATGCTGCAGAATACATTTAGTACCACAGAATTCAGTACTCTTAGTGAGTTTTCATTCAAAGCTACAGTTTTCACATAGCACCTGACTCCCTTCCCCTCCTTGTTTTATCCTGAAACCCCTCCTCTATGCTGCAGCATTTGATGCATGGTGGTTATGAATCCCAGCCCTGGAGGACTATGCACTACTGTAGTGTGACCCACACTACAGTACTTGCCTACCTCGCAGCTAACTTTCCATTATCTCAGGTGTGGGAGGGGAGCTTGCTATTGTAAGGGTATCCAGATGCAAAAAAAAACCCAACACAACCACACCAGTCACGCTCCACAAATTGAATACAATAAATGAAGTTGTTTTAGCAAGCGGAATGACAGGCTCAGTAGATTGGTAGCAGGTTCAGAAACTTTTTACCTCTAGGTCACCAGTTCAAATCCAGCCCAGGTTGGTAGTAGCCAAACACCATTATCTTCTGAGGCCTGTTAGTGGCCTTTGTGAAATGAGTTGTGGTGGTTCTCAGTCCTGTTCCTAGTGGACAGGTGTCCCCATCCCAAACAACCAACACAGTTGGTACTAGCAAGAACCCTTGATGACTTTGGCAGACTTACATTAGAGGCAGTGAATCGAATAGGCATGGCCTCTGAACTACAAGCTTGCCTGCGTGGTGACTCTTCCATGATAGGTTGAGGCATGCTTAGTGGCAGTATAGGAAAGCTTGCATGCAATCATGTTTGTTGTACCTGTCATGTTAATTACAAAGAGGGCTTCAGTCTTCAGTGCTGTCAATTCAGCACTTTTCACAAGTACTCCATTACAAAGATGTACAACACTTTCTTTTTGTTTTTAAAGTTGCTTATGTGTCCTCAAAGAGCCCTTAATAATTGCAGCTGGTACAGGCACACCAGGCATCCCCAGCTAGACTGTATCTGTGTTACAGGCTAGCAGCCCCATGTGCCCCTTACATAATTCTGGATCGAGCACAGCTCTACTTTCAATTAGTAATTTACCAGCCCTTCATAACACCCAATTTGAGACAATTTGTTAAGATGATTATCGTGTTTGTTTGTTTGTTTTAGCAGAAGATGAGAGAGCCAGTCTCCACAGCAACAACCTTGTTAAGCCAAGTCCTCTGGGAGGCTGCCTACAGTAGTGCCAGGTTTGCCCTTTTTTTTTTTTTGGAGAGGGGCATTTTCACAAGGTAGCGCTCTTGGAACCACTTAAATGTTTCTTTGATAATATCTTTGCAAGAGTGAAACCCCTGTCTCTCCAAACTCTGATGCTGTCGGTGGGGGGGGGAGGAGGTGCTACGGTGTGGAGTTTGGAAGACCTTCCTGCAGTTTGGCTAAATGCCCTGTCACTGAGACCTTCTGCTCCCCCCCCCCCAAAAGGGAGAGTCAGCTGTAAGACGTTTCTGACTCCCACTAGGGTTGGGTGGATCAGCTGTGATCTGGTTCTGACTCTGCTTATGGATGGGCAGGTTGATTCCGATTTGGTCTCTAACCTTTACCCAAAATGTTCTGAATTATACTTGATTTGCCAAAAAATGCAAATTTTTAGAGCTGGACCAGAACTGGGTGAGAGACCGATTTGACCCGGGTCAAATGACAGAACTAGATTGCTCCTACTCCTGCTTGTAAGGTATTCTTTATGTCATTTGATGTCAAAATGGTTATTTTAATTTTTGACCAATTTGCTCATTTTTAATGGGAGCAAAACTCCAAAATCACTGACATTATCTAGACTGGGTCAGAAGTTCAGAACTAGATAACTGTATCCAAACCTGGTCAATGGACCGAACAGGGTCAAATGACATTTGAGTCACAAATGATTCTGACTTCCATAGTCGAGTTGAGGTGGGCTAGGTTGGGAGTGATGGGTCCTGATTTAAAACAGTTGGTCTGCCCACCCCCACCCCTGCCTATCTGCCTCTCTGCCTCTCTTTCCCTCCTCCCTTCCCCCACTCAAGTATCCTATCTCTGTCTTGTGCTTTCTCTCTCTCTCTCTCTCCCTCTCCCTTTTCATCAGTGGTCACAGCTGTGCAGTCGGCCAATTACTTGGAAATAATAAGTACATTTTGCAGTGAATTAAATATTAATTAGTCTTTGGCAGGTTGGTTTTTAACGAAGTAAAGGGTGTCTGCATTGTTGTGGTTCTGCTACCAGCAGTGGAGACAGAAGCATCTCAGTCCTGGGTTAGCAAACCTTTTATACAGTATGTTTTATTATCATACGCAGTATGTATGTGAATTTTATACTTAACATATTGTGTTTTACCCATGCAGTATGTATGTATGCGGATTTTATACCTTACATATTGCATGTGTTTGTGTGTTTTACATACTCAAGTATGTATGTATGTGGATTTTATACTTTACATATTGAGTGTGTCTGTGTTTTACACACACAGTATATATATGTTGGTTTTATACTTTACATGGTGTGTGTGTGTGTGTTTTACATATGCAGTATGCATGTGGGTTTTATACATATAGCCCCACCCCAAGGTGGGGGCTTGTGTTTGACTCCTTGGAGCACTGCATGCCTGCCACCAGTGATGCTTCCCTCTGGTCACCAGGGACTAGAACTGCAGCAGAGGGACTGGAGCAGAAGCAGCAGAAGAGGAGGCCTAAGATTTCTTTGACACTCCACACCATTCTATATTCAGTGACTCCGCCCCCAGTCAGGACTGTGGTTCCTACTATACATCAATGACGGCTGCCCGCTGCCAATGGAGAGCTCAACCAATGATCAGTATGATCGGGGACACCTCCCCAATCACTGCCAAGGACCGAAAGGACTACAGTGTAGACTCACGCAAATACCATAGTGGCCTCAGATAAATGTTTACGGGGTGGAGCACTTCAGATAAAGACTCTGGGGCCAGTGACGCCATGAAGTTCAATATATATATATATATATATATATATATATATATATATATATCAGTAGAGAGAGAGGCTAGAGTGTGGACTCCATTGGCTCAGTTGAAGCCACGCATCCACCATACTACGGGATGACTGAGGTGCCAGCAGATAGCAGGAACCCTTCTTGAAACTCAAATAGTGGCACCAGCACACTGTTCTGACAGCAATCTGCTGATCTGTTTCAGTAAGAAGCACCATTGACATCAGGGAAATGATGAAGCAGGCGCACAGTGTGGTGACAAAAACAAGGTATACTAGTTTGTCCTTTGCTTGTATAAGCAGTGCATTACTCAACTGCTGTCAGTACAGTGTGCTGGTGCCACTAACTAAGTTTCAAGAAGGGTTCCTGCTATCTGCCGGCACCTCAACCCTCCTGTAATATGGTGGACATGCAGCTTCAACAGAGACATTGGAGTCTGCACTTCAGCTCTCTCTCTCTCTCTATATATATATGGCAAAAACTCTCCGTTGTAAGTGGTTGTTCCACAGTGAAAAGTGAGGACCTGGTGTTGGGTTGAAAGCCCCCACAGCCTCTCGCCCACACTTCAACCGGCATCGGGTGCGCTGCTCAACTCTCACCCATCAGATGTGTAAAGAAGCAGAGGTATAGGAGAATGGGGTGAGAGTTAGTACCGATAACCCAATGCGCACCCGATGCCGGTTGGGGGTGTGGGCGGGGGGTCCAAGGGGGGCTTTCAACCCTAACACCGAATTTCCTCGCTTTTGTCGCTGTGGAACAACCCTAACTAATGCATTAAACAGAGTTTTTTGCCTCTAATTTCCCTTCTTTTTGAGAAGTATAATGAGAAATAGTAAATGTAATGCGACGCGCTCCCGCCACGTGATGTCTTGTCACATAGTAACATGGTGCACACAAATGCAAATGGTAATGCGCATGGTGATGCAAAGCAAAACAGAAAGATAAACTGTACTGTAGACTGAAATGGTTAAAATAACGCAAACACAAGCACAAATAGAAACGTGAAGGGTAACGCAAATGGTGCCGTAGATGGGACCAGTAAGTGAAACGCTTACGGAACCGCAAGCAGAAGCGGTAAGGGTAACAGTAATGTAAGCGCACAGACTAGTTTTCCCCAAAAGCTGCATAGAGAAAGACAGTGAGTACAAAGAATGTATGCATAATAATGGGTCTCGGAGCAGAAAATGAGAAGTTGGAATTGTAAATTGCTTATATCTCAGGAACCGTATGACGTAGAAAAAAAATTTAAAAGTCATAAGATTTATGACTTTCCTGGCTAGTTTTGTGCTTAGCCTCTATCAGGGGGCTAAGCATTTTTCTGACAAAAAGTCCATATCTCATACCATTTCCGAGATACGGGCTCTGAAAGGCGCAGCGAACGCCGTAATGTTATCCTATGGGGAAAAAAAGAGAAGTTCGAAGTGCCATAACCTTCGCTCCCTGTAATATTTTTTCACCAAACCAGTAAAAGGCACATCTGTGGGATGTTGGCTTTCTTCTCTCCAAATTTCATCCCAAAAGACCAAACCATTATTTTGCAGCAGGGCGGCAAAGAATTCCTTTAATGCGGTGGACGCTGTAATGTTATCCTATGGGGGAAAAGCGTAAACTTTGGAGTGCCATAACTTTGCCGCCCTGTAATATTTTTTCACTGAAACACTGAAAAGCACACCTGTGAGATGTTGGCTGCATTCACTCCAAATTTCAGCCCAAAAGACCAAACCATTGTTTTGCAGCAGGGTGCCAAAGAATTGCTGTCATTTTCACACAGCCTGGAAAAGTACTATCGAACTTTGCGAAAGCTTTCACAAATTCATTCGACACTGTCGCAAGTGTGAAAGTACTTTGTGAAAGTACTTTTTCCAGAAATCTGAAAAACATATTTCTGGGGTGTTTTACCTCAAAATAAAGACATGCCTAGCATCCTCAGGGTCCGACTAGGTGAATACAAAAATAATTAGATTGCTAGAGGGTCCCAAATTTAAATGCCAAGCATTTTTCTGATGACCAACTGAAAACAAAATGGCAGATTTGCGACAGTAAAAGGGCCATTTGCGAAAGTAAAAACTGCATTTGCGACACTAACTTTCTGTTAACTTTTCCCATTGACTTATAATGGGAACTTGCTTTTTTGAATAACCTTTGAACCGTTTAATATTTTTTCCCGAAATCTTCAAAACGCACATCGGGGACCCCAGCCGCACGTTCCCTGAAGATTTTGGACCGATCGCGAAAACCGTGCAACCTCTAGAGATGACCAAAAAATTCCCAAAAAGCGTAAACGTGTGCCCAGATCACGCTTAATAACTCTGCAGCCATATATCTGAACAGCATGAAAGTTGGCAGATCCCAAGATCTATGGTTCTTGATCGTGTATTCCAAATTTCAGGCATATCTGTTGAACGGTTGCAAAGTTATTAAGGTGCAAAATTTTAGGTTTAACATGTAAATGGCTCCTCAACCATAACTATGGTAGCACTACCATGCTACCATAATATAAATACTGAACTCTAAGAGTGCCCCTAAAACCTACAGACAGAAACCATTTGTGTCTGCCCTGACCCCCAGGATCCATGGCAGTTGGGGTCAGGCAATAGCACAACAGCTAAATCAGGCTCCAGAACCTGCAGAGGGAACCAGAGAGGGCTCATGGGACACTGGAGGCTTCCTTGATTTTGCCTGCAGTTTTCAGCCAGTAAGGCATCAAATAATAGCCAGACAGCCCTCCTCAGTGATGGACAAGTGGGATTGACCAGACGGGAGGGTCAGATTCCCCAGTGAACAGCAGAGACTTTCCCAGACCATGATTAGTCTGTATGAGAGACAGCTTGAAGGCAGAGCTTCTGCCTGATCCTGCCAGCGTTTGGAGGCGTGCCTGAGGCTTCCACAGCCTGGAAACAGGTGATGACTGCTGGGCTTTGGCAGCCAAGGAGAAGATAACTGAGAGAAACACAGAAAAGGGGAGATTTGTTAAACGCACTGACTCTCCTGCCTGAGACCTAACTGACAGGGTCTGCTGAACAAAAATTTGTATCACCATCTCCACCAGATGCTGCAGCCAAGTGAAGGGATGGTGCACTGGCAGGTGAACAAATTCTCTTGGGCTTAAGATGCATCCAAAGGACCCAATCTGCGTGGGGTGCCTGAGAGAGACAGGAGGAGGAAGAAGAGGCCAATCAACTGAGAGGTGATCATCAGAAAGACATCTGCGCTGAGGCGCAGCTGAGAGACAAACCAGAGATCAGATCCAGGACCAGAGCCAGAGAGGAGTGAGTGTCAGGAAGACTGCTGAGTCGAGATTCTGTGATTACATATTGGGACCTTTGGGTTCAGCACCACAGCCTTTAAATCATTTGGATAGGGCCATCACCTGGCATTGTTTAAATGGACTAGGCAATTCGGCCAGAAGTACAATATTTGTATGGAAACAAATGTTGAGTTCACCAGTGCTGGCCGACCATGTGCAACTGTTATCTGGTCTGCAACTCTTCACCATGTGGGTACCCAGGCTTCTTGGGGAGTTCCCTATAAGACTAGGGCAGTAACATTAGTACCAGTGGGGTGTGGGTAGTGCCCAACAGCGCAGTTAGGCAGAGGCACAGTGTTGTGGAGTGGGCTGTGCCTGGAAGGATCAGAAGTGCAACCAAGACGTCTGCCTCATACTGCATTACCTAGTCACACATTCCCCAGACCCTAACCCTGCTTACCGCCAATAAATCTGCGGTTATTTGTTTGAAAGTTCTGACTCACAAGGATATTATTTGTAGAGTACAGGTCATTGATTTTTGAGTAAACTGTTGCTTGCACTGTGTGTGCAGCAGGTGAGCTGTGCCAGTGGGGACCATGGTGGGGCAGTATTGTTTCCCCAGGGGCAGTACTAACGTATAGCCTAGCCCACTTAATCTTTCCCAGGATGTAGGCACCACACAGATTGCATCTGAACTTTAACATATTTGGGTAACAAATCTTCCCAGGAGTTATCGACCCAAGTCCCTCAACTTTGTTTGAGCCCGTAAGTCATGGGTTGTATACTGTCATCAATAGCAATCAGCACCCAAATGTTACATATCACGTGTGTTTATGTGTTTTACACATGCAGCATGTATGTGATTTTTATACTTTATATATTGCAACTGTACTGCACATGTGTGTATGTTTTATCATGTGGTATGAGGCAAAGCCAAGTAAGTACATTATGCCCATAGGGTTTGCTTAACAAAGGTAACTCAATCCCTGGCAGGCACCTATTGGACGCCATTTAAATTATGCAGGTAAACCTGCCTGCAGTGGTAACAGGGAAAGTGCAGCCTGTCTTCTCTATGTGCTTCCTGACCTCTGAGCCAACCCATATGTAGCTGTCCTATACTAGATACCACCAATACTGACTGGTATTGGTGGGTGGGTGGAGGTCATGTGACACAATGGGCAAGCTTCCTCTCTCAGCACCTTACCATGTTAGTCTGTAACTGCAGTAACACGTGCTAGCCTGAAGGAGATGACCCCCCCCCGCCGGTTTTTCCACTCCTGAGGGAAACTGAGCCTGCTCTTTTGACACCTAGAAACACACTATAAGAGTGAGTTGGAATCCCAGCACAACCACCAGCAGGAGGTTTGAACTCCCAGCATCTTGGTGTGTGGAGGTAGGCTGAACACACCATTGCCGCAGGACTGAGATTCCAAACTCAGAACCAGAATACAGTAAGATCAGGGTTAAGAGTACTAGGGCACTGGGGTTTGAACCCTCAGTCTGTGAGTGCACATAAAAGCCACAACACCCTAGTACAGGAAGTGTAGCTTAATGGTTAGAGCACAGGGCTGTGGGATTGGAGACCCAGGTTTAAATCCCACCATTGCTACATACAGTGCTGACTGTGTGATCCTGAGCATGTTACTTAACCTCCCTATGCTTAACATAATCTCTCTCTCACTTAGAGTGTTCCTCTACTAAAATCAAAACTTGCAACGACAGGATGTACAGCAATTACTTGTTTTTATCTATCTTTTTTTTTTTTTACTTGCTCCAGTTGGTGGTCCACTAAATATTTCAGATAATGCAGTACATATTTCCCTTGTGTCTTTCAAAAAGCATCTGCCTGACCCTGACTGGCCTCACAGTAGCCATTTCTAATATCGCAGCCTGTTGTCCTGGTGAGCACTATGATGTCATAAACAAAGGCACTATGAGGTGGGTTGCTGTTTATCCACACTTTTTAGATAGGCTGCCAGGCTGTGTTATGAACCCTGGAAAGGAAAATTGACAGTTACAAAAAAAGTGTTCTTTTATCGAACTGTAATCGTTGAAACGTGTTTAAGAAAGTACATGCTGAAGAGTAGACTTGCTCATTAACTTCCCCGTTATTGTTTAACTGCTCATGGCTTGTAAAGTGCTTTGGGATACAGTGTGTAAGAAAGGCACTCTGTAAATCCCATTCCATTGCTTTTCTCAAGCTTTGGCCTTTCTTTAATTTTCCTTCACACTTTACTTTTTTTGTTTGTTTGTTTAGAGCTTTTTCTCGCAGCCCTAATCATTGTCAGGGATATACAGTGTCCACAGGGATAGACAATAGGCACAGGGACATACCCTGGTCAGTTTTGTTAGTCCTGTCTTCCTTGGGCCCTGCAGTTCAGCCCAGATTTCTCTCACTGGCTTTACACTACATGGCCGGGGAGTGTCTTGCCCCCAGGCAGTCCTCTACTACGACTAACATGCAGAACCCTGGAAAGGAAAATTGACAGTTACAAAAAAAGTGTTCTTTTATCGAACTGTAATCGTTGAAACGTGTTTCAGAAAGTACATGCTGAAGAGTAGACTTGCTCATTAACTTCCCCGTTATTGTTTAACTGCTCATGGCTTGTAAAGTGCTTTGGGATACAGTGTGTAAGAAAGGCACTCTGTAAATCCCATTCCATTGCTTTTCTCAAGCTTTGGCCTTTCTTTAATTTTCCTTCACACTTTACTTTTTTTTTTGTTTGTTTGTTTAGAGCTTTTTCTCACAGCCCTAATCATTGTCAGGGATATACAGTGTCCACAGGGATAGACAATAGGCACAGGGACATACCCTGGTCAGTTTTGTTAGTCCTGTCTTCCTTGGGCCCTGCAGTTCAGCCCAGATTTCTCTCACTGGCTTTACACTACATGGCCGGGGGGGGGGGGGGAGTGTCTTGCCCCCAGGCAGTCCTCTACTACGACTAACATGCAGAGGAGTCCTCAGAACCCAGACTGTCACACAGACGGCCATGGGATTTTTACCGTCCGTTTTCTCCCCGAAAACACTTTCTCCCCAGTCATGGGCGTAGCCTCTGTCGGCCTCGGTCGCACGCAGTGACATCCTGCAGACGGAGCAAGCTCTTCTGGCTCACTGCAGGGGTCGCCGCGTCACAGGTGTCTAGTGCCATTACTCCCTGGTGGCAGCTGCTGCGGCCTGATCTGCCTCCTGACGTGGCGCCCTGAGCTCACTCTGGAAACTCAAGTCACCTACGTGGCACCATCACGTGCTACTGCTCGGCCATCAGAGCTGACCTCTTTATGCTCTGCATCTAACATTTTCTTTCTTTGTCTATTTGTCCTGATGTTTCTTTTCTGTTTCTTGTCCTTTCCTCTAGTTTTCTTCCTATCCATCCATTTTTTTTCGCCATTCTGGTTTTACTCCTGCTCACATCTCTCCTTTTTTCTTTTCTTCCTTCTATAATTCACTGTTTCTTCTCTTCAAGGTGAAATGAAGTCACTCTGGTGTGTGTGTGTGTGTGTGTGTGTGTGTGTGTGTGTGTGTGTGTGTGTGTGTGGGGGGGGGGATATGCTGACACCCAGACAGCCTTACCTGAGCTAGTGATTAAACAAAGGGATTCAGCCAACACGTGTAAAATTAAGTGATCAAGAGTTGATTACAGAGTGCATTGATTGTGTACTGATGGATTAAATGGAGTCGTGCTCAGGATGTGATTTGCTGAGAGGCCAAGGTAGATAGAGAGAGAGAGAGCAGACAATTCACTTGCTGACTGTGGCGGGTCCTTGCCTCCACTGGCCATGGCTCGCCTCTTATACATTCCTGGGATAAAGCTGCAGAAAGCCGCAGCACGGAATTATAATCGATTAGCCATTTCTCAAAGTCACTTAAGGGCCCTGAGCTACAATCTAAAGTGCCGGGGCTGGCAAGTCTTGTTCGGTATGCACTGTCATGTGCAGGCGCTGGTTAGTGGGGGGATGATGCGAGTGACCCTGCTCGCTGCAAGCTGATGAATCTATTTTCTTGTAGGAAATAGTTTTGACAGTCCAATATCTGTGTTTCGATATGTGCCCCTCAGGGAGGGGGGAGGAAGGGGGGCAGAGATAGAGAGAGACAGAGTGAGAGAGACACTGCCCTGTCGCCCTTTCAAATTATAGGCATATCAGTATATCACCAGCCTAACACGCTGCCCTCCAAGTCAAGGACACAGGTGCTGAGAGACTTGCTTCAAAGCGCTGTAGGTTTTTTTAAAGGGACGGATTATTCTTAGCGTAGTGGTGAAAGACATACTAGCCCTGTTCCAAGGCCATATGCACACTGTATGTCAAAATGTTTTGTTAGGTAGCTTGTCTCCCTTGTGGCTCTTGGGCAAAATTTGTCTCCTTTCTATATATATTTTTTTTACCCCACCACCTCAGGGCAAAAATTATATGTTGCAAAATTGTAATAGCTATGAAATTAATTTTCGCTACTGGGACTTGGTAGCAGGGGCTTGTCCCCACGAATCACTAAGGGTAAAGGGGAGGCAGTGCAGGGCAGTGGTTAGAGTACATATCTGTGAACCACAAGATCCCAAGTTTGAGTCCCAGGACAGTCACAGTGTGGTCTTGAGTAAATCAGCTGCACTGTAGCCCTCCCAGATGAGAAAATGGGTAGAAGCAGGACCTCCCTGGCTCATAAATACTTAAAAAGAGATGTCCGATCATAGGGTATGGGGTCATAACCGCGCACGGCAAAACAATGTGGCTAAAAATGCCACAGTGAAACAGTGCCGGACAAAAGCAGAGTCAGGCAAAACACCGACCTGCTCCGTGTACCACATCAGTTGATCACAATGGGTCTTTCTGTGTTTTTGTGGGGGGATTCTCCGCACTCCCCACAAAACTTAAATAACTAACTACGGGGGAATCCTGGGATGGGGAGAAACTAGGAGGGGCTACTTTGTTTTTTTTTTTGTTTTTAAAACATGGCAAAAGATGTAGCAGGGAGACCTGGTGGGAACAGAACCACAGTCCAAGGTCTCCGATTGTGCCGTGTGGTGGTGCCCTAACCACTCCTCCATGGGAGTGGCTCAACCAGGCACCCAGCGCACAGCAACTTGTCCAGCCTCTCGATCTGTATGCAGCGACAGGGGTAGCGGTATTCTCCTACCGCTGTTCTAGCCCTGTCGCTGTAATCCCAGGTGCTCACTATACAGCGCGATTAATATCACGCTGTCTTACATGCGCAATATTGACCTAGTAGGCGATCATAGTGGGGCTATCTGGGTTGAATGAACTGTAAAATAAAATTGTAATGGCTGCCCGATGACCCAAAGGAAGCACATTGCACCTCCATGTCGGTGAAAGAAAAGCCACAGAACAGGGAAACAATCTGCTTGACTGCATGGAGCTGCTCAGAGCTGTTACTCTGTGCCTGCCCTGCCAGGGAGGGTAAGCACAGGGCTCACCCCTGCCACTGGGATTGGTGTACCATAGGTTGAGCACCTGTTTAACTGGATTCGGCCGCAAGACCCGGGATTTATAAATACCTCCATTTGAGGTTCTTGTTTTGCCATTTTTGCAGTAGCATCGCTTCTGGAGTTGGAGATTTGCTGCTCCACTAAGCACTTCTCCAATGCAAAGTACACTGCTGCCAGCTAGCCTTGTGCAACACTATAGGCCTACACTGATTCAGTGACTGGGTACTTGGTAACCTTGTTGGCAGCTCCCTACTAGTATCACAAGCGTAAAAGCACTGGCAATCAGGCAAGAGCAAGTAGCACCTCCAGTTCAGGGCAGTGAGATCACGTATTGTACTGTGCATGGGTGTGTGGGGGGCTTTGCCTAGCCTCAAAGTGAGGCAAAGCGCCAGAGCAGAGCATACCAGACCAGGCTAATGGTGTTAGGTGCTCAACAAAGGCTGCATACCTCTTAAATCATATGTGGCTTCTCTGTTTGGGGATACACTGTGGACAAGTTTGCACCACCGCCTGTGGTGTTTTACCTGTTCGTGCTGCCATCCCCTGGCTGACTACAACTCTGACTAGCGATCTTAATTCAGTGCAATCTCAACATTTTGTGTCTGTGCTTAGAAGGGCCTTTTTTAGTTACAGCCCAGAAATGTGTTTAATTTGGCTGTGCCTGCTCAGAGCGTGTAAAGAGCAACCATATATACCGAGTTACTGGGCCGGGCCTGTGCAGGGCACTTGAAGACTAGCTGATCTTCGGCTGCAACATAATGCTTACAGTTCTGTTTCCTCTTGGGGTGAAGCCCCAATAAAGTTGTGTTCTTTTGTTTGACTCAGGCTTCCATTGCTGTTCCAGGCTTCCATTGCTGTTCCATACAGAGTACAAGAGCATGTCAAGTGGGGAACTGTCTAACACTGTGTGGAACCACAGGGGGTGACCACTGTGGGGAGGTGGGAAGGTACAGTAGCCCATGGGGGCATACTGACTTATCACCAGACCTACTTAAATTGTTCTCTGGGTAGAGGCATTGCACTATTCCTACTATCTTGATAGGAACCCCTCTCACCTGTGAAGGAGGAAATGAACCCAAGAGACGCCGAAACATCGATAGTAACCTGGTGATGTTGCAAGCTAGTAGTGTCTCTAACCCCTTAGCCAACTGGGAGAAAGTGCATTGTACAGGAGCCTTACACTTACATGCCAACACTGTGACACCCAGCCTGCCAGATCTTATCTTGGGGGAGGAGGCGGACCCCTCCCAGCCCTGCCACAGGCAGAAAGCCATTGGAGGATGCTGACTGGGGGCCAGTGGAGGGCCGGGCAGACAAGTTTCCTGTAAGATGCCCTGGACTAGGTGGTGGGGGCCGGGGAGCTGAATACATCACAAAAATTATGGGGGAGCTGGAAAGCGTCTTCTGTGCGGGATGTGTTTTAACAGGGCTTCAGCTCCTAAAAACTTTTAGTTGACTCCTATTTGCAACACGTTTGCTTCCCTGATCTAAAAAGAGACTTGAGAATACCAAAGTTGCCATTGGTCAGCAAAAAAGCAGTGTAGGGAGGAGCTCCAAACCACACTGCAGCACCAACAGTAGACTCATGAAGCCGTGTGTAGCGCTGGAATTGGCAAACCCGAGGTTAGTGATAAGGAACCTCCATGGAAGGCAATGGTGGAGTCCATCAGGGTGATGGAGTCCAAGACAAAGAGGACTCTGCTAAGTGTAACCCCTAGGTGGCGCTATCCCAAGGGCTACTACACCTGCCTACTTGGCTAGTAGCAGGTTAAGGGGCCTGAGTTCTGAAATGGGTGCCTCCACCCGGAGGTCAGGGTTGGTAGTGGTCAAGCTAACCCGGGCACAGCCCTCCGGGACACTGTAGCCCCCCTCTTTCCCCTCTAATGGCCAGTACCCACACTGTTTGCACTTACCACCAAGGCTGGTTCCTCTGGCTCGACCCTGGGGACCCCCTGTAAAATAAGGTTATGCACAGTAAATAGCAACAGTACAGTACTTTGAGCACAAACTGGAACCGCAGTCAGATTACATGCAGAAAAAGTTAGATCTGATTTATTCAGGGGACTTGAACAAGGGAGGGACATCATCAGGTTAATTAGCTTAAAGGTTATATCAATCAAGCAGTTATGCATGTGCTTTGAGTCCCCCCACACAGTCACACCTCTGGGTACCCAGGTGGAGAAGAGATGGGCTAGCCAGGACTTTTGCCAGGGGTTGCAGCTGGTTGGGGCCCTGTGATGGAAAACACAACATGCACAGTACACAATATTTGTAATCCGGAGCCAGTGGGCTTAGTTCGAAAAGGAAATGAAACAACAAGACAATCAGATGACACACTCAGATTAAGCTGTTGTTTCAGGGAGCTACCCTGGTATTTACTCACGATATCCAAGACTGGACACAGGCTGGATGAAATTCGAGATGGCAGGTGGTTGATCTGGAATGCCAGGAGAAGCAGGGCCCACACTAGTTGCAGAGGCGTTGTTCCTGTTCAAGTGTGGAGCAGGAGGCTGATCCCCATGCAGATCTCTCGTCGATGGCTTCTCTGTGCAGTGGGTAGTCTGGCTGGGCCAGTCTGGCAAGGCCCAGACCGCATGGAGACAAATTCGGATGCAGTCCGTTTTGGGCTGGATACAGCTTCCAGCAAGCAGAACACAGTTCATACAGTGGGGAACTAACTCACAACCCATTAGCAGCTCACAGCACATTTATATGTATGGGAATTCCACTGTACCAGGCAAAGCACTCCCTGGTCACAGTCGCAAAGTTTCTGCACACACTGGGAGCTTATGGGCAACTGGAACTCCTGACAGGCCGATCGCATTCAGCAAAATCTTCGGTCTTCTTCAGGTTGAGCCTGGCCTACTTCATTAGCTTACTTTAGTCACACAAACTTGGATTTAGTCCAAAATAATTCTCTTCTCCCCTCTCAGGAACAGCAGCAGACATGCAAGCCAAAAACTCAGCCTTTTCACAATTCTCCCATGTGAATCCACTCAGGATTGCTGCTCAAAATTACTTCAGCTCTTTCTTGTTCAGCTTCCAGCGTAGATCTAACTGAAAACTGCAAGCAGCCCGGTACTTCCCCAAGATCCAAAAGGTTTGATAGGCTGATCTGGCTGTCAATCAAATCAAGAGCTCCCCCTTCTGATGCAAAAAAGGCACAAAAAGTTCAAAACTACAGTTCCTACAGATTTTGACTCCAGACAGCTCCTGTAGTCCGGCTACATTTTAGGTCCCACCAGTACTGTTTGGTCCAATTTGCAGTCCAGGACCAAGACAGTGGAGACAAAAACAAAACAGTCCCCGCTACAACAGAGCTCCCTCTCAGATTACTTAGGCTGCAATCAGACAGCTCTTAAAGAGACAGTACACAGAGGCTATACAGGCTCTGGTAATCACATTTAAACTGCTAAAACGCAGGACACCAGCCTGACAGTGAGCATTTAGGCAAGTTCAAGGAAGACTTTTTGGGAACCCCCATTTGTAGGGGGGTTACATAAGAATGAAGGCTCACGATACCCAATCCAAAGACTTTGCTGCAGCTGTTAAACATTGGACAAGTGTACAACAACGGCCATGGCAGCCATTATTAACCTTACACAAGAGAATGGACAGTTGTAGGGGTGACTTGGGCTAGAGAGTGAAGCCAGAGCACCAAGTCTAAGGCTAGTGGGAGAACACAAAGAGTGTGAGTACAGGACAGGTTACTGTAAAACACCCTCCACCCTCGTCTGCCCCCCTCCGGGGGGGTTGGGTGATGGTGATTTGCACTCCGATAAAAGGGGTATTTTGCACGCTGTAATTATTACTGCTGTGGCATGCTATTAGCATGTATAAAAAGATTTTAACATCTCACTGTAGCCGTATTCATGGCTCCCCGTCTCATTTACCTCTGCTGCTGGGGTACCTCCGTGCCCACCTACAAAGCGCTTTGTCCTGAGCACAGTGAGGCTTCCAAAATGTGAAGTGAAGGGCAGTGCAAACTGGCACCCACCTCACTTGTCTGTGTAGTGCAGACACTTCCAGTATGCTGCCTGTAGTGAAGTAATGTGGAGCTTGGGCATCTGACATAATTACACGGTACATGAAGATAGGCTGACACAGTATTCACTGGGGAGACAGAGTGCTCCTGGGGGCCAGCTGAGAGCAGCAACCCCTGCGCCTTTACTCTGCTGCCTTCATGCTGGAATTAGTGTGTGATCCCTTTAACCTGCATCATACTCTGGAATTTGGGTTAAGGGTTATAAGTCCCCCTCAAATAAAGTCTCAGATCGGCTCCTTGCAACGGATTTAAACCTACTCCTCCATCAGGGTTTCACTTAACTCCATTTAGGAAGTATCCAACTAACAAAACTAAAGTAAAAAAATGACATATTAAAGAAGAAGTATACTGATTAATAGTATATGATTAGTCATTGTTCTTTATATAAAAAAAAATAAAAAAATCAGCCTGTTTAAAATTCTTGTGTGCATTCCAGACTGTTGTGAGTATCCTAAGGTGTTGCTGTGCGCATTCCAAACGGTTGTTCTTTACAGCTCAAAGGTCATAAAACTGTAAATTCTAGGGTCGTGGATATGTTGTTCTGTCCACACTGTCTGGCAGATACCTTGCCACTTTAAGATGGGACGTAAAGTCTTCAAGCTGGCTCCTCCCATCCACCCGGGTGATGAAACCCTCAGCTCTGCCCCATGACGCCAGATGTTCCTTACCGCTTGGAAGCATCAGGTTCCCTCCTTAGCGCGCTCGCGTTTTGCAGGCCCTGGCTCTAAAAACTTTGGATTTTTTTCCTAAACTTACTTTGAAACTCGTTCGAGTTCAGTCTTCACCCTCTTTCCTTGCGGCTGTGATGGAGGACAAGACCGTTCCCGGGATCTGCTGGTGCCCCTGCGGGCAGAAGATGTCGCGCACCGACTCACACCTCGTCGTTTTTACGCCTGGCACGGCCACACCTGCAGGTTTCTAGGATGTACTATCCTTTTCTCCATTGGCGCTTGAAAACCGCATTGCCCGACTCCAGCTGGGGCGACTGGAGAAACGGTACCCGCTGGTCAAATTGAAGTAGGCCCATTGGGTGGTGTCCATGGCGGAGGCTCTGTGGAACAACTGGAACAGCTTGAACAGGTCAAGACCCTCAAGGAGGAGGTGGCCCAGGCAGTGGCAATCTCCTCTTCGGCTTTGGCCTTTATTCCGCTCCTACTGGGCTCTTCTTACATGGCTTCCTTTCGGAAGCTGTGCCAGTGCCTCTCGACTAAAGGGGAAGGTCCTTCTGGGTCTCACACACCCCTCGGTCCCGGAAGAAGGATCCGAAAAAAGGTAAGATCCACCGTCGACGCTCTTGGGAGCAGGAGAGATCTTGTTCTCTGGACCGTCAGTGTTCAACTTCAGTCGATGTTGCGGCCCGGGCTGCTGGTTTCACGGTGTTCTCGTCAGACCAGCCGTCCGAGACACCTGTTGACGTGACCGAGATTTTTCTCGAGCCCACTGACAGGTTGTTGACCGATGAGGCAGACAGCTCTCTCTCTGACACCAGTGCTTCCGGTGCCTTCCAAGGACTTGCCTCAGACCGTTGAGCCAAAGTCCCCAGCCCAGGACCCTGAATCGGAGGGGCAGTGGGTTTCCCCTGCTCCTTTCTCGGCCTGCCACCGGCACCACCGATGGTCTCAGTTCTCCTCCGCTTCGGGGAAATCCCGGCGACATCAGTGGTCTCTGTCCCGACATCGTGGAAAGTGGCACCACTGCTCTTCTTCCTCATCCCTCCTCTGCTGAGGAGTGGCTCCGGAGCAAGTTGCGTTGGTGCTATGAGGATCTAATGTGGCAACAGCTCCTTTTAGCCGGCAGTAAGCTGACACCGGCTTCCACACTGACAGTTAAGTGGCTGTCGCCTGAATGGCTGAAGCCGACTCCCACCGCCGGTTCCCCGGTTGAGGACCCGGTCCCGGTGCCGACAGCTCGGCCAAAACTGGTTGCCCCACCCATTGTGGTGGAACCACTACCTCCCCAGCCGAAGAATGGGACGCTGACCAAGGATTCTCGGCTGGCTCAAGGTTTGCCTCATTGGATGTCGGTCACTCTCACCCCCGATCTCCCTCGGTGAATGGAGAGTGGCTCAGGTGGTCACCAGCTGTAAGCGGACTCTTCGAAGTCCAAAGACTCCTCGTTGCATTCCCGTCCAGTCGACCTGGAATCCTCGGGGGGTCTTTCTTTGGATGAGAGCCCCACCTCATTCCTCGGTATCCTTCGGCTCATCTCAGAGTCCACCGGGATGCCACTCGAGCCTGTGCAGAAACGGGTCAGATATCCCCTTACGGAGATTCTGGACAAGGTGGACTCCCCCACGAATGCCTTCCCCATAGACAAGGCCGTTGTGGGCCTGGCATTAGAACTCTGGCAGCACCCAGCCTCCTTCCCAGCACCACTGGCCAGAATGGCCTGCAAGTACACGGTTCCTACTGGCTCTCTCTCCGGCTTCTCGGAGCATCCCTCGGCCAAGGGGTTGGTGTGCAGATTCTGTCTTCAGGCGCTCAAGCAACACGAGGGATGTGGACAAGCTCCCAGATAAGGAGTCCAAGAAATTGGACTACTCGGGGAAAAAGGTGTACGCTGCTGCCTCTTTGGGCCTTCACCAGGCCAGCTTGGCTGTTATGATGGCACACTTCTCTCATACCCTATTGGGCTCCCTGGATGAGGTGCTCCCTCATCTCCCGGCTGACCTCCAGACCATGGTCAAGCAGGTCCAGGATCAGGGAAGGGTGGTGGCAAAGCAGCAGCTCCAGATGGCTCTGGACATTGAAGACTCTTGTGCTCATTCGGTAGTGGCCGCAGTGGTCATGCGCTGCAGGGCTTAGTTGTGGATCTCGACCTTCACGGCAGACACCCAACACAAGCTCGCAGATGTTCCCTTTCTGGGCATTGTTCTGTTTGGACCCGGTGTGGAGGGCCACCTCCAGCGCATTGAAAAATGCAATCTCACTATAGATTCAGTCACATCTGCACAGAAGGATAAAAATTTGCCATCAGCAGCGTAAGCCCTTTTGTCCCTCCACTCCTGTGGCAAGACCTGCCCAACAGCACCAGCAGCAGGGCCAGCAGGCTCAAACTTGGTGCCCTAGAGCCAAGTCCGTTGCTTCTTCGGTCAGGAAGCCCGGGGGGGAAGGGCCCCAGTGGCTCCTCGTCCGGTCCCTCCTCCTCCAAGCCTGCCCAGTGATGGATTGCGGGGTGCCGCCCCCAACCTCATCTCACCTCCCCTGGGTTCCCCTGTGGGGGGCCAGCTCAGCCACTTCCTTTCCACCTGGTCTGCTGTCACCATGGACTGCTGGGTGCTGGAAGTGGTTGGCAGGGGCTTGCCTCTGGAGTTTGAGCAGGTCCCCTCCCTTTTGAGCCTGCGCCCCGTGGGGGGGGGGCTACGGGGTCTGCAGCCTTCCAGTTGGCTCGCCGAGATGACATCGACCAGCTCCTCTGCAAAGGAGTAGTCAGCAAGGTGGCGGATCCTCCTCCATGCCCAGGGTTTGTTTCCAGGTACTTCGTGGTTCCAAAGCGGATAGGGGGCTGGTGCCCCATTCTTGATCTGCATGACCTGAACAAGTTCCTAAGGCTGCACACCTTTTGGATGGTAACCCTGGCTCATATAACACCATCCCTGGAGCAGGGCATGTGGTTCTGCTCCCTGGACCTCCAGGACGCGTCCTTTTATGTCCCAATCCGTCCATCTCATCAGTGGTTCCTCTGCTTTTGGGCAGAGGGAACCCTCTATGAGTTCCAGACCATGCCCTTCGGCCTCTCATCAGCTCCCATGGTCTTCACCAAATGCATTGCAGTGGTGGCAGCATTCCTGTGGCACCGGGGGGGTCCGGGTCTACCCTTACCTGGACAACTGGCTGATAGCAGGTCACTCCAGGTTGGAGGAGAAGTGGTCCAGAGATGTGGCCCTCCAAGCTTGCTCTCAGCTCGGCCTCCTCATCAACAAGGCCAAGTCGGAAATCGTGTCCTCGCAGGTGATTCAGTTCATCGAGGTGGAGCTTGACTCTCTCCAAGCCAGAGCCCGGCTCCCGGTGGACAGGGCTGAGGTCCTTTCCTCCTTTGCTCAGTCATTTCTGGTTGGATAATTGCACCCTGCCCGGGACTTCCTGCGCCTTCTGAGTCTCATGGCGGCCTGCACCAGCATGGTCTGCTGGGCCTGCTGGCATATGCACCCCCTGCAGTGGGGGCTGGCCAGCCAGTGGTCTCAGTGCTCAGGTCATCTAGACCAGCCAGTCTTTCTGACCCAGGAGGAGGGAATCCCGTTTGTCCACCCCGAGCCAACAGTCATCCTGATGACCGACGCCTCTCTATTTTTTTTATTTTTTTTTATTTATTGAAGTAATCAGTTTTACAACCTTTGAGTCAGCGACTCGTTTACAAAGGTACCTCGTCATTGGGGAGACAACAATAAGTGAGGTTTAGGACAGGGATTACATACAGGTGAGATACATAGATACACACATGGAGTTACAGACAGCAATTGTACAGGTACATGCATATGTTGAGATACACGCATCATTAAATAGCATTTTACACTGATGGGTTGGAGTGCCCATCTGTGGGAGCACAGAGCCCACTGACTCTGGTGTCCTCAGAAGTCCCGATGCCACATCAACCTGCTGGAGCTCCAAGCGGTCCAGCTAGCCCTGACCGGCTTTGCTCCATTTGTTCAGGGTCAAGTGGTCCAGGTCCAGATGGACAACACCACAACCATGTACTATCTCAACAGTCAGGGCGGGACGCACTCCTTGCCTCTGTGCAAGGAGGCTCTTCGCATTTGGTCTCTCATGCTCAGCCTGGAGGCAATCTCCTAGTCATTCATGTAGCAGGAGCCTTGAACAGTCTGGCTGATGCCCCCAGCTGGATAGGCGATGCATCTCATGAGTGGCTGTCCTGCCGGAGGTAGTTCAAGACCTGTTCTCCCACTGGGGCACACCTCAGGTGGACCTGTTTGCCTCCAGGGAGAACGCCAAGCTGAGGCTGTACCTGCCTGCCCCCCTCAGCAGGGCTCATTGCAGGGGGATGCCTTCTCCAGGCCATAGACCCTGGGCCTCTTCTACGCCTTCCCTCCTCTGCCATTGATCCACAAGGTGCTCCTCAAGGTCAGGAGGAACAAGGCGCAGGTGATCCTGGTAGCCCCAGACTGGCCATGCCAGTTCTAGTATCCAGATCTCCTCAGTCTCAGCTCCAGGCTCCCGAGGTGGCTTCCAGCCCACCTGGACCTGCTTTCTGTCAACAAGGGGAAGGTACTTTTTCCGGACCTTCAATCCCTGCATCTGACTGCCTAGTTCCTGAGCGGCTACAGTTCCATGCCTTGGATCTTTCCGATGAGGTCTTCAGCGTCGATGAGGCATCCTGCAAGGAGTCGACCAAAAAATGCTGTGGCTTCAAATGGAAGAGATTCTCCATCTGGTGTCAGGGCAAGGGGATGGACCCCTTATCCTGCCCGCTGGCTAGCATTCTGGGCTACCTGTGGTCCCTTTCCCAGCAAGGGCTTCGGTTGACGACCCACAAAGTGCACCTAACAGCCATCTCTGCTTACCGGGCATGGGCTGGCAAGCAGTCAGTGATGCAGGAGAAGGTGGTCTGGCACTTTTTCAAGGGCCTAGATCACATATCCCCTCTGGTGCATGAATAACCACCTCCATGGGATTTACTGCTGGTATTGGCCAAGCTCCTGGGCAAGCCATTCGAACTGATGCACAAGTGTGACATCTCTCACCTGTCGTGGAAGACCGCCTTCTTGGTGGCTATCACATCAGCCAGAAGGATTGGGGAGCTCCAGGCGCTTTCCATCGAATCTCCCTACTTGGTCTTCCACAGGGACAAGATTGTCCTGCGCCCCCAACCGAAATTTCTTCCGAAGGTGGTGTCGGAGTTTCACCTGAGTCAGGTAATGACTCTGCCGGTGTTCTACCCCAGTCACACCTCGGAGGCAGAGCACAGGCTCCATACCTTGGACCTGAGATGAGCGCTCGCCTACTACAAAGGGCATACGGTGGAAGTTCGGGGAGAGGATCGCCAGCCGTTTGTCACCTACGCTGAAGCCACACCTGGCAGACCTGCAACCAAGCAGATGATTGGCAGGTGGATCACTTCCTGCATTGATCTCAGCTATAGGTTGGCAGGTAGGGAACCTCCCGTAGGGCTAAGGGCTCATTCCACCCGCCATACTGTTGCGTCGGTGGCTGCTTCTAGGGAAATCCCTATCCAGGAAATCTGCAGGGCTGCTACCTGGAAGTCAGCACACACCTTCATTTCCCATTACCACATCGACCTTGAGTCATGCTGGGATGCTGGTTTTGGAACCTCAGTTCTCCAGTCCCTGTTCCTTAAGTAGGGAGTGTGCACCTTGCCTCCCTCCTCCCGGAGAACTGCTAGGAGTCTGCCAGACAGTGTGGATAGAACAACATATCTACGCCCCTAGAAATACAGGTTACTCACCTGTAACAGGAGTTCTAGGAGTGGTATATGTTGTTCATCCACATGGACCCACCCAGCCTCCCCGGCTTCGGCGCACAACCTGGCTTCCAGTGGGCTAGATCTGGTGTCATGGGATGGAGCTGAGGGTTTCATCACCTGGGTAGGTGGGAGGAGCCAGCTTGAAGAGTTTCTGGCCCATCTAAAGCGGCAAGGTATCTGCCAGACAGTGTGGATGAACAACATATACCACTCCTAGAATTCCTGGTACAGGTGAGTAACCTGTATTTTCTTGTTTACGCCACACCCAGCTGCAAACCACCCAATGCCTTGAGATGTACATTTTAACTTGTAAGAGTCTTTAAATGTAATTTTGATCATAGAAGAGTTCACACTGGGAGACAAGTCTGCCACATAAAGCGCATATGTTTCAGTTAGCGTTGTTGAAATGGAACTGCTTACTATAACAGGACTATCATGACTCAAGTGACATGGAAATTTTGTTATGATAGAAATTAAATTTACAAATTACAAGGTACAGCTCTGTGCTGACAGAGTGGGCAGTAAGCAGCTGGGTGTGGGGTGAGTTTTTTCCCCCCATAAAAAGAGAAATGGCAAGTTCTAGGGACATGGATATGTTGTTCATCCACACTTATTGGCAGGTTCCTTGCCGCTTTAAATCTTGCCGGAAGGTCTTCAAGCTGGCTCCTCCCACCCACCCGGGTGGTAAAACTCTCGGCTCCGCCCCATGATGCCAGATCTTCCTTACTGCCTGGAAGCTCAGGTTCCCTCCTTAACGCTCTGCGTTTAAGACTGGTTCCTAATTCTTCGAAAGTTCGAAATCAAAAAGTGTTTTGCTAAAAAGACTTCGGTCTTCTTCTCCTCGCGGCTGCGATGGACAAATCGACTCCCGGTTTCGGAGGTGCCCTTGCGGGCAGAAGATGTCTAGGACGGATCCGCACTCCACGTGCGTCTACTGCCTGGGCCTTGAGCACGACCCGCAGGCCTGCGACTTGTGCTCTTCTTTTCGGCCTACGTCCTTGAAGACCGTGCTGCCCGATTACAACTGGGGCGCCCCGAGAAAGAATTCCACCGTGAAATTTAAAGAGGCCCGGTTGCGATGTGTCCTTGGCGGGCTCGGCAGACTCAGCTCGAGCAGATGATGCGCCCTCAAGAGGAAGCGGCGGCGGGCCACTTCTACCTCGGCTGCGGCATTTGTCCCGCTTTCTCTGGTGCCTCGCATCGGCTTCTTTTTAAGAAGCTTTGTCTGACCCTCGACGAAAATGTGAGGGTCCAACTCTTCGGGACCTTTTCCAGGTCCAAAAGAGCAAAAGTAAGTCTCTCCGTCGGCCGCTCTTGGGAAGCGGAAAGATCCCCTCCCTTCTTGTGACCAGTCGACTTGGTCGACCCTCAGTCTCGACCACTGGCTTCACGGTGTCCCCGTCAGGCCAGTTGACCGAGACTCCGTCGACGCGTCGAGATTTTTGTCAACCCGTTAGGCGGGTTGTCGGCTGGAGAAGCTGAGAACCTCTCCCGGTTCCCCGTGGAGTTGAGGACCTCGGCTCGTCCTGTGCCTCCGGTTCCGGAGCCTTCGTGGGATCGTCCGAGCCAGGGAGTGCCGATTCAACACTTCTCCTCGCCTTCCTCGGCCTAGTCGAGACTCTTGGTCTCGGTCTCGGACATCCTCGCGGTCCAACTGATCCCGCCGCCATAGGCGGTCTCGGTCTTGGCACTGCGGCAAGCGGCGCCGCCGCTGTTCCTCTTCCGCTTCCTCGGATGAGGGGAGGCTTCGGCCCAAGTTGCGTCGGAGGTACGAGGAACTCATGTGGCAACAGCTCCTTTTGACCGGGAATAAGCCGACCCAGTCGTCTTCCCCGGCCATTAAGTGGCTGTCACTGGAGTGGCCAAAACAACCCCTCGTTGTAGCCGAGGATCCTGTTCCCAGGCCGGTTGTTCGGCCAATTCCAGCTGCCCCACCGATTCTGGTGGAACCTCCGCCTCCACAGCCATTAGTTGGGGCTCCGACCAAAAATTCTTGGTTGGCCTTGGGTTTGCCCCATAGGCTGTCTGTCACCCTCACTCCCGATAAACCTCAGCAGGTGGAGGGTGGCTCAGGCCCGAGGCAGCTCTTTGAGGACTCTTCTGAGTCCGATGATGGTTCCTCCCTCTTCTCCAAGCGCATGGACTTGGAGGCCTCGGGAGGGCAGTCAGTGGACGATAGCCCTTCGTCCTTCTTAGGGTTGCTTCGGCTCATCTCAGAGTCCACCGGGATGAAGCTCGAACCTGCTTCTAAATGGGCTAGGTCTCTTCACGGAGATTCTGGACCGAGGGATCTCCGACGGAGGCCTTTCCGTGGCCAAGCCTATAGTGGGTCTGGCCTTGGAACTTTGGCAGCGCCCTGCTTCCTGCCCTGCGCCTTGGCCAGAATGGCCAGGAAGTATGTCCCTACCGTCCTGTCTGGTATTTCGGAACACCCTTGGCCGAGGTTGGTTACCCTACAGCGCTTTCTGGAGGCGGCCGAACGCCAGGATGTGGGACAAACTCCCGACAAGGAATCCAAGAAATTGGATTATGCTCGGGCTAGAAGTCTATGCTGCGTCCTTCTCGGCCTTCGTCAGGCCAGTTCGGCCGTCCTCATGGCACATTTTTCTCACGCCCTGTTGGGCTCCCTGGATGAGGTTGTCCCTCATCTTCCCGCGGATCTGCAGACTACGGTCAGGCAGGTGCGGGACCAGGGCAGGGCAGTGGCCAAACAGCAGCTCCAGACTGCTTTAGACATCGGGGACTCATGTGCCAGGTCTGTGGCGGCCACAGTGGCCATGCATCGTCGGGCTTGGCTGAGGATATCCACCTTTACCTCGGATACCCAGCACAAGTTGGTGGATGTTCCCTTTTTGGGGACTGACCTCTTCGGCCCTGGGGTGGAAGGTCACCTGCAGAGGATCGAGAAGTCCAATGCTACCTTGGACTCGGTCTCTTCTGCTCAGAAGGACAAAGGCAAAGCCACAGCCTAAGCTCCTTTGTCCTCTGCGCCCAAGGGCGCGCCCGGCCCAGCAACGTCAGGGCCAGCAGGCTCTCGAGCTGGCATCCCAAACCCAGCCGCCGGCTTCCTCCAACAGGAAGCAGGGAGGTAAAGGCCCAGGAGGTCCCTGCCGTCCCTCCTCCAAGCCTGCCCAGTGATGGGCTGAGGGTGTCGCCCCCATCCCTGTCACCTCACCCCTGGTTCCCCTGGGGATGGCTCAGAGATTCTCCTTTCCACCTGGTCCGCTGTTACCACGGACAGGTGGGTACTGGAGGTGGTGGGAAAGGCCTACCTCTAGGGATCGAGTAGGCCCCGGCCTTCAGAGCCTTCGCACCTCGGGGGCCTCAGGGTCCGTGAGCCTCACTGGCGGCTCGTCGAGCCGACATCGCTCTCCTCCTCCAAAAGGAGGTGATCACGGAGGTAGAGGACCCCCCTTTAGACCTGGGGTTCGTGTCCAGGTATTTCCTGGTTCCGAAACGGACGGGGGCTGGCGCCCCATTCTCGACCTACACGACCTGAACAAGTTCCTAAGGTCTCGGACCTTCAGAATGGTCACTCTGGCGCAGATAATACCATCTCTGGAACACGGCGTGTGGTTCTGCTCTCTGGACCTACAGGATGCGTTCTTTCACGTCCCTATCCGTCCGTCACATCGGAGATTCCTCCGCTTTCGAGCAGAGGGATCCCTCTTCGAGTTCCAAGCCATGCCCTTCGGCTTATCTCCAGCTCCCAGGGTCTTCACCAAATGCATGGCAGTGGTGACAGCATTCCTGCGGCGCCGAGGGGTCCGGGTGTACCCTTACCTGGACGATTGGCTGATAGCAGCCCCTCCAGACGGGAGGTGGAGCGGTCCAGAGATCTGGCCCTCCAGGTTTGCTCTCAAGTCGGCCTTCTCATCAACGAGGCCAAGTCGGAACTCGAGCCGAAGCAGGTGATCCTGTTCATCGGGGCAGAGCTCGACTCTCTTCGAGCCAGAGCACGGCTCCTGGTGGACAGGGCCGAGGTTCTTACCTCCTTTGCCCAGTCATTTCTGGTTGGGCAATCGCGCCCTGCCTGGGACTTCCTGCGCCTCCTGGGTCTCATGGCGGCCTGTACCAGCGTGGTCCGTTGGGCACGCTGGTACATGCGCCCCCTTCAGTGGGGACTGGCCAGCCGGTGGTCACAATGCTGCGATCCATTGGACCAGCTAGTGATAGTGACCCAGGAGATGTGGAACGCTCTCAAGTGGTGGACCGTTCCATCCCATCTGCAGGAGGGCATCCCATTTATCCGCCCCGAGCCGACGGTCTCTCTATCGACCGATGCCTCTCTGATGGGTTGGGGTGCCCATCTGGGGGAACACCGAGTGCATGGCCTCTGGTCCCCACGGGAGTCCCGATGCCACATCAACCTGCTGGAGCTCTGAGCGGTCCGCCTAGCTCTCACCGCCTTTGCTCCGTTTCTCCGGGGTCAAGTGGTCCGAGTCCAGACGGACAATACCATGACCATGTACTACCTGAACCGCCAGGGCGGGACGCACTCCATGCTCTATGCAAGGAAGCTCTCCACATTTGGTCACTCGTGAGCAGCCTGGAGGCGGATCTCCTAGCCATTCATGTGGCAGGAGCCTCCAACACCCTGGCCGATGCCCTGAGCCGGATAGGGTCTGCATCTCACGAGTGGTCTCTCCTGCCGGAGGTAGTACAAGATCTGTTCTCCCACTGGGGCACACCTCAGGTGGACCTGTTTGCCTCCAGGGAGAATGCGAAGCTGAGGCTGTTTCATGCCCGCCCCCCTCAGCAGGGCTCGCTGCAGGGGGATGCCTTGTTGAGGCTGTGGACCCCGGGCCTCTTTTACGCCTTTCCCCCCATTTCCCTTGATTCACAAGATGCTTCTCAAGACATGGAGGGACAAGACGCAGGTGATTCTGATAGCCCCAGACTGGCCCCGCCAGTTCTGGTACCCAGATCTCCTCAGCCTCAGCTCCAGGCTCCCGAGGCAGCTTCCAGCTCGCCCGGACCTGCTCTCAGTCAATCAGGGGAAGGTGTTCCATCCGGACCGTCAATCCCTGCACCTGATGGCCTGGTTCCTGAGCGGCTAGAGTTCCAGGCCTTGGGTCTTTCCGACGAGGTCCTCAATGTTGTTGAGGCGTCCCATAAGGAGTCGACCAGGAAATGCTATGCCTTCAAATGGAAGAGGTTTTCCATTTGGTGTCAGGGTAAGGGCTTGGACCCTTCCTCCTGTTCCTTGGCAAGCATTTTGGACTATTTATGGTCCCTTTCTAGTCATGGGCTTAGGTCGATGACCCTAAAGGTGCACCTGGCAGCCATCTCTGCTTACTGGGCGCGGGCCGGGGAGCAGTCGGTGGTGCAGGAGAAGGTGGTCTGGCACTTTTTCAAAGGCCTTGATCACATTTCCCCTCCGGTGCGAGAACCTCCACCTCCGTGGGATATACTGCTGGTACTGGCAAAGCTCATGGGCAAGCCATTCGAACCAATGCACAGGTGTGAACTCTCTCACCTGTCGTGGAAGACCGCCTTCTTGGTGGCTATCATGTCAGCCAGAAGGATGGGAGAACTCCAGGCGCCTGCATTGAGTCTCCTTACCTGGTCTTCCACAGGGACAGATATCCTTCACGCCCCACCGAAATTCCTTCCGAAGGTGGTGTCGGAGTTTCACCTTAACCAGGTGTTGACTCTGCGGTGTTCTACCCCAATCACACCTCGGAGGCCGAATACAGGCTCCATACTTTGGACCCTAGAAGGGCGCTCGCTTATTATAAGGAGCGCACGGCTGAAATTCGGGGAGAGGTTCGCCAGCTGTTTGTCACCTACTCTGAAGCCGCACCTGGCAGACCTGCAGCCAAGCGGACGATAGGCAGGTGGGTCACCTCCTGCATAGATCTCTGCTATAAGTTGGCGGGCATGGAGCCTCCCAGAGGGATAAGAGCTCATTCTACCCGTCATACTGCTGCATCGGTGGCTGCTTCCAGGGACGTCCCTATCCAGGAAATCTGCAGGGCTGCTACCTGGAAGTCAGCACACACCTTTATTACCCATTACCACATCGACCTTGAGTCACGCCGGGATGCTGGTTTTGGGGCCTCGGTTCTCCAGTCTTTATTTCCCAAGTAAGTATTGGGTGTGCGCCTTGCCTCCCTCCTCCCGGAGAACTGCTAGGAGTCTGCCAATAAGTGTGGATGAACAACATATCCATGTCCCTAGAAATACAGGTTACTCACCTGTAACAGGAGTTCTAGGAATGGTATATGTTGTTCATCCTACACACCACCACTCTCCCGGCCCGACGCACAACCTGAGCTTCCAGCGGACCAGATCTGGCATCATGGGCGAGCTCGAGTTTTACCACCCGGTGGGTGGGAGGAGCCAGCTTGAAGACCTTCCCGCAAGATTTAAAGCGGCAAGGAACCTGCCAATAAGTGTGGATGAACAACATATACCATTCCTAGAACTCCTGTTACAGGTGAGTAACCTGTATTTTCTCACGGTGGGGGTGGGGGGGGGCACTTCCGTGACTCCTGTATAGACAAAAAAATAATACTATGGGCAGCCACACACAGCTCTGCTTATATTTCTATCTTGGGGATGGGATACCAGTGTGGACTTGTCGAGCTTTGCTCTCGAGGTCCATGTGCTGTCCTCTCATCCCCTCAATAGACACACGGCTTTGTTGTGCACGGTTCCTGTGTATTATGCTGTATTTCTTGCTGCATCCCATGTCTCCTCCCATCCCCCTAGGAAGTTCCTGGGAATGAGCTGTCTGCAGCTCCGAGCATCCCCCCGCCAAATATTTTAAATAAGTAAATACAAAAATTTGACTCCCAAACAGGAAAAAAATTAGGTGCCATGCCATTTGGCAGGCACAAAAGTAAAAACTGCACAAGGTTATTGTTGTCAGTATTATTTACATTAACTTCCAAAAACATGTCTTTCAGCTTCTAAAATGTGGCACCCAGGAAGTATTTTGAATTTAAAAACACTGGATTTACTTCCAGAGTTGATCTTTCACTTCTAAAACTTAACGGAAACCGTACCTTCAACCTTTGGAACATTGTGTATTCTGAACAGTGTTCTGTGTGCACTACTTGGTGACCGTTTTGTGAGTTCGAATTAGAACAGTAGTGCAGTTGTACCCAGAATCTTGTGTTAGCAAGGAGTTTTACTTTCAAACGTATATTTATTTATTAACAATTTATGGCCAGCAGAGCACACCGAGGTCACAACAGCTTGTTTACAGGTAGGGTGGGGTGAGGAGAAAGCATAGAGGGAATGGGAAAACATGAAATGGGCATATGAAAAATACAGTGCCGTACAATAATCCAAGATGGCAGTGTTGCGCAGTAGGTTCAGTACAATAGAACGACTGGGCAATATGTTGGCATAGCCAGTGGCCAAGCAGCAGCATGGCGCAAAAGTGACTGGCAAGAGCACCGGGGACAGGGTGCAGAAATGAGTCAAGTTTGTGCTTCATCAGCGGCTTGAGTGGAAGACCTCACTAGGAACATACTGTGTATCAAACTGGTAGATACACAGTGTCTGACTATTGTATCTCCCCCTGAAAGATGTGTCCTGAGGGGCAGCATGTAAGGGGGTGGGGATAGTGGTGGTGGAGGTAAGGGGGATGCAGTGGTTGTCCACCCATTTGCAATTCCATGTCCAATTTCTCATTCTTGGTTTTCCTTTTCTTTTTGTCCTTAGATGCCAAAGGTTCTCTCATCGAGAATTCATTGTCTTGTCAATGCTTAGTTAGCTGGCATGCGTGCAAATCATAAATTACAGCCCCAGCCCCAACTATACTTCAAGAGAGACACCAAAATTACACTCCATCACCGTCTCTCACGGCTTTTAGTGGTATTGATCATGCTGCTTGCTCTACATCCTCAGCTCCCCCCCCCAATCCCACGCACTTACTCATTTTAACCAAGCCAGTTAAGTGCAGTGTCTTATTTTGTACTGGGACAAATGAAAAGAATATTAACACCGGACAATTTTTTTCCCTCTCTTCCCCCAGCTACTTTTACTGACTCCTTTCTGAGCAGCCGGCTAGAGACCAAGTGGTGACAGTTCCTGGACAAGGCTCTCATTAGAGGCGCAGACAGTAATTAGGATACATGTCCTCCGCGGTTATTTTCATTGAGTCTTCTCCCCAGCTCAGAAATGAGGAGAGTGTGGACGTATGGATTGACTCAAATTAATACTACAGCCAGAGTGAAAGCAGGGAGCTACCAGACAGCATTTTCCTGTTGAGAGGGAACAACAAAAATATAACACCCCATGGTCTAATACCCATTTTCAGAAAGGATGGAAGAGGCTACCACAGTTCCAGTCAAAACCAGTTCGAAATGAAACCCAAACCAGGTCTAAAAGGCTTTCGTTCTCAAACCTATTTTCAAGCCCAGTCTTGTGCATGTATTTACACAGTTATTACTAATTTACTTAAAAATGTTCACACTGTGCTAGCCTCATGCCATACATATGTAACCCCCAGTCTAGGAACTATTGACGGCAAATCTCATTTTTGGGGAGGGCTGCATACGCCAAATGTTAACACTTACTTGACCTCTGGATTCGGGGTGACTGTCCAGGCACTCGCTGTGCTAGACAAAAGAACAGGGCTAAAAAGGGTTTTGCAACTTAACACCCACTTCGACACAAAAACCAGTGCCCACAGCAGTGGGATCGGGTCTAACACTTGGATCCATTGATTCTGCACATTTCATTTAGTTTAGCCTGCAGACAGGTTAGCACTCACAATTTAAAGGCTTTGTCTGACTGCTAGTTCCTAACACTCAGGGTATATACCCCCACGGGCATGGGCAATCCTTTTGAAGGGTTTAAAAGTTCTGTACTTTACTGCATCGGCAGATGTTGTACTATTTGATCTGGTTGCAGAAGCAATCAAATCGGGCACAGTGACTAGAACTCTTTGTTTCTTTAAATCCTCAGCTTCCAGCTGGGTACAGGTTTTTACTTAGCACACTGGGCGTTTCAGTATACATTTCAAGGTTCTTATAGTTTCATGCTGAACATCTTTGCCCTGGCATAGGCATTAACTTCCACTTGGGAAGGGCCCGTTGGGATCCAACCCTCACATAAGGGGCTGCTTCAGAGGTGGTCTCCTCCATCCACCCCAGACCCACAGTCCTGGGACACTGTAACCACTCTGCAGTAGGCCAGAACCCTCTCTCATCAGTGCAAGTAGGGTGGCTACTGGGTTTCCCCTTCTCCAGACTCACACTTAGGTTGCATGTGCGGAGCTGCAGCCTCTGAATGTGAAACACTTTACTGCAGCAAGGGGAGTTTCAAACTTCAAATGAGTTCTTGGTCTTAACTAGATTAAATTCTTTTTCAGCTCAGACTTCTTGCATTGCTCACAGTTCTTTGAAATTCAGATGACTATGCCTCAGCAGGGACTGGCTGTAAGCAGCTGCCAGAACAATCTGGACAGGCAGGGGACTCCATCTCTCTCTACAGACTGGCGAAGGTGAGCAAGCTGTAAGAGCTGCCTCTCACCAACAAGTAGGACCCTTTCAGCTCCAGGCAGCTAGCCATGTCCCCTGGCTCTCTTGCCCAGGTCACCTGACCAAGGAGCTCAGGGAGCTCTCTAATGTTATCATTTAGCATCCAGAGACTCAGACATGTCATTTTTGGAACTCATGGTGTACCCGAGGTTTACATATAGGTGCAAGATCAAGTTGTCAAGAGGGTCGCAGAGAGCTAGTACATCAGCAGTGTTGTTTATAGCTACTGGTGTGCCAGGTTCTAAATACAGGACTTAGAATTAAAAACAAACAAAATGGCCAGCCCAGTGGCTTAGAGGATTGAGGCGCTGGTGCCTTACCTGGACCCACGCCGATGACCCGGGTTCTCGAATGGACTCGGGAGCCGGGCTGGCAGGCTAAGAGGTCTGGAGCGTCCTAGCGACTGCTTTCCTTTTGGGGGTGGGGGACTGGGTTGCCTCGCTCAGCAGTGGCTTCCAGTGGAGACTGGGAGGCACTACACGAGCGGCACAGGGGCACACAAGAAAACCAGAAAATGGCTCTAGTGTCTGCCGGATGATACTCCCACTCAATGACATCGCGGAACCTCTAATGGACCTCATGCTCCTCAGCAGCGCTTCCAAAGGAGCCTACTGGATAGATGGCATGGAGTGCAGCTCCCCTGAGTCACCTTCCCTCGGAAGAAATGGACCTGCCGGTGAAAGGATACACCGGGATACCCCGAGGGAGTCGGCTGCAATGTGGGTATTGGAGTGAGGTCCGAGAAAGAGGATGGCTGGTAAGTCGTGGTAGCACTGAGGAGCCTGAAGGAGTGGGTGCACTAGAGTGCGAGGTGGGGGATAAAGACGATAATACAAAAAAAAAAAAATTAATAAAAAATAACAATCTGTGATTGGACACAGATCTATTTCCTAGTTGGCTGCCAAGCAATGGCACACTTTAACTAATGAGATGTGATTCTGTAAGACTTTGGGTAATTTTAACATTGCAGTAAAACGAATCATACTTCAAATGGCTCGTTGTTCTTGTGTACAGTGCTCCCTCTTTTATCTGCCAGCCTCCGTACATCCTACATTTAGGTGGATGAAAGAGGGTGGCATTTAAAGGGGGGGAGACAACATTGCTGGAAAACAGGACAGGTGCTCACACTGGCAGTAAGCAATGGTAGTGGATGGGGGGGGGCAGATAAACAAGAGAGCACTTTATTTGATTGATCTGTACTTTATCTTTTAGATGTGAATACCTGATCATGTTTTTTAACCCAGCGACCTGTGAAATGGGTACTTGCTGCCCGTGAGGCCCAGTCAACAAATAAAACCAAATGAAAAAAAAAAAAAAAGTGGTTCTCTGTGACAGAATCCCACTTGTAACATTTTCCTTTTTTTTTTTTTTATTCTTTGGTAACTGGGTAAGGCCCACTGGGCACAAGTGCTTGTTCTCGGGGGCAACCTGGGAGCACTGGAGAGGTTAAGTGGGTTACTCAGAGTCACACAGTATGCAGGTGGAGGTTGTGGGAATCAAACTCTGCTGGATGTAACAAGATCATTCACAGCTCATTACTTGAACCGCTAGGCTATACTGACAGCCATCTTCCAATGTAGGGGCAAATATTATATCCAACATAGTCACTGGGTGCTCAATCCTTCTCCCCTCTGCCGGCCCTCCAGCCACCCGAGTCTGTTCCCAAAGCGGGGTTGCTGGCACCGTGAGCAGTAGCCCTACTGCTGCACCGAGGGGCCTACATCTCCTTGTTTTGACACGTTAAGTGTGTGGACTCATTTTCAACTAAATAACATTATGGCTAAAAGTGTAATGATGTATATCAACACATAGGAAACACAGTCACAGGACACAGCCATAATCGACCTGACTCCAAATAAGAATTTACAAATAAAAATTAAGTTCCGAGCCTTAACCATTATAGAATTCACCATTTCGAAGAAATTAGCTCTAGAATGGACTAACTTTGGGAACTTTAGGACTAGGAACTGTTTTTAAATTGAAGCTTGGAGCCAGGTCAGTATGGATTTATTCTTTCTATGTATTGACATATTGAAAATATTCTTTTCTAGGGATGTGGACATGTTGTTCAATCCACACTTACTGGCAGGTTCCTTGCCACTTTAAATCTTGCTGGAAGGTCTTCAAGCTGGCTCCTCCCACCCACTTGGGTGGTAAAACTCTCGGCTATGCCCCATGATGCCAGATCTTCCTGACCGCTTGGAAGCTCAGGTTCCCTCCTTAGCGCTCTGCATTTTAGGCCTGGATCCACACTCTTCGGTTAATCCGAAACTTATTCTAAAGTTTAAAAGACTTCGGTCTTCTTTTTCCCTCGCGGCTGCGATGGACACATCGACTCCTGGATGTTGTCGGTACCCCTGTGGACAGAAGATGTCCTGGACCGATCCGCACTCCACGTGCATCTAATGCCTAGGACTCAGTCATGACTTGCAGGCTTGCGAGTTATACCATTACCGACTTCGGTCTTGGAGACCCGCGCTGCCCGACTGCTTTTGGGGCGCCCTGAGAAACATTATCCTCCAGTTAAGTTGAAGGAGGCCCGTTGGGCAGTGTCCGGCGGTGAGCTCGGCAGACCAGCTGGAGCAGATGATCTCTCCCTCGAGGAGGAGGCGGCACAGGCCGCATCTTCATCTTCCGCGGTCGCAGCATTTATCCCGCTCTCCTTGGGCTCTTCTTATGCAGCTTCTTTTAAGGAGCTTTGCCAATCCCTCTCTACCAAGGGAGAGGGACCTTCGGGACATTCCTCTCGGTCCAAAAAGAAGAACTCCAAAGGTTAATCCCACCATCGGCATTCGTGGGAGCGGGAGAGTTCCCCATCCCCGGACAGTCAACAGTCGACTTCGGTCGAGGTTGCGGCTAAGGCTGCTGGCTTCACAGTGTCCCCGTCGGGTTAGCCGGCCAAGACAACCATCGATGCAGTCGAGATTTTTCTTGACCCGTCGGACAGTCTGTCGACTGGAGAAGCTGACAACCCTTCTTCACCGGTCCCCCCCCCCCCCGGTGGAAACCAAGGACTTGTCTGTGCCTCCTGTACCGGAGTCCCTGGTTAAGGTCCCTGAACTGAGGGAGGAGCGGGTTTCCCCTGCCCCCTCTCTGACCCATCCTCAGAATTCCCAAAGATCTCAGTCTCGGACCTCTTCCAGGTCAGCTGGTCCCGCCGTTGGCAGTTTCGGCACCATGGAAAGTGGCAGCGCCGCTCATCCTCGTTGTCCTCTTCAGAGGATAGGCTCCGGCGCAAGTTGCGTCAGCGCTACGAGGATTTAATGTGGCAGCAGCTCTTATTGTCTGGGAATAAGTCGACTCCGTCGCCTTCTCCGGCCATTAAGTGGCTGTCACCGGAGCGGCCGAAACAACCCCTCGCAGTGGTAGAGGAGCCAAAACCGGCACCGGTTGTTCGGCCAAAACCGGCTGCTCCATCCATTGTGGTGGAACCTCCGCCTCCACAACCGAAGACTGGGGCCCCGACCAAGGATTCTCGGTCGGGTCAGGGTTTGCCCCATAGGTTGTCGGTCACCCTCACTCCCAATCGACCTCGGCAGGTGGAGGGTGGCTCAGGCGCTTGGCAGCTGTTCGCAGACTCCTTGGAGTCTGACGACGACTCCTTGTTCTCCAGGCCGCTTGACCTGGAGTCCCCTGGGGGTCAGTCAGTGGACGAGAGCCCATCCTCGTTCTTGGGAATGCTTCGGCTCATCTCAGAATCCACTGGGATGAAGCTCAAATCTGTTTCAAAACGGGCCAAGTATCCCCTCACGGAGATACTGGACCGAGGGGACTCCCCTACGGAGGCCTTCCCGGTGGCCAAAGCCATTGTTGGCCCGGCCCTGGAGCTGTGGCAGCGGCCAGCTTCTTGTCCAGCACCTTTGACCAGGATGGCTTGGAAGTATGCGGTCCCTACAGGTTCACTCTTCGGTTTCTCAGAGCACCCTGCTGCGGAGGGGTTAGTGACCGACAGTGTTTTCTGGCGTTCCGGGAATGCTCGGGATGTGGACAAGCCACCCGATAAGGAGTCCAAGAAATTGGACTACTCAGGGCTGAAAGTATATGCTGCTTCCTCCCTAGGCCTTCATCAGGCTAGCTCGGCCATTCTGATGGCACACTTTTCACACGCCCTTTTGGGCTCCCTGGATGAGGTGATTCGTCATCTCCTGGCTGACCTTCAAACGACAGTCAAGCAGGTGCGGGACCAGGGAAGGGCGGTGGCCAAACAGCAGCTCCAAACTTCTTTGGACATCGCTGACTCATGTGCCCGGTCAGTAGCGTCCGCAGTTGCCATGCGCCGCAGAGCTTGGCTGCGGATCTCCACCTTTACGACAGATACCCAGCACAAGCTGGCAGACATCCCCTTCCTGGGTACCGACTTGTTTGGTCCCGGGGTGGAGGGTCATCTCCAACGGATTGAGAAGTCCAATGCCACCTTGGACTCGGTCACGTCTGCCCAGAAGGACAAAGGCCACCAGCAGCAGTGTAATCCATTTCATCCTTCAGCCCCTGCGGCACATCTGGCCCAGCAACACCAGCATCAGGGCCAGCAGGCTCGTGCTTGGCACCCCAAAGCTAAGCCTACTGCTTCCTCCAGCAGGAAGCCGGGAGGGAAAGGTCCAGGCAGCTCCTCGGCCGGCCCTTCCTCCAAGCCTGCCCAGTGATGGGTTGAGGGGTGTCGCCCCCAACCTCGTCACTCCTCCCCGGGTTCTCCCCGTGGGGAGGTGGTAGGAAGGGGTCTGCCTCTGGAATTCGAGCAGTCCCCACCCCATCGAGCCATCGCCCCATGGGGGGCTATGGGTTCTGCAGCCTCTCTGTCGGCTTGTCAAGCTGACATTGCCCTGCTCCTCCAGAAGGAGGTGATCAGGGAGGTAGTGGACCCTCCTCCAGAACCAGGGTTTGGGTCCAGGTACTTCCTTTTCCCAATCATTTCTGGTTGGGCAATTGCACCCTGCCCAGGACTTTCTGCACCTTCTGGGCCTCATGGCAGCCTGCACTAGCGTGGTCCATTGTGCCCGATGGCATATGCTTCCCCTGCAATGGGGGCTGGCCCGCCAATGGTCATAGCGCTCTGGTCCTCTGGACCAGCCAGTGACAGTGACCCAGGAGATGTGGAACAGCCTCCAGTGGTGGCTCGTTCCAGCTCATCTGCAGGAGGGTTTCTCATTTGTCCACCCCATGCTGACAGTCACTCTGATGACTGACACCTCTCTGATGGGTTGGGGTGTCCATCTGGGGGAGCTCAGAGCCCATGGCCTGTGGTCCCCTCAGGAGTCTCGATGCCACATCAACCTGCTGGGGCTTCGGGTGGTCCGACTAGCCCTCACTGCCTTCGCTCCGTTTGTACGGGGTCAAGTGGTCCAGGTTCAGATGGACAACACCACGACCATGTACTACCTAAACTATCAGGGCGGGACGCACTTCTTGCCTCTGTGCAAGGAGTCTCTCCGCACTTGGTCTCTCTCGTGATCAGCCTGGAGGCAGATCTCCTAGCCATCCATGTGGCAGGAGCCTCCAACAGTCTAGCCGATGCCCTCAGCCTGATAGGCGCTGCATCTCATGAGTGGTCTTTCCTGCCAGAGGTAGTACAAGATCTGTTCTCCCACTGGGGCACCCCTCAGGTGGACCTGTTTGCCTCCAGGGAGAATGCGAAGCTGAGGCTGTTTCATGCCCACCCCCCTCAGCAGGGCTCGTTGCAGGGGGATGCCTTCTTGAGGCCGTGGACCCTGGGCCTCTTCTATGCCTTCCCTCCATTTCCCTAGATCCACAAGGTGCTTCTCAAGGTGAAGAGGGCAAGGTGCAGGTGATTCTGGTAGTCCCAGACTGGCCCCATTAGTTCTGGTATCCAGATCTCCTCAGCCTCGGCTCCAGGCTCCCGAGGCGGCTTCCAGCCCGCCCGGACCTGATCTCAGTCAACAAGGGGAAGGTACTCCACCAGACCTTCAATCCCTGCACTTGACGGCCTGGTTCCTGAGCGACTAGAGTTCCAGGCCTTGGGTCTTTCCGATGAGGTCCTCAATGTTGTTGAGGCATCCCGTAAGGGAGTCAACCAGAAAATGCTATGCCTTCAAATGGAAGAGATTCTCCATTTGGTGTCAGGATAAGGGGTTGGACCCTTTCTCCTGTTCTTTGGCTAGCATTCTGGACTACCTGTGGTCCCTTTCTCAGCTAGGGCTTTGGTCGACGACCCTTAAGGTGCACCTGGCAGCCATCTCTGCTTACCGGGTGTGGGCCAGAAAGCAGTCGGTGGCGCAGGAAAAGGTGATCGGGTGCTTTTTCAGATGCCTTGATCACATATCCCTTCCGGTGCGAGAACTTCCACCTCCGTGGGATCTACTGCTGGTATTGGCTAAGCTCATGGGCAAGCCATTCGAACCGATGCACAGGTGTGACATCTCTCACCTGTCATGGAAGACCGCCTTCTTGGTGGCTATCACGTCAGCTGGAAGGATGGGAGAGCTCCAGGCACTTTCCATTGAATCTCCTTATCTGGTCTTCCACAGGGACAAGGTTGTCCTGTGCCTCCACTCGAAATTCCTTCCAAAGGTGGTGTCGGAGTTTCGCCTTAACCAGGTGTTGACTCTGCCAGTGTTCTGCCCCAATCACACCTCGGAGGCCGAATATAGGCTCCATACTTTGGATCCTAGAAGAGCACCCTCTTATTATAAGGAGCGGATGGCTGAAGTTCGGAGAGAGGGTCGCCAGCTGTTTGTCACCTACGCTGAAGCCGCACCTGGCAGACCTGCAGCCAAGCAGACGATAGGCAGGTGGGTCACTTCCTGCATAGGTCTCTGCTATAGGATGGTGGGCATGGAGCCTCCCAAAGGGATAAGAGCTCATTCTACCCGCCATACCGCTGCTTCGGTGGCTGTTTCCAGGGACGTCTCTATCCAGGAAATCTGCAGGGCTGCTACCTGGAAGTCAACACACACCTTCATTACCCACTACCACACTGACCTTGAGTCACGCCGGGATGCTGGTTTTGAGACCTCTGTTCTCCAGTCCTTATTTCCCAAGTAGGGGGTGTGTGCCTTGCCTCCCTCCTCCCGGAGAACTGCTAGGAGTCTGCCAGTAAGTGTGGATTGAACAACATATCCACGTCCCTAGAAATATAGGTTACTCACCTGTAACAGGAGTTCTAGGAGTGGTATACAGTATGTTGTTCATCCACACAACCCACCCAAGCTCCCCGGCTTTGACACTCAACCTGGCTTCCAGCGGGTTAGATCTGGTGTCATGGGGCGAAGCCAAGAGTTTTACCACCCGGGTGGGTGGGAGGAGCCAACTTGAAGACCTTCCGGCAAGATTTTTATTTTTTTTGTATTTGTTTGTCGCCCCCTGCATCCGGCCGGCCTCTCCCTTCAGGCCTTCTGCCAAGGACTACCCCCACTCCATTCCAAACCCACCCTGACGCCAGCTTCCCCCAGATCCCAGACGACCAGGGTAGCCCGATGTAACCCTTCATCGGATGGGTCCCCTCCTTCCGGAGGGAAATTGCCTTCAGGCATTCTTGCTTTTGGCCCTGATGCTGCTGGGATCGGGGTTTCCCCTGGCTCATTGGGAGTTCCATGGAGGTGGGGGATCCAGGCGGCCGTCATCCGGTCGCTTGGATAGCCATTTTCCGTTTTCTGGTTTTCCTGTGCGCCACTTTTGTAGTGCCCGGTCTCCACCGGGGGCCACTACAAACAGAGCATGGCCTAATCTACCCCTGGAGAAGAGTAGTCCTTAGGACGCTCGATCCTCTCCCGTCCCCTGCCGACCCCCGGCGACCCGAGTCCGTTCCCAAACCCAGGTCGCCGGCGTGGTTTGAGGTAAGGCGCCCGTGCCTCAGCCCTCATCGCCACCATGCCGGCGTCCGGCAAGATTTAAAGTGGCAAGGAATCTGCCAGTAAGTGTGGATAAACAACATATGCCACTCCTAGAACTCCTGTTACAGGTGAGTAACCTGTATTACTCATCAATAAAGTAATAATGTAGTTCCTTTTTTTAATTTATTTTTTTTATTTAGTATGCTTTATCTGCGGTGCACCCTGAGCTTAACTCCCACTTTCCCAGTCCCCCACCTCACCCCTGGGACTTACCTCTGCTCGGTGATCCCCCTGGCTTATCCCTCAGGGTGGGGCCATCTTGCTGGCACGATCCCTCACAACACCAGTACAAAGGCTCTACGATGCTAATTCGACAACAGTTTCATACTAACATACTAAAATGCCAGCAGAATAGGCCTAATGGTCTTTCGTGTCTGCTCGTTTTGTCAGCCCCCACCCTGGGTGCTGACCTTGCTGTCCCCCTCGCCTTCTCTGGCTTTTCCCTTCCCAGTTCTGGATATTCTTGCTGCATTGGATTTTGCTTCCTGAACCCTTCCCCTGTACCTGTCCCAACCCCTCTTGAACCCCTCCACTGTCTCTACCTCCACCAGCCCCCTAGGTAGTGCATTCCATGGCTCTACCCTCTCAGTGAAGTAGCACCTCCTCCTTTCTCCCCTGAATCTTCCCCCCTCCAGCTTCCACCCATGCCTCTAGTGGCCCTTCCTCCTTCCTTCAAAGCACCCTCACTTCCTCCCTATTTACCCTCTTCATGTACCTGAGAGACCTCTATCATGTCCTCCCGGTCCCTTCTCTCTTCCAAAGTGTACATATTTAGCTCTTGAGCCTCTCCTCATAGGTCCTGTCCCCAAGCCCCAAATCATTTTGGTTGCCTCCTCTGGACCCTCTCCAGGAGGTTAATGTCCCTCTTTAAGTGTGGCCTCCAAAACTGCACTGCAGTACTCAGGTGCGGCCTCACCAAGCAGTTATACAGGGGAGTATCACTTCCCTCCTTCTGGAGGTGATCCCCTAGCGATGCATCCCAGCATCCTGTTGGCCTTGGCTGCTGCCCTCCTACAAGTCTCAGAGTTGTTCATCTTGACATCCACCACCACCCCAGGTCCCTCTCAGCCATTGAGACTTGTAGTATTCCCCCAGGGTGCACTTGGCCTGGGTTTCTGGCCCCAGATGGAGTACCTTGCATTTCCCTGCATTAAACCTCAGCTTCCACTTTCTAGACCATCTTTCCAGAGCCTCCAGGTCCCCTGCAGGGCCACCCTCCTCCCCATCCACCACCGCCCCCAGTTTCGAGTCATCTGCAAAGAGACTCATCTCACTCCTGATTCCTGTCCTTATGTCAGATACATAGGCGTTGAACAGAAGGGGCCCAAGGACTGATCCCTGTGGGACCCCACTAATGACCCTCCTTGGGGAAGAGATTATCCCACCAACTACGACCCTCTGGGTCCGGTCCTGGAGCCAATTGCCTATCCATCGGATCATCTGGTTTCCCACCCCTATTTCTCCTAGTTTATCCAACAGGCCCCGTGAGGAACAGAGTCAAATGCCTTGCTGAAGTCCAGAAAGAGGACATCCACTGGTCTACCCAGGTCCAAGGCACTTGTCACCCAGTCATAGAACTCCACCAGGTTTGTCTGACACGATTTCCCCGGGATGAATCCATGCTGTCTATCGTCCAGGCACCCTGACTCTATCCAGGGCCCCCTAGCCACTCCTTGACAATGCCCTCCATCACCTTGCCCACCACTGATGTCAGGCTGACAGGCCTGTAGTTCTCTGCCCTCCCTTGATCCCCCTTGTGGATAGGCACTACATGCGCCACTTTCCAGTCTTGGGGCACCACCCTATCCTCAGAGAGATGGTGAAAAGCTCTGCCAGGGGTTTCGCCAGGACATATACAAGTTCCTTCAGCACTCTGGGATGTAATTTATCAGCCCGGTGCTTTCTCCGTCTTAAGGGGCTGAGGGCTTCCCTCACTCTCTCTGCTGTGATTTCCACTTCCAGTACCTCTTCTCCCTGCTTAGCCCTCCCCCACCTGCCAGTGATGCCCCCCCCCAGACCTGCCGATTGGTAAGGGTCCCCCCCTCCTCATTATCTCTGTCTCCTCCCATGTATGATGCAGCATCCCCATTTTCCCTGGTGAAAACTGAGGTGAAGTACTCATTTAGTACCTCAGCCTGCTCCTCTGGGTCTTGTGCCCATCTCTCCCCTGATTTAATCCTGCTAATCTGCCCCTTCACCCTTCGTCTTTCCCCAATGTATCTAAAGAACCCTTGCCTGTCCCTAATTTCCTGGCCAGGTTCTGCTCCTTCCTTGCCTTAGCCGCCCTCACCACTCTAGTGGCCCTTCAACCAACAGCTCATACTCCCTCGATCCCTTCACCCTTGAGCACTTGAATTTCTTATAGGCTGCTTTCTTTCCCGCACCACCTCCTGGACCTCCCTGGTCCACCAACAGGTTTTGGGCCCTACAGCATTTTCGTCTTACTCTTGCACAGGTGCTGGTAGCATCCTGCACCCCTCTCCTGATGATTTCCCACCTACTATCAGCGTCCATGTCTGGCCCAATCCCATCCAAATGCTCTTAAGGATCCTTCCCATTTCCTTAAAATCCACCCCTGAAGTCAGTTGCTTCCGTCTTTGTGCAGCCTTCTACCCTCCTAGGTCCAGGCAGAACCAGACCGTGGCATGGTCACTCCCCGCCAATGGGTCCCTTACCTCCAGGCCCCCAATCTGGTCACTGTCTGCCAGGACCACATCCAGTACCCGTGCCTCCCTGGTCGGTTCCCCACCTGCTGAGTTAGGAATGCGTCTTGAAAGACATCCAACAACCTCTGTTCCCTGGTCACAGAGGATGTCATAGTCTCCCAGTCTGTTCCTGGCATGTTTAAGTCCCCCAACACCACCACCGTTCCTCTGCCCAGTCTGCAGTGTCTCCTAACATCTGCCACCAGACTGTCCTCCAGCTCCTCCGCCAGAGCAGGGGTCTATACACCACTCCTGTTTTACTCTCTTGCCCCTTTTATCAAGGTACAAATCGTCTCCACGGTTCCCTCCGCCTCCTCTACTCCCCTATGCCAATGCAGTTTTACTATAATTGCTACCCCTCCTCCCCTTCCCTCCCCCTGTCCTTCCTGAACATAGTGTAACCCTCCAGGTTCAGGTCCCAGTCATGTCTTGCAGTGGCCCAAGTCTCAGTGACGCTGCCACATCCACTGCTCCTCAGTTAACATCGCCTGGAGCTCAGGCATTTTATGCCAAGCTCCTGGCATTTAACAGACTACCTTCCACCCTTTCCTATAGTTTCATTTCCGCTGCTCGTGTTCCCTTGGGGATTCTGTTTTCTCCTGGTCTGCACTTTGCCAGTTGGTCTTTTCCTGCAATCCTCCTGGTCCCCAGGGGTGGAGACAAGTCCCTCCTTCTCGGCATCCCTTGACTGCCTTTTCTCCCATCCCACCCCTTTCACAAGTTTAAACCCCACTTTTCACCAATGAACTCCTCCATTTTTCAACCAAGGATTCCCCTCCTCCAAATTGAGATGTAGTCTATCTCTAGCATACAGCTCCTTATCCTCCCAGGTCTCCCCAATCCCCATCAACCCATACCCTCTGGCCTCACACCACTCCCTGAGCCACTGGTTTATCTCCTAATTTTCTTTTTGTGTTCCCCACTAGCCCTTGGCACTGGCAGGATTTCTGAGAAGGAAACTGTGCATCCTATGTCATGACAGACCCTGGCGAGGCTCCTGAATCTTGCCTGTATCTCTAGCTAGCTATTTCCCTTCATCGACTGGCATCACAGCAGCGAGATTTATGTTGACCTGCAAGTTGCGGTTGACATAAATCCAACCGGACTCAGTCACTGTTTCTATCAGGGGCTTTGAGCCCCCAACTCTCATGGGCTCTGCTCCCTGCACCCCTGTTCTAAATATAATCATCTCCATGTCGGAGTTGATTCGAGGAGGGGGTGCAGGACCAGGAGACAGTGTGCCAGGGTTTCTGGTGCACCAATACAGTGAACTGTCATTGTCAGCATTTCGGCGTAGTTCGCTGTATTGGTGTCACTGTCGGGAGGGTATACTTGGTACAAGGATACCGGCAGGAGTCACCTACCAGCTTTGCCTCCTTGGCTTGTCCCCAGGGTGGGGCACGGAGTCAGACTGGGAACAACGGACACTGGGACTAGGTCTACTGGCAGGAGCCTAGCAGGTGATCGGGGCCAGAGATGTGGAGCATCATTGAGGCGGCTGCCATTTTTTGGGGGGGAGGCCTGGATCCCTGGGGACAGGGACGTGCAATGGTGTCCAGCATCTGTCCCGCCTCCTCCAAGTGACGCACTGGCAGTAATGGTACCCCCGGCCTCCGCCTGGGGTCCAGAAAGCGCCGGACACTCTTCCCCCCTCTTCCCAGAGAAGGAGAGTAGTCCCCAGGAAGCTCGATCCTTCTCCCCCCAACCGGCTCTCCATTTCCCGGGCCCGTTTCTGAACCCGGGTTGTCGGTGTTGCAAGTGGAAATCCAACTGCTGCGCCAGCTGGCCAACCCTGTAATGATGTATTTCCACTAAAATGACAGATAAAAGTAGTTTCAGTATATTGATATAGTGCAAATATGCTTATAAAATGGGTTGAAAAATAATAATTGGTTAGAAGTGCTCACCTGACCATGCATTAATGTCCCAGAACTGCACAGTACAGTAACCAAACTACATGCCACGAAGTGCCAACCTCATAACAAAACAGCAAATCATACACTGTTTCAAGCAGCAGTCAAAATATTTGTTAGCCACCGCCAAGAGAAAACTGAGCAGACTTAAACTTGAAAATGTGCCGGCCTATCTGTGCGGCTGTAGTGGTACCACTCATGATGGTGGCGACCCAGCTTCGGGAAAGAGCTTGGGTCATCGAGCAGCAGTCAGAGGGAGGAGGACTGAGTATCCCAAAGGATGCTGTCCTCCTCCGGATAGTGATTTGCCTGTGCCCCACTTTATTATTTCCATCTAGTGCCATCCAGGGGTCAGACAAAGATGACGGAGAGAGAGGAGACACAAGGCTCTTGCAGCACACATGTTGTGAGCGGTGCCACACATTAATGGCCCAGCATCTCAGGGGAGGGATCAGAAGGGAGAAAGCTCCTCCAGCGCACCACAGGATGACACCAGCATGCCCCGAACAAGGAATCCCCATTGCCACAAGAATCGGATCAAAACAGTTGGGAGGTTGTCCCACCTCACTGTCCCACATGTTGTTCCACCTGTGGTCAGTCAGGTGGCCCTAATACAGTAAGGACAGTGACCCTGCCTAATCGGAGGGCAAGTGTTTCTTCTGGCACACTAAATACTCCTCTCCCCGGCTGACCCCAAAGACCCAGGCACATTCCTGAACCCGGGTTGCCGCTGTTGCAAGCAGTAGCACTACTACTGCACCAATGGCTTACTTACCCTACAGATCTTACTTTAAAGAAGGCTCTTGCAGCAGGCCACACTGGTAGGACTAAGTCGCCAGGTGCTAGGACCACACAGAAAACTTCCAGCTAGCAGTCTAGCATGGGAGACCGCCCACCGCCATCAGTCAGCTGATGTCAGCCTAGCCTATAAAGGTAGACAGTCCACCACACCCACCTCAGTTCTTTTCCTGCCATCGACCTGCGCACGTCGGACCTTAGTGGACTCTGCAACTACTGTTGACCGCCATTTCCCATGCTTACTGTGCTTTTTTTACTTTTCTTTTCTCTTTAGTATAAAACATCAAATTTCCAGTGTTCTTGTCAATGGGTTTATGTCTTCTCCACCAGCCTCGTCTTCCGACCACTCCTCAAAGTGTGCCTGCGGCAAACAGATCCCTGAAAGGGACAGCCACTCTGTGCGCCTCATCTGCCTAGGTCCCAGTCACGACACTGAAGCCTGCCAGATTTACCAGAAATTCAGCCAGGCTACTCAGAGACATTGTTTAAAAACTATGGAGAGTCACCTTTTGAAGCAGAGGTTGGTCGTGATGGAGAAGAAGCTGCAGGCCAGGAGCTCTTTGGCATCGCTGGCACAATTCTCTGGGGGCTCTTCATCTTCTCAAGGAGAAATCCAGGAAGCATAAGCACTGGGTTAAACACTGGGACTGGGACTGGCCAGTGTCCCATTCGCGGTTGTCCCACAAACTGTCATCAGCAACGCGGTCATCCCCCCTGCGGGGTGTCGGCTCCTCCTGCCCCACTAACCCTGTACTCTTCTGGGATCCCAGTGGCTCTGGCGCCCACCCATATTTCCATTTTGAAGGGCGGCTCTTTAGAGCAGGGAACTTCTTCTCCTGCTCCCCAGCCCATGATGCTCAGGTCCACATCTTCCACAGGCTCTCAGTCAGGTGGCTTGGCTGGTGTTGGTCTCTTGGGCGTTGGCTCCACAACCGTCACCCCCGTTACGGTGCTGCCTTCCTCAGCTCCCATCACTGGGATCGATGTCAGTGCTGCTAGGCAATGCCTTCAGCAAACTACCGCCATCTCTTCCTCAACGGCATCGCCTCTGCCTGTGACTCAGGGGTTTCCATCCCCTCAGGCATCAGCGTGTCCTGCTGGGCCAGTGCAGGCAGATCCTTCCCCTGGGTGCTCCAGGCCATTAACTGCTGGGCTGGTGCTGGGTGGACCTTTACCAGGGTACCCTTTGCTGGCTCCTCAGCAATCGTACCCTTCGCCAGCACCCTCTTTCCTATTTCTGCCAGTGTACAATATAACACCCCAGGTGGATTATAATGCCCTCTTTTCGGCATGGTAACATGGTACTCCTTCAAGCAAAAGCAGACCCACGCCCCTCAGAAGCCACCTGTGGCATCCCCCTCCACCCTCCCCAGGATCTCCAGTCCCAGAATCCAGACTGGGCTGGACCAAGTGAACCCAGCAAGTTGGGGTCCTCAGGGGCATGACCTGACGTAGGTTCAGGTTCTAGAAGGGACGATCACAGGCCCCCGGTGTCGGTCCGGGATAGTGATATTACTGAGGATGACTCTGATTCTTTGGAGTCTTCCTCCTCTCCTGAGGAGTCTTTGAGGGGCATAACCAGGTTAAGGATGTGCCAACCCCCGATGATCCATCCTTCATGGATGTCGCGTGCCACATCCAGTTAATGATGGGCTGGGAGACAGAGGAGCAGGACATGGTGAAACACTGTTTGGCCATCTATCTCTGGCAGCAAGATGCCCTCCTGGTGGTGGTGCCCCCTATGATTGACTCCTATGAGGATGTCACTAGAGCGGCCTGGAATCACATTTCTACTACCCCTTCTCTGCCTACAAAGTTGGACTGCCTTTACCATGCCCCGGCTGGCAAGCCCTTTCTGGGGAGCCACCCTAAGGTGGACTTGTGGTAATTTAATATGGTGCATGACCGTACTAAGAGGCCCAAACACCTTAGTACCCTTCCCCCAGACCGGGAGTCTGGGCAGCTGGATCACCTTGGCTAATGTGTTTTTGCCTCTACCATTCTGGCTATCCAGGCCATCAATTATCTGGACCATGTGGTCCAATACCAGAATGTTCTTTGAGACCAAGTTAGGGACTTGGTACAGACTTTACCAGAGGACCCCACTAAGACGCAGCTCACCCAACTTATGAAGTCGGGCTCGGATGCTGGCAATCATGTCCTCCGGACAGCTTATGATGCTGTAGATGCCTCCGGGTGTGGGGTGGCTACTGGGGTCTGTCTCAGGTGCCATTCTTGGCTCCAGGTGTCCAGCTTTGCCTTGGATGTGCAAGTCAGTATTTTGGATGCCCCCTTCTGGGAGTCTGTCCTTTTTGGGGGGGGGGGATGTCCAGGACATCATTTCTACCCTGCAGGAGTCTGGGTGGGCCCTCAAGTCAGTGCATTTGCTGTATCACACCCAACGTAGAGCAGGCCAACGTCAGTCCTTTCGCAGGTCCTCCTGCAAGCAGTCTCAGAACCAGCCCGTCAAGGGTCAGCACAAGCGTAAGGCCCCAGCGGCCCCTACTGTTGCCGCTGCCAGGGCCCCCACAGCCCCTCTCCCCATGCCCTCCCCTACCTCTTAACTCTTTAGCCACTCCCCCCCCAGCAGAGAATCCAAGGGAGGTGGTCAGAGGAACGGTTCTCCTTCCACCTAGAGAGGTGGCAGGGGATGAGTACAGACAATTGGGTGCTTTAGATCATAGAACACGGTCACACTCTGGAGTTCCTAGAGTAGCCACCAGTAAACCCTCCAGTTTACTCCACCTACACCCCCCCCCCGCATGCTTGTCTCTGGTTTGGGAGGAAATCCAGGCTCTTCCTCAAAAAAGAGCCATAGATCCTGTCCCTCAGGCTCAATAGGGAAGGGGGGTTTACTCCCACTTCTTCCTCATCCCCCAAAAACTGGGGATCTTTGGCCCATCCTAGATGTGAGCCATCTGAATCTGTACATCGAGTACAAGTGCTTCCGAATGATCACCCTCCATGGGCTGTTAACCCTTCTGCACCAGGAGGACTGACTCTGCTCTCTGGATAGGCAGGATGCCTACCTGCACATCCCAATCTTTCTTTCCTATCATCTCTTCCTGCGCTTCCATTTTTCAGGGAGACCATTTTCAATTCTTGGCCCTCCCTTTTGGCCTTTCCTCACCCCGGTATTTACCAAATGCCTAGCAGTGGTGGCAGCCGCATTGCAGAGGCAGGGCTTCTATGTGTTCCCCTACTCCATCCAGGGACCACTTAGTTCAAACCCTGGAATTCACCTTCCGTCTCTTCCGGACCCTGGGGATTACTATTAATCTGCCAAAGTCCTACCTGTCCCCTTGCCAGCACCTTCAATACATAGGGGCAGTCCTGGACACCAGCCAGGGTAAGGCTTTTTTGCCTGAGGACAAGGTGGAGTGACTGATGGAGCAAGCCCATCTGGTTCCTTTCAGCTGGCAGGTCCCCGCCAGGGTTTTCCTGCACCTTCTGAGCCACATGGCAGCAGTAATTGCCAAGGTTCCCCTGGCCCACCTGCATATGCATTTTCCTTAGTAGACCTTGAGGATCCAGTGGGACCAACACATGGATGACCTGGACCAATTGATCCTGGTCTCTGACCTGGTCCGGAGGGTTCTGTCATGGTGGCTGGAACCGGCCAGCCTCCTTCGGGGGGGGGGGGTCTCTTTTCAGCTTTTGACCCTCCCAGCAGATCCTCACAACAGACACATCCGACTTGGGATGGAGTGCTTATCTGCCTGATCACTAGACCCAGGGTACCTGGGCGGACGTAGAGCAAGGTCTTCATATCAACTTCCTGGAGATGCAAGCGGTTCTTTACGCTCTGCAGGCCTTTCAGATTTGTCTCCTCCCTGGTCCACTGGTGGAGATGGATAACGTGTGTGGTGTATTACATCAACAAACAGGGGGGAACTATTCATACCCCCATGTTGGGAGGCAATGAGAATCTGGTCTGGGGCTCTCAGCCATGCATGTTCCAGGTGTCCAAAATGTTTTGGCCAACAGTCTCAGCCACTCCAGGTTGCGGGCTCACGAGTGGGAGCTTCTAACCATGGTGGTAGAAGATCTCTTTGACAGATAATAATAATAATAATAATTTTATTTATAAAGCACCTTTCAAAATGTCACGGTGCTGAACAATTACAAACAATCCAAAACTCTAAATAAAAATCATAAAACATCCATAAAAATCAGCGTATCATCCAGATATCATATAAATAGTAAAATCGAAAGATTAATACAAAAGCTTAGTTATCTAAAAAGGCCATATTAGATAAATATGTTTTTAAATCTTTCTTAAACAACTCCACGGAGGTGCACTGCAATAACCGGCATGGTAGAGAGTTCCAAAGAGTGGGAGCAGCATTCGGAAACGCCCTGCTGCCGGAGAATTTTAAACTCACTCTTGGAATCTCTAACAACCCCATGTCGGCCGAGTGGAGTGATCGGTCAGGGCAGTAAGGAACCAGAAGGTCTTTCAGATAGGCTGGACCCTGGTTGTGAAGGGCTTTAAAAGTCAATAAAATGACTTTGAAGGTGATCCATACCCGCATAGGAAATGATGCAGTTCGGCATGCCAGGGAGTAATGTGACAGGACCTACTTGTCCCAGTCAATACCGGCTGCAGCGTTCTGCACCAGCTGTAGGTGACGGATTTCAACCCCAGAAAGCCCAAAGTACAGGGCATTGCAATAGTCCAAACCTGAAGAAACAAAAGCATGGACCAAGGTAGGCAGGGAGTCGGACGGAACAAGGTGCCTAACCCTGGCAATGTTCCTAAGATTATAAAAGGAAGTCTTGACAACAGCTGACACCTGAGATTTCAGAGTCAGCTTGTCGTCAAGAATAAACCCAAGGCTACGCACCTGTTCAGAGGACGGAAGAGATACACCACCAAGGAAAATTCCAGATGGTGCACCAATACACGGCCTCTCAATCCGACCACCTGGGTCAACTACCAGACCCTCTGTTTTCTCCGAGTTCAACTTTAGCCAACTAGAATCCATCCAGTCTTGAATCTTCCCCAGACAATTATTAAACACCGAGAGAGCTCCATCCTGGTCGGGTGCAAAAGGCAGATAGAGCTGGGCATCATCTGCATAACAGTGAAACCTCAGCCCATATCGTCTTATAATACCTCCGAGGAGCAGCATATACACTGCAAACAACATGGGTGATAGCACAGAACCCTGAGGCACTCCACACAACAAAGAAATTGGGTAAGAGGAAAAAATTCCCGACACAACTCTTTGTGATCTTCCGGTGAGGAATGACGTGAACCATTTCAAAACGGTTCCAGACATACCACACATTTGCCCCAGGCGAGCTAATAACACCATGTGGTCCACAGTGTCAAAGGCTGCAGAGAGATCAAGAAGAACCAAGATAGAACGTGTCTTCTGAACCCTTGCCATCAGAAGATCATTTAACACCCGAACCAGCACAGTCTCGGTGCTATGTCTTTTCCGGAAGCCAGACTGGAAGGATTCGTAGACATTATGGATGGTTAAATGGTCGTCCAATTGAACAGCCACAACCTTCTCAATAACCTTCCCAATAAAGGGGAGGTTAGAGATAGGTCGATAGTTTGAAAAACAGTCTGGGTCCAAGGAAGCTTTCTTCAAAAGAGGAGTCACCACTGCCTCTTTCAGAGAGCAGGGAAACTCGCCTAACTCCAAGGAGCCCCAGACTATTTGCGCCAGGACCGGACCGATGGTGTCAGAACAACCCAAAATGAGGGGAGTCGGTCCGGGATCCAAACCACAACTTGTGGGACGCATAGTATGGACGATCCTCATAATATCCACGAACTCAGGTCGACAAAAGGAACTCCAGGAGAAATAGGGCACTGTAATCCCACGCTGTCCAAAAGCATCACCCTTAGAGGATGCCGGACCCAGGTTTGCCGTGATGTCGGCCACTCTAGTTGCGAAGAATAGAGCAAGCTCATCGCACTCTACTTGCAAAAGCTCGGAACTTGCAGGCAGGCTGGGTTGCATAGCGTCTGTCTACCGCTCGAACAACTGAGCCGGTCGATTTTGGGCAATTGCAATCTCCCTGGACAGGAATTCTGCCTTCTTATGGGTGATTGCAGATTGATAGCTAACATAATGTTCTATCAATCTAGAGTGGTCGGCATCAAGGGCAGACCTGCTGCGACAGCTCTAACCCCTTCTGCGCTCTGTCTCCAGATTCCCTCAAGGTCCCATCAAACCACGGGATCTGGGGCTGAATGGATAGGGGCACTCACTTAACAGGAGAAATAGAATCCAGAGCAGTCATGATGGCCTTATTATAGGCCAACACCAGACATCTGGACTATTGCTCACCGAAACGAAGGATGATAGGTCAAGGACCGCCGCTAGACCTTGTGGAGTAACATTCCGTAATGGGCGGTACCTGACCATCTCCACAGGGGCTGGTCTCCTCAGGGGGGTGCAAAAATTGAACCTCACGATGTAGTGATCAGACCAGGCGACTGGTTCCACCCCCATGTCGGATGCGTCGATCGGAGCCATCCAGAGTTGGACCTCCTTGTGTCCCCACTCAATGCAAAACTGTCGCTTTTTTGCTTGCTCAATCCCGGGCCTGGAGTTTTCTGGCAAGGCCCATTGCCCCTCTCCTGAAAGGGGAGGTTTCTGTATGCCTTTCCTCCCTTCCCACTCCTGCAGAGGGTTCTTCTCAAGCTCCAGTTTGAAGGGGTGGAGATGATCCTCATAGCCCCCTTCTGGCCTTGCCAGATTTGGTTCCCCTTGCTGCAACAGCTGGCAGTGGAACCTCCGGTGCCCTTGCCCCTGTGCACCGGCTTGCTCTCCCAGGACCGGGGCACCTTGGTCCATCCAAACCTGAAGTCCCTGCATCTCCATGCTTGGCTCCTGCGGACTTAGCTATTGCCTACTTTGAGGTATCCTTTAGGGTCGCAGATGTTCTGGTGGCTGCTAGGAAACCCTCCACCAGGGCCACTTATGCTATGAAATGGAAACGTTTCTCCATTTGGGCCACTGCTTGCCATTTGGATCCTTTCACCTGTTCGGTGAAACAGGTGCTGGAGTACCTACTTTCCCTTTCAGATTCAGGGCTGGGGTACTCCTCCCTTAAGGTGCACCTTTCTGCCATCTCTGTGTACCATGCACCCACTGAGGGCAAAGCTGTCGCCCAGCTTGAGGTGTCCAGCTCATCCCTGCAGGGCTTGGTGCATTTGAAACCTCCCATTCGGGACCCGGTCCCTCCATAGGATCTCAACTTTATGTTGAAGAAACTCACTTTTTCTCCCTTTGAACTAGCCACAAGTTGCAAGCTGTACTTTCTGTTGCGGAAAGCACTATTACTGCTGCTCGAAGGACTTCCGAGCTACAGGCTCTTATATGTAAGGAGCCTTATTTGGTTTTTCACAAAGACAGGGTGTCTTTGCATATTGATCCTAAGTTTTTACCTAAGATGGTGTCGGAGTTTACTTCTAATCAATCCATCCACCTGCCTGTTTATTTTCCGAAGTAGTCCAATCAAGGGGAGACACTGCTGCATTGGATGCACATTGAATGATGTAGTACTACACGAACCACATGAAGCCTTTTTAGAAAATCTGAAAAGTTTGCTTCGTTTGCCCCCAAGAGAGAGGGTGATCCTGTTTCCAAACAGCATTTGTCTAATTGGTTAGCAAATTGCATTGTTTATTGCTACCGCAAGTCAAAGGCCATTCCATCAGGGATATGGCTACCTCCATGGCTTGCTTCAGGAATTTGACTGCTGCAGACATCTGTGCAGCTGCCACCTGGAGTTCTGTCCACACTTTCACCAAGCATTACAGTCTGGACATTGCCTCTAGGTGCAGGATCAATTTCAATCTAACAGTTCTTCAGGGCCTTCTCTCCGGAGCTCTTGGCTGCTGATCTGTCTTCTTCCCAGTGGTGTTATCCTGGTGACACCTGGTACTGCTTGTGACTCAGTCCTACCGCTGTGGCCTGCTGCAAGAGCCTTCCTCAAAGTAAGATAGTACAGTTATGTAAGAACTTACCGTAACAGTAGATCTTTGAGAGAAGCTCTTGTAGAAGGCTCTGCTTTCCCTCCCTCCTTCCCCTGTTGCTCTTTTCCTTTGCACTGCTTCTGCCTTTCTTTTGGGTCTTGGGAAACATCCTGGGTTCTCCTTTAGCTGCCCATACAGGGTCCCAGCAGGAGAAATGAGGTAGATGTGGGGGACCGCCCACCAGTAGCGGCTCTAGCCACAAATGGTTACCAGGGCACAGCTGGGGCATAACAGATGGCAGCCAGGGCACTGATATATTGTTACTATGGGGGAAGCTCTGCTCTAAATGGGGTACCAACTGGGGCACAGCATTTTTTTACCAGGGCACGTGCCCTGGCGGGCCCTGGTGTAGAGCCGCCACTGCCGCCCACCTTTATAGGCTAGGCTGACATCAGCTGACTGACGGCGGTGGGCGGTCCCCCGTGGTAGACTGCTAGCTTGAAGTTTTCCGTGTGGTCCTAGCACCTGGTGGCTTAGTCCTACCAGTGTAGCCTGCTGCAAGAGCTTCTCTCGAAGATCTACTGTTACGGTAAGTTCTTACGTAACTGTCATTTATATACTAATATCGCACTTCAATATAGTAATAGAAAAGTGCTTAAAAACTAATTTAAGACACTTTTGAAACATTTTCAGACTTATAGCTGATATAGTAGACAAAGAACAACGGTATGATTTTTAATATGGAACATGGTGCTGTATATGGCTGTTCTTTTGTATCCCATGTTCCTTGTGAAGGTTTCTCCTCTGCACTGACATTTTTTGTGTGAAGTGTTATTGTTACCTTGTGCGATCTGTCCGGGTTGCTCCTGAAAGAGGAACCCTTTTCCAGTGCACTTTCCGTTCACCAAAATAAACTAAACTGTGTTGTAAAGTGGTTCCTCCCTCTCCTCCTCTGCTCTCTCCTCTCTCCCTCCCTCCTCTCCCTCTCCTCTCTCTCCCTCTCCCTCCTCTCCCTCTCCCTCTCCCTCCCTCTCCTCTCTCCCTCCCTCTCCCTCCCTCCCTCTCCCTCTCTCTCCCTCTCCCTCTCCCTCCTCTCCTCTCTCTCCTCTCTCTCTCTCTCCCTCTCTCTCCTCTCCCTCTCTCCTCCCTCTCTCTCTCTCTCCTCCTCTCCTCTCTCTCTCTCTCCTCTCTCTCTCCTCTCCTCTCTCTCTCTCTCTCTCTCTCTCTCCTCTCTCTCTCCCTCTCTCTCTCCTCTCTCCCTCCCTCTTCTCTCCCTCTCTCTCTCTCTCTCTCTCTCTCCCTCTCCTCCCTCTCTCTCTCTCTCTCTCCCTCTCCTCTCTCTCTCTCTCTCCTCTCTCTCTCCCTCTCTCTCCTCTCTCTCTCCCTCTCTCTCCTCTCTCCTCTCTCTCCTCCCTTTCCCTTACTCCTTCCTTCCCTAGTGCCGTGGTGCAGCAGAAAATGCTACTGTTTACAACACAGGCGACCCAGGTCTGAGAACATGGCTGGGTTGTTGTAAGGATTGGAAGGAGAGGAGGATCTAACGGACACTCCTCCTATAGGGAAGGAAGGCTTCACCGCCTCTCTGAGTTACTTCTCCCTGTAGGAGTACAGGTGGCGGAGCAGCGGCTGATGATGCGGTGTGTTAGGCAGGGTGCGTTCATGCATGCGCCTCCATCAGGGCCTCTGGTCCTAACACTGTTATCCTCACAGGGACGGGAACTTCAGCAGCAGCCAGGGGAAACTAATGGGGCAAATCCCCTCTGTCCAGACTTCATGACTGTTGAATCGGCCGGATGGTGGTAGTCCCTATTTCACAGATGACCCGCAACTTGCACATATAATACAAACATATGCATAACTATGTATAGAATATAATATCACGAGAATTTTGCAAAGTGTTAGTGCTATAAAAATTATACAAAACAAATGCATGTAAAATTTACTGCTAATACTTAAAAAAAAAAAATATATATATATATATATATATATATATATATATATATATATAATACTGCTTTACACAAAATCTTCATTTCCTCCATAGGTACTTTCTAAAGCTACTGTTGTATCCCATGTCTTTATCCTGTGTTTATCCTGCTCCAGTTCAACTACAATTATGACTTTTGTGCTTGTATATACTGTATTATTCGTAAATACTGCCCATTGTACCCTGTTCACATCCTGTTTCTTTGTTGCTTTTGCTACTTGTATAACTGTGTCTGCCGTGCCTGTATATACTGAATCTTATTTGTTGATGCTGCCCATTGCACCATGTATATGCCCTGTGCTGATGCCTCTGTTATTTGCGCTAAGTGATATATCACTTAATTTTGCTGCTTTATTTTGTTTTCCTTATGAATGTGCTATTGTAAAAGTGTCAAGGTGCACTTATCTGCTGCCGCTATTCATTGTATCTGTATCTCCCCATGTACCCTCCCCCGGGTCACCCCTGAAAAAGGGACGTTCTGTCTCAGTGGGCTTACCTGGATACCAAAATTCAAATAAATAAGGAGTTTACAGCATGCCATATAAGTACATGAGGAAAGCCTAATGTTGTAGGAAGTTACATCAAATGATAGAAGGGACAAGTGCAAGGTGAAGGAGGGTGCAGTTCAACTCGATTGCAGTTGGTGTTTAGCCACAGGAGCTGGGATTTAAACATTAATAGAACTATTTTAATATTCTATGCTAATTATTACTTGTTAATTATTCATTTACATTTCCATCCTCTGGAATAGTATTTTTGCTGAGAGGTTCTTTTTGATTCTGAATTTAATGTGATTTGTCAGTATCCAGGAACCGTTTTGAAATAATTATTCCAATGCAATTCCATTTTATATTTTATTAATTGTCTATATTTATCCTTCTTTTCATTCTTTATCAGTGAAGACACTTGCATGAAAATGGATCTTTCTGTCTCAGATTTCATCTCATCCTCCCCCACCAACCCCAGAAGTCATGATCCTCTATGAGGTAATGTACTCTTCACATCATTGGATTGTGATGGTGTCACAAACTGAGAATGATGGTTTCAGCAGAGGGGAAAGCAGGGTGATGAGTTGGAGTCTGAAACACGAGATCCTGTTTTCATGCAAATGTCCTCAATAGTTAAGAATGGGGAAATGAATGCAGTATATTCTGAATTGTGTCTAATTATTAAATTGGGAAAAGTTTTCTTATATACTGGAAGATTGTTTTAAGAATGGTCCTGATTCACTGGTAGGCAGTGCATTGGTAGAGAGCTTCCGCTGGCTACTCTGATGACCCAGCTTTGGGTATGGACTTGGGTTGTATGGGGTTGGTTGGGGACACTGGACAGCCCTCCTTCAGAAGGGGGAAGTTCGCTTTCATCATAAGCCTGGGTGGTAGAACAAGCAGTTGGACATCGGGTGGGGCTGCCATTGCATGCTTGCTAGCCCCAGGGGAGAGAATATTGGAAACCCACCAGACAACAGGATGATGACTTGTCTGCTGCAGGCCCGGCACAGCCAACCAGGCAACTGCCTCCCGGACCAAATCCTGTCCCAGCTGTGGAAGCTGCACTCCCCACTGACCCTGCCATGGGAGGTGAGCCATGGAAGGGAAAAAGGAAGCTGGCATAAGAACCTGGAGATGGGGGTGTCAGTCTGGAGCTGGACACTTGCTGAGAGGCATAAACAAAGGATAGAAAAAAAAATAATGCATGGTCCAGATTCTAGTTTTATTACCTTTTCTGCATTGCGCCTAATATGTGTGCCACATGCCAACACTGCCTTGATACAAATGACTTATAGAGCAGGGAAAATCTAGCAAAAAAATAGAAGTGCTTTACCATCCAGGAGAGGGAGAGGCAAGAATGTTGTCTTCAGGTCCTGGTAGATTCAAACAGCACAAGCTAGATTGCAGACTACTGAGAGGCTACAGGCAGGGAGGTTACATAACTTGCTCAGGGTCACACAGTGAGTATGTGGTGATTGTGGGATTCAAACCTAGGTCTTCTGGTTCACAGCTCTACATTCTGACCACAGCAAAAAATGCACATAGGGCTAGTACCCAAACTGTTTTGCTGAATGTATCCGAAGTACCGGCAGCTCATAGCAATGACTGGTGGGAAGTGACAAGCGGTGGGGGGATTAAAGGAGGAGGAGGCTGTTTACCCACACATCTATTTGTGGCGTGTTGAACTCAAACTGATGTCCTGCTCGCCAGAGGCACCCTTTATATTTGAGGGGGGACACAGACGGCTGCCATTGTTCAGGCACGTCATCACTGTTGGTATTAATAGACTTCAGTAGGCCTTCCTAGCTATTTCTGTCCTGAATCCTAAAAGAAATCCTGAGAGGAAGTCTGGAGTTTGCTTACATAGCTTTGGGGTTATTTTTAGAGTGAGCTTAGTTTACGGACCTTTTCTTTTTTTAACATTGTATGTAGAAATACCAGTAACCTGACCATTCATGTTGGTCCCTTACACTGCAAAAGTGAAATCAAAAAGCAGTCACTTGGTGAATATAGAACTAGTCTGTGGCTACAGTGCCCAATCTGCAACATCTCTTCAAATTTGATGGTCAGATGGCCACCAGACCAAGCATTTTAGTGGTCCAAGCTCCTGTAATGGTGGCTGTTTCATTCATAAAATTGTAGAGGGTAGATATCCAAAACCTAGTGGCCATATGGGCCACTTTGTTAAACTTTTTGTAGCCACTGATGATCTTTATGTGGCCATTGGCTTCCAGGCCACTGGATATTTTACTGACTGTAGCACTGACTGTAGCACTCGCTGGATTGGTTTTAATTTCAGTTATTATTTGTATTTAAATTCTACCTCTGCTGTTCTGCCCCTGTTTAGAACCTTGCCTGACCTGCCATCTTAAAGAGCTAGTGTACTGCCTGAAATTAATATTTACTTTCAAAAGTAATGTGACCCCCTTTTTCTGCTGCTCAATGTATAGGTAGCGCGATTCACATCTTCCTACCCCGTGCCTGTTTGCTGGGCTCCAAGGTTGAGGGTCCTGGGTGCGTGGGGCTTGCTTGGTTGCAAACTTCTCTAGGGTATATGGGGAATATGGTTTTGGTACCTCCATCTAGAGTATGCTATGAGCTAGGTGGTGGTTTGGGTTCTGCCCCCTGAAATGAAGTGCCCACCCAACACCCAGCTTAGAGCTTGCCGACCCACGCACTGATATATACAACAGTGCAGTTCCCCTACTTACCAGCTCTGTAGTACTTAAACTCTATAGCAGTCAACAACCAAACCAACTGTACAACACTGCAGGTTTATTAACCAGCAGCTATGGTACCTGTGGGAGAAATATAGAATTAGCCAAGCATTAGTTGTTACACAGTTCTTCTGGGCCCTAACTCTGCCTCTCCCCAAAACAGCATACAAACCCACAAGAGAACAGTTGGAACCAGTCACTATAGCTATACCTGGGATATCCCTTATAATAGATAAAGTCTGGTGCAGGCCTGATGTTGGTGCCTGGGATACTGGGTTGAAGCTCAGTTTGGCTGTCTTTAAACAAATCTCCTAAACATGCCATGGGTCGGCATGTATGCTTAAACTGTTAAACCCCACATTGTAATCCACTGTGGAAAGTGATGTTACTGATGCTTGACTGCTTTAAAGTGAGGTAAAGGCTGATGACTGCATAATTTCAAGTGATGAACTTATCTATTGGAGTCCGGTGTCTTAACCCCAGCCGGGGTTCAATCCTCCTCCAGAGGTGAAGATGCGGATGGTCCCCTGCAGGGAAAAAGGCCATCTGGGCAACCTTCTTGGCCTCTTGGTTGCAAGAAGAACAGAAAAAACACAGGCTTACAGGAAAATCTCACATACTGCAGACAAGCAGAAATACAGTCCTTGGGCTTACACTTGACTCTACGTACGGATGCAACTTGCAACTGAAAACTTGCCTGCTCTAGGCCACAGCTGGTATCCAAAGTACTGAACAGCACAGTTGTTAGAATAGGTGCTCGCACAGTCTGCAGTTGGTGCCTCTCCAGGAAAAATTCAAACTCTTCAGGATGCTTGCTGAAATGCTGAACTAGTCTCACTGTACACTGCATCTCACTTGCAGAGGGGTCCTGCCTGTCTAACTCGCAGACTATGGCCTAGCAAGAAGGGCACAGCAGCATGTAACTCTTGCCTGTCTCTCCTTGTCACTCGCTCTGCCCGCCCATAAAGTCACCCCGAGGTACCAGAACAGCTCTGTTATTCTCGGGGGTCCAGGAACATCCCAATTGGCTGAAATGTTGTGTCAGTCTTGGTGCTGGGACCCCGATTGTTTGAAGTTAAGGCACCAAAACTGCAGGCTACTGATTTATTTATTTAAAGTGTATGATTACAGGATGAGTTCTATGAGATACAAGTCTCATTTACACAACGTTTCATGCCAAAAATACAATACAAAGACGTACTGCATAGTGCAGTAAATTATCAAAACATCCACTACTTCTGGACCATTGGCTGGGCCACAGTTTACATTTCCTACTTGTGCTGCTTTTGTAACTTTTTGTCATTTATATCACAAACCACCTAAACACCTGCTGTATAAATCAGTTATGACATGACCTGACGTAAGCTATCATTCTTAGCAACAGACCACTACCGTCCTATGAAGATAAGAATGATATCTTACGTTAGGCTACATCATGTCCGCTTACACACAATCCTACTTGTGTCACATATTTATTTTAAAAGTTTAACCCGGAAAGATGGACTGAGCTGAGAACAGCTTGTTTCCAGATGCATCCGAATGTATTTATCTTCCTCACTTTCTGTTTTACTAAGGGCACCTGCCTGGAAATAAGAGCCTCATCCCTCAGACTTCATCTGCTCCTGCTGCCTACACGTTATGTCGTAATCCTCCTTTTATTACTCACAGTTGGCTGTCATGGAAATGATTCTGAGCTCAAGTATCATTTGTTCCCATAGCGCAGTTCTCGGGGCAGTGCTGCCCCCGGGGGCAGCACCTTTTAGCTCCTCCTCCGCCATACTGCTATTGGTGGATTTTGCCCACTGGTAGTGCTGCCCCCAGGGCAGCACCTTTACTCTCCTCCTCCCACCTATCCCTATTGGTGGATTTCATCCCCTGTCCCCAGGGCAGCAACCTGTAGCTGTTACTTACCAGAAATCTGATTGTTGTAAGTCTGAGGAATTGAAGGTTTAAATGTAGATGACAATGTTATGGAAATGCTCCCCCCAGCAATGTGCACTGCTTGTCTTTGAATTTTGGTGGCTCAAGGTCTATGTATGTCTGCATTCTAAAGAGCCAGACTTCAAGGGTTCAGATCTTAACCAGGGCCATTTTTTGTGCTTTGTGTCAAACTCAGTTGTGAGCATTTAATCATGCAGGTGTCACAAATCATTACCTTTTTACGTTCACTTGCATGCATGCGCAAGGAACGTTTTGCAACAGTATGAGTTTTGGAGGTGTGTGACCCTCCTCCCCAATGTACTGCTCAGTGTAGCAGGCACGACCCTAGGGGACCAATTCATGCCGAGCTGTGTAAGACAGCAGTTCGGCTGTGTTGGTCTTCACTTCTAATAGAAGGTCCGCTGCAATCAGCGGTGGTAAGTAAATAAGTAAAATGTATTTCTTTCAGGTGCCTTTCCCAAACTCGGGGCGCTTTTACAATAATTCAAAAACACTTTAAAACATACTACACAAGACAATAAATACAGCAGTCATAGATAACACCCACTTATTACATCTCAGCAAATGCTTGGTAAAAAGGAAAGTGTTTAGCTGTTTTTTAAAACTTTCCACAGTCAAGCAATCTCGTATCAGATGAGGTAGAGAATTCCACAGGGTCGGTGCCATAAAGGCAAAAGATCTACCTCCAAACGTCTTTAAACGTACCCTGGGTATCTCTAGCAATCCCTCGTCAGAGGAGTGAAGAGAGCGGGTAGGATAGTATGGCACCAAGAGCTCTTTCAGGTAGTGAGGTCCCAAATCATGTAGGGCCTTAAAGGTCAGCAATGCGACCTTGAAGGTGATCCGCCACTGTATTGGCAGCCAGTGCAGATCACGCAGCACAGGTGTCATATGGCTAGATCTTGAAACTCCCATCAACAACCTGGCCGTCGCGTTCTGCACAAGCTGCAAGCGGCGGATATCCACCCCTGGCAGCCCTAGATAGAGGGCATTGCAGTAATCAAAACGGCTGGTAACAAAGGCGTGGACCAAGATGGGAAGACCTTCCCGTGGAACCAAGTGTTTCACCCGGGCAATGTTCCTCAGATGAAAAAAGGCAGATTTGACTACGGCTGACACCTGCGTCTTCATAGTCAGGCTTTCGTCAAAAATCACGCCAAAGTTACGCACTTGGCCAGAGGCAAGAAGCGGGGCCCCCCCAAGATATAAACCCGAGAGTTTCCCAGTCAAAGCCCCTGTTGTCCTCCCTCCCTCCAGGGTCCACAACCAATACCTCAGTTTTTTCTGAGTTCAACCTAAGCCAACTAGCACTCATCCAATCCTGACTCTCCAGGAGGCAGTTATTAAACATCGTGATGGAATCAGACTCCCGTTCAGGCATAAAAGATAGGTAGAGCTGAGAATCATCAGCATAACTATGAAAACTCAGCCCATACCACCTTATAAGGTCCCCAATGGAAGCATATACAATGCAAACATAGGGGACAGCAGACCAACCCCTCAAGGTACCCACCAGGAAGCCAATGAGGGATATTACATTCCGGACACCATGCTCTGAGATCTGCCCTCCAGAAAAGATTGAAACCAACTGTGGACTGCTCCCCTCAGACCACAGAAAAAACGCAGGCGGTCGAGCAGTACCCCATGATCCATGGTGTTAAATGCTGCTGAGAGATCCAGGAGAACCAAGATGGAATGGGTCCTCCGATCTCTTGCCATCAGGAGATCATTCAATACCCGAACAAGAGCCGTCTCTGTACTATGCCTTTTCCTGAAGCCAGACTGGAGAGGGTCATAGATATTGTGGCTGGACAAATGATCCTCCAGTTGCAGAGCGACCACTTTCTCAATAATCTTCCCTACAAAGGGGAGGTTAGAGACTGGTCTGTAATTTGCTGGGCAGTCAGGGTCAAGAGAGGGTTTTTTCAAAACGGGGTGTACTACCGCCTCCTTTAAGGGATCCGGGAAGATCCCTCTCTCTAATGACACCATCACTATCCCAGCCAGGACTGGGCCGATAACATCTACACACCCTGCCACCAGGTGAGTAGGGCCAGGATCCAATTTACAGTAGGTAGGTCGCAGAGTCTGGATGAGCCTCACTATATCTATTACTGCTGGTAGGCTAAAGGTGGACCAGGACAGCTGGGCATTAGTACCACCCGATTGACCAGTGCAAGGTCCAATGGAACGGCGCTGGTGGATCTCATCCCTGATGGTGGATACCTTGTCAGCAAAGAATTAAGGAAATTCCTCACACTGTACCTGTGATAACGCTCTACCAGTCTGAAGACAGACTGGATTGCACAGTCTGTCCACAGTCCAGAAGAGCTTGGATGGTCTGTTCTTTGCTGCAGCAATTTCCCTGGACAGGAACGCTGACTTCTTATGGGAAATTGCTGATTGGTAGAGCTTATAATGTTCTAACAATTCAAGTCTATCCACCTCCAGTTGAGTTTTCCACCAGCGTCTTCCCAATCTTTGTCCCTTCCTCTTCAACTCACGGACCTCCCCATCAAACCAGGGAACCCCCAAGTGAACAGTACGGGGATGAACATGAATTGCAGCAATGACATCCAGGGCCTCAACTACAGCCCTATTATAAGCTAGGACCAAAGGCCCTGGATTCATACTATCCCTTGGAAGACCCGAGAAGTCCAGCTCTGTCATTACGCCTTCTGAGGTGACCCCTCTTAATGGATGAAACTGTACTAACTCCCTTGGGGCAGGTCTACTTTGGGGGTCCTCAAATCTAAACCTCGGGGCATGATGGTCGGACCATCTGACTGGCTCCACCTCCACATCGGATATCTCCATCCCCAGATGGAACACCAAGTCCAGTGTGTGCCCCCCCATGGGTTGCAGAGGTAATAACCATGACAGGCCCAATGAATCCATCAATTGGAGGAGGTTTTGACCCAATGGTGAGAGTTCATCGTCGACCCAGGCATTGAAATCTCCCAGAATTAACTATCTGGGAGACTCCAATACCATATCGGCGATGAAGTCCGCAACCTCCTTCAGGAACTCCCCCCCCCAATCCGCTCATGGACGGTAGATGAAAAGGGTCCTGTAGCCTGCACCTGCATCCACTATGCACTCAAAGGAGTTGGTATCACCAACTGGCACCTCCCTGAGATCCAGATCTTGTCTAAAACAGACTGCGACCCCGCCGCCCCTCCAGTCCACTCTTGGGCAGTGAATCACCGAGAACCCAGACGGAACAGCAGAGTCCAAAACAGGACCAGCATTTCCATCTAGCCAGGTCTCGGTGATGCAAGCCAAGTCGACAGAGGGAACGAGATCTGCAATCACTGCGGTCTTGTTCCCAATCGACCTGGCATTACTTAACACCGCCTGAAAGGGACGGGAATCCAAGGGTGATCCCAATTCCTGCCTGACACACTCCAAGTCAGTGCCCTTGGGTATGGGGACTAGGCAAGTAGAACCTCGCTCCAGCACCCATTTCACCCCAGGACGTCTCCTGGCCCTCACTGCTCGTATCCGTCCACTTCTCTCCCATACCCCTAAGAGTTCCAGGATCCCCGTCTCTTACTACACTTTGATCTCATAATGCTGAGATTTCGACAGCTAGCATAAACCTCCCCCATAAGTGGGGGTAGTTCAAAGGGATGGAGATCCCTAAGTCTTGAGGGGGAGTACTGCCTGACTGTCTCACTTATACCCCAAAACATATTTTCAACCCTTTAATAATTCAAGACCATTCACCCCCATACAAACAAAACCCTCCCCTTCCCTAACTTAAACAACCCTTAAAAAGAAAAAGAAAACACCCCCCCTTAAAATAATACTAAAACAACACAATGTAGAAATAATCAAAGGAAGAGAAAACTAATTCACAAAGTTCAGATTTGCAGTCCAGAATTGTAGTCCAATCGATTATTCCAACCATATATGGAAGTCCATTTGAGCTCTCACCTCTAATGAAGAATCAGTTACATAAATGATTTTAGACTGAGTCATACCATATTTGTGAGTAAGTTCCTTGGAGCTCTCACCTCCAATGGAAAATTAAACCCGATAATAGCTTTAGCTGAGCCAATCTCTCACATTGGCTACAGCAATAAACAGCAGAAGAGAAACAAACAATAAATATTCTTACGGTCCAGCAAAAATGCTTCAAATTGGAAAGTTCTCACCAATGATTTGGCTAGTTTCAGATCTTTTTCCTCTCAATAGTCTTGACCTGGTCCACAGAGTAACTCCAAATATTAAGTTCTTTCAAGGTCCTGGCACATCAACGGATAGGGCTCAATAGGGATCATGAAGGGGATCACCAGTGCACAAGCAGGAGACAACCTTCCCCCACAAGCCCTTGGTTTCGGCTCCCGGCCTAGGATCAACCCTCCAGAAGACCCCCCTGGGATACCTAGAGACACCGAGCAAGCGCCATCTGCCCTCCAACAGATCGAGCCCGGTATCTCCTACCTGGACCCGGCAGTAGCGGCCAACTCCCCCAGAGTACCGACAGGTTCACACCACCCCAATCCACTCACCACCTACACAGACCATGAAAAGGAAGGGAAACAGACGAAAACAACCCCCCCCCCGTCCGTTTGCCAGGAAGTCCGACAGTTCTCCACACGGTGCAACCGCCAGAGTGAATCAGTCCACTCGAAAAGTTTGTTCCTACGGCGTCCTCGGAACCTCTTCTCTCAACTCCATTCTCTCAGGGCATCAAAGTCTCAAGCAAGTATAGCATATACAAATACCATATATGCACTGTATTGTATCCGTTCAGCTTTAAAGTGATCTAAAATATGGTAGCGTGTATGCAGTTAGCATATGTCAGCCGAACTGCTGTCATGCACAGCTTGGCAATCCCTCCTGCTTCCTCCCTCTGCTAATGTCCTCCCCCTTCCTCCTTTTGTCCCCAGCCCCCACCTTGTGTGCCGAAGGGAATGCCCAATCCCCCTCTGCTCATGAACTCCACCCAGCATACTGTGTGGCCAACGGGGGTGCCCTATCCCCTGTTGACTGCGGCCCCCCCCAAAAAAAAAAACATTTGGCATGCTGGGAGCCCACCCCAGTGTGCTCATGCTTCCCCCATCCAGCACACACACACTGTATGGCCGATGGGGGTGCCCAATCCCCACTGGCTCCACTCCCCCCCCAAACAGGTTGGTGGCACGCTGGGAGCCCACCCCAGCGTGCCAAAAGCATCCTTTTTTTAAAAATCCTGCGAAAGAAGAAAACGGTCCCTTGGTGAGTCCCCGCCAACCCACACCCATCCTCTGCGCACCCACCTCCCCACACACCACCCTCACCCCTTACTTACCTCTGGAGCCTGGTGTGATGATCTTTGGTGGACCAGGAACATGTTTGCACTCTTCAAAGCTGACCGCGAGCTGAGGAAATGCCGGTAAGCTGTATAATGGCATAAATAGGGTTTTTCCAACTTGGGCGGATATTGTGGCCATTTCTTTGACTTTTGACACCAAATTTTCAACATGGGTTCCTGACACCCCTTCTCATGAATTCTGTCACTATCAGGGAATTATTCGGTCTCAAAAGGTGATTTCACGGTCACTGCGCTGAATCACCTTTTGGGACTGAGTAACGAAATGACAGTGTCGGTGTTCATAAGGTGGGCTCTCAAAAAGCCTATGTTGCAAATTTGGTGAAACAATTCCCCAAAATTACTGTTTTACAAGCATGTGTTGCGCAGTTTCCACGTGCACTCTTAAGTTTGCGAATTTGTAGTATTTTCACCCCAGATTTTCAACATAGGCATATTTCCACACCTCCTTATGAACAGTGCAGCTGTCAATTTTCACGTCCTGGCCAAAATGTGTTTTCGCACTTCCAGCGCAAAATAGCGTGGTCACTGCTGGAAATCCATGTTCGCTACAGAGTAAGACAATCACAGTGACACTGTTCATGAGCAGAGGTCCTAAAATGCCTATGTTGAAAATTTGGTGGCAAAAGTCCATAAAATGGCTGTGTTACAAGCATGCGTTACGCAGTTCCTTCGCACACTCATAAGTTCGTGAATTTGTAATATTTGCACTCCAGATTTTCAACATTGCCATTTTCCCACATCTCCTTATGACCAGTACAGCTGTCATTTTTCACATCCCGGCCAAAATGTGTTTTCGCATTTCCAGCGTGCAATAGCGCTGCAGCTGTGGGAAATTATGTTCGGTACAAAGTAAGAAAATCACAGTGACACTGTTCATGAGCAGACATCATAAAATGCCTAAGTTGAAAATTTGGTGCAAAAATTCCAAAAAATGACTTTTACGAGCGTGCGTTGTGCAGTTTCCATGCACTCAGAATCCTTTGGCGAATTTGTCATATTTTCACTCCAGATTTTCAACATTTGCATTTTCTCACACCCCTTATGAACAGTACAGCTGTCATTTTTCACATCCTGGCCGAAATCTGTTTTCACACTTCCATCGCAGAATAGCACGGTCGCAGTTTGAAATCAGGGTTCAGTACACAGTAAGAAAATCACAGTGGCGCTGTTCATGACCAGAGGTGACAAAATGCCTATGTTGAAAATCTGGTGAAATAATTCCACTGAATGACTGTGTTAAAAGTGCAGGTTGCGCAGTTTCCACACAGGCTCGTTCCCTTGAGCACAAGCAGGGCATTAGGGTTCCTAAGACAGACACTTAAGAAGTATGGGGGTGAAATGTTACTCAGATGCAAGAGGAGTTGCAGAGAGGTACTCTATTGGGGTATGGATGCTGAAGGAACATGGATACAACTGGGAGGGGGGGCTGGCATAAATGCCAAACGCCACTGCAAGTACCAGTAAGCGAACGTTCGGCATTGACAAATGCTTTTTTTTATATTGTTAAATTAAGACAGATGTAAGCGAGAGAATATATTTTATTTATAAATTGTAATAAATGGGGCAGTGCCATGGTGACTGGTTACTGGCACTGCCCTGGGGCAGTGCCTGTGTAATTGGTTCCCGTGGGCTGCCCCTGGGGCAGTGCCTGTGTAATTGGTTCCCATGGGCTGCCCCGGGGCAGTGTCCTCGCTACCTGTGTAATTGGTTCCCATGGGCTTCCCCGGGGCAGTATCCTCGCTGCCTCTGGGGCAGTGCCTGTGTAATTAGGTCCCATGGACTGCCCCTGGGGCAGTGTCCTCGCTGCCCCTGGGGCAGCGCCTGTATTGGTTCCCGTGGGCTGCCCCTGAGACGCGCCTGTGTAATTGGTTTCCGTGGGCTGCCCCTGGGGCAGTGTCCTCGCTGCCCGGGGCAGCACCTGTGATCGGTGGTTCCTGTGGGCTGCCCCTGGGGCAGCCTCGTAATGAGTGTTCCGTGGGCTGTCCCTGGGGCAGCCTTGCTGCCCTGGGCAGTGCCTGTGTAATTGGTTCTCGTGGGCTGCCCCTGGGCAGTGTCCTTGCTGCCCCAGGGGCACCCCTTGGGAACCAGTTACACAGGCACTGCCCCAAGAGCAGCAAGGACACTGCCCCAGGGGCAGCCCATGGGAACTAGTTACACAGGTGCTGCCCCAGGGGCAGCAAGAGCACTGCTCCAGGGGCAGCTAACAGAAACCAACCATCATGGCACTGCCCAAGGGCAGCACCAGTAACCAATCACCATGGCACTGCCCCATTTATTACAGTTTATGAATAAAATATATTCTTTCGCTTAAGTCTGTCTTAATTTAGCAATATTAAAAAAGGTAATGATTTGTGACACTTACATGATTAAATGCTCACAACTGAGTTTGACACAAAGCACAAAAAACTGTCCCTGGTTAAGATTTGAACCCTTGAAGTCTGGCTCTTTTGGATGCAGACAGACATACACCTTGAGCCACCAAAATTCAAAGACAAGCAGTGCACATTGCTGGGGGGAGCATTTCCATAACATTCTTATCTACACTTAAAACCCTCAATTCCTCAGACTTGCAGCAATTAGATCGGTGGGAAGTAACAGCTACAGGTTGCTGCCCTGGGGGCAGGGGACGAAATCCACCAGTAGGGATAGGTGGGAGGCAGCACGTGAGGGTGTTGCCCTGGGGGCAGCGCTACTAGTGGGCCGAAATCCACCAATGGGAATAAGGTGGAGGAGGAGCAAAAGGGTGCTGCCCCGGGGGCAGCTCTGCCCTGAGAACAAATGATACTCTAGCTGATTCTGATGTCAGAAACATTATGACATTACGTTTAGACGATGGGCAGGGGCAGATGAAGTCTAAAAGACAAGGAGCCTTTGCATGTAAATTTCCTTAGTAACAGAGAATGGAGGAGAAAAAACAGGAAACGTTGAAAATACAACAAAGTGTGTAATTTCCACTTTCTTCTAAGCGGTGCCATAGACTCTTTAAGCAAGGCGAGGCAATTTTATTTTTCCAGCACTCCATCCCCGAGGCACAGGGCACCTTACAGAAAGTAGAGTAAAAATTTGATAAAACAATAAATGACACCCAAATAAAAACCAGCAAAATTATAGACACAGTTGGCTATTTAAAACAAATGGCACCATGAACATGGGCTAGCAAGGAATTACAAAGCAACAGTGCAGCTGCCCCAAGCCCTATCCCAGATAACATCAGTCTACATCATTGGATGGAGAGGAAACTTGCCTTGGTGGAACAGAGAGGGTGGGAAGGGGGCATACAAGGACAGGAGCTCTTTCGGGTAGTTGGGGCACAAACTGTATAGGGCCTTGTAAGTCAACAAGCATATCTTGAAGTTGGTGCACCACCGAACTGACAAGCAGTACAGATCACACACCAGCATGATGTGTTTCGGATAAGATGTCACAGCAATCAGCTGGGTTACTGCATTCTGTACCAGCTGAAGGCGACTCAACAACGCACCAGATAACCCTAGGTAAACAACACTGCAGTAGTCCAGTATGAACGTAACAAAGGCATGCACTATCATAATCAAGTCCCCAAGCACGAGATGTAGCTTAATCCCGGTGATGTTCCACAAATTAAAAAAGCAAAAACTGAGAACTACTGCTGATACCTAATGGTATAGTGTCAGTTTGCAGGTACCAAAAATGTCAGTTGGATTTTTAACTCTAGCCACCACCTTGGGTGTGTGGCACCATTTGGAGATGTCAAAATGGCACCAGCTCCCATCATGGCTGCCCCATAGTAACCTGGTTCGATCAGCAGCACTTCTATCTTACCTGGGTTCAGACTAAGCCAGCTAAAGGCCATGTAGTCACTGATTTCCTCATGACATTGGATCAGCACAGAGATGGCATCATCTCCACTGGGGGCACAAGGTAAGTGCAGCTAGGTATCATCCATCAACAGCAAAACAAACAAGGCCATACTGTCTTGTGGCCTCCCTGAAGGCAGCATGTACAAGGCAAACAACATGGGGTAAGGGTCGAACCCTGTGGAACTCCACAGCAAAGTGCAGTGGTTACAGAGATGGAATTACCCAGAACAACCTACTGTGTCCAGCCTGTGAGGTGGGACTCAAACCACTGAAACACACTGACCAAGAGAGTCCTGTGTAGTACCTCAGGTGATCCAGCAATATCTAATGATCCACCATATCAAACACCAATAAGAGATCAAAGAGGCTTTGTGGGTAGTGAACCTCACTGTAATTCTGGAGACCCAGGTTTGAATCCAACCACTGCCACTTAAGCTTTTGCCCCCCCCCCAAATAGTTTGAATTTTAAAAACATATGTCTTTTTTTTTTTTTTTTCCCTCCTGACGTGCTCCACGGCAGCCACTCCTTCAGGCTTACCAAGGCTGGGCACCGACCCATCCATCCTCCGAGCCTCCACCTCGTATCTCAGCCAGCCCTCAGGGTGACCTGGTGTAACCCTTCGCTGAATGGGTCCCCCTCCTTCAAGGGGGAGAGCACCAGCCAAGAGGGGGCAGACCAGCGCAACACTTAGCCCCAGGGGTGCTGCTGAAACAGAGAGCTCGGACGGACTTAGATGGCCTCGGCGAGCCAGGCAGTCGTTATCCGGTTGCCATGAAGTGGTATTTCCGCTTTTCTTGGTGATCCCTCCTGCGTGCGTCAGTAGTACTCCTGGTCTCCACCAGAGACCACTGCGGCGCGACGACACCCTGCTACCCACCCAAGGAGAGGAGAGCAGTCCTACAGACGCTCGATCCTCTCCCACCCTTGCCAGCCCTCGGTGTCCCGAGTCCGTTCCCGAACCCAGGTCACTGGCATGGGTCAAGGTAAGGTGCCAGCGCCTCAACCCTCTACGCCACCGGGCCAGCAAAATGTATGTCTTTTATATGACATTTGCCCACTCCTGTGAATTTTACATCAAAAATCTATCCCACCCCTGTCCTTCCTGATGCTTGTGTTTCTGCCACTGAGGAGCATTGATTCAGAAGCATGTGTCAAATGTTCAAGTTCAAGTCTAGTTCTTCTTCACAAAATGCTTTTTTAAGCTGCCTTAGTGGTGTGATGGCAGAAGCACATTGTGCTGCCTCGTGGGCGACCATGATTTGCGTTTAAGTCCCAGAATCCCACACTGGAGCCAGTTGGTGGCCTGGCACATCAAAAAGGTGACATGCTTGGCTGCCACTAGAAAGGAGGGGCACGGGCCACCCAGTATTGGTGCATGCAGCTAGCCGATTGGTTATCAGCATTGGCATCAGCGGCAAAGCAGCTGCTCATCTGCCTTCCTAGCCAGAGGAAGGCGCAGTCTTATCAGCCCCAGTGAACAGACTATTGAACTGAGGGCAAGTGGGGAGGAAGATAATACCTAGGAAAGGTTTTCTTCACTAAATTAGATATTCTGATAATTTACTGAGGTCATAACTTACAGAGGTGACTGTTCTGTGCTTATGGCCATTTTGAGTGGATTTTTAATTTTTTTAAATATTTCCTTATTGTCACTATGCTCATTGATCTCGTCGGCCCTCTTCTGAACAGACATCCTCAACCCAGTCACTCTCCATTTCTGGGACTTACCCCAGATACCCCACTACCTACCCCTTGTGGCAGGGTTTGGGGGTCCCCAAGCCTTGCTGAAGGAGGATACAGTTTGGGATGCTCAGTTGGTGGTGTCAGGCTTGCGGGGAGCTGTCTGCTTTCCCATCCAGCAAGGTGTTTTTCCTCTGGTTTTCTTCCACTGGAATGTCTGACATAAAATGATGCAGCAGTCGTCTGGCATACCACCTGTCGTTAGGCCTCCTGACTGCCATGATGATACTCATCTGTCGCTGGGTGTCGGACATACTGCAGGAGATGTGTTTCTCCCCACTTGTGGGAGGAGATTAGTCCCTTGGACTCTCGAGCCTCCCACCCATCCACTGAATCCTGATGACTCAAGTTGTTCCCGAACCCAGTTCGCTAGCCTAGCGAGGGGTGGTGTTACTGCTATACTTAGGCTGGCCATCCAGATTTTTTTTTTAAGCTTTTCCGAGATTTGTAGTTCAGGGGGATGTAGAGTGGTTAAGAGGTATGAGACAACATTTTCTAAGCAATCTCCACCTCCACTGGTTTGCGTCCATTGAACCCCTGTCAACCACCAAACGCAAGTCACCTACATGGAACAACAGTGCCATTACCCTATTCGACAGCTGTATTTATCCCAGGCTGACATTTGTCACCAAAACATAACAGCATAGTCCCAGAAAAAATAAATGCTTTCAGAAATATGACTCCTTCACTCTTGGTTGTTAATATTGATCCTGTGTTTTTTTCAAGGGGGTTATGTTATTTTAAAAGCGCTTCAGAACTTATCGTGGTAACTATTAACCTGTCCTGTCACCATGAATCAATACCTTGTAAACGGGTGTGTAACACCTGCATACATGACAGTGACAAACGGTGACAATGTGGGTTAATAGTTATCAAGATCATTTCTTAAGTGCTTTTAAAATCACGTTATATTTTGATAACTCTTTTTAACAAAAACAGAATCAATATGAACATCGGAATTCTGTTGTAATTTTTTGGTAAGTGATTTTTTTTTTTGTTTGCTGGCTTCTGCTATCCTATGTTTGTGACCTATATCAAGATATCAGCAGCATTTACCTCCCCCACCCCCACCCCCGCTGTCAAGTGTCATTTTTCTGCCTGAGCTGTGCAAATCTGTTCAGCGTTATGGAGTGCAGACAGTCTGTCATTGATTCGGGGTTCCTCCCCTTTTTGTGGCTGGAGTTCAGTTGGTCCAGCACTTTCACCTCCAGGCCAGGAGGTCACGGGTTCAAGGTGGGCATTGTCTGAACTGGTTTTACACCAGTGAAACCAACAAAAAAAACACCTGGCTGGTTGTAAATATTAGAAGCAAAAAGAACCTTCCCTTACTGACTTGAACCTCCATGTCTGTGGTTTCTGTAGAAGTTGTATTTCAAATGCTTTTTTTTTTTTCTTATTTTACCACATTAAGCTGTTGGTGGTATTTTTTTAGTGAATGAGGGAAATTTGGCCAGGACACCGGGGAAATTCCCCTACTCTTTTCGATAAGTGCCATGGGATCTTTAACATCCACCTGAACTACCACCAGTCCAGGCAGATGGGACCTCGGTTTAACGTCTCATCCAAAAGACGGCACCTCAGAATTGCAGCACCCCTCTCATGCTGCACTACAGTGTCAGTACTGGGATATTAACCCAAGTGCCAGATGTGAGAACTGAACCCACAGCCCTCTGATCTCCCGACCTCAGAGGTGAGTGTGCTACCTACTGAGCCACTGACACTGGCTTACTTGCATTCTGTTATTATCCAATCATTGTTGGCCTCCTGGTACATTCAATGGGTGTTTCGGATTTGCACACAGTGGCATACATTCTTAGTCTGTCAATGGGTCTGGCGCGCACTGCAGGTTGAGGGGGAGGCAGTGACTGAGCTAGCCTTGCATCTGACTTTCATTGTGCCCGCACAATCACAGATCAGGGGTCAGGACGGGGGTCAGGAGGAGGTTCTCTACTGAAGAAAAATATTTGGGGATCTTGGGCGGGCAGGCTATGAAGGGGTCTCTATGTAATACACACAGAGGCAGTAAAGAAAGTGAACAGAAATGCACAGGAACTCAGTTCCTGTATCTGTTTTGCAGCAGGAATGGAGTTCCTGTACTTCTTCCCACTGACACTGGAACTGAAATTCTTAAACCAGCAACATAATGACAATTTCTGGTAGGGTTGTCAGAACCTGCTGAAGTTCTGGGTTCTGGTTCTGGGCTAGAACTTTGCAAATAGTTCTAGGGTTCTAATCTTCTTTAGAACTCGAACTCTTTTGTGTGTAGGATTGGAGAGAAAGAACTGATAAATATACTGAGAGGAGAAAAAACATACATAAAAAGAGCTGCACTCTCAGCACAGCCATAATATCGGTTCACTGCACATGCAGAAAAAGAGAAACACATTGAGCCTCTCAAAGTGCAAATGCTAAGTATCACAATTCCATGCCTCTAGCACATCTGCATATGGGCAGCACATTCTCTCATTTTCTCCCTCTAAAATATTTTTAGCATGTAATTCCCAATACTTAGTTTGTTTTCCAGGCTGGCATCCCCTGTTTTTGAAATGTATGAAGAAAAAAGGCTTTTTTTTAGCAGTTAGAACCCTTAACACTTAGAACCCATGGGTGTTCTAGTTCTAAATTAGAACTCGAACCCATGGGTTCTAAAACGGTTCTAATCTTTCTAGAACTAGTTCTGACAACCCTAATTTCTGGGTCTGTGACCTGAAATCGGGGTATCCATAACAATATTTGATGTGTACAACAATGCTGTTTCCTAGAAATACTTCAATATCTAACTGAATCTACTAGTGTCTAAACAGATAGATGTGTCTTGACACGGCTATCCTTCAGACTGAGGATCTTCATTCTGCATTTCATATTTGCCGATGCCAGAGTTCCTGTACTTCTTGTCTGCCACTTGCACCATTGCACACAGGATAGACCAGCACACTATATAAGAATAGCCTAGGTTGTTCACGTTTGTATTTGGACAATGCAGCCACTGTGGGAGGACACAGAATCACAGAAACTGATGGCAGATAAAGGCTGACTGGCCCATCCAGTCTGCCCAGTCCTATGTACAATAAGATGTGTACTGGTAATCCAGTTACCAGTACAGAAGTGCAGGGTGCTTCTGCTGGTCTATTGGCTAACCCAGAAATGCTTTTTGATGTCTTCCTGAATCTGTCTCGCCACAGCTTCTTTGAGTTCTCCCTTGGGCTTCTGCTGTTTCTGACAGTTCCCCAGTGTCCAGCTTGTTTATCCTGTGAAGAAATATCTAAGTTTCAATCATTCCCCTTCTCTCCCTCCTGGTCTCCAGTGTATGCATGTTGAAGTCCTTGAACCTCTCCATGTAAGACTTCTCTTGCTGTCCCTGAATCATTTTTGTTGCCCTTCCCTGCACCATCTCAACTCTATCCTTGTCTTTTTCAAGTGTGGACTCCAAAACTGCATGCAGTACTCTGAATGCAACCACAACAGGGACCTAACAAGCATTTGTCAATGCCGAATGTTGATTGCGTTGGTCCGTTGAGCTCGCTCACTGCCCCTGTGTCACTCGCTTGTTCTGTTTCTCCCGGTGCTGCAGGCTGCTCTTTTGTACTGGGCTCCTGCCTGTGTTGGCACCTTTTTCTTCCCACAAAGAAATCCGCAGCTGTCCCGACCGAGCTCCGTTGAGGTGGCTCATTCCCCCTCTCTCACTTGCTCATTCTGTTTCTCCTGGCACTGCAGGCTGCCCTTTTGTACTGGGCTCCTGCCTCTGTTGGCAGCTTTTTCTGTCCACAAAGAAATCTGCAGCAGTCCCGACACAGGTCCGTTGAGCTTGCTCACTCCCCCTCTCTCACTCGCTCATTCTGTTTCTGCCGGAGCTGCAGGCTGCCCTTTTGTGCTGGGCCCTTGCATGCATTGCTGCCTTTTTCTGCCCACAAAGAAATCCACAGCAGTCCCAACAGAGTTCCGTTGAGCTCACTCACTTCTCCTCCCTCACTTGCTCGTTTTGTGTCTCCCGGCGCTGCAGACTGCCCTTTTGTACTGGGCTCCTGCCTGCGTAGGCACCTTTTCCTGCCCACAAAGAAATCCACAGCAGTCCTGACAGAGCTCATTTGAGCTTGGTCACTCCCCCTCTCTCACTCGCTCGATCCTTATCTGTCCCAAACACTGATTTCCGACAGCGACTGCAGTATTCTGCGCCGAAAGCGCGAAAACACATTTCGGCCAGGATGTGAAAAATGACAGCTGCACTGTTCATAAGGAGGTGTGGAAAAATGGCAATTTTGAAAATCTGGAGTGAAAATATTGCAAAGTTGCAAAGGTACGAACGCATGCGTAAACTGTGCAACGACGCTCATAACACACTCATTTTATGGATCTTCGTCACCAAATTTTTAACATAGGCATTTTAGGACCTCGTCTAGAGCAGTGTCACTGTCATTTTCATAATGTGTCTAAACAGCGACACCGCTAGTCTCGCGCCGGAACTGCGAAAACACATTTCAGCCAGGATGTGAAAATGACAGCTGTACTGTTCATAAGGAGGTGCAGAACAATGGCAATGTTGAAAATCTGGGTGAAAATATTGCAAATTCATGAAGAGATTCTGGCGTGCATAGCAACTGCGCAAGCGCCACCGCTCGTAAAACAGTAATTTTTGGATCTTTTCCACCAAATTTGCAACATAGACTTTTTGAGAGCCCACCTCATGAACACTGGCACTGTCGTTTCGGTAATCAGTCCCAAAAGGTGATTCTGCGCAGTGACCACGAAATCACCTTTCAGGACCAATTTAATGCCATGACAGTGCCTGAATTCATGAGAAAGGGTCTCAAAAAACCCATGTTGAAAATTTGGTGTCAAAATTCCAAAAAAAGCCTGAGATATGCATCAAAGTTTAAAAAAACCCTATTTATGCCATTATACAGCTTACCGGCATTTCCTCAGTTCGCGGTTGGCTTTGAAAAGTGCAGACGTGTTCCCGGTTCACCAAAGATCGTCGCGATGGACTCTGCAGGGTATGGGGTGGGGGTGGGGAGGCAGGGTGCACAGAGGGTGGGCGCGGGTTGCAGGATGGGCCAGGACTGCGAGGGGACCATTTTCATTTTGTACAGGTTAAAAAAAGCAAAACATTGTGGGACTTTTTTTCTTTACAGAGGTATGTGGCACCTGGGTGGGCTCCCAGCGTGCTGCTAATCAGTTTTTTTTTGGGGGGGAGCTGTAGTTGACAGGATTGGGCACCCTGTCGGCACAAAGGGGCGAAGAGCCAAGGGGATTGGGCACCCCGGCACAAATCTAGTGTTTTGTTGGGGGGAACTTTATGCCGACAGGGAGTGGGTTCCCCTGTCAGCAGATCAAACTGGGAGGGGACATAAGCCGATGGGGAGTGGGCTCCCCCAGCAACTTAAACTCAGACGGGACTGAAGTCGACGGGGATTGGGGCCCCCGTCGGCAAACAAAAACTGTTCTGGAGGGGGTGCATGCTGCTGAGGGGGACTGGGCACCCTTTCAGCAGTGGGGGTTAATTAATATGGTTTGTGAACACGGCGGCAGGGCAACATTCCACCCAGCAATGACGGCTCGCTCCCTCATTGCAGCGGAATGGCTGACGCTGCAATGATGAGGCGGCCCCTGATTGCAGCGGTTGAAACGTTTCAAGGTGGTGGCACGCTGGCTGAACTAGTGTCAGCAGCAGCGTGCCACGGCATTGGGGAAAGCTGGCCAAGCCTTTAAAGGCTGTGGGGGCATTGGCCACAACAGTGCTGCGCCTCCACAACCTGCTTCTGGCAAGCTGCCGCAATATGTTTCTTGCACATGCGGACAATCAACGTAAAAAGTACTGAGTTTCAAAATGATCCCTGGGGAACCCCAGTGGTGACTTCACTTACCTCAGAGAATTTCCCATTCAAGACAACTCTGTGCTCTCCCATTTAGCCAGTTCCTGACCCAACCTGTAATCTTGTCCCCAGGTCCCCTAATTTTTTAACCATTTCCCCATGTGGGACACAGCAGAATACTTTGCTACAGTCCAGATATAGTATGTCCACTGCCTGTCCTTAGTCGGCCGCCTTCATGACCTAGTCAAAGAAGTCAATCAGGTTTGTCTGACATGACCTCCCTATGATGAATTCATCCTGCTTTTTTTCCTGGAATCCTCTGGCATCTAGAAACTCCACCATCCACTCCTTAACTTTTGACCTCAAGAAATTTGCCAGCTGTAGATGTCAGACAGACTAGTCTATAGTTCCCCAGTTCATCCCTGCTCCCACTCTTGTGCATGGGTACCACATCAGATGTCCTACAATCTACTGGTACATGAGAGGGATAAACAAGACTGCTATGGAGGGGCTATTCAGGGTAAGGGTGGGGAGGGACACTCGAGGCCATGACATGAGACTGGAGGTGGGAAGGTTCAGGAGGGAAATGAAGAGATACTTTTTTACAGAGCGGGTGGTGTCAGGGTGGAATGCGTTACCAGCAGAGGTGGTAGCTTGTAAAACAGTGGGCTGCTTCAAAAGGGACTGGGACAGGGCAAGAGGGAGGATGGGGGGGGCAGCTGCAGAATAGGGCTGCTAGCTGCAACATCGAGCAGACTCAATAGACCAAATGGCCTTTTTCTGCTGACAAATTTTGTATGTTCATACGTTCATATTGGTATCGCTCCTGCTGTCAGCATGTAAATGAACAATGAACAGGTCTGCTAGTGGTACGGCCAGCTCCTGGCACATTTCTTGTCACACTTTAGGTTACAGCCCATCTGGGTCTGTTGATTTGACAATCTTCAGAGCATTTAACCCTCTCAGCACCCTATCCTCAGTGACTGGCTGCATGTCAAATTTGACCCCCCTTTGCCCCTTTGGCCTTGAGACCACATTCAGGCAGTGGCCCTTGTACTCTACCATGGATATGGAGCAGAAATTCTTCTTTAGAATTTTCACTTTGCCTTTCTCCTCCTCTATCCACCCTTCGTCCTTCTTCAGTTCTACCGCCTCCCCCCCCCCCCGATCTGCGCTCCTCCCTAATGTAGTGGACACACACAAATCTAGATTATTATTGCATAAATAATAACAAAGTATGCATAATTTAAAGAGGGATTTGGCCACCAAGAAATCAGAGCTGCTGTTAGCAGAACTCAGTTGAATGTCAGATCTTTCCAGCTTTCATGTAATGGCCTGTTTACATGACAACATGAGCTTCGTCCCTTACAGTTTATGTGTAGTTGAAGCATATTCTAGTGCTAGAGTCCTAGTGCCCTGCATGTGACCTCCCAGGAAGAGAGTGCGAGAGACTAATAGTAAATCCCAAATATTGTGAATATTAGACTTCCCAGATATTTGTCTGAATAACGAGTAGCTTTAACTATTTGAATTTGTCCAAGAACATTTGAGAATTAAATACAGAAAAAAAGGCTTTCAGGTTCCTCAGGTGGGTTAAGGTGTTTAGGATTAGTATCCTGGCCACCTTCCCTCCGGATCCCAGACTTTTCCCGCCCACCTCCCCCTTACCTGGTGTCCTATAGACTTTAAAAAGAAGAAAAAGATGCCTGAATCCTGGCGTCTCACCAGAAGCCAACAACATCTTTAGAATTACACCCGCCAGCCGCCGTTACTCCAGATTGTAATATTGAGGTCTGTGTCCACCCCACTCACTCCCCCAAGCTTGACCCTTGATTGCTGGGTGGGGAGGGCTAGTGCCAATATACAGTGGCTAGTCAGTTGGCCCACCATGCACCCAGCCTGTTCTGCTCTGTCCTGTCACTGTGCTCATGAATGAATGAGAAAGTGCAAGTGGGCACGTGAACAATCACGAGGGAGGTGGCAGGGTAGAATACAGTTCATTACTGTACCTGCTGCACGCATGGTGGTGAACACAGCTGGCAGTGCAGTTGGAGCAGCATGGTGAAGGGAGGGCACAGAATGGATTTTCATAGCACGCAATGCATACGCGCCCTGGAGCCCTTCGTCATCAGTATCCTGTGGGGGTAGGGAGAAATGAAGGACAAGCTTCTCCAGGCTGCAGAATGACACTGCCAGCACCTTTAGGCCCCACACACCCACAGAGTTGGGGGAGACACCCTCCGAAGGTCCAGCCATAAGGGTTACATTGGCCGGTGCTCAGGGTTTTCGGGGTTGGGAGCTGTCCTCAGATGGACCTGAGTTAGGCACTTTGGGGAAGGCTGGGATTATAATAGTCAAGAAAACACAAATCTGCAAGGATTCTCTCCCAGCCTACCCGACGAAGCATCACCTCCCTCTCACACAGAGCAGCACAATAACATATGTTATGCCATAGTATAAAGTCTGCTCCCTCTCCCCTGCCTTGCTTCATAAGCAGGGACCAACAAGTTGAGGTGGGCAAGCCAAGACAAGCTTGAGCCTAGTGCCTGGCTGTGACTGTGCTTGACCTCTGGAAGCACTTGAGAGTCAAGGTCAAGTTTTGTTTTTCTTTTTTTCTATCCTGTGTTTATCCTCCAAGCAGGTGGTGGCGTGCGTCAGCCATCAGACACCAGACTTCCGTAGTCGTTTGGGGCACTCCCCCTTCTACCCTGGCAGAGCCACTGGAGATGATGCAAAGGGCTTCATCCAGCCACAGCCACTGATTTTTCCACTTTTCTCCCCTTGTTCCCCGGAGCCCCCAGACAAAGTCTGCATGCGCGTGGAGGCACGCACGCCTTGGCCTGGACCAACCCTGTTCCGCCCATCCCTGGCCTAGCGCTCTGCTCCATGCCCTGTCTGCACCACCATCATGCCTCCACATGATGGTGGTTAAAGACTGGGAGAACCAACCTCACCTGTCCTGGAGAGGAGAGCTGCCAGCGGCTGCTCGATCCTCCGCTGGCCCAACCCCTCGGCCAACCCCCAGCATCCCATGCTCGTTCCTGAACACGGGTCGCCAGCATGGTGAGAGGTGAGGTGTCCAGCGCCTCAGCCCTCTACACCACTGGGCTGGCTTGAGCCAAGGTCAAGTTGAGCCAAGTATGATCAAAGCTAGCATTTTTGTCAGTCTGAGACACGAGCACAGTAGTGGGAACCTTCCACTCCTTTCGTGCAGCTCATGAGGGACACTGTCAGTGTTGTACATGACAGCCACAGCAGCTATGGCTTGGTTTGTGCTTTGGCTCTTGGCTCGGCTCTAAGTGAAAAATTCCTGGCCTACCCACCTACACACAGAAAGCTGTGCAAACAAGTACTGAATTCTAGGCATTTCTCACCCAACCTACAATCCAGGGTACCCTGTGATTCGCTCGGTAAACAGGTGTGTGTGTGTCCAGGCTAACACTGAAGGCCTGTGTTGCCTTCATATCCACTGTCTCTGCCATTAGGCTATTTGGTAGGTTCATCACTCTTTGGGAGAAGAAGTGCCTCATAATGTTACCCCAAAATTTACCACCATTGAGCTTCAGGGAGTGTCTCCCCGTCCTGCTGGAACTCACCATGTCAAACATTTCCATCTATTTAACCCTGTTTATACCTTGCAGAAATGCAGAAGATTGAGATACTGTCTTCCCCCTCCAGCCTTTCCAGGGTAAACATGTTAGGGGCAACCAGTCTGTCCTCGTAGCTCCTATCTTCCATAGCCTTTATCATTTTGGTGGCCCTGCTTTGCTTCCTGTCTGCATCCTCAGTGTCCCTTTGGAATTGTGGAGCCCAGATATCCCTGCCTGCTGTAGGCAAAACAGAGCGTTTCAAACTAATAAAATGCATGAAAAATATCTAAACTACCCGGTGGTGTCATAAATTACAGTGCACAGTGGGTGCCAGTGGGAAAATACATTTATTTCTACTCATGGGGGCAGGACCTTCCGAACCCCTCTGGAGCGCCACCTCTCGTGAGTTATGGCTTCTGCGTTCATTCATTGAGATAAATGTACAAGTCCAATGCCTACCATTGTTGGTTTGCAATCTCTCTCTCTCTCTCTCTCTCTCTCTCTCTCTCTCTCTCAACACACATTATTTGACTTTGTGCAAGACTACTCTAACGTAACATTTTCTTGTTATAGTTTTGGGATGTGATTAAGTTGATATAGATATGCTGAACAAGCATAATCACATATGAATATCAAAACAAACACATACACAGTACATTGTGTTGCCGAGGTGACTGGACACACATACATGTGATCATACAGAGAGTTTAAGACTGGGCGGCAATGTGGTTTAGTTGTTAGAGCACTGAACCATGCAGAAGAAGGTCACTGGTTTGAGTTCCACATCAGACACTACTTCACCGTGTAACCTCGAATAGGTCATTTGACCCCACCCCCATGCGCTTCATTCCCTCCCAGCTGTAAAAACTGGGTAGAAGCAGGATGCCACAACCCAAAAATGAGATGCTGCATTTCTGCTGGCTATCCTGAGTAAACTAAATTAGAAAAAAAAAAGAAGGATTTGCATTGCAACATCTGTGAAGATTTTGCACAGTATGTGTGTGAACTGTGTGTTACATGCTATAGTTATGCTAAACAGTACTATAAAGTGTCTATTTCTCTGTTTACAGGCAAGAAGAAGGCAACCTTATATGACAGCCAGGCTCCAATCTGCCCGATTTGTCAGATTCTGCTGCGTCCAGGAGAGCTGCAGGAACACATGGAGCAGGAGCTGGAGAAACTCACGCAGCTGAACATCAGGTAGATATAGTAGGAGGGTTCCTCCAGCAAAACACACACACACTCTGTCTCTCTCTTTCCAAATTCCATACACGCCACACATTGCAACCCCAAACCCTGTTCCTTCCAATCCTTCCATACAGCCCATTTAGTTCAGAGACTCCCTATAGGCCATCTATTCCTGACACCCAGCACACCCCACACTTTTCAGAATCCATATACAGTGGGCATTCTTCTAACCCTAATCATTTCAGACCCCCAGTACATCTTCCTCATTCCACCCCCACCATACACGCCACCTATTCGAGTGATCCCCCATTACACCCTTTTGATCCCATCCAAACCATACTGTGCATCCCCCCATTGCTAGCATACAATTTTTATCGGTCTGTTCCATTCAACATCCCTTCTCGTTAGGCTCCCAGACATTAATAGCACACAGTGACATCCTCTGGTGTTTGGAGTAGCAGCAACCCGTCTCCACAGCTGTTGCCTGGCTGTGGGGGGTTGGGGGTGCAGTCCTGTGACAGTAGTGTATGTGTACCTATCTTCAACTAGTGTGTCACATTTTAGCTTTTTTCCTGCAACAGTGGGGGCACAGAATGATTTACAGGCAAATAAAAACCCTTTACATTGTCTGAGAACTTTGTAGAATGTCCCTGTGACTGTTTCTTGCCTTTCAGTTGGTGCAGTACAGCCTTTGTTGGCGAGCCTTTCCTCTGTCATTACAGTGTGACCGTTGCATGTGGAAGTGTGGGGAAGGGGTCGCTATGGTGAAGGAAGTCAACAAGCTGATAAGATTGTAGGAAGAGATTATCTATGTTGTCAGAGATAATAGAGTATGCATGTAACCGAACTGTGATCCCTCTGTTTGAAATGAATACCGATTATGATGACCTGATGCAGTCTTGCTTACGTTTGTTTTTATTTTATTTAAACAGCAGTTTGGAAAACCTTTGAGCCATAGGCTCATTTACAAAGGTACCTTGTCACAATTTCTCCTTTGCCTTCTCTGAGAGTGCTCCCCTTATCCCTACCAATGAAGGAGAGCTGGTCATCTCAGCCAGCAGCTGTTCTGATGACCACCAGTTCCCAGTGGAAGACTGTTTTCAATCCTGAAGTTTGTGATTGTGCTGAAATAAGTTGTTCTGTAATGTGTTCCTAGCATTTATATAGCTCTTTATGTAAGTCCGTCACAGCTCTAGCAGTGGTAGAATGTTAGTTCATATAGGTAGTTCTGTCTGTATAGGTCCATCAGAACTCTAGTTAGTAGAACATTACTAGCTTCCTTTGAAGGCCCATTAGGACCATGCTGAACACCGAACATCATTTCAATAGCGTCTTCTTAAAAACCTATGAACTCAGGCTAGTAAGGCTGTAGTGCATAGTGCACCTAGCTGTTTCCAACAACATGTCCCTCTGAACCTCAGCGGGTATCAGTAGGACATTACTTCACTCCTTAAAAGCACCCTCAGAGGACCATTTGAGCCCAGTCTCTTGGCAGAACTGCACTTCTATAGCTCTTACTTTGTGTGTCCATTAGAACCCCAGCTGTTATCAGTAGGATATTACTTTACTCCTTAAGCTTCCCCTTGTAGGTCCATTTGAACCCAGTCTAATATCAGTAGAACTTTACTTCAGTTTTGTAACTCTTCCTCTGTGGGTACATCAGAACCCCAGCTGGTATCATTATGACATTGCTTCTCTCATTAAGCTCCACCTTGCAGGTCCATTTTGAACTCAAACTGGTATCAGTAGAACTTCACTTCTGTAGCTTTCTCATTGTGGGTCAATCAGAACCCCAGCTGGCTGAGCCAGCCCAGTGGCGTGGTGGTAGTGTTACCAACCGCCACACTGGTGCCCCGAGATCGGGAGGGGTTCTGGGTTTCTGGGTGTTGGGCGGGGGAGGGGGGGAGGATTGAGCGTTCCAAGGACAGCTGCCCTTTCCTAAGGAGGGAGGACTTGTCGGTACTGTCGCTGTACTGCCACCAGGTGGAGGCTTGGTGGTAGTGTGAGTCAGGGCCAGCATGAGTGGAGGGGAGCTGAGGGACTCCAGCACGTGCATGCATTCACAGGGATGTACCAACGTGCGTGCCCCAACTTGGGAACAGGGGAGAAATCCAGGTGAAAAATTGATAGTAGGGTGGATGTAAATGACACTGTGTACGCTGCCCTACACCTGCACCACCACCAGGATCCCGATCAGCAATCAGGATTGTGTGTATCTGGGGAGGGGAGGGGAGGGGAGGATGGCCCTCCCCCTCCTGTCCCCGCCACGGGGGTAATCCATGGAGGATACAGTCAGTGTGGTAAGCCATGGTGAGCCATGGTGAGGTGGTCACCGATGGAGGGGCAATGGGGACAAATTCTGAAGGGAGCCTAGCCTGCCACAGCCATGCAGTACATAAAAACCTTTATGGAAAAATAAAGAACCCCAGCTGGTATCAGTAGAATTCTACATCCCTCCTTTGGCTCTCCCATTAAGGGCCTATCAGAACCTCAGCTGTACTAGTAGAACCTGACTTTACTTCTTTAGCTCCCCTTTCTAGGTAAATCAAAATTGTAGTGGTTTCCTTTGGAAATGCAACAAAACACAGAGAATGTACAGGAAAAGGAACTTGGTGTGTGGGGGAAGGGTGGGTCACCTAAGACTCGCATATAAAAGCATAGGGCCCCACGCCCACATTCTGTAGTGGTCAAAAAATATGAAACCAGTAATTTAAGCAGAATAATTCCAAAATGGAATTTATTAGTGAAAACTTCACAATTTAAATCTTCATGTATGCCACAATGAATGCCAAAATAAAGCAACAAACTGCAACAGCATAATCAAACACACAGTGTCCCAACTGCCCAATGCTTTGTCCTGCTATAGGACTTCGTCAGGGGGCAGTGGCTGGGCTTATCAGTGTCCCAGAAGAGAAGTGCTCAAGCCAAACTTCTTTTGGACTCTCGTTTACTTTTGTTGCTTTCCCTGTTGTCGTATCTGAAGTCCTCTTGCTTAGAGGTATAAAAGTACTTATGAGAGTGCAACTGCGTGCACCGGGAAGTGTCCAGGGGGAGCTGCTGTGTTAACGATTCCCCTCCATTGCCTTAGTCCAGTGAATAGATTGAATGTTATCTATCACATCACAATGGGACTCGTTATTTAATAATTAATAAAGACCTCTTATTCTTCCTCACCTCGTGTATAGACAAGTGTATTGGGATGGGAGCGAGAGAGAGAGCTGTCTTTTATTTAACTGCTGCCGTTATTTAAAGGAGCAGTGTCATTCTTTTTCATTTGTCACCCAGCAGACAATGGCCCTTGTCAGAGTTTATGATTTAGGGCTGTCTTTTCCTTTCTTATTAACCTCCTTCTCCCTCCCATCCCCCCACCCCAAACCCTGTGACTTACACCCATGCACAGTGAAAGACAGGCACTTTATCTCCATCTCGCATGGGTCCGCCCTCTGGAATGGGCAACCAAACTCATTAATTGCTTCTGTCTATTTGAATACGAGGCCCTGTACAGCAGCATCTCTGTTTCTGAGTCTTACAAAAAAGGACTATACTGAAGAAAATGTTGCAGAGTGAGAGTGTGTGTGTGTGTGTGTGTGTGTGTGTGTGTGTGTGTTTACATGCATAGGACATGTTTTATTGCCGTCTGACAGCGCCTTTTGTTCCTGCATAGAAGGTGGACTTATTAGTTCAGTTATTTATGTACTATTATTTTTCTCACTGGTTTATCCCCCTTCTACCCTTGTATACCATACACGAGAAATGTGGTTGTCGTGGCCGCACCCTTCCTCTGACTAGGAGGGCTAGGAGGGTAAGCAAGTGTCTGCCTTCATGGTCAACACCAATGCCTCTCCTTGACTGACTGGTAGGGGGTACACAAATGCATCTCTGAGAGCCTCACCTCTGCACACCTTACAATTTATACAATACGCAGTACTACTTGTGTGTGACATTTTGACGAGAGGTGTGTCCTGTGTTCTGGAATGACTTGTGTAAAATGGCATGGTTCCTAGCTAAAATTAACCTGAAGACTTTCATTGTTCTGTTGGGAATTAATTAAAAAAAACAAATAAAAAAAACTTGAAGTCAGCCTGCAGGCTCAGCAGCAGCAGCGTTGCTACTTGTGATGCCAGTACCCCAAGTTCACAACTGAAACCAGGAACACTGGCGGGACGACAGGAGGAGGAGGAGGACCAAATGTTCCAGAGGATACTGTGCTCTTCTAGGGAAGGGGAGGCATGACTTGCTATGCCACTTAGGTGACTGCAGATGGCAACGCAGCTGAGTAGCATTGAGTGGGTGGGTGGACGAAGACTGTCTCTGCACTGGCACAATGTGAAGCGTGTGCAGTAGAATCACTGCTGCCAGTGTCATTATGCATGTGTGTGTGGCGAATTGCAACACAAAAACCCCCTTGGGTACACACAATGACAAGCCATGCACTCTCTTGCTCCGGACTCATACTGGCCACTGAAACTGGATAAGTACCCAGTGGTGGGTGCAAAACTTCACTGGCCCCATTGGGGGATTACACATGGTGGTTATATGTGCAGAGATGGGGGTTGCTGGGGCTGGGAGGTGGCTACATGGTACAAGGAACTGGTTTCTCTAATGAACTGCCTCACGACCACGTCACAAGTCATGACACTTCCAGGGATGAACACTGTTCTTGCTTCTGTTTACTATTCTAGCTCCATGCTACCCTGAATCGCAGCACTAGTGAAAATCGTAAGTGTGGGGCTAGGTTTGTAAAAGGTGCCAGAGGCAGTGAGCAGAATGGAACCCCTGCCCAGGTAGTGCAGGCAGGGAGCGGGTGTAGTGTGCCATCAAGTTGACATAGTTTTGGGGTACAGTATTTGGGAGCTTTGTGATGCGTTATGTCGGTGACTAGTTTTGGGTGGTGGCGGTGGGACTGTGACATGTTTGTGATGCGGCATGGCACGTTTCTGATCCAGGTCCTTGGAGGAACAGGCTACTGCCTTGAATGGGACCCAGAGAAGGCACCTCAAGAAGTGGGGATAAACAGAATGAAAAGAAAAAAAGCTGATTTAGGAGTTTCTGTCTCAAATGTGATGAGGGCACCTGGCATGAGAGTTATTACTTAACAAAAAATGATTCAGTAATTGCTTACAGTAAGTACAGTCTCATGTTTATAGGGAGCGTTTCCATGGAAACCACTGAAAAGCGCTTTGCAAGCTGTGCCCATAAAACTTAAAGCCCTGTTAAAAAATATTATCTTATTAAATATGGCAGGTAAAAATAAAACATGAAAGGAGTACTGCGTAAAGTTTCAGCACAGCAGCGAAAGCTGTTTCCCTTGCAGGCCATGCATGAATGATCCATTCAGCCTACCTTGTCTCTCTTTGGGTCCACTAAAAAAAATTAGACAATTTGCATTTGAAGTGAGCTTAGAATAGACAGGGTGGAGGAAGTTCAGAGGAGGGTAACTAAAACTGTGAGGGGGTTGCATGAGAAGCCCTACAAGGAGAGACTGAGGGATGTCGACATGTACACCCTGGAAGAGGGAAGAGCAAGAGGTGACATGTGGCCTACAAATTAAAGGTGCTCAGATAGTATCCCCCGGGGTCGGCTAGTGGTGGCTACCATCCTTTTCACCAGATGTTGGATGCCATTGAATATTGATGGCATCCAACAATGGATCCAGCACCTCAAATCCCAGATAGATCCACTCAGTGGGCTCAGGATCTAATGGAGCCAATGATCAGATCACAGCTTTCCAAGGGTCACATCCAAAGATCTGACCCTCAGATCAAGACATCTAAGCCCCATCTGACCATGGATCCAATGCACCCGCTTGGTCGGCTGGGAGTCAGATCTGGCGGCTCGATGGCGTAGCTAGCCATCAGAGGCTGCTCAGATCCTGTGGAGCAGAATCCAAGCACCACTTCTACAGATACCTCACAGGGTGAACAGGGTGTAGGAGGGGAGTCACTTTCAAATGAGAGCACCCAGACCAGGGACATGAGATGAAACTGGGGGGTGGGTTAAGAGAGATGTAAGGAACAATTTCTTCACTGAAAGGATGGTAGAGTCATGGAAAAGACTGCCAGCAGCAGTGATAGAAGTGAAAACAGTGGGGAGCTTCAAGGACATATGGGATAGACATAGGGGTGTATTAGAAATTAGGTAGCGAGGAGGGAGGGTCGCCAGTTAGGGTCTGTGGAGACAGATTAGGCAGAGAATATCTGGGCAAACTGGGTGGGCCAAGCAGTCATTTTCTGGTGACAAATTCTATGTTTGTTTCTAGAATACACCATTTAGGATGTGTGTGGCCAGTTTCAGCACATTCTGTTTACAAACATTTGTTTTCTGATGAACTTAGTGATGGTTTGACTTTACGCCATTTTTTTATTTTTGGGGGGTGTGGTGGGGTGGGGACATGCGAGTTTATTTACCCATTGGTGTTGCTTGGATAGTGCTTTTGTGGATCCAACTATCCTATGTCTGATAGTGCTAGTATCCGACCTAGGATCTGGCCAGTGGATCTGAGGATGGATCCATCAAAGCCAACCTTGGATAGTTGGATCCAGTGGGAAAATCCATCAGATCCAACCTCGGATAGTTGAATCCAGTGGGCAAATCCATCAGATCCAACCTCAGATAGTTGGATCCAGTGGGCAAAAAATCCATCAGATCCAACCTCGGATAGTTGGATCTTATGGTCAAATCCATCGGATCCAGGTCAGATAGTTGGATCCAGTGGGCAAATCCATCAGCCCTAACCTCGGATAGTTGGATCTGATGGTCAGATCCATCAGATCCAGGTCAGATCCACGGATATCTTGGATCCTTACAGTGGGTCCTAGGAGGTTGGATCCTTTGTTGGATGTCTGTGCCATCCAAGGCTATCTAATATTTGACAAAAATGATGGAATCTGACCTGGTAGGATACTATTCGAGCAACACTATTACCCATTATAAATCACGTTAGTGATTTCAGCCAATCAGTGCACAGAGCCACTGTACTTTTTTTCCTGTGTGCAGTGTGCTCTCGGGCAGAAACATTAGGAGGAAGCGCTACACTCCAATGCCAGAGTGGAAGACAGCACAATAAAATTTAACAAAAAAAAGAGACTCAACCTATTGTAAATCATGTTAGGTAAACTTCAGTGATTTATAACAACATGTGAGGGGCTTCAAGGCATGTGTCTCTTATGGTATAAGAGATTCCTCTTGTGAGGTTTGGGCAGACAGAACTGCTCAGCTTCGCTTTGCGGGCTTCTCACCCAAACCTCATGCTCAGAATCTCTGATAACATACAAAACAGGAGACACATTTAACTTATAGGTTAACCCTACTAAAGAGGCATGATGTCATGTAAAGAGTGGTGAATATATGGTGTCTCTGAGGAAGTGGTGACTGTAAACACAGTACAAGGTCAGACTTCATAGCTTTCTTGTACAGACAGATATGAATGGCCATTGGGTATATTAAGACCCAGGTTAATATGTAAGTAATAACACACAACAGGACATGCATTTCTAGAGAATGAATGCATACCCTGGGTGGACTGGAAGCAAGTACCTTTCAGGGCACCCAGAAAGTGCATTACTTCGCAAGAAATGCATGTCCTGAAACATAGAATATGTCGGCAGATAAGGACCACTTGGCCCACCCAGTCTGCCCATTTTGTCACTGCCTATACTCAGAAGTGGATTAAACTTTGTGGGCCTGGCTCCAAGAAGTTTTGTGGGCCCCCATTTTCATGATGGGGGAGAGTGTTCAGGCGACCTACCCAGCTAGTATCAGCATTACACAGGTGAAACCAAAATTCTCAAAGCTGTGATAACCAGGGGTCAGCGCCATTTCAGATTTCAGCTGGGCAAAGGGGGAATGGGGCAACAACCAGTGGGGGTCCGGTGCCAGCTTTAGGCATCATGCATGTTCACACACAGGCACTGTGCACTGACTATTGCATGCACGTTCGAGCAGCTGCCTGCCTTCTAGAATGTGCAAGCTGATTCAATACAGCAGAACTGTATTGAATAAGCTCACACATTCTTAGGTGGCAGCAGTTGCTCGAACATGTGCACAGTGTAGAACAACATGTTAAGATTCAAGTAAATAAACAGCCTACAAGTGTGGATGGAGAGCAATTGTGATAACTTACTTTTGACCAGAACTTTACCATCTGGCCAGAACTTTACCATCTGGCCAGAACTTTACCATCTGGCCGGAACTCTGTCTTCCTTTGCTGCCAGCCCAGTGAGCTTACCAGTTAAGACCTCCTTGAGTCCTATCCTCCTCCTGGAACCAAGCCATCCTGAATCCCATCCACGACCCGAATGGTCCCATACTTGTCTGCCATCAGACCCACAAAGTGTCCGAGAGAGACTAAGAAGACCGAAATTAATTTTGATGCCACCAAGAAAGAGCTCACCTCATCACCGACCAAGCCGTAGCCTGTCTGTGGTGTCGGGAAAGTGTGTGCCACGCAACTTACAAGCTCTGCTCCTCCACGTCACGTGATGTCACTGATGACTCAGCTGCAGTGTGAGTGTACACAAAGGCAGGCAGGGAACTTATTGTGCAAAAAGCAAAAAAATGCCACACTGAAGCACAGTCCACAACTTCCACAAGGCATGGGGTGGAGGCTGCAACAAGGCCAGTGGGCCCCCGTCCAAGTGTGGGCCTGGCTCCATTTAGCCACTGGAGACACGGCAGACCCTATCTGATCTCTGGCTACTTCTCACCTCACCTTCCTATTAAAATTCCTTTGTGCCTATCCTATACATGGTTGAAGCCCACCACTGTTTTCACTCCACCACCTCCACTGAAAGATTGTTTCAGGCATCCACAGCTCTTTCGGGGAAGAAGTGCTTCCTTACATCCTAGCCCCCCTCCAGCTTCACTGCATGTCCCCTTGATCTTGTGCATCTTTCTTTTATGAAAAATAATCCCCTCCTGCACCTTTTTTACTCCTGTGAGGTACTTATCAGTCTCTATCTTGTCACCCCTCTCCCTCCTCTCTTCCAAGGTGTACATCCTGTATTGTGATCCCTCAGTCTTTCCTCGTACTGCTTATGATGCAGCCCCTGCACCATTTTTTTTTCTGTATTATTTCTTCTGAGCGCCCAGCTTCTACCATCAGTTGTCCCCCAGCACGCCCTCCCCTGAAGGTTAGACCCCCCTTCCTTGTGCACCCCATGACTTACCCTTCATGGCAGGGTGGTGGGGAGCGACTCAACCCACCCCAAACGGATCCATGCCAGCGAGGTGCCTTCTCGGAGGCAGGGTGTGCAGTGATGCCTGCAGTGAGAGCGCATACGCTATCGCATGCACTCTCTGGCGTCTGCCTGTCTCCTCCCCTTCAGCAATGGCGTCGGCGCGCTGCCCCAGCAACCGCTAGAGGCAGTGGAGGCGCCAACAGCTGAGTGTTCCCCCATCCCGGAGAAGAGAAAGCAGTCAATGGATGCCCAGTCCTTCTCCTCCCTACCAACCCCCGACGACCCGTGCTCATTCCCGAACACAGGTTGCCGGCGTGGCTTGAGGTAAGGCATCCAGTGCCTCAGCCCTCAATGCCACCGGGCCGGCCCCTGCATTATTTTAGTTGCCCTCTTCTGGACAGCCTCTAACCTATCTGTGTCTTTCCTGAGATGTGGTCTCCAGAACTAGACACAGTAGTTGGTGACAAACTGTGCATTTACTGAGAATTAATGGATGGTCACCTGATGTGTTTCGACCAAGTTGCTAGGATTCCAGAACATTCTGAAGTCTATTTTATAAACTGTGGCACACTTAGGAGGAATTAGCGGGTTTGTGGCCTTGGATTCCCAGAGGTTCATGCTACTGGTGTTGTTACGCTTGTGCTTGTGCAAAGTGAACATGTTGCTGTGATACTGCATTTGACAGGTGTGTCACTGTGGGTCCAATGCAGGGCAGTCTGCAAGGGGCGCAACAGTGTCAGACCAATCATCAGCCAGGCCGATCATGCCTCTTTTTTTAGTGCTTGTCGGGCAGAAATGTTGTGATGTTCAAAGAAAAGAGCCACCTGAATCACAGAATTGGACTTTTCTTTGATCTGCATAATGCCACCCAGCAGCCACAGCTGATCAGCCTGCACCTCACCCACTCTCCCAAATTAATCTCCCACTGCCAGGTATCCCTCCCTCCTCCCAGTTCTTCCCCTGGTGCCCTGTGAATAATAATGTAACTCCCTCCCACAGTCAGGTATCCCTCCCACCTTCCAGTCCTTCCCCTGGTCCCTCATGAATAATAACGCAACTCCCTCCTACTACAAAGTATCCCTCCCCCCCTTCCAGTTCTTAACATGGTCCCCTGCGAATAATAACGCAACTTCTTTCTACTGTCAAGTGTCCCGCCCACCTCCCAGTTCTTCCCCAGGTCCCCTAAGAATAATAATGCAGCTTCCTTCTACTGTCAACTATCGCTTCCACCTCCCAATTCTTCCCCTGGTGCCCTGTGAATAATAATGCAACTCCCTCCCGCTATTAAGTGTCCCTCCCACCTCCCAGTCCTTCTCCCGGTCCCCCATGAATAATAACACAACTTCTTCCTACTACAGAGTATCCCTTCCACCTCCCAATTCTTCCCCGGTCCCCTGTTAATAGTAACACAACTCCCTCCCACTGCCAAGTATCTCTCCCACCTCCCAGTTCTTCACCCAGTGCCCCGTGAATAAAAATGCAGCTTCCTCTCACTGCCAAGTATCTCTCCCACCTCTCAGTTCTTGCACTGCTGCCCTGTAAAAAAAAAATAAACCAACTTCCTACCACTGCCAAGCATCCTTCCCAACCTCTGATTCTTGTCCCGGTGCCCCGTGAATAGTAAAGCAACTCCCTACCACTGCCAAGTATCCTGCCCACCTCCCCATCCCTTCCCCATGCCCCTGCCCCTTTCAGTCACCTGAAATAAAGAAAACTGTCCCTTGTAGTCTTTATTTTTTTTTTACACCCTGTAAAAAAAAAAAAAAAAGTCCATCAATGTCTGTTGCTGCTGCCACCCCCACCACATTACCCACACCCCCACTCAGCACTTACTGCCTCACACCCCTTACCCCTTACTTACCTACCGGGGGTCCAACGCCATAATCTTCTGTGGACTGGAGACACATTTTCACTTTAACACCGGACCAGGAACTGAGGAAATTGGGTAACCGATGGACAATGTATTTCAAAGCGTTTTGAACTTGTGCCCATAACTTGGTCATTTTTTATTATTTTACCCTCATATTTTCAACATGGCCTTTATGGGACCCCACCTCATGGACAAGGTAGGTGAAATTTGTCAAATCCAGAGCGGTTGCTCTGTGTAGTCACCTTTTGGGGCAGGATTTGAACATTTTCACCTACTAGTTTCATGAGGTGGGGTCTTAAGATGACTGTGTAGAAAATTGGGGGTCAAAATATTAAAAAACAACTAAGTTATGAAAGCACGTTAAAATGTTTCAATGCTTGCTCATAACTCTGGTAATTTTCAGTATTTTGACCCCAGATTTGCAGCATAGCCATTTTTTCACACCACCTCATGAATGTAACAGGCATCATTTTTCAAACCTTGGTCAAAATGAGTTTTTGCACTTGTGGTGCAAAATGACGTTTTGGGCAGTATTTTATAAATTACACCTGTCATGTTCAGAAGGGAAGGGTCATAAAAAGACTATGCTGAAAATTTGGGGTCAAAATGTGAAACAACAACAAAGTTATAATGGAACATTGAACTGTTCCAATGTTTACTCATAACTTTATTTTTGCAGGTCTTGGCCCCTAACGGTCAACATATTCCCTTGTGTTACTTTACGAACATGACAGGTGTCATTTTTCAAATCACCGCTGAAACATGTTTTTGTTATCTCACTGTGATATCACCTCTCGGATAGCATTTAAAAAGTTCCACCTGTCTTGATCATAAGGTCAGGTCATAAAAAGACAGTTGGAAATTTGGGGTCAAAATGTGGGAGCCCTGGCTATATTTGAAACTAGATACATGTAAATGATATTTTAACATGTATGCCTTGTTTAATAAAAATCTTAATTTAAAAAAAATGTGGGAGCCCACTGAAAATGAGATCTTGCATCTCAGCTAGCCAGTCCTGGATAAATGCAATCTGAAAAGGTATAAAAGCAGGACACCACTGAAAATGATATGATGCATCTCATGTGGTCTATGCTGGGTAAATGTTTAATAAAAATTAATAAAAGCAGGACCCCAGTACAGCAGAGCCACAAATGAGCAGTGCATCTGTGCTGCTTTATCCTGAACAAAATGCATTCTAAAAGCTGGACCCCACACTGAAAATGTGACTTACCTTTCAGCTGTGCTATCCTGGGTAAATACATTATAAAATGGGCAAAAGCAGAGTCCCATTGAAAATAAGATATAGTGTAGTAGACCATTGTTCTGTATAGAATAACATCCCTTTCAAAATGCTGTTGTACCACAGTTCAAAGGTCTGGGAATGTGATTGTACCCTTCTGTGGTACAAGAGCATTATGAAACCTCTAGAAACTCTACAAATCAGTTTCATTGTGAAAGATAAAGAACTGCTATGTGCATATTTCACATAATACCGTACACTATAAAAAATACAGGATGAGCAACTTTATGCACAACCTGTGTGTTCTGCCACCTCAGCATTCTGATTCCTGTGGACCTCTCAAGCTTTGCTGTCGAGGTCAGTGGGAATCAGAACCCTTCTGTGGCAGAATACACCGATTGTGCATAGTTGCCCATCCAGTATTTACTATATTGCATCTTGGCTATGCTGTCCTAAGTAAATGGAGAGTAAAAATTGGCAAAAGCATCCCTCTGAAAACAAGATAGCACCTGAGCTGTGCTGTCCTGCTTTTCCTTTTTGTTAAGTATTTCATCCGCCCCGCCACAGACCGCCTACACTCCAATGACTTCTTCCAGCCCTGTCACCCAGTAGTCAGGGATTTACCCCACCCAAGCTTCCTCCATGGCTTACCCTCGTGGCGGGGTTCAACAGGGGTGCCACGCTGCCGGCGAGCTTCCTTCATGGCTTAGCCTCTCCCCATGGCAGGGGTCTGACAGCAAGTGCCACCCACCAAAACATGGATCTGGTGTGGGAGAGGGGTCCCGAAGTCCAGTGCAGAGCTCAAGAGAGGTCAGCATCATCTGCCCTGTGCCCGGCCATTTTCTCATGTTCTTGGAAGGGAGGAACCAGACGTGCAGTGCTGACTGAGATGCACCACTGATGTACTGTGAGTGATATATCGCCAGCCACTTTCCCTCCAACCATAAAGTTGCACTGATTTGCCCCAAGCCTCCACCAGGGGTCAGAGCAGTGCCAAGCACCTGCAGCCCTCCCTCCCAGAGGAAGGGAGCCATCCTCTAGATGCTCAGTCCTCCTCTCCCCAGCAAGCCCCAGTGAACCAAGCTCGTCACTGAACTTGGGTCGCTGGCATGGTGGGAGGTGAGGCATGGATGCCTCTGCCCTCTGTGCCACCAGGCTGTTATCCTGGGTAATACAGTACAAAAATGTGGCAAAGCAGATCCCCGTGGAAAATGAGATATTGCATCTCAGCTGGGTCATTCTGGGTCAATACATTGCAAACCTGTGTAAAAACAGGACCCTACAGCAGAACCCCACTGAAAAGTAGATGTTACATCTAAAATGATCTGTCCTAGAAAAATACATTACAAAAGCAACACAACACTAAAAACTAGATATTGCAGCTCACCTCTACTATCCTGGGTAAATGCAGTGTAAAACTATGGAAAATCAGGACCCCATTGCAACTGACATGTTACATATTATCTGGTCTATCTTGGGTGACTGTGTAGTAAAAATGTATACAAGCAGGACCCGGTACAACAGCAATGCAAATGTCGAACGTTCAGAACTGACAAATGCTTGTTTTCTCCTTCCCTCCATGCCATAGACATAGGTAATCACTGAGCATCACCCATAGGGTGTTTGACTGGGAGAGGTGCATTGAGCCAAAGCTTGTTATCAGGTGCGCCCCGGGGAGGGGGGGTCACAAAGGATGCATCCAGCAGAGAGTAGTACAGAGTGCCAAAAAGTGCAATGAACGTAAACGTCAGAGCAACAAACATGTACATGATTAAATGCAAAATACAACAAGGCACCAGCATAATAAAAAATTTTATAGACACTTATGTTTATTATTGATTGTACAGTTATACTTCAGATTATGTAATGGTGAAAACCGTTCTTGTGCTGACTTTTGTATTCTGAAAAAAGATTAAATAAAAATCTATTATGGAAAAAAAAGAACAGCTTCGCAAAAAGAAAAAACATGTCCTAGAAAGCAGGATGAGATGACAGCAGGATACTGGAGGAGAAGGGAGCATAGGAAAGGGGCCAGACACAAGGGCTGGTTTGAGGGAAATGAGACAGCAGGAGTGGTTTGATAGAGAAATGGGAGGGTAGAAGACAAACAGGAAGAGGGAGGGAGTTCCAGAGGGTTGGGTTAACTTTGGTTGAATCATCACCAGGTGGTGGTAGGAATGGATGAACTAGACCATAAATTCCTTACATCGATAACCTACTATGTTGCTAGGCAGAAATTAACGAGAAATGGGCAGGTGGGTTGTCTAAGGGCAAGCAGGGACTGAGCTGGGTTTGGAATCAGCAGCTCCTTGATTGACCTGCACACTTAATGACTACAGCCTCCCAAGTTAAAGTGATGAAGGAAATTATAAGGGGATGGGAGAGGGAAATTAGGGTGGGGGTAATAAAATGGTCCAGTGGTCGCCTTGCATTAGGATCTTACGATGAAGAAAACAGTGCACTATAGTAGCAACTGACTGGGCGAGGGACACGGTGCGGGGAGGGGGGCTAAGTCATTGACTGATTGACTAGCCTGGATAAATGTTGCCAGTGTCATTGGACCCCCAATCAAGATCAGGGGGCTGGGCTTAAATTAAAAATTACCAGAGAATGGGGAGGGAGTTGAGCTAGGGTTAGAAAAAGGTTGGCTTGGAAAGACAGCTGTCAGTCCCTGGCATAGGACCAGAAACATAGAAACATAGACTTTGATGGCAGATAAGGACCGCTTGGCCCACCTAGTCTGCCCATTTCTCTACCTACAGGATAAGCTGCAGATCCTAGTTAGCCAACATTAAATCTTCCATGCCAAGCCAGCCACCAATGCAGCAGTAGCAATACCACATGTGGTGCCGATGGATCGGGTTCGAGAGTGAGTCTGGGTCAAGTGGAGGGCCAACTGGGGGAGAAAGGCTGAGCGTCACATGGATGCGCGTCTCCTCAGGACTGGGAGGGAGTGTGGTCTCCATGGCAAAACTGCCAGCTGGGTAACTACAGAGCCAGGGACTGGGGGGGGGTGTCACTGGCATGATGGTATGCATCAACCAAGGCCTTCTCAACATCAGGAGGTGGAACAGAAAAAAAAACTCCTGAGGGGGCATGGCTAGCTGCTCAGCCATCAAAGATGCTCTTTCAGAGAGCTCCCAAAGAGTACCATTTAAATATAAAAGGAAATAGATTTGCAACCTATTTGGTGAAGCAGAAATATACATACTCATCTGTTGAAGGTTTGTGCATCGCTAGAAGTTGATTGTGTTACCATGGGACAGAAAACTTCTGAAAATAAAGTTAACTTCTTCGTGCCTCATGGCAAGGCTGTGAAGGTGCTGACAGCATCCTCGGAGCATGCATTGGAGGAACCCAGCAGAGAGGACTCCTGTCTGGTGTCGCTTGACTCACTGCAGCACGCTGTCTCTACCCTCACCAAAATGGTCCTACATATGGACAAAAAGATTGACTCCTAACATGACTGTATGCTGACTATGGAACAACGTGTAGAAGGCCTGGGGGAAACAGCAGCAAACACAGAAAAAACTCAAACAAAGCACTGGCTACAGCGGTGTCATGTGTAAAAGAGCAAACCCTTTTACAAAGTAGGTTGGAGCGTCTTGAAAATGCTGTGAGGGCCTCGCATGTTCAAGTACTGGGGATCCCCGAGAATACGGAGGGTGATGACTTGTATGCTTTTATAATTTCCTGGCTCGATCAGACCTATGGACTAGACCTTCATGATCTTATCCTCCGGGCTTACCGAATCACACCAAGGAGAACCAGTGGGCAGAAATCAGAGCCTTATATTATCTTAGTGGTCACAGTATTATTGGTGACTCATGATCGAATCCTGCAAGCTACCAGGGCCAAGAGGAATGTGCACATTGAGTGGTCCTGGACAATGTTATTCCTGGACCTCTCCTACGCAACACAAACAAAAAGGAAGGGCTTTGATGCAGTGAGGAGGCGTTTCCGAGATTTGGAGATCCCTACCAACATGCTGATGCCTGCAAGACTTCATGTGAACATCAGGAGGAAAACGTACATGTACACTGACCCCAAAGAGGCCAGAAGAATGACTGAAAAGCTCGAGGTGGAAAAGGCAGCTCGAGAGGGAGAGATGTCCTCAGAGTTGGAAGGCGAGGAAGATAACTTAAAAATGGACTTGTGAGTTGGGTCATCTGCTCAGTTTAAATTAAATTTGTGGGTAATACTAAAAAATATTTGGGGGGCTGACGCGGGGATTGTTTGAAAGACAATGCAAATTACACTGTGGGACTTTCCCACAGAACTCAATCAGTAGCGAACAGTACCCTTTGGACTTTTGGACTGTAGGACAAGTCGAGTAAGCATAATTTAAAGTAAAGTCGTTTTGATATTTCTTTTTCTCTGGATAGCTCAGTCTGTATTGCTTCCCAAATAAGCATGATTACCAAACTTGGGAGACTTCAGTACCTGGCTATGTACTGTTCAGAAGAGACCGAGGTGCAAAGGGGGGTGGAATGGCCCTTTATTTCAATGAAAATATCAAAGCTACAGAAATTCAGAATACACATAAGGAGCCAGAAGAACTGTGGGTCACCCTGGAAACAGGAACTGGGACAGCCATACGAACTAGGGTTGTGTACAGGCCTCCAGACCAGGTGGAGGACATAGACACGTTACTGTTAGAAGATATACAAAACATGACAGCTAAAGGTAAGGTTCTGATAATGGGATACTTCAACATGCCAGATACAGATTGGTCAATACCAGCAGAGACATCTGCCAGAACTAGACACGTGGTGGATTCCCTGCAGGAAGAGGGCCTCAAACAACTGGTACAGCCACCCACAAGAGACAGTGCTTTCCTAGATCTAGTACTGACTAATAGGGAAAGGATCACAGATCTCCAGGTAGAAGGTCACCTGGGTGCCAGTGACCATCACATGGTATGGTTCAGTTTGGCCACTAGAACAAAATCATCCCATTCCAAGGCAAAAATATGGGACTTCAGAGGAGCTGACTTTGATAAGATGGCCAACAGAGTTAAGCTAGCCCTGGCAAAAAGAAATACAGGTGAGGGGGTACAGGCAAAGTGGGCAAGCAGTAAAGATGCAATACTTGAAGCAACATCCCATTGTGTTAGTGAGAAAAGGAAGTGCAAAAGAAGAAGGAAACAACTTTGGTTCTCAAACACAGTAGCAGAAAAGGTCAGAGCCAAAAGGCTGGCCTTCAGGAAATATAAGAGAACGCAGCAAGATGAAGATAGGGAGGCATACCAAACTTCCCTAAGGGAAGCAGGGAAGGCAGTAAGGCAGGCAAAGGCCCAAACCGAGGAAACACTAGCTCGAACAGTAAAAGAAGGTGACAAGACTTTCTATAGATACAATAGTGAAAGGAGACAGTCCAGAGGGGGTATTGCTAAGATGAAAGGGGATAAGGGAGCATGTGAAGAGGAGGACCATGTAAAAGCATCTATCCTAAGTAGATACTTCTGCTCAGCATTTACTGAAGAGAAGGTAGGGCAGGGCCCACAGCTCAGCACCATGGACACAGGGGGGGAGGGAGGTGTGCACTAGTCCCTTCACAAAAGAAAGGATCCTACAAGAGCTCAATAAGCTCAGGGTGGACAAGGCAGTGGGACCTGATGGCATACATCCCAGGGTACTAAAGGAGCTAAGGGTGGAACTAGTAGAGCCATTATCAGAACTGTTTAGTGAGTCTCTGAGCACAGGAGAGGTCCCAGAAGACTGGAGAAGGGCTCATATGATCCTGCTCCACAAGAGTGGTAGCAGGGAGGAGGCAGGGAACCACAGACCACTCAGTCTTACCTCGGTAGTGAGCAAGATTATGGAGACACTCCTTATAGAAAGGATAGTGCAACACCTGGAATCCATAGGAGCACAGGATCCAAGACAGCATGGGTTTACAAAAAGGAAGGTCCTATCAAACTAATCTCATAGATTTCTTTGACTTGGTAACCAGAGTGGTGGACCAAGGGGGAGCAGTTGATGTTGCCTACCTTGACCTCAGCAAAGCTTTTGATACTGTTCCGCATAGAAGATTGATTAATAAGCTGGGTAGGCTCGGGTGGGTCAGACATTGGTCAACTGGGTGGCAAACTGGTTGACGGGCAGAAAACAGAGAGGGGTGGTAAACGGTATACAGTCAGAAGAGATGCAGATCACAAGTGGGGTACCTCAGAGATCAGTCCTGGGGCCAGTCCTCTTCAATATCTTCATCAGTGACATTGCAGATGGACTGGAAGGTAAGGCTTGTCTGTTTGCAGATGACACCAAGATCTGCAACAGAGTAGATGATCCAGATGGGGTGGGCAGAATGAGAAGAGAGCTGGATAAACTAGCAAAATGGTTGGAAGAGTGGCAACTGGGGTTTAATGCAAAGAACTGCAAGATCATGCACATAGGGAAGAGAAACCCTGAAGCCACCTATAGGCTGGGAGGGGAGGGGAGGGGAGTTGCTGGCAGTCACAAAGGAAGAAAGAGACTTGTTCGTCATCATCACCGATGACCTGAAATCATCCAAGCAGACCACTAAAGCAGTAGGTAATGCTAGAGGGATGTTGGGGTGTATAGGCAGGGCTATCACAAGTCGAAAGAGGGAGGTAATAATCCCTCTTTACAAGACACTGGTTAGGCCCCATCTGGAGTACTGTCTAAAGTACTGGAGGCCACACCTTCACAAGGACATTAACCAAATTGAGGCAGTCCAGAGAAGGGCAACCAAAATGGTGCAGGGACTGCATCAGAAAACAATGTGAGGACAGATTAACTGAGCTCAATATGTATACCCTAGAGCAAAAGAGGGAGAGAGGTGATATGATTGGAACATTCAAACACCTTAAGGGCATTAACAAGGTGAAAGAGTCTAACATGTTTCAATATAAGAAAAATAGCAGGACAAAAGGACACAGCATGAGATTAGAGGGAGGCCAATTAAGGGGTAATGTGAGGGCGTTCTTTTTCACAGAAAGGGTGGTGGATGCATGGAACAGCCTACCTCAAGAAGTGGTGGATATGAATACAGTGCAGGGCTTCAAACAGGCATGGGATAGGCATAAGGGAGCAATACAGATGAGTATGAATAGATAGGCCATTGACAGAGCAAAGGTCAATGGCACATTCATAAGGTAGAAAAAGAAATGGGCAGACTGGATGGGCCTTGCGGTCCTTATCTGCCATCAGCTTCTATGTTTCTATGTTACTGTGCTCATCTTTTTGGAGTTGAACTTAGTTAAAATGGCGGTCCCGATACTGTCTGTTCCATAGGAAGAACCCACGTTCTTTTTTACAGGTAAAGACCTGTTTCTAGACTTGTTTTTGACAAGCGGAGGTGGGAAACTTATATAAATTGTATAGATGGTTTGTTATTCACTGAATAGGCTTAAGGGAGCAAACTGAGAGGGAAAATCTTTCTGTGTTTTACTTATGGGCGATTTTAAATAAAGGCTTATGTGGCTGTTTCTCTCACTGTATAAAATTTAACAAGGTAATAGTAGTTTAAGGCATTAGCAGCACAAAAGCCATTTTGTATAACTCTGGCACAATACCTGGTATTCCCCTGTATCTTATAACAATGGTAACACTGACTCATACTGCTTAATATCAATCTAATATGGAAACATGTTGTATGCTCTGTTCCGAGTGAAATTCTTGTACTGTGAAATATAAAAATATAAATAAAAAGTTAAGAAAAAAAACAACTCCTGACTAACGCAGGATGCTGTCTGCCACCCATGGTAGGCCCTGCACCATCGACTGGGTTCTCCGCTTTGCCGATAGACACTTCAACTTTGTCCAGGGGGAGTAAAGGCCCAGCACCCTAGCAACCCTTCCCACGGGGGAGTTATCCATAGGGAACTGCGAGGTGGATGTAAGTCCCAGAGATGGTTGGTGACAAGGCTGGGCGGTATGGCAGTACTGAGAAGGTCAGTCGGGATGCAGGGGGATAAAGTACAGTAAACTAAATGTCTGCCACACTATGAGGGCACCAGGGAAAGGGGGAGGTGGGCCACATACCAAATATCGCAAATAGTGGGCGGCTACTCGGGAATTGTTCCTGAATATTTGGGAAGCCCATTATTCATGGTATTTGGGAGATACTGTTCGTTACTGGCACAGCCCTACTAGCCTGGTATAGTGCCTAGAGCAAAGACTTGAGAACTAAACCTCTTGATGTGCACTGGTACTATGCTGAAGTGTACTCTGTATTTTACTTTGCACCAATCGTTAACACTGTGTATGCTGTTATTATTGTACTTCCTGTTCCCTCTCCCTGGGTCACACCTTGAAACAAGCCTTGACTCAGTGTGCCTTTCCTCGTTACCAATTTTCAAATACATAAACTAGGATACCCAGGTTCAAATCCCACAACAGACACTTACTGACTGCATGACCCTGAGCAAATCGCTTGACCTGTCAGTGCATGCTTCAATCCACCCAGCAGAAAAAAGTTAAAAACTCAGGACCACACTGAAAATGAGATGCTGCAGCTCAGTTGTGCTATCCAGAATAAATAAATAGTAAACCCCCTCCAAAAAACAAAACAAAACAAAAAAAAAACGAGGTTAGGGCAAATTAAAGATGTTTAGGCAGTTCATCTTCTTCCATGCGCCAACTACCAGCAAGGGCGCCAAATAACACCAATAGGGTTGGTGTTGTTTGTTGTTATTGTTGTGGGTAGCTGTCCACTAGTAGTGAGGTAGCTGGGATCCACCACAACTTATTCCACGTGGGCCACCAAACAACTTTCATATGATAATGGCTTTTTGCTACTACCAATCTCGGACAAATTCAGACCAGTAACCTAAAGGTGACAGGCTCCTTAATCTGTTAGCTATTAGGGTTGTCAGAACTAGTATTAGAAAGATTGGAAACCTTTTATAACCCAACTGAGTTCTAATTTAGAACTAGAACACCCACAAGTTCTGAGTATTAAGGGTTCTAAAACAGGGAGATACCAACCTGGAAAACAAAGTAATTATTGGGAATTGCATCCTAAAATGTTTTGGAGAGAATCTTTTCATATGCAGATGTGCCAAACACATGAAACCGTGTCACCTGGCGTTTGCATTTTTAAAGGCTCACTGTGTTTCTCTTTTCTGCATGTGCAATTAAACAAGATGATTGTTGTGGAGCAAGGACATGACTTTTATGTATGTGTTTCTCTTTCCAGCAGCTTTATCTTTTCTTTCTCTCCTGTCCTTTACCCAAAAGAGTTTGAGTTTTAAAAGAGATCAGAACCCTAACTAGAACCCAGAACTTCTGTGGGTTCTGACAACCCTACTACTGATCCACTAAGCCATCTGGTCCCCCCATCAGCACAGCATACTGGGAAGTGTACTCCCTACCGACTTAGCCGTTGTGGTGAACAGTTTTGAAGCTGTTCTTATAGCTGGTTTTATCACAACTCCAAATGCACTTAACTTCCCATCTTCTGGAGCCAAGCCTTGCAAAAAAATGACAACGGTTTCAGCACCTGACAATACCAGCGTGTACCTAGCTACACAGAAATTATTCTGAGAACATGAAGCTCATCACACTTGTGGACAAGGCTGGATTTTAAACTTGGGTACTCCTGAGGTACAACATAGGACCCTCTTCACCATTCACTGTCTCTCTCCTTCTTCCAGTTGGGTCCTATGAATAACTGCCCATAAGCAGCCCTCCCCCCCCCAGTATTCCACTGAGCGCTAGCATGTAAATTTCATTACCAGACGCTGGTGCTATTTCAATAGAATGTAGCCTGAGACCCCCCTCTCTGCATTACATATGTAACAGCCTCATTGAACTTGACATGTCAAATTCAGACCATTTGTGCGAAATCTCCCTTTAATAATACCGTTTCATTTCGCTCAAATGAGACTTGAATGCATGTAAAATGGAAAAGGATATTTAAGCTGTAACATTAGGCAGATGTCTTGCCGGGGGCCGATTGAATATATGAGATTCTGAAGTGCTTAACACGGGATCGGTGCTCCCTCTTAGAATATGTCACCTGTTTTTTTTTTTTTTCCTCCTCCTTTTTAACGGAGAATGTAAATTAAAGTAAAACAATGCAATGGTCTACGTCAGGCTTAACAGGCTTAACCCCTGAGCTGCTGCTGCTGTGGTTTAAATGATAATCTGGCTTTTGAGGGGGAGAATCCCATGGTGGTGGTTGGGGAGGGGGGATTGTAACTGGCCAGACCAGCAGCTCCACAAACAGTTCGCAGATCAGGGCTGAAAGATTTAGAAGGATTTTTTTTTCATTTTTGGGGTGGGGGTAACCACTTCCTTCCCATGCAAATAAATGAGGGAGGGGAGGGAGTTGATAAAGTAGCAGAACCTTAACAAATCCTTTTAGAAATCCCAGCCTAGAAGTCAGTAGCAAATTCTAAGCTCAGGACAGATAGTAATGGTGATAAATATGAAATGGGCAAAAGGATGGGACTCTTGGGAAACATCCTGGACCTGCTGTCTCAGGACCACCTGAACTGAGTGCATATTAGTAACTAAGCGAGTTGTAATAAGTGATGGTTACCTGGAAGCTGCGGATTCTGAGTCCAGACTGAGCAGACAGAGCCAGGCTCCACTTTTTTGAATTGTGGCTTGGATTCAACCCCCTCAGAACTTCATCTATCATATCTTTTTGTTTATTTAAAGTTTACAGAAGCATATCTCTATCATATTGATGCAAAATTGCTGAATGACTTCAAGACAAATATCTCCAGGGTTTTTCCTACAAGAGTCTATCACACAGGAGGTACCCCAACATACTTTCTGTATATTGTGATTCTCCCTTCAACGATGCTGCCCACCTCTGCCACGACCACCTCCTAACCAGTGTTAACTCAATGTATTAGCCACCATGCTATTTACCTTTTTTAATAATTTGGTTAAAACTCTTTTTAATTAGCCACATCGGCTAGTGATTTTTTTAATGCCAAGATAGTAGGTGTATATCTTAATAAATGGCAAATATGTTTAAATGGCTAAAACAAAATCAGTGGTGGCTAAAAGAAAATTATTGGGTGTAGCCAAATGGTTAATTATTTTTGTTTTTCAAGAGCCAACACTGCTCCCAGTCCTGTTCCCCTCCCATCTCAGTTATTTTCTTTTTTTTATCATTCTGTTTATTCCTCCTTACACACTGGCACCTTGACTACCATTGCTACTTAGCTGGGACATTGCTTGGACTGCCACTGAGCCATGGACAACCACTCGGGCGGGGTTGGGGATGGGGCTCCCCCCAAAAAAAACTATTTGCATTTTAAGCCTTTCATGGACTCTCCTGCTCTATGATAGAGGCTGGACTTACCAGGACCTACTAGCCCTCCTGTGCCAGGGCTATTTTCTTGGTTTTCCTCCCTGCCAAGGCGGCATCATGACACGCACATGCAAGTGTGCCTTTATGTTGATGCCTGCAGCTGCCACCTCCCTTTCTTGTTTCTTCAGCCACACTACCACTTGTGGTCATCTAGGTGGCAGTGTTGCAATAGAGGAAACAACCCACCATTCCCGGAGGAGAGCATCCACTGGGATGCTCAGTCCTCCTATTCCTGGGCAGCCCCCGACAACTGGAGATCACTCCTTAGCCCAGGTCGCCAGTGTCACAGGTGGTAGTGCTACTTCTGTGCCAATGACCTGGCTCCTCTGTTACATTCTTGGTCTCCAGGGGGGTCCATGGAGAGTTTCCATTTCATGGTGGACTCCCTTGAGAGGGTCTTGGCCATTTCCTCCCTTAGGGCCATCTAATGTTGGGGTAGAATAAAACTAATTCCAGACTTGGACACCACCTGGGCATTTTTTTGTGGATGTGCTAAAGTCAATATATAACAAACATTTGTCACTAAAATCAAGAAAAAAATGTGGTCTGGTTTTCCCCTGATTTAACTAAAGTACGACAGTAAAATACGTAACTAAACATTGGAAGAAAGCACAGCAATCGAATGATGGTAGGAATTGGGTACTGTATAGTGACGTCTGTAATAAGTACATTAAGGAAACTAGACAAGCAAATATAAGCTATTTAAACAAAAAAAATAAAGAAAAAAAGGCAGACGAGGTGAATCACCCTACAAGGTTTGGGGATCTGAAACACCTAAGTGGGAGGCAGAACACTAAGGCGCATACTGACCTTAAAAACAAGGAAGGGAGATTGTCGAGAGGACAAGAAATGGCAAATGAATTAAAGTCATACTTTATTTATTCTGGTAATTTTTTTTCATAAAGAAACTGAAGGTATTAATGATAGAAGAGTGGTAATGCAGGATCCATCAAATTTTCCAGCATCGGAGAATATGATGTATTAGAAATACTATTAAAACTCAAAGAGAATAAGAGAGGTGGACCTGATGACCTTACCCCACCCCCGAGTATTTATAATTTATGCTTATCAGATTGCAGAGCCAGTTATGTAAATGTTTAATTAGTCTCTTGAATCTAGGCATTTCCCAGATGGATAGAAATTGGTGAAAGTGGTCTCCATCTATAAAGGTGGTGACCCAAATCAAAGGACCAACTACAGGCCAGTCTCACTCCTGCCCGTAGCCTCTAAATTGTTAGGCTAGTCGCGAAACAACTACGGGACCATTTGGAGAGGAATAAACTTCAAGATCCATACCAGTCTGGATTCAGGGAAAACCACAGTGCCATCTCCTCCATGCCAAAGGTCTTAGATGATGTTACCAATGCTATGGATTCTGGACACTATACCAGGGTCATCTTTGTTGAGCTCTCCAAGGTCTTCAACATGGTGGACCATGGTATGATGGTATAAAAACTTTAAAACACTGGGCTAAATTGGATACTGTTAGATGGTTTTCAGTGTATTTTTATAGTAAGAAACAGTGCACTGCAGTAAATGGGTATATTTCTAGAAATCTGAACATCATGGGGGGGGGGGCCCAAGGGATCGGTACTGAGACCTCTCCTTTTTACAATATATTTGAGGGGCCTAGGAGTAAATATAAATAACTTGAATTAACATTTATATGTGGATGACACAGTCATCTTTGCCTCGAGAGGGTTTCCTCTCAGATGTCAAGACAACCCTTCCAAGTGGATTTGATGCCCTTCAAACTTTTTTTTTAACAACTCCAAATTAAAAATGAATTCAAACAAAACAAAACTAATGTTTGGATATGTTGCAGAACTAAGGAAGGTACAAAATAATTTGTTGGTCAATTCCACTTTGGATGTTCAAGCACTTGAACTAGTGGACCGATATAAATATTTAGGACTCTAACTGGAACTGAGCTGGACATGTAACAATTATGGGGATTTTATTGTTAAAAAAATCAGTACACGTGTTGAACTATTGTATAGATATAAAAATTGTTTAACAACTGAGCTGATGCAAAAAATAGTCCAAACACAGATACTTCCCCAGTTTTGACTATGCAGACATCATATATGATTATTCTGTTGCTGAAAAGCTCAGAAGACTCCATGTTATTATACAACAGACTTGCCAGACTAATTCTGGACAGTCCAAAAACTACTCAATACTGTGAGTTGTACAAAAGATTGGGTTGACTGTCACTAGACAACCATAGAAAGTGGCATACAAACCCAGCCGGTGATGCTGAGGGTTGAGGCGCTGGATGCCACACCTCGCACCACGCCAGCGATCCAGGTTCGGGAATGACCTTGGGTCACCGGGGAGCCGGCTTGGGGGGAGGGTTCGAGCAGGATTGAGCCATGACTTGTGGCTCTCCCTTCCAGGGTGGATGCCCGCTCCTCCATAGTCCCGCTCCCACCGGATGGAGGTCTGTTGGGATGCGTAGGCAGCAGGATCGGTGACGCAAGTCTGGGGTGGGGAAGAAGGGGTCACCGGATCCTGGCATGAGCGTGCACCTCCACGAGCGAGCACTCATGCATACACCATGGCCCCAGAAGGGAGAAAATGCAGAAAACTACAAAAATGTATTTGGAAGAAAAAAAAAAAGAAAGTGGCATGCGATTGTTTTTGCTATGAAGAGTATGTATGGGCAAGTTCCAGACTATTTAAAGGAATGTTTACTGAGTAGCTCTAAAACAGTATCTTTTATTTATTTATTGGAAATTGGTAACTGGGAAAGGCACACTGAGCTGAGGCTCGGTTCCCGGTGCAACCCAGGGAAATGTCCTTGGGAACAGCTAGGCAGTATGAGCTAGCAGTCCTGAGAGTCAAAATTGAAAGGTCTACACACTTTTTTTAATTACTATGTGCCTGATCTTTAGAATATCCTATCGGGCATATTTAGGGTGATAAGGAATAAGAAGCCTCCACTAAAAGCATTACAACACTGGCTTCAGAATATTATTCTACAATTTGGTGGATAGAGGAGTTATAACGTAAAAGCGATGATTGATTTGCTAGAGTTGCTGTTAAGTATTACAGTTTTGTATTTGTAATACAGTATGATACATTTGATTATGTTTGTATATGATATTTTCTTTTCCCTTTATATTGTACTGATGTTTTTATTTACTGTATTGTACAAATGGAGCCTGTAATGCTTGCACAGTCTAAGGGACACCATTGCAAATGAGGCTTGTCTCAAAGGATGACTCCCTAAATAGAACTGAATTGAACTGAAAGTGAATGTGTGGAACACATTAGGCAGTCTAGAGTGACCGGGTCTGAGAAGTGCCAATGTGATGCTGACGCACGTTGGTGTTTTTTTCTGCTTCATTTCTTTCTTGCCTCAGGACTCCACAAGGGCTCCATGGTGAGTATGTGCACCACAATGTGTGGTCATGCTGTGGAGCCAAGCTGAGTTCTCCCTTCCCAAAACTTTCCCATCTGTTCCACCACCTGCAGTCACCCAGGTGGTGGCACAGCCGTGGAGAATGCTTCCTGCCCGTCCTACCTCTCCAGAAGAGAAGAGCACACTGTGGGGATGCTCCATCCTCCACTCCTTAGCTGGCCCTTGACATCCTGAGCTTGTTCCCAAATCCGGGTTACTTGAGCAGCATGGCTGTCGCTGCACTGATAGGCAGGCTGTACCCCAACATACTTCACAAATCGTGCACTAGATACTGGGAGTGCACAGGCTGGTGCAGGAAAACCCAGCAGCCATCAGGTGCCAGCAACGTCCCACACCCAGTCATGGACAACTTCAGAACTATGAGATGCTCTGTACCTCAAGAGTTGGGGGGGGGGGGCTAAGTCAAGCTTAAAAAATTAATTTTCTGTCAAGAACAGGAACTAGTTCATGATGGATCAGTGATGAGCAAAACTGTTAGGGTCTCTTGGAGCCACCACTGCCCAGAACGTGTTATTACTAAAAGATGGGATGCTGGCCAGGACTCCAGGATTACCCACTCTTCTTTTTTTTTTATAATTTTAATTTTATTGAGTATTCAACAATACAATACAATGAAATGAACACAATAATAATACAATTACAACAAAGATAAATAACCAACATCTGTAAACATGTAAAAAACAAACTCTACATACATCTGAATGTATAGTATTTAGTAAGAAACACAGCGAAAAAAGATAAGGAAATTATGCTTTTCTTCCAAACCTTAAAGTTCAATTATTAATGTGAAATCCATACAAACAGTATATCACTATTCCTTAACTAGACTTTAGAATAATTTGGATTTAATGAAAGGGTCCCAAATATTATAGAATTTGTCTAATCTGTTGAAATTGACATGAGAGAGAGATCCTGCAACCATTCTTTTGCTGAGGGGTTGTGTGCATTCCTCCAGTGCCTAAGAACAACATTCTTGGCAGTAATAAAAACTGCATGGAGCCAGGTTTTTTTTTTTTTTGCACCCCTGAGCAATCTGTTAGATCTGAATCACAAATCTGGCTGAGTATGCTATCTGTGCTTGACAACTTTTGATTGAAAAAATGTCTTTCCAGAAGGATACTGTGACTGGGCATGACCACAATATATGGAAAAGTATTCCTTTTCTGTAGAACATCTCCAACATAAATCATCAGTTGCAAGGCCTAATCCAACTAGCTTTCAAGGAGTGCGATGCCACCTGTGGATGATTTTGTATTGGCTCAACCTGCTCTTTGCCTCTCTACAAGCTTTTACACTCAGATCTCACATACTACCCCATCCTTCAGGAGAGATTATAATGTGCAGTTCGTTTTGCCAATTGGATATCAGTATGTCCATTGGGTTAGCCACTGATTCTGACACTCTTCTTGGACTGCTCCATGTAATCATCCTCTTCCACCTCGAAAGCCATCTAAAATGGGCTGAAGGGGCTTTAGTGTTGTGTATGTTCAGCCTGGGCAGATGGACCTTCGGCCCTTGCTGGGAATCAAACCTGGGACCCCAAGTCCCAAAGGCAGCAGCTCTAACCATTCTCCTGAAATGAAATTCTCCCTAACTGGGTGGCTGAAATGTTCCATTGGTTTTCACACTTGCAATCTCAGTGACCACAACTAGAAGACGTTTTTGCTGTTGCCTATTTTTGGCACTGATTCTGCAATGTGTTATCTGCAGCGACTTATGCTAGATGGCACTGCATAGTACGTTGCGCTATGTGTCCGCTGCAAGTTAGGTTACCTTCTGTTCATCATACAGTGCAGCATACAGTAGGGTAGTTCCTCTGGTGGAGGGGGGTGTCACCCAGAATCCACTGTAGAGTTGGGAGTGTGAAACTAGGGTTACTCAGAATTCGATTAACGGAACTGGATTAATTGGCTTCTGATCTTTTTTTAGGATTTAGGACTTCTGGAATTGCAGACCGAAAACCCTTAATCCTAAAACTGGTCAACTCAGAATCGGATTTTGAAATCAGACACCAGAATCCAAAATCCGATTCTGGTTGCATGCAAAAAGTACCTTTTGTTTACTCAGATTTTTAGGATTTTAGACTCTGATTTGGACTCATATCTTGCAAAATTCTAAACAATCATAACAGAATAGATTTTGGCAAATCTGAGCCCTCCTAGATAAGACTGCTGTGGGTCACTCCACTAAGGAAATGGAAATGAGATGGGGTAGGGTATTTCAGGGCCACTCTTCCCTTTCTTCTCCTCCTGATTGGCTCTCTAGAATAACTACCTGAAGAACTCCACGGCAAATCTGATTCATCACGTATGTGTCCCCTTCTCTCTTCCCTCAGTGCTCCTTCCTGGTTAACCCCCAACCCCAACCTCGAGGCCATTCAAACTGCAGTTGAACTTGCTGCTTGCCCTCCCTAGTCTTTAAGGATGCATGATCTACTGTCTCCTGCCCCTCAACACTCTGGGCTCAGGGCATGAACTCCAGCTGCCAGAGTTGAATACTCTCATGCCAGCCATGCCATCACGTTTTACCAAATGAAAAACAATTCTGGATCAAAATACCAGGGCTTGTTGTTTATTATTCTGTTCCTCATTACTGTCTTCTCAAGCAGAGCAGGCACCAGGTCGCTGGCTCATAAGTACCTCCGAGACAGGATAACTAACTAAGATATAAACTGAAGCAGGAATAGTGAATGACCTAGGCAGGCAAGCCTTTTTCAATCCTCAAGCAATCCAAGCTGTGAACCTTCACTGTGAAAATTTAAACAAGACATTTTTGAAAACCACAACGGGTCTTGAGGAAATGGCCTCAGGGCTAAGAAATGTTGGCAGATGTATGGTGGCTACTTGATAATGGAAGTAAATAAAATTTATGTTTTGAACAAATTGAGGAGTATTAGTCTCCCTCATTGCTTTGGTAGACTATTCTATTAATCCCATGATTTTTGGCCCTTTTAGATCCCCCCCCATCCCTCATCCTGACATCCAGGGTCACCATGGCTGTGTTCCTCCTCCAGCCAAGAGTGCCGGGGAGCGACTGCATTCATAGCTGGTGCCAATACCGTTCCAAATTTTGCCAACAAGGTGGGAGTGCATGAATGCTGGACCCCGTTCCCTCTACATGGAGTCAAGCACTTCACCACCACAGTATGCCCCGTTTCAGTCATCCTCGGCCTGGGATTCTGGGGATCCCACATGAACCCTGGACTCCCAGCTGCTGCTGTACCATTCGGCCATCTCATAAGCTTGTGACAGCTTAAATTGATTCAACCCATATTTTCCAATCCTGGGTCCCTAGTGTCTCCAAACCCTCTTCAGTGTTGTCCCGACCTGAACACCAGCCCTTAATTTCTTAGTGCTTGGTCCATGACCTTTGACCTAGAGGTTTTGAGGGGTTAGCTGCAGACTTTTAGCTGATCATGTTGTATGCACACAGTAACAATCTCTTGAACCTATCCATTTTTTATTGTTACTCTTTCCAATGCATCCTGTCCCCCACACCAGTATAACGTGCTCATAAAATGACTGTGTGGAGTGGAGATGTATTACTGATGCTGACACAAACAAGACCCCTCCCCCCCTTTCCCGAGACCAAACATATTACCAGCACTGTGAGTCCACTGTCTGGCCTGGGGAACTTAGACACCCAAGCTCACACCAAAACTTGGGTCTTCCACTCTACAGCACTCTGCAGAGCCATAGGTCCGGCTGAGCTGGCTGGAACAAGGGATGAGCCTAACTGGTTCTAAAAATAAAAAGACCACACACACACACACACACACTATACTGTATAGATACATTGCTCTCTTGTACATTCTCTACCTATGTGCTATATTTTCCCTGATTGCATCACTGTATGCAATTGTTGTGTATCTTGAACCTAACTTGTATCCTGTCGCATATCATTGCAGTTTGACTTGATATGCTGCCCTACCTAGGACCTCCTTGTAAATGAGCTTGCTCAGTCGAGCCTTTTCTTGGTGAAATAAATAAATACAAACTAGCAAACAATAGCTTTTTTTGCACCTGAAAAGAGGAACATTTTATATTATTCTGCAGAAAGCGCCATCCCTTTAAAGAAATCCTGGAAACGCTCTCCCCCAACCCCTACCTGGCTGTTTCTAAAATTTAGAACAACAAAAATACCTCCCCCTAAAAATAGTGTGAGTGTTCTGAAATGCCTAATTAGCATATAATTAATATTTAAATGTGCACAAATTACAAGGTTCATATCAGGAACCTATTGGGCTCAGATCAGAACCAGGGAAAAGGTTCCCATGTCCTTAGTGAAAATCGGTCAAATGGTAAATTATTACCTGTGGGAAGGTGTGTGAGCAGCTGTTTGGGGGTGGGAGAGATCTATGTACTTGAAGCACTTTTGCGCTAATTTCAATCAAAAAGCTGGCATCTGGTCACCTTTATTATATACCTCAGTGAAAGCCCTTCCAAAGAACAAGAATAAATCTTAAGAGAAAGCAAATATTACAGGTTCTGATTGCTGTGTTCCCCGGGGTGTAACTTTTTTTATTTTAACATTAAAAAATGATATGGACATAATGAAAGTTTTTTTCACAACAGAATTATCATTCTGAACGGATGCGTTACGTGAAAACCATTTGGAGATCCGCTGCTTTTGTGAGTTAGGTTCTGTAATATCAGATAGGCGGTGGAGTAAGGAGCAGTGAAAGTTGAGGGGAGGCTTGGGCTAGGATGTTGTGTACTTTAATTAAAAAAGGAGCGCAGACGACTATCTTATTGGTGCAGTAGAAGGGCTGTCACTCTGGTGACCCGGGTTCAAGAAAGAGCCAGAGGTGTGAAGTGGTGACTAAGGGGAGGTTCGAGATTCCCAAAGTACACTCTCTTCCTCCAGGAGGGAGGGTTGAAGGCTCCCCATAGTTACATCACATGAGTGACCACAGGTGATGGTACAGTAGGAGTTGCAAACAGGAGGGAGGGAGGGCACTGGCCGTGTCTGAGGTGCGCAGGCTCCATGATGCCTCACATGCATGAAACAAAGGTAGAAAATCCCTGGTAGCTTGCGGCATGGCACTGGTGTCCCTCTGGTCCTGTTGCCTCGACTGGCCACTCCAACTCCCAAACAGATAGACCAGATTGAGGTTGCCGTTAACCCCTTGCTAGAGAACAGCATAGATCCAGGAGCTGCACTGTGGACCACCAGGCAGCAGAAGGTAAGAGCCGGAAAAGGGAACGGTGGGGCTGGGGGTAGCAGAGGAGAGTGGCATCAGTGATGAGGTTAAACAATATGAAAATAAAGATAGGGTGATAGTTCAACCATTTCAGTAGCACAGTGGCTAGTGAGCTGCTTGCCATACTGGCAACCTGTACTCATGCACCAAGCCCAGAGTGTTACTGTGCACTGGCAGAAGGAGGACTGAGTAGCCTAATGAATGCACTCCATCTCTGGGGTTGAGGTGAAAGATGCCTCGGCTGGTGCGGCCATGACTGTATGTTTTTTTTTTTTTTTGTAGATTCTTTTTACTTGCTCTGGTGGACCAGGGCATCTCTCAAAAGTGCCCACTCAGCCGTCACCTTTACTCCTCACCTGAGACCACCCTCCGGGAATGAGATTATTGAGCACCCCCTTCCAAGGACCTTCCAGCCCCTTGGATCACTGCCCAGGGGAGGGCCCATGGCCCCCCAACCCACCTACTTGGTGGCCTTTCTAAAATTAGAGGGTCGGTCCTGTTTGGGGGGCTCGGGAGAGCCAGTGGAGGGATGGTTCGGCATTGGGGATGTGGGCTAGGCTCCTGGAGCCTTCGTCGCCTCTCTGGTCCTCCAAGGTATTTTCAAGTATGGGTTTCCCCTGGAGCGTGGACATGCAATGACGTCCAGGCACTGACATGCCGATGTCCACCAATGCTTCACTCCCCTGATTACAGCACCGCTATCATGCAAGGCCCCTGACCTCCGTCAGGGGCCTCTAAGGAGTGGTGCAGGTCCCATAGGCCACCCTGGGAAGTGAGAGCAGTCCTCCAAATGCTCAATCTCTTCCCTCCCCTGCTGACTCCCAGTGGCCCGAGTCCGTTTCCGAACCCGGGTCACCAGTGTGGCATCCAGCGCCTCAACCCTCAGCGCCACCGGGCTGGCTCCATGACTGTATCTTGTGGGAGGGAGGATATGCAGGTGTGAGCATGGGCTGTTGCATTACTGCGTGCACGAGCATGATGTGCTTGAGGCCTGCCTGCCCTCTATGCATTCATGGGATGGAAGAAGATGTAGGAACCACCCCCCCCGGGCCAGACAGTCTGACATCCCGTATTTTCAGGCCCCACACAATCGCTGTCTGGAGGCTGGAGCAAGTCCTTGGAGTGGGTACCACCCCAACAGCCCCACCATGGGTAGGGAAAGGATTATGCTACGGGGATTGCCATGGGATAAGATGGGAATTTGGGCTGAGAGGTGATCAGTAACTGAGGGGGGTCAGGCCAGGCAGTGGGGAGCCTGGCTGTGCAACCCACCTCTCCCTACATGCCAATTCACAAGTAAATGGTAAAGTAAGTATTAAAGTAAGGTATAGTCAAACCTGGATCTGTAACTTAGAAACACTGGTGCCACTCACCGTGCTGAAAAGGACTGCTCAGAAGGTTCAAATGTACTGCTACAGGTAAGAGGTGCTACAGGGGATAGTCAGGGTCAGTCAAATCCAGCTGACCATCTTTGCACTATTATTTTAAATTATTTTAATACACAGTTTTACATATTTATCTTTAATCTTTTCATTCATAGTAATGTCTTACCTATCGTAACATTTGTATTTATTTTAAGTGCTCAAAGACCCTGGGAGTTGGTGCTATATAAATAATGTTTGGTACTACTGTTACTACTACTGCTCAAAAGTCCTTTATTACAAAGCTCCAGACACAGAGTACAGAACCAGGAGTAGTGACACAGCATGGCAGCAGGTGTCTAAATATTATGCACATGTGCTTTGTCAAGAGATAGACATACTTGCTACAGGTACCTATTTATACCATCAACTTCTGCACTTGCCCTCTGTTGCACTTCTAGCCTTGTTCTCTCTGTCTAATGTGTTCTCCATAGAGTAGTATGACTGTCAAACACAGTATTGTGCTAACCAAATCCATGTTGAACCATTTTGTTGACGATAACCTTATGTATGTAACCTAATTTACTCTATGTCATTGTAATTCCTTGCACAATGTAACACCTATTCCATGTATCAATGTGTGCAACAGCTCTCCATCTATAACCCCCACCCCACCCCACCCCCCCCCAGTGAGACAAACATCTTGTTGCCTTTCCTGGTGAAACATTCCAATAAATAAACAAATAAATAAATAAAGTATGCTCTTAAAGTGACCATGCATGAAAGAAAAACATTCTTTAATGATCAAAAAACAAACAGAAGTGGGAGTTAAAAAGTACAAGTGCAAAGTGTTAAAAAGGCATTGTCTGACATGTCTACTACCATCCTGCCATCCATTTCTGTGTTGCCTTGATTCCTGTAGCCAGCTACATCTTCCCCACCTCAGTAGTGGCCATGTTTGTTTTCCTGGGTATGTACCCACCTCCTTTCAATCCACAGATAAGGAGTGACAGTCGGAGCCAGTCAAACCCAACTGAGAAACCCACCCCTTGCCGGCCTGCCAGTGCAGCAGTAGTACTACCACTCATAATGCCGGCAAGCTGAGTTCAATAGTGAGCTCAGGCCATCAGAGGGACCACCAGGAGGGGGGAGGGAGGAGGATCTAGTGTCCAGAGGACCACTCTCGCCCTTCGGGGGGATGGCTGAGCCCGGTGTTGGCCTGGCCCATAGTGATAAGCTAGGGGAAAAGCACTCGGGACTACCACAGAGTGAGTAGGAGGGTGGATAGACACTGATGCATGGAATGTGGGTGTGTGGGTCATGCATCATGGCATCACTGCTCACCACACCCCTCGAGGGAAAGGAAACAGGAAAAACCTTCAGCGGCAGGATGGCTCTTGGACCCTCACAGGCCCCGCACCCGATGAGCTGGGCTCGCCGGTCCAACTACAGGATCCAGTTCATTGTGGTGGATTGGGGGACCTCCTGACCCTGCCAGGGCAGGCAAGCCCTAGGAGTACTGGCCAGTGGTATGTCCCAGTGGACGTTGGAGTGACGGGCTGGGGAGGTCCAGCGGATGGGAGGGCATCCGAGGCAAGTGAAAAAAAAAAACACCCCTTCTTCAACCCACAGGGAAAGGGTAAAAATCTGTTAGAATCAAACACCTTAACACACCCTCCCTCAGTCCACAGGAAAGGGGTGAAAATCAATGACAGTTAAACCTGGCACTGTACCCACTTCTTTCTCAACCCACAGATAAGGCATGATAATAGATAAAGTCAAACCCGGCTATGTAACCCACCCCCTCAACCCAAAGGAAAGCGATTATAATAGGTACAGTCAAACCCAACAATGTAACACACCTATCTGTCAACCTACAGGCAAGGGGTGATAACAGGGTACTATCAAACAGGGCTACTTAACTCACCCCTTCCTCTACCCACAAGTAAGGGACAATCAAAAGTAGCTGTATAACCCACCTCTCCCTCATTTCGCCATAAGGGACAATTAGACCTGGCTGTGAAACCAGCCACTTTCTCAACCCACAGCTATTTTGTGCTAATAGGGTACAGTCAAACTTGGCTCTATAACCCCAACTTTCTGTCGACCCACAGGTAAGGGGCAGTAATAGGGTACCTTGGCTATGTAACACACCCACCCTTTAACCCACCTGTAAGGGACAATCAAACCTGGCTATGTAACCCTCAACTTTCCATCAAGTCACAAGGTAAGTGGTGATAATTGGGTACCATGCTATGTCACCCACCACTGCCTCAACCCACAGGGAATGGACAGTCATACATGACTACCTAACCCACCCATAAGGGATAGTCAAACCTGGCTTTGTAACCCACAGGGAAGAGACAGTCAAACTCGACTACTTAACCCACCCATAAAGGGTAGTCAAACCCAGCTATGTAACCCACAGGGAAGAGATAGTCAAACCCAATTACTTAACACACCCAAAGGGATGTTCAAATCTTACTACATAACACACCTTACCCTCAGCTCAAAGGGACGGGACAATCAAACCTGACTACATAACCCACCCGTAGGGGACAATCAAATCTGGCTACATAATCCACCTCTCCCTCAAGACACAGGGAAGAGTAACAGCAAGGGACAGTCAGACCTGGCTACTTAAACCATCCATCTTTCAACCAGTAAATAAGGGGTGAAAATAAAGGACTGTCAGACCTGGCTACATAGCCCACACCTCTCTGAGTCCATGGGTGAAGAGTGATTTAACCAAAAAAAAACCTGAAGTGCTCAAGATTTTGGCAATACACCACTGTATTTCTATACTGAAGTACAACGGTAGGTTCCGTGCACGTGTGTGTTTGTGACATATATAGCCATTACTGTATTTTTAAAGTACCAAAACATGTCCATTTGAGGGTATATTTAACACCTGAAATAGTGGCAAAATATATGGTGCATATATAAACAGTATTATGAAAAGTACATTCTCAGTAGAAATATTTGCATAACAAAATGTAAAAAACGGAAACAAGGCAGTGCGTCAGCATATGGCCTAAAAGCAAAACAAAATGGTTATACTAAATGCACGTTGAAAATAGTTAAAAATCTTTGCATAACTGTTTCATATATGGTCCATATATGTGTTATATATACAGCATATATTTTTCCACTATATGATATATTTTACATAGACCACAATGGGAACACTTTTGATATATTGAAAATACATTGTTGGCCATATATGGAAAATACTGTATATTAGGTTGTGTGTGGGAGTTGCAGCCTTTAAAGTGTTCCATATGTTACTTTTTCCCCCTCCTGTGTGTGTGTGTGTGTGTGTGTGTGTGTGTGTGTATGTGAGCGTGTGTCTGTGTGTATCTCATTCCCTCTCTCTCTTTTATCCTTTGTGTCAGAGTGACAGCTCCAAGCCAGGTTCTTTTAATTTGCTCCGTGGCGCTCGCTGACACTCGGGATATGCACAGCAAGTTAAATTCCCGCCTGATCAATAAAGCAGAAGCATTGCGTCGGACTGGTCGATAATTTTTTATCTGTCTTCAGCCCAGTCTTGCTGATGACAGCTCCCCTCTCCCCTCCCTCCCTCACCACACACACACACCAACCTCGGCAGCAAAGACACTCAAGGGCGTCAGGCCTTTTGTAATGAAGCCAGTTTTTTTTTTTTTTTAAATCCAGACACCTTAAAAAAAAGAAAGAGAAAGTTAACATACTTGGCCTTTTGCTAATAACATCTTTATGATTTATCTTGATTTTTAATTGAAAAAATTTGCGAATGGCTGGATTTTCCTGACGTCCCAATTAACATTGTAATTGGGAGCATGATAAATTTCATGGTAACACATATTTTCCCCCCTTTCGTTTGGTTGCACGTGAACTTTGGCAAGATGGACATCTGAGTTTTTTTTAAAGCACGGCACACTCTATTATCTTTAAAACAAAACCTAATAAAAGTCAGTTATTTCAGTGTGACCCGGGGCTCTCTTCCAGCCATAAATTCATAGCTGTGGTGTGACAGGGGCCAGTCCGATTCGCATACTGTGACAGTTTTGACGTGCTAGGCACGAGCTTCCATTCCCAGCGCTACCACTGGCCACAGCAGTAAGCCATGCCTACTTGATCAATTGGGTAGGTCAGGGTGACAGTTTGAGGCAAAGGCAGCCAGGATAGAGAGAGGAGAGGCCTGCTTCCTGAAGCAGGAACTGAATCACAGGCCAGCAACGGATTCCAAAACTTACCCCACAGAACTGCTCTGTTCCTTATCCGTCGCCCCTCATGGAAAAGGCACTGCCCACACAGAAACGGAGCTGTAAACTCAGACTTTAAAGCAGAAATTCAAGACACTCTCTGACACTATATTAAACTTGCACAAGTAAAGGCATCAGTTTCCACTATTCAGAACCCGAATCTTAATGTTTGATGTGTCCCATATTCTGAGAGCCAGTGTCCCTCATTTTCCCACATTTTGAGTGTCGGTGTCCAACATTTTAGTGACACTAGGTTGAGAGGTATGTAGAGGGGTCTTTTGGAGATCATCATAAGCCAAACTGTATCCTTTGCAATTGTTTAGCTTTCTCTGTGCTTGAACTCTTGGCTATTAGATTAAGTGATAGATGAGTGCCCTTTTACTCTTCTTGTTTGACCCCCCCCCGGCTCTTTTTTTACCTTTTCCTGTGAAGTCAATTTTAAATATTTGATTATTATATGGCAATTGGTCTTATTTTTGTCCCTAATTTTTCCCCTTGGTTTCCCTGCCCTCCTCACCCCACTCTGGCCATCGGGCCACCTGGCTGCACCCTTCCTGCCAGTGGCAGTGCTGGTCCTTAGTTAGCCAATGTGAAGTGGTTTGCACTCCCCCAGAGTTGCATGCATCACCTCTGGGATGTGGGAGCCCCCATCAAGCTTTTTTTAATTTAAGGGATGGTTTTCTTGGTTGTTCCTGGAGGTGTTCCTTTTATTTTTTGAGCCTGTTCTGCCTTTCCCTGCAGCAAACAATACTGTGTATTTCAGCCCCATGATAACCCCAGTAAATAGTAAGGGAATACCTGAAAAATTAATCTTTTTTTTTTTTGTTATTTCTTCTTTTTGCTCCCTTCTGGCATGCTGTCCCTCAGTCAGTCCCCCCCACACACACACAGTTCCGTCCCATGCCTTTTTGAGACTTACCTCTGCCTCCTAATCCCCATGAATTGCCACCCCTCACCCCACCCCCCAAGGTGGGGCCACTGGGGTGGACCACACAGTTTTGAGAATCCACATCCATGGAAAGAGAGTGGCATCAGTCGGTGATGCAGGGCCGCGTGGAAGTGATGCCATCCTGCTGCAGCAGGAGCACCATTTACAGGTTTTCTCCCTTCCTGAAAGATGGCAGTGCAATGCGTCCCTAGGTGCAGATGCAATGGGCATGCGCAGGAGCGCACACTCATGTCCTGCCCTCCCCAGATGAGCCCAGCATGTTGCTCTATCTGTGATTCCATAGGTGGTACTAGACAGCAGGCTGCAATCACTCTCCCCACCCATAAGAGGCCAGCATCCTGCAGGACACTTTTGCCTCCTCCCCCTCTGGCAGTCCATACACATGCTGTATTTGTACAATAGCCTGGCACATAAATCACACACACACTATATGTACAGTAACCGAGCACATACATTACACACATGCTGTCTTTCTGTACAGTAAGCTGGCACACAGCACATCCTGTACCTGTCTGTATACTAACCTGCCACACACATCACACGTGCTGTATCTATCCCTTTACTAACCTGCCACACGTGTCCCATGCTGTAACTTTCCCTATACTAACCTGATGCAGGCATATCCCATGCAATATTTGTTTGTACATAAGCCTCACACACATGTCCCATGTTATAGCTGTTTACTCACTAACCTGCCACATACGTGTCCCATGCTGTAACTTTCCCTATACTAACCTGATGCAGGCATGTCCCATGCAATATTTGTTTGTACATAAGCCTCATACACAAGTCCCATGTTATAGCTGTTTACTCACTAACCTGCCCCATACGTGTCCCATGTTGCATCTGTCCCTCCACTAACCTGCTTCAGGCATGTCGCATGCTGCATCTGTCTGTACACTAACCTGATACAAACACATCCCAAGCTGTATTTGTTTATAGACTAACCTGCCACACGTGTGTCCCATGCTGTATCTGTCCCTACACTAACCTAATCCATTATTCTGTATTTGTCCCCCGCTAACCTGGCACACTCACGACCTGTGCTATAACATCTCTACACTAACCTGGTACATGTGTATATCCCATGCTGTATCTTTCCCTACACTAACCTAATCCATTATTCTATATTTGTCCCCACACTAACCTGACACACTTATGACCTGTGCTGTAACATCTGTACACTAACCTGGTGCACCTATATGTTCCATGCTATAGCTGTGTCTACACTAGCCTGGCACACACACATTTCATATTGTAGCTCATTATACACTTACCTGCCACACATGTATGGCAGGTTAGTGTATGCCACATGTGTTCTATATTGCATCTGTCCCTAGACGAACCTGACACATGGCGTAACCCATGCTGTATGCATCCCACACTAACCTGACACACTCATGGCCTGTGCTATATCCATCCATACACTAACCTCACACACGCACACATGCACACACACACACACACACACACACACGTGTCTCTTGCTGTAGCTGTTCCTACACTAACCTGATATATACATGTCCCTCGTTATATCTGTTCCTACACTAACCAGACTCATGTGTGTCTCATGCTGCATCTGTTCCTGCTCTAACCTCACACAGGTTTGTCTCATGCTGCATCTGTTTCTCCTGTAACCTCATACAGGCGGATCTCGTAGTGCATCTGTTCCTACTCTAACCTCACACAGGTGTGTCTCATGCGGTTCTATGTCATACGGCGACCATTGAAAGGTGAGCGTTGTTAGGGTGACAGTACATCGCTGAAAATTTAGTATTTTATGCGGGGGGCACAACCCACTAAAGGATTCTCAACTCCAGGGGGATGCATGTTGGGGGGGTGCAGAACCGAAAGAAACAAATATTTGGGCCAGGCGCAACAGAACGTACCTGTGCCCTGACCCGAACCCAGCACCATTGGAACCCAGCCCTGAACCCACCCACCACGCCACAGGGCCAGCTTGGCAGCTCACCGCGGCATCATCCCTCACAAAACCTCCCTCCCGTTGCTGAGCATGCTCACCCCACCCTCGCGAGTACGCGTATATATGTAGCAACATTCTGTCATTATATGCACAAACCTGCCCATTCGGTCACCCTCCCTGGTTGGTAGCCTCGAAGACATGTGCTGCGATTGAGTCACCGTCTTTGTAGGTGCCCAACTGCAGCCGCCTATGTCACGGGATACCATCTCATGCTGCATCTGTTCCTACTCTAACCTCACACAGGTGTGTCTCATGGTGCATCTGTTCCTGCTCTGACCTCATGCAGGTGTGTCTCATGGTGCATTTGTTCTTGCTCTAACCTCACACAGGTGTGACTCATGCTGCATCTGTTCCTGCTCTAAATTCATACAGGTGGGTCTCATAGTGCATCTGTTCCTACTCTAACCTCACACAGGTGTGTCTTGTGCTGCATCTGTTCCTACTCTAACCTCAGACAGGTGGGTCTCATAGTGAATCTGTTCCTACTCTAACCTCAGACAGGTGGGTCTCATAGTGAATCTGTTCCTACTCTAACCTCAGACAGGTAGGTCTCATAGTGAATCTGTTCCTACTCTAACCTCACATAGGTGTGTCTCATGGTGCACCTGTTCCTGCTCTAACCTCATACAGGTGTGTATCATGCTGCCTCGCTTCCTACACTAACCTGAGATGCATAAGACCCATGCTGTATTTGTCTGTACACTAATCAGAGTCACAAGAGTCCCATGCTCTTTCTGTCTCTATAATACCTCGAAACATGCATGTCTCATGCTGCATAGGTCCCTACACTAATCTGATTCATTTGTGACCCATGCTGTATCTGTCTCTACACTAACATGTCCTATGCATGACCCATGCTGTATCTGTTTCTATACTAACCTGCCACATGCGTGACCCATGCTGTATCTGTCTCTACACTACTCATCACATGTGTGACCCATGCTGCATCTGTCTCTACACTAACCTGCTACATATGTGACCCATGCTGTATCTGCCTCTACAGTAACCTGTCGCATGCATGACCCTTGTTGTATGTCTTTACACTAACTGTCACATGCGTGACCCATGCTGTATCTGTCTTTACACTAACCTGTCACATGCATGACCCTTGCTGTATCTGTCTCTACATTAATGTGTCCCATGCGTGACCCCACTGTATCTGTCTCTACACTAACCTGTCATATGCATGACCCATGCTGTGTCTGTCTCTACACTAACCTGCCACATCGTGACCCATGCTGTATCTGTCTCCACACTAATGTGTCACATGTGTTACCCCACTGTATCTGTCTTTACACTAACCTGTCACATGCATGACCCCACTGTATCCGTCTCTACACTAACCTGTCACATGCGTGAGCCATGCTGTATATGTCTCTACACTAACGTGTCACATGCATGACCCTTGCTGCATCAGTCTTTACACTAACCTGTCACATTCGTGACCCTTGCTGTATCTGTCTTTACACTGACCTGTCACATGCATGACTCATGTTGTATATGTCTCTACACTAACCTGTCACATGTATGACCTATACTGTATCTATCTCTACACTAACCTGACACATACCTGACCCATGCTGTAGCTGTCTCTACACTAACCTGTCCACATATATGACCCATGTTTTATCTGTCTCTACACTAACCTGCCACGTACCTGACCCATGTTGTAGCTGTCTCTACACTAACCTGTCACATGCCTGAGCCATGCTGTGTCTGTCTCTACACTGGTCAGATACATGCCTGACCCATGCTGTAGAGTCTCTACACTAACATGACACATGCCTGACCCAAACTGTATCTGTCCCTACCCTAACCTGACATATATGGGTCTTATGCTACAAGTTTCCTTGCACTACCTTTACACACATGTGTCCCATGCTGGATCTGTCTTTAATGGAAAACCCATACTGTTTTCATCCCTATTTTAACACGATATACATGATTCTTGCTGAATCTGTTCCTGCTGTAACCTGACGCATGCATGAACCATGTAGCACTCTCTACACTAAACTGACACAGGTGTGTCTCATGCTGTATCTGTCCATCCTGACATACATGACCAGTGCTGTATTTGTTCCTACACTAACCTGACACACATGTGATACCTGCTGTATACCCCCCTACATCAGTCTTGACCCTCTTTTTTTTATCTACCCCAGCACTTATCTGGCACACATTTGTCCTATGCTGTATCCATATCTACAGAACAGATGACTGGGGAGGGAGGAGATTAAAAGCTGCGGGAGGTGAGAACTGAAGGATGGGGAGGGAGGAGATCAAAGATATTGTGCTGGGGCCAGAAGGATAGAGAGGGAAGGGATCAGAGGCCGCAGTACCCAAGAACTGAAGATTAAGGGAGAGAGGAGATCAGAGGCTGAGGGAGCTGAGAATAGAAGGACATGGAGGAAGAGATCAGAGACTGGGGAGCTGAAAACAGAAGGAGGGGGAGGGAGAAGATCAGAGGCTGTGGGAGCTAAGAACTGAAGGTTGTCAATGTGAGGAGATCATAGATGGGGGAGCTAAAAACAGAAAGAAGGGGAGGCAGGAGATCAGAGGCTGGGGAACCCAAGAACTGAAGGATAAGGGAGAGAGGAGATCAGTGGCTGGGGAAGCTAAGAACAGAAGAATGGGGAGGGAGATCAGAGGCTGTGGGAGTAGGGAACCAAAGGAGGGGGAGAGAGGTGATCAGAGGCTGGGGGAGCCGAGAACTGAAGGTTGTCAATGAGAGGAGATCACAGACAGGGGAGCCGAGAGCAGAAACATTGGGGGGAGGCAGGAGATCAGAGGCTGAGGTACCCAAGAACTGAAGGTTAAGGGAGAGAGGAAATCAGCGGCTGTGGAAGCTGAGGACAGAAGGATGGAGTTGAGAATTGAAAATGGGGAGATCAGAGGCTGGGGGTGTAGAGAACTGAAGGTTGGGAGAGGAGATCAGGGTTTGTAGATGCTGAGAACAGAATGTTAGGGAAGAGAAGATAGGAGACTTGGGAGCAGAGATCTGAGTTAAGAAAGCGAAGAAATCAGAGGATAGGGGGCTGAGAACAGAAAGACTGGGGAGGTAAGATCAGAGACTAAAGACTTATGTTATGACTCCCAGGGACCATGGCATTCATGACCTGGTATGTATCTCTAGGCAGAATAACTTGGCCTTCATGGAGGTAGTAGTGGGGGCTGTAAAAATAACAGATATCATTAAAAAAAAAGGTTGAGTGTTTTTAAAACAAACTCTCGGATCCTGTAAGCTGTCTCTTTGAATTGGTTGCTGGATCCTTGTACTGTCAGATAGTGTGTGTGTGTGTGTCTGTGTGGGGTGGGATTTATGATGTAAGGAGTCTGTTTATTATCTTGCAAACATTGCAGCGTTGATGTTGGGAATTTATCCTCTTTCATCTCTCTCTGATTTGTGTCCCTTTCCCCCATCAGGACAGATTAATCATGACGAGAAAGAGTCCTGCTTCACACTCCATCATGGGGGGGGGGGAGCATAACAGCCCTGGACACTTTATCCATGGCTTATCAGACAGATGGAACATGAAAAGTATAGCCTTAGACTTAGTTTAAGGGTGACAGGTCTGTTCCCTGATGTCCGGCACAGGACTCCAGATCAAGGACATGTCTAAAAACAAGTAAGCGTAGTGATTCTGTGGACGGTGTTTGCAGTTACTGCGTTACTGTACAGTCTGTCTCCACTGGATGAGCCTGAGCTTCAGTTTCAGCGAATGCGTTTATTTATTTACTTAGTCAGAATTTTTGTAAACTGGGATGGCCTCATTTTAGGTGACCAACCTCTTTTTTCGAGAGAATCTCAAGAGGCATTAACAGTAGTAGAGTTGTTACTAGTAGTGCTTTAACACGATCTCCCAAAAGTTGGGGTATCTGATTTTTTTTTTTTTTTTTATCTATGAATGATCAGATTTTCTATTTCTAATCTGAAATCTGTTTGAAGCCACACAGTAAAAATCTAGCAATCCAATTTTCTTTTTGATATGTTGTGGGCATCCCCCACTTCCTCACCCCATCCTGTGCCAAAAAGCAGTCCCTGCTTTCCAGTGGTATCCCCTCAACCATCCTCATCCTCATGACAAGATCAGTCCTGGTGTCCAGCGGAACCCCCCTCCCCCCAGGCCCATGAAAAGAAGCCTCCCTGGTGTCCAGTTGTAACCCTTTACTTCACCCATACCACGCTAAGAAGAACTGCCTGGTGTCTAGTGGACTGTTACCCCATCCTGTGCCAAGTCTCCCTGGTGTTCAGTGGCCCCCCTACCCCAGATGATGATAAGAACAGCCCTCCTCTCACCTCCTTGACTGACTACAGTCTGAGTAAAACAGCAGTGATCCTCTATTAGTATCATAGAAGTTACGCGTTATTTTAATCAGATAGCAGGTTGCTGTGGAGGTGAAAGAATGGCAAAGGCTGTCCCAGTCACCATCTGGTGGACCAGTGGAGGGAGTGCCACTAGACACCAGTTACACCTGGCATAGGATGGGGTACCACTGGACACCAGGAAGCTCTGACTATGGCGGCGTGTTGGGCAGATTCGCAAATGTTATGCCATTGTCTGGAAAGAGCACTGTGGAAGCACGTGATCGGGACACTGTCTGGTGTGCTTCCACAATGCTCTGGCAAATGTCCACTGCTTCTGTTTATGCGGCCCTTCTCCGCAGGCCGCATAAACACATCCTCTTTGCGGGGCATTACTTTTTCTTCTGCAACTGCGGAAGTCATGGTCGCTGTGCATAAGATGGTTGAGTATCACACATGTGCAGTTCTGTCAGTGCTGCCATCTTGGGTATGGCAGACTTCAGTGCAGTGAGAGCTCTGAGTATTCTTTACTCATCTTTCCACATGAGCAGCTGTATCAGCTCTGACCAGAATTTGCTATGATGGGATTGGGTGAGGGAGAGACTGGTGGTGCCACTAGATGCCAAGGATACTTTTTTGTACGGGGAAGGGGTAGTGCCACCGGATGTCAGTTGTAATCTTAAAACAGCACTGGATGAGGGAAGGGGTGCCTCTGGAAAACAGGGAATTCCTCTTGGCATAGGATGGGATGAAGGAGGAGGTGCCACCGGACAACAGGGAGTTTCTCTTAGCATGGAATGGGATGGTATGAGGGAGGGGTGCCTCTGGACAACAGGGAGCTCCTCTTGGCATGGGATGAGGTGAGGAAGGGAGTGCCAGTGGTGGGATAGTCAGATGGCTCCAGATATCCATGCTGCAAAATCCGACTTTGCCTCAGGTCAGATTTCTTATTGTTACTCTGATTTTCTGGCCATCCAATCAATTTGGCTTCGATCACTTTTAAAGTACTATCCAAGCACCTCTAGTTACATTAGAGAAAATATATGTAGAATAATACAAGGGGGGCAGTGCATAATGAGAATTAAATGCACACCCGAGGTGTGGGATGGTACATAAACCCCGAGGACAAAGTCCCAGGGGTTTATCAAAGCATCCCACACCGAGGGTGTGCATTCAAGTTCGAGTTGTGCACTCTCCCTCATGAATTGTTTTATGTAATTGCTGGGGGACATTTTTTCTCCAATCAGATTTATTGAAATACAGGCTGCTTTTTTTCATGTTAGAACATTTTACACCACAACAGAAAATAGAGTACCTAGCTGTGACCATGGGGGAGGTTACAATATTATGAAAACAAGTTTTACAACTTTCCTATGAAGTGTCTTTTTAGTTCGCATTTTGAAGATTTTTTTTAGGTCCGGGTGGTCTTTTTCACCATGATATGCAAATGAACTACTATAGCTCCTTTGCATATCACCGTGACAACGATGAGTAGGACCTATACATCTTTTTGTAAAAAATGTAAACTATATGGGCTTTGGAGCTGTGAGTTTTGTGTGATTGTGTGTTTTTTTTTTTAGTAGTTTATTGGCTCCGAGTCCAGGAAATGGTGGTGATTGCTGTTTTTTGTGAGAGCAGCGCGGCTGAGTGGGAGCGGGAAAGAGCAGAAGTTAGGTCTGTGTGTCAGATCCTAAAGCGTCCCATTGTGGTCCTGAAGGTTAGAGATGTCCATTTTGGGGTTTTTTTTATCTATTTTTGTCACTTTCGGCAAATTCTTTCTGTGATTGCCATATGTCGGAAAAGCTGATCATAGTCAGTGAGTCAGCATGAGCGGGGCTGAGGAGAAGCTGGCTTGTGTTCGCCGTTATAACTCGTGGGTTATAATGGTGAATTATATCCAGCTTCTCCTATGAGAATAAATGTGCTCCAGTTATTACATAGTGCATAATTAACACTAAAGTGTTAAGAACAAGTTGGTTCACACACCTAGTTAGTGCTGTGACACCATATGGCACAAGAGAAGAAGCTCGAGTGCCTCAGTGATGTCAGAACATTAATGAGGTGCGTGAGCGTGCTGATTCTTAGCACTGGTATTTTAAATTTTTTAATAAGAGAGTTAGCATGTTTTTTAAACAATTTCAAACTAAAACTACTGCTTTAGTCATTGTGAGGCTCTGACTGAAACAGTTGAGACTGCAGTTCAACTCGCACTTTAGTTAGCTGTAGTTCTGTAGTGAGCATGGAGCTCTGACTGCAACAGCTGTTTAAAGTTATGCATACTCTATAACCTTTGTCCCAGCGCAAGACATCATGGACATGCAGATCTTGTGCAAGTCAGCTGACAAGGCTTCACCCAGAACAGACATGGCCTTTTGGATAGGATTGTACGTCTGAACCAATATGGGCTGAGAATGATGTGCGTTTTGCCCTGTGTATCATCACTGACACGTTTCACGCTTGAAAAAGTGTCAGTCCGCAAAACACGTTGGGTGATGGTATCAAGAGTGTATTGGGCTGAGCTTTGCACTTTGGCACAAAATAAACATTAGCAGGATGTGAGCGTTACCTGCTAGTGGTACGTGATTGTTTTCCTTGCTTCTGGTATTCTTCAGCGCATAAAAAATTGGAGATGACTACAGTAATACAGGGCAACTACTAAACAGTATACACATTTACTACACAGAGTATTGGTTGCTGTTAGGGAGATGCATCTTTCTGGTTAGGAGCAGGTGATAGGTATCTGGGGATAAGTAAAGTAGAAAACTAGTGAGGGTTCTTAACTGTGGATAAGTTCAGGTTATCAGCAAGTGCAAGGATTGTGAAGATCTGTGGTCATTGTCTATATGAAGTTAAAAGATTTTCTGAAGTTTCAGTACTGTCTGAAATACTGCTGCTGCAAAAGTCTTCTGTATGGGTATGTTGCATAGGTTTCATAGGCTTCATAGGTTTTATCAGAGCGTATAGACTTTCGTCCTTGATGCTCACTTATTCTAAAAAGTAAGGCTCTTTGGTGCTGAAATGTTTATCAAATTTTGTTTTGAAGCTGTTCGTTGATGAACTGCCCACCCTTCCATAGGCATAGCATTCCAAACTGGTACCACTCTCTGGCTATACCATTTCTGTGTGCATGTTCTTGGTATGTGTTAAAATATGCTTGGCCTGTGATCTGGTGTGAAATCTTATACACGTTGGTTGTGTTCATTACAGGGCTGACTTAAATACAGCTACAGTCCTAGGTATTTGAAGTTACGCACATTTTCTAGTAGGGGAATAGTCAGAGGAGTGATGTGCAGTGTTTTAGCCCTGTGCATCTTTCCAGAGGACATCTTAACTTTTGTTTTGGAACCGTTCAGTAGGAGGCTCTGTGTAGCCATCCAGTTTTGTGTGATGTAAAAGATATTTTGTTAAGGTATTTTTATTTATTTAGCTTTTGTTGACCAGGAAAGTACACTAGACAAGGCATTTGCCTATTTTCAGGTACAACCCAGGAGAGTACAATGAAATACAAGTTCATACAGAGGACAACATGATACAAGTTAGGCATTACACAGAATTTGTCGACATCAGTGGCATATTTGATTTGTACCATGGAATACAGATGTGTACTAATGTTAATGCAGATGGAGGGGAGATCATTAATCAGCGGTCTGAATAATAGTTGATCCAGAAGCAAAACTTGGGGTACACCTAGGCTGGGCGATATGGATGATTAAAAGTCGTACTGTTAACCCTAACCATTCTGATATGAACCAAAGTAAATAATTCTCTGATAGTATCATCTGATGCAATTTACCTAGTAGGATGGTGTGGCTTATAGTATTGAAGGCATTGGTTCAACTGTTGAGAACTGCACCAGGGAGATATCCAGAGTCTAAAGCTACATTAGATCATTAGTGACTTTTACTAAGGCAATTTAGGGAGAGCTGGTTAAGCTTGAAGTCAGGTTACACTTCTGTGAGGATTATCCTTCCGTGAGGAGATAGTTATTGAGAATGTGGGTTACTGGTCGATTGTGAACTGTATTTTTTTTAATTACTCCTTTATTATGGTCCTCCCAGTCTTCCCCCATCCAGGATTTTGCTGAGTGCAGAGAGCGCTGATACTGATACATCATTGTTTGGATCAGATGAGGTGCCAATTTGTCTAGGGATATAGCAATGACTTTTTTCCCCAGATGTTTGGTATCTATCCAGTGTGGAGGGAGAGTTTTTTTTAGGAACTTTGGTTCAATGCCAACAGATCCAGTGCCTTGGGTAGAATCTAGCTCATGGGGTAGCTTCCATACTGTTTCAGGTCAATGTCTACAAAATGGAAGGTTGGGAGGTGCTTACTTTATTGGTCAGTTTGGAGGAATAGGGATCTGGGTGTTGATTTACGGGTTGTATGGGAAGTTTGAGGTTAATAAAATAAGAGTTTAAAGTGTCAATAATTTCATGATTGATTGTGATTATCCTGTTATTATAGAGTAGGTGAGAAACTTGGGGTGGTTAATATTTGCCTAGTTGGGTCTAATTTGACCGACAGTTTTTTTTTTTTTTTTTACTTTCTATTTATTGGTATTTGCACAATATACAGAACTATTACAGCACCAAACAATAAACAAACAGTAATCTTGCTATCATCACATAACTATGACACTAGATTAAAGGAAAATAATGAATTTAATGGCAACAGCAACAATATTTTCCAGGAGAGATAGTTTAACAAAGGGGTTACCATAAAGGAAATTGCACACTCACCCTAAGTATAAAAATAAACCAACATAGTTCAACAAAGCACCATCCTTCTTGCCAGATCTGAGACTAAAAGGTTTTGTGATGACTTGTTGAATGTCCGACTGGTTTTTGAAGTGTATTACTTTTGCTTTTCTGGTTACCCACCCCCCATTTGAGAAACTTCTAGCTCTCTCAGTCTCAATCCTTGAGGGTAGTCCTACAGATTGTCCTGTAGATTGTCCTGGCTGTGTTCCTCTGTATGTAATGTCCAAGAAGTTCTGGTGATTTTCATCTATACTATGCTCCTCTCATACCCTGACCAGTCTGGTGGGGAACTGTTATCATAGATTGCTTTGGGTATGTGACTAAGCTAGTTCAGTGTCCGGTACAAGGTACAGGTGATCTCAGTTGATTTCATCAAGATCTTGGTGAAACGTGTTTATGTTGATGATATTGTCAGCTTTGACTCGGTTGTAGCAAGGAGGTGCTTTGTTTGCATTGCATTTCTGCACTCTTTAAGTTGGTCTGTGGTCACTCAACGAGTCAAGTGGATACCCAAGTCAGAGATTCTTCATGGTTGATTTGTAAGAATCCAGTCGGTTAAAGAGCTCTTGTTGATCAGTTGTGCAATGTGATTTTCTACAGCACTGTTTTTGCCGGGTCAGTGGTGTTACTGTTTACCTCTGTATTGGCATCTTCTGTTATAATGATTTTGGCATTGGGTAAAAGGTTACATAGACCAAGTATGCTACACAAACGTTCACTAATTTATAGGAATTTCCCATCTACCCTACTGGCCAGGGTACCCTGTAATTCCCTTAGTAAACAGAAAAGTGACCACACTTACCTTGAAGGCCTATACTGTCTTTTTTGCCCAGTGCCTCTGCTCGAAGGATGTTCCATAAGTTCACCACGTTCTTGGAGAAAAAAGCTTCCTTATGGTACCCCTGACTTTATCACCTTCCAGCTTCAGATAGTGTCCCATTGTCCTGCTGGAGCACACCAGATCAAACACCTTTATCTGCTTGACTTTGTTAGTACCCTACAGTATGCAGATGACGGAGATCATGCCTCCCCCCCCGACCTCCTTTTCTCCAGGGTGAAAATAAATAAGGGCCTCCATTCATAACTCACAGCTTTTCCCCTCCTTACCCCAGATTGTCTTGATGTCTCTGTGATGCACCCTCTCTGTTGCCTTAGTGTACCTGTACACTGGAATGGGTCGTTGCTGTAGGTATTAATATAGGCATCAAGACCCCCGCAAAAGTAATAAAATAAGCATATTAAATCCCCCTCCCCTGCTGCTCCATTAACAGCAATGGTGTTTGCAATGTCACAAAACTGGGTGGAATTCCCAGGCAAACTTGCACCCACTCGATCCGGACCTGGCCACCACTTCCGTATTTGCTGAGAAGTTTTGACAGCATTTTAAAATGTGCAGATTGTTAAAAAAAATGGTACTGACAGCAGCCTCAGACTCTTGCCGCAGTTTACAAAGGTATGTGGGACAGGAGTGGGCTGCATGATTTAATTTGCGGGTCACCTTTTACTTTTTATTTATATAATTCAGCTACATCTGTGCATAAATGAAACCATTAAGGATTCAGACTATTAAATTTAAATGTGGGGACCACAAGGTCCTTATTAACACGTATACCAAATGCATACCCCTAAATGCAATGCCTCATAGAGAGGTGTGACCTACATTAATTTCAACATTTTTTAAAGTATATGCTGAGTTGCACAGAACAAGAGCAGCATGCCTAGTTCCCCAAATATACAAAAATGTTCATTCGCTCTTCCCTGCTCAGGGATAATAGGTTTTATTTAGTATTTTAAAATTATTAAACCAGTATAGTCCCAGTAAAATGCAACATTCTGTTTAAAATGAGAGTTCCAGTTTCTACCCAAGTTTGAGCTCGTGAGTGACTGTAACAGAGAGGTCAAGGGTCAAGCATGCTCAGGGTCACACAGTGTGTCTGTGACTCAGCTGAGATTCAGACTGTGATCTCCTTCGGGTTTTTTTATATAGCTATTTGGTCCTTGTCGCTTCTTCCCGCCAACTGGCGAGGGGGACACATAGGTATTTTTTTACAGGTTTTCTCCCCTTGCCCCCGGCACATGGCCATGTGAGCGTGTGGAGGTATGCACGCACCCTGTGGTGTCAGATCAGCCCCTTCCACCTCCTGTAATTGTTTGCCACCCCCTCTCTGCCTATGCTACCCACCGAACTTCCACCCGGTGGGAGTGGAACTACAGGGGGATGCCAGCCCACCCTCTCCACCCTCGAGGAGAGCTGCCCATCGGCATGCTCAATCCTGCTCCACCCCCCCCCACCGGCACGTTGACTATCTGAGGTCATTCCCTAAACCCGGTCGCCAGCGTAGCATGAGGTAAGGCGTCCAGCACCTCAACCCTCTATGCCACCGGGTCAGCTTATGATCTCCTTCTTCACAGTCTTTTGCTCTGACCAGTAGACCACACTGGCTGGGAGTTGGGCTTCAAGCTGGATCTCTACTGCCTGACAGCCTCTTTGCTCTAACTGTTAGTCCCCCTCCTGCCTAATTGCCATCAGTTACATAAAACAGCAATAACCTTTATTTATCTAGGTGGAGAAAGCTGAAAATGTTGTTTTTTTCATAAAGGGGTGGGGGAAGGGAACCTGGTAAAGGAAAATCGATTTTTTTTTTAACTTTGTTTTAACACCCTACTCCTTACACCCCAATTACTGGGACCTCCATAGATGCTATTATATCTGTGTACTTCCAGCTCTTGCTGGAAATTAAACCTAAGACTCTGTGTCTTCAAAGCAGCAACTTGAACCGTTCATCTAAGGGGAACGTCCCCCGAGCTGGGAGGTTAATGTGCTCCTTGTATGTTCACATACTTGCTATCCTAAAAGGCTACCACTAGAGGTCTCTGTCTGTTAAAGTTACTCTGTACCGCTTGTTATTTGTGGCTTTCATTGCTAGATGGCACTGCTTTGCACAGCCTGCCTTTTCTCATAGCAGGTACTCCCATGCCGCTCCCATATGAAGGCCAGATTTGATGCCTAGTCACCTGTCACACGTACACCATTCGGTCCTCCCACTCCATGCGCGCGCTCTCTCTCTCTCTCTCTGTGGTGACGCCAAAGGAGTGCAAGGCAGCAGACAGAGAGTATTGCCAACATCCCCACCCTTCCTGGGGAGGAAGGTGGCCTTGGAGGATGCTCAGCCTCTACCCAACATGATCCTTATCTCGTGTATTTTGAATCAATCGTGCTGAACAGGAAACAGTAAAATGCTATCTAATGGTGCCCCTTTATATAGGATGTGTTTACTGAAGGTGGAACTTGCAAATTTATTTATTTATTGATTGAAAGAGATTTACCAGGAAATACATACTGAGTCATAAAGCTCGTTTCCAGATGTGTCCTGGGGGAACAGGGGTGAGAATAAATACATAGTACAAGCAAAGTGCAGTAATTTGATAAGCAAAAGGCACAGCTATGTACGGTATATACAGTGCTGTAAATGACAAATTGCTAAACAAGAAATATAGATAGGAGGTAATCCGAAAGGAGGAGAAAAAAAGGGAGGGGTAGGGAGCAGGAAGGAGGCAGAGGATGAAAGAGAGTGAATAGATTGGAGGTAGTAGTGAACAGGAGAGGGGGAGATAGGAAGGGAAAGGGTTGAAGGGAGGAAGGTAGTGGAAGGAGGAGGAGGGAAAAGGAGGCGAAGATGTGGGTAAGGAAATGCCTGTGAAATTATTTTTATTTTTCTGCATTCAGAAGGGTACAATAAATATCTTTTACATAAAAATTTTTATAGGACTACATTTCTGTTGAAGCTTTTGATAATAAAATCAGTTTTATTGCCATGAACATGCAAATTCACGAGTCTTTTAGCTAAGCATAATGACACTTCAGTAAATAACAGAATCCTGATGTCGCCTGATGGCCTAATGGTAGCTACAGCAGCCTGTTATTCCAGTGATGCCTGGTTTGGGTTCGGAACCCAAGCTATCGCACTTTGACCAGCAGAAACTGTGCTGAGTGTCTGTTTCACATGCCTCTTGCCTCAGCGAGTGTGGGAGCTACTGCCATTACATGACTGACCCTGGAGACCCCCTGTGGATAGAGTTGGGTGGATAGGAATATGTGGCTTCAGATGTTGGGGTAGAGGGTGAAAACATTTCTGTTTGCATCACCCTATACATTCTGTTTTAGGACTTGGCACACTGATCATGTGCCCCTGCAGCCTTCTCTTCTCAAGGCAAAGTCATTTGATTATATCCAGTCTCTCCTTCTAGCTCTTGCCCCATAAGACACTACATAACTGAGGCTTTCGGTTAAGTGAGATTTGGATGACCAGGGTTTTACTGTATTGACTTAGTGGTCCTATTCTGGACCCTCTTGATTTTTTCAGTGCTCATCCTGTATTGCTGTGACGAGAACTGGGTTAAGGCCTTGTAAAGGGGAGAATTGCCGCCTCCTAAGGTACCCTAGCATTGTCTTTACACTTTTGACTGCAGCAGAATATTACCACAATTACCACTCGACCCCTTTCTTAGCTTGTGCTGTCCACACTCCCTTCCATAGGTGTTGTGCTTAGAGATATTGCTAAATTAAACTTCGCCCACGAATTTCACGTGAAGTGCCGAAAATTCACGCTTTGCAGAATTCGTGGAGTTCTGACTGGCTGCTAAAACTTCGATTTGCACAAGATTTTGGTGAAATTCACGTTTTTACCGTGAAGCGTGAAAATGTGCCAAAGCATGAAATTGCTAAATTTCATGCTTTCACGCATGGAATTTGTGAAATTCTGGCTGTGGAATTTCATTTAAATTGCTCCATGAAGTCTGTGAATTACCTTGCAGAGTGAATTTTGTAGACTTCGACATCTCTAGTCACACTTCCCTCATCAAATCTACTCCCTTTCTCGCTCTCAACCCTAATGGGTGCAGGTCCCCTTTAGTGCATCCCCTCCATCTGGCATGTCCACTCATTTAGCTAGTGTAGCACCATCAGCACACCTCAGCAGCCTGCTGCTGACCCCCTCCTCCGAGTCGTCAACAAATATGTTAAAGATGAAAGGACCCAGAACTGACCACTAGGGCACTGCTGTCTGAACATCCAGCCACTCCGTATGGTGACTGTGCCACAACTCTGCTTCCTACCAGTCAACAATTCGCTATTCGTTTGTTAGAAGCTTTGTAGACTCAATGTTGCACTACTTTCTGCTTCAGTTTTCCAGGCGATATTGTGTCAAACGCCTTGCTGAAGTCTAGGTGGACTACATTATACGACACAGCTCTATCCACCTCCCTACTTAGCACCTTGAAGATGACAGTCAGGTTGACTTGGCAAGATTTTCCTTTTGTAAAGCCACATCATGTGCTACAAAACAGCCATTCCAGGTATTGAACCACCACATCGTTCACGACTGACTCAGCCAAGTGCAGAGACAAGCCTCAAGGTTCTGTAGTGGCCTGGGAGAGACCTCGTTGCTCCTTCTAAAACAGAGGGGACAGCACTGGCCAATTTCCAGCCATCAAACACTATCCCTGTCTGTAAGGAGTCCTGAAAGTTATCAGTGAGGATCCTGTCAAAAGTATGAATCTCTTTTAACCATTATTACCCTTGGGTAGATACTGTCTGGACCATAGGATTTTCCTGGTTATACGCCATCTAGATCCTACACACTGCAGTTTTCTACAATGCATGTTTTTTAAAAATTATGCGCCTTATATTCTAAAATTATGTACAATATAATCTAAAATTCTGCAGTATTATTTTGTAATATTTATTGCATAATTTTAAATTTTTTTCACCTTAGCTATTTTTTTTTTTTTGAATTCTAAATTTTTCTCCTTCCCTTCTTTAACCCCACCTAAACCTCTCTCCGCCACCGCCTCTTCCAGGACTCTACCTCCCCTGGTGACTGACTGAACTCCCTCCCCGGCATCAAGTATCCCCTGGGTCTACCCTCCAGGGAAGGGCTGCCCCCACCCAGGGCGCTCTTTCTTATGGGGTTGAGACCGGGCCGGGAAGAGGAGATGGGAAGGAGACAGCCATGCCTATCTACGGGAGTGTGGTGCTTGGGTGGGAGGCGCCATCGCTTATTGGTGGGAGGTATTTTTTCTTTAGCTTACGCCCCCTGTGGATCCTGGCTGCCAAGGCAACCCACGCCATGGATCCACCCCCTGGCATACGCTGTAACGCTCTTTCGGCTACCCCCCAGTCTCCGCCAGAGGTCGCTCATTGAGCGGTCGTTTCCCTAGCCCTCCCCTGGGAAGAGAGAGCAGTCCTCCGGACGCTCAATCTCTCTCCTCCCCCGCTGACCCCTGACTCCCTGGGTCCATTCCTGAACCCAGGTTGACGGCGTGGCATGAGGTGTGGCGTCCAGCACCTCAACCCTCAGCGCCACCGGGCCAGCCAGCTATTTTGTTTTTAGGTCAAGTATTTACATAAGCATAAGGATGATATAAAACAATATTGTTGGATCCTTAAACAACATGAAAGCTTTCCAATTTCCTCTCTACATTCTTTCTGTGCTTCTTCCTTGCTGTATTTTTTTAAAATATCTTTTTTATTAAAAAGGTTATTTTTACACTTGAGCCAAGAGTATACTTAATACGTTGTGTTGGAACATATCTTCAGTCATTTGGTATTATAGTCAGTTTATATTATCCACCCAGAGTTCTAAGTAATTTATATAATAGTTATATATTTTTAAATCTAGACCCAATCAGAAGATAAAGCTCCAACTCCATAATGTACCCTCCTTCCTTCCTTCTTCCTTGCTGTTTTTGACTTCCCTGCCACTTTTCACTCATTTACCACCCTAAAAACATATTTTGATGCTTTCTACAGTATTCTGCAAGCACTGAAAAAATATGTTATTGTGGCTTTATGGAACAGAAAAAAGGAAAACTGGCATGGTTACCTACTAATGCTGACATGATCAATGGTTTGATCTACCATTCAATTCACATAAAATTAACCATTGTTAACTTATTTGAACTTAAAGCTGCCACATAAAGTTTGGAGCTCCAACACGCCTATACCTGCCAAAGAGTTCAAAGCGCCACTGTGCCGATTCCTCGTCCACTGGTACTCACTCTCCCATTCGCTGTGCACTTAATGAACCATTTGCCCACTTCGAACCTCCACCTTGCCTTACTAATCCATTCTTTTTTTTTTTCTCCCAGCTGGGTCCCCCTTGGTCTCCCTTGGTCCGCCATCCCTACCACCTCACCCCATCCCCCGGGACTTACCTACTGCTCACTGGAGTGTACCCTGGATTGCTTCCCAGGTTGGGGCCAGTCGGAAAGCCACCCCTGTTACTCCCCTTATGATGCCACGGCGATGATCTGGTGACAGAGTGCTTTGAACAGCTGCATGGGGCTTGGTGTGGGAGGCAGACATCCTCCATGCCTCAGTCATTTTTTTCCCCCTTGTTGGTGAGAGGTGTGGTATGCAATGGCGTGAGGCCTATATGCGCCAATGTCTGGCACACATCCTCGAAGCCTGCAAGCGTCAGCCATGACATCCCCCACCTCCGCCAGGGGTGTGTCAAGCACCGAATGCTACCCCCACTCTCCCCCCGGAGGAGGAAGAGGAGGAGGAGAGCAGTCTGTTGGATGCGCGATCCTCCTCCCTCAGCTGACCCCCCAACACCCCGAGATAGCACCCGATCCCAGAATGCCGGCATGGTGGCAAGTAAGGCTTGGTGCCTCAGCCCTCCACGCCACCGGGCCAGCTTTTACCAATCCATTTCTGTCTGGTCGCCCACTACTCACCACTTCCACAAACCTCAAAAATGCAAATTCCTTCCATTTGTTTTGCATAGTCACCTGAAGTCCGACATCAGAAACTACCCAAACATGCTTGCCCTATCATGCAGCACCATCTACTTATAGCCTGCCACAGCGCCATCTAGTCCCACTCCACGGACTAGCAGAAGGACTACTTAACAAAACTGTTTTTTTATGTTAATTTTTTTTTTTTTTTAGAAAATCTGACACCCAACCCATTTCCTAAGTTCAGTAAGACTCCTTCGGGGGGGGTTGGGGTGCTGGGGGGATAACTGCTTTTTCAAGGGCTGTAAAGCGCCTGTGGCATCAAGCCTCACTATACTCCAGGTTATGCAGGTAGCCTCCATTACTGCAAACTCTGTTGTCTCTTAGTGACTACATGACCTGCAGCATCACAGTCCACAGTGGAAGTCCTGGGATGTGTTGTGAACTCGGGCCTCTTTCATGCAATGAAGACTCCACCTTACGGTATCAGGACAGTTATGCTCACTCAGTTCCTTAAAGTTAAAATGCAATATTGCTGGTAGCAGCCATGAGACTGTCACTCTACATACCTAAGTGCCTAACTTGACGAATCCCCAAGATCCAGTCATTGTTGGTGTCCCATTTGATGAGCAGCAGTGCAGTCTGGAATCACAGGGTTCACTTGCGAACCATAGGATCTCACACTTTGTAGCAAACAGGGGTAAGGCATGTTGTGGAGGTAAGGCACTTGACTCATGGGAAAGATGAGAACAGGTCACCTGGCAGTCGCATGCCTCCTAGTGGCTGAACTTGGAGCAGCACTGGTGTTGGCTGTGATGACAACTGCATGCCCTGCCCTCAGAGCTTGAGGAAGGGTGCAGCCAGGTGACCCCAACGTGGAGGTTGTGAATAGGGGGAACCAAGTAGGTGAAGAAAGTAACAATTTATTTATTTAATAAAAAAAAAAAAAGAAGAAAAGGTAATCGGGAAAAGCACGCTGAGCCGAGGCTCATTTTCTGGTGTGACCCGGGGAGGGGTGGAAGGAGTACAGACAGAAATAGCATTACAACTAATAAAAATAATCATAATAAAAATAATAATATGAAATGTGAAGCAGATGAACCAGGAAGACTGTCAACAGCCTGGTCTGAGAGGCACGAGTTGCCCGATGTGCATTACGGGTGGAGCTGTAACAACTCTTTTCGCTGCTGTAACTGAACAGGCCATGCTGCAGTTGACAAATGCAATATATAAAATGGGAAAGAAACATTTTGCACTGTGACTAGTTGAATCAAGTCACATAACCATGCAGTTATCCCAGTATGACCACATAAATTGTTGGTTATTAGGACTTTTTTTGCTATACGTTTCAACAGACTCAAAAATTTAGTTTCTTTTTTATACAGAATAAGGGGATGTCTGATAATGAAAGCCAGAATTTAAATTGCTGAACATACGCTTTTTCTGATGGATTTTGGGGCTATTGTCCTTGATTCTGCCCCTAAAACACCACTTGCTAAAAAAGAAATTAATATAAAAAAATTGGAAAATTTTCCCTAGAGTGTGATAAATAAAACCCACCACTGTTCTATTTTTAATCAATTAAACCCACCACTGTTTTATTTTTAACGAAATAAATTGCCTTTCTTTCAACTCTAGGGAGGATCTTATTCTAGATTGCTGAAACAGAACAAACCTTAATGCCTTGTTAGCCAACTGAAATTTTCAATTAATAGTTTTAACTCTCGCTCAGCTAATGATCATTTATTGCAAGTACCTTTGATGCGCACCAACATGGGGCCGCAGTGTTTCTGTTACCCTGTAGCAGTGACATGAAATAAAATTCCATTAACTTCAAGGCTGCTACCTTCAGCTGATGCTTTTGGTTAAGCCTTGAAAAAGCCTTATATGAACTCTTACTGGTGTGTGTTCTTTTACTTGGTTTTTGAACCTGTTGGGTTATTTGCATTGCCCTCTGTTTACATTGTACTTTGTACGTATTATGTTTCATTTTATCGGTTAAATATCTGCACTTTGTGCCTCAGAAAGGAACCTAGGTTCCAGAGCACTTACCCAGACACCAAACTAAACACTCCAGGAGGAGCAGTTACGCTGTAGTGACCACTCCTTCACTGGAGGCTGAAGGCACTCAGCTGCACCACATGAGTCCCAACCCATCCAGGGACTGTGCCTATTATAGCATCACTGCACACTCTGTCATGTGTTGCTTATTGCAAAATGGGTAAGAGAAACCAAGACATGTGATTGGTCAGATGGGATTACATGACCTAGCTTTATTCCAGAACAACAGAACAGGTCAGAAATACTTTAAAGAGTAACTCTCATAAGTATGATGTTTCAGCTTTTACAATTTACTAGAGAATACTTTTTGTTTCATTTCCAATCTTCCTTTACAAGGTTTACAGCACATCTTGTTAGTTTATCCAAAAAGTATGTACAAAATGCATTTGGCTGTCCCCTGTTAGCGTCACAGTGCTTTTGTTTATGACATCACCGTGCATGACAGTAGACGGTGATGTCACAAGCAACAGTTGTGAGGTCACCAGGGGTGAGTCTGGTACATTTTGATATACACAGTGGAACATGTACTGCATTACCTGTAATATTTAGTAGAGCAACAACAGGGAAAAGGACAAAAATAATAAAGATAGGTAGAAAACACTAATATTAAAACAGAATTGGTGACCATCTACTGGTTCTTAGCTTTTTATTATAATAAACAGTTGCTCTTCAGTGTTCTGAACCTCATTACTCCAGTTCTTAAAATAAAAACAGGTGGGACAATTTTATAATCACAATAAGGCACTCCTGGGGGTGTGTAATTGTGGGATAATGACACTTGTTAGCATTGCTTTGTGCCTCTCTTCCCAAGGTGGGCCATTATTCCACAATAACACACACCCTGCCGTGCCTTTTTGCTTAAATGGGGGTACAGGCTGGTGCCAGGGATCACCAATGGCAGAAGACAGGTGCACGGGCACACCAAGGGAAGAACAGCAGCTAAAAAGTTGGAGAGGAGACATTGTGGGGGGGGGAAGGGATAGAGGGATCACTATTCTCATGGGCACGCATGCCAGTATGAAAAGTACACCCAGCAAAATGAGAGAAACTGAGGGCGTGATGCACTTTGAAGGCCAGGACTTTGTGACACGTGGAGGGAAGAAAATGATGAAGGCACAAGGATAGTTGGATACATAATGAAGGCTAGGTGCTGTAGCAGTGGTCACCAGAATCGAAAGCTGGAGGCGAGTGTTGAGAGGGTGCACCATCTCTGTGGTTTGTGTGCATGTCACTGCATGCTGCCAACTCTGACTCAAGTGGTATAATGGGCAGAAAAGCACCCCCCCCTTCAACAGGATGATTCTGTAACCCTACAGGCATTGCACCACTACCACCATCCATGGCACCCACTCACACAACGATATAAGAAGCAGATAGAAGTCCTGGCGTGGGGTGAGGGGGCTAGGAGTTGGCAGCAGAAGGGGACTGACAGGGACAGGCAGGAGTCTAAGTGAAAAAGAAAGAATTGCAAAAAGACACAAACTGTAAACTGAATGTTACCCATCTGGTATTTTATTTATTTATTTCTATTTAAAATTTGGTAACTGAGAAAGGCACACTGAGCCGAGGCTCGTTTCCAGGTGCAACCTGGGGACAAGGCACTCAAAAGGAACAACAAAGTAACACTCAGAGGAATAAATAGTACAAGCTACAGAGTGCAAATTTCAAAATGAGGTTAGCAACATACAAGAATGTAAAAAAAAATAGATACAGTGAGTTAATTTACAACACTATATACGTATATACGCGTAACCCCTAGATGGCGCTATCCCAGGGGCTACTACCCCTGCCTGATTTGCCACTAACAGTTTGAGGGGCCTGGATCCAATGGCGGGTGCCTCCACCCAGAGGTCAGGGTTTGCAATAGTTAAACTGACTTGGTCACAGCCCTCTGGGACACTGCAACCCCTTTCTTCCCACTAGTGGCCCACACAATATATCAGAATTACCTTCACAGTATACACTTACCCCAGGTCTGGTTCCGCACTGGGACCTCCTGTGAAATGAGATACAGTGCAACAATCACAGTACAGTACTTTAACATAGACAAATACCTCAGGCAGTATAACTTTGCTGAAACAAGCAGCTCTGATTTATTTAGGGGGATATAACAAGGACAGGGGGAAATCAGGTTAATTAGCTTATCACTCTAATAATCTACCTATGGCTCTGTGCACAGGCCTATCCCTATCAGTTACTGTCCCTGGGTACCCAAGCCCTAGTGGCTAGTCCAAACCGTGGCAGCTGGTAGGGGCCCTTTCACACAGAGAAAAGGAGAATTAAACAGTCAGCAGTACAGTAATTCCATTTGGATTTAATGTGGCAATTCAACAGGGAGCGACCCTGAATTAGTACTCACGACCTCTAAATAAGATAGGGTCCTTCAATGTCAGCAGGGCTCACTTGAGGTACACAAACCTCTTCACACATCCACACAAAAGAAAGCACTATACCAGGCAGGCTGCATCTGTATCCCGATCGCAATTACTGCACAATACCCGGGAGAACACACAGCAGATTCAGTTCCTGACAGACCGAGTGCAATTTTCAGCAATTCCTCCAGTCTTCTACAGGGTGAGCCTGGTTTCTACTCTTCAGAGATCCTTTGATTCTTTTCACAGGATGATTCAGTCCTAACAAGCTGTTACACAAGCTGCAGACCCGAACTCTGGGCCTTACACGTTTTGACTAAAACTGCACACTGAAAAGCACAGGGCTCCTTCCTTCTTCACTGCCAAAGCTCAACTGAAACTCCAACCGACAAAACCGGCACTTCCTTTGAGTTCCTCCCAGTTCTTGACTGGATTGGCTGTCACTCACAATAGACTGCTGTTGGTCCAAAAGGCACTGAAGTCTAAACTACATCTCCCAGAGTCACTGCCCATACAATCCTCTTGTGGCTGGCTCAGATTATGAGTCCAAGTTCTGATTCGTCCAAGGCACCATTTTAGAGCTAGCTTACCTCACACTGATTGGTCCAGTTCAGCAGTTCAAAACTAGAATGGGGAACTAGCAGACACAGTTCTGACTGCAAAGAAAGCAGGTTAGACAAACTGTAATTTCATTATTACTCTAAATAATTTCTGGCAAACAGTTACATCTTTCAGATAGGTTCCCTTTGCACCCTAGTGACTGCAAAATGAAGTGAATTGGCAGCAGCTCGAGTGGTACTCAGAGAAGCACACAGTCCCCCCATACAAACTAATTATGTCTGCAAGCAGACAGCTCTTAAAGAGACAGTACCAGAGGCTCTAAAAACACTCACAGATAAATGGCTTAAATGCCAAACACCATTCAGGCTTGGAGCATTCAAGCAAGCTCCTGGAAGTCTTTTGGGAACCCCCATTTGCAGGGGGGTTACATACGTATAGTGTAATATAATATAAATATACAATGTAAAAAAGTGGTGGGACACAGGGAGTTGAAACGGGAGAACTCCACTAGCCACCAGAGTATCAACCCTGGCGCTTGAAAGGGAGGCAGACATTGGGGAAAAGAGGAGAGGAATAGAGCACTGGGAACACTAAGGGGAGGGGAGGGTAGAAGCCTGAGGAGTCTTTTGAAAGAGAAGAAAGAGGAGGAAAGATGAAAGTCAGAGGGGAGATTATTGCAGAGAAGGGGGAGGCGGTAGGAGAAAGTCGATTGACCAGTGGAAGAGAGAGGGCGGGGAATGGTGAAGGTACGAGGGCCCCTGTTGCACATAGAGTAGGCAGTAGAGGTGGCGGGTGATAGGTGGGTGGAGAGATCGGATGGGAGGGTGCCAGACCAGTACTTGGCAATGAGGGCGGCACAGTGAATAGTTCTCCTGTGTGACAAGGGAGCTAGGAAAAGCAGGGCATATAGAAGACAGTGGTGGGTGAGGGGAGGAGAAGCTGTTGCAAAGCGGCAGAAAGAGTTCAGGGGTATGTTCAGTTTGGAGAGGGACGAGGCAGGGGCCGTGCCATAAACAGCGCCAGCGTAGTCCAGGACTGGAAGAATTGTTCTGAGTTCTAGTTCACATCTAGTGGCGAGAGAAAGGCTATTTTTATGGTGATAGAGGACTGCAAGTTTGGGCCTAAGCTTGGAACAGATGGCATCAATATGGGTGGGGAACTCCAGATGTCTGTTCGGCCAGACACCCAGGTATTTAAAAGCAGGGACTGTCTCGAAAGGAGATCCGTCCAGGGTAGTGAAAATGGGTGGAGAGGAGAGGGAGGCCAGTTTCTGTCTAGAGCCGAAGACCATAGTTACTGTTTTCTTGGCGTTTAGTTTCAGTTGGTTAGTTTTGAACTAGGACTGAACTCTACTGAAGTCCTCTTGGAGGGGGGAAAGCATGCTGTTGGAGGTGGAGCCAGAGTCATAGATGACGGTGTCATCAGCATACATGTGCAGGTTTGAGGAATGATAGATGGAGGGGAGGTCATTAATGAAGAGGGAGAAAAGGACAGGGCCAAGGTTGGAGCCTTGGTGAACCCCAGAGAGGATTGGGAGAGGGGGAGAGAGTGCGTCACCTACTTGCAGGCTTAACAAGGCCAAAGGATACAAGTTTTTGAAGAAAGAGTGGGGTGGGAGACAGAGTCGAAAGCTTTGGCTAAGTCGATAAAAATGGCAGCAGTGATCTGGCTTTGGTCCATAGCGGAGAAAATCGAGTCAGTGACCCACGGGAAGGAGGTGACCATAGAGTGGTGCTTCTGGTGGTGTTAAGGGCTCTTTAAAGAGGACATAAACAATATGTAATTTAAATCAAGTATTTCTTGTGTTTTCTATTCATTATAGATATGCTGTTAACATATTTGATGCAATTATATTTGCATTTTACATGTTGAGTGCTTTTCCCACTGTGTTTAATGCTTATGAAGACACCCCCACCAGAATCCTGTTTGTAACTAGGGGAAACCCTCTAAGTGGGACACACACACACACACACACACACACACACACACACACACACGGTGTGAGGCTCGATGCTTCAAAGCCTGATGATGATGTCTGTTAGCTGGCTAATGGGCAGAAAACCAATGTGATTGGTGGGGCTGCCTCCTTTGAACTATACAAAGTTTACGCCCATCAGCAAATTGAACACAGTCATAATCAGCCTTCTCAACACTGGCTTTTGAGCAGCAAGCCTCCTGCATTTCTACATCCATTGGCTTATACAGCACACACTTCCACAGCCCCCTATACTGACCGAGCACCACCAATATGTTCGCTTTGCAAATATGCACAAGCAAACCTAAAAATAGGCGATTTTGGCCCTCTGCAGATACCTGGTGAGGATGCATCTGGAATACTGTGTGCAGTTCTGGAATCCTCAGGAGAGGATAAAGACTGCTTAGAATCAGTCGAGGAGGGTGACCAAAATGATACATGAACAGCAGAGGAAATATTACAAAGCACATCTGAAGGAGTGAACATGTACACTCTGGGGGCCAGAAGAGAGAGGTGGGGATATGAGTGAGACATTCCGGTTTCTGTGGGGGATCAACAGGATGGATTGCAAACACTTGCTCAAGTATTGTGAGGGGGGCAGAAAAAGACATTAAATCACTGTAGCTAGCGAAAGTGATTTATAATAAAGGTAGTAGGGCTTCTGTGGGTGGGTCTTGTGGTATGAGAGACACCTCTCATGAGGTTTGGGCAGTCAGAACCTTGTGGTCTTCTCAACCACACCTCACGCTCAATCTCTCTTACACCATAAGAAACACCCCACTGAGGCCCTGTTAACATATGCATTTTTTTAGTTTGTTTTTATCCTCCAGTGCAGGCCTACATCTTGCCCTAACCCCTCTCCCAGCTCCATCACTTGACATCTCTAGGACTTACCTTCCAATCCCAGCTCTTCCTCCATGTCTTGCTGCCCCCCTCCCTCATGGCGGGGTTGGCGGTCTCTCCCACGTACAACTGAACAGATCCAGTTCACAGGGAGAGGTCCCTGTAGCCAGTACATAGCCTGTGAGTGGTTGGGTCCGCCATCCTGCTCTGCTCAGCTCCTCCTTTTTCTCTTCCTATTTCCACCCCTGGGTGATTGGATGTGCAGTGTCATTCAGATGGCCCCATGTATGATTCTGTGTGTAGGACATCGCTGGCTGCCGATCCTCTGGTTTCCAACATAGCAGTACCTGGCCTCCATTGTCCCAGCAACCTGTAGGGTCCAGGCAAACAGCAGGCTCTGCAACCCTCCCTCCCTGGATGAGGAGAGCAGTCCCTTGGATGCTGAACCCTCCTCCCGCTCACCGACCCTATGAAGTGCGAGACTTGTTTGCGAACCCAGGTCATCTTAGTTGCAAGCGGTAGCTTTACTGCTGCACTGGCAGGTTGGCCTTCTGTTAACATATATTTGAATCAAAATGTAGCACTAGCTGCCCCCCCATTGCCTTCTTTCAGTCTTTCTCCATGTCTTTATCTGCCTGTCTGTCTTACCCTCTCACCTGACGCCCCCCACTCCCTCTCTCTCTCTTGCTATAGTTCAGCATCAGAGAAGTAATCGCACACTTGCCTTTGAAACAAAGGAAGAATTTTATAATGAAGAGAGCAATAATCAGTTTCTGTTTTCTGATAGCTAAAAAAAAAAACTTCCTTTATAAACTGAGTTTTCGATTTTCTTAAATCTCCTCAAAATGGATTAGAACCTGAGAAGCCACATGCAGCCCCCAGTTTATCTGATCAAAGGCACAAAACCATGACGGATAGCCAAGGACCCCAAATCCACTTTGTGTCGTCTAGGCTGTCCCAGCGCTCAGCCTTTCCATTAATGTACTTAACTTTCCGCATCTGCAACTGTCTCTCGTTTCTTTTCTTGTTTGCCTAAAAATTGCAAAGGAGGAGGATTTGGACAGAAAAATAATAAGAATTTGTCAAGGAAGGGCAACTTGAACATCAACATATAAATGCAAACATCAACAGCTAATGTTTATTCCTAGTATTATTGTTATTTATTATTTATATCTACAGGGCTTTGTAAAACGTGAAGGCCTGATCTCCTTGGGAGGCGTGAAGCTTTGTTTTTTATCTCTACGAAGGGTGGAAGATAAAGTTTGGGTGGGCACAGAGCCCCAGAGAGTTCTCCCACTGTCACTCGGTACTGCCTCAGCTGGTGTCATGAGAGCAGTTTGGTGTCTGGTATACATTCCCATGCAGCACCATGGATTCTCTTTAGCCTGTCAGTTGTGCAGAAGTGTGTCTTGGAACAGAGCAGCAGGGACACTAAAAGTAACTAGGTCTAGGCCAATCTGTTTTCAGTTTTCTACTTGGCTTTGATATAAAGAGATTTTCCAGTATCCTGGAAAACTCTTTAAAACATAATATTCTGACACAATTCAGCTTATATTTCAGTTATGTTCTATAGTCCTCTCCTTTGTTACTAAGGAGAACATTTTGCATGAAAACAGGATCGTTGTTATGCATACGTCTTCTCATTCCCCTGAGTCTCCCTCCCCTGAAATCATAATGCTCTGTCTGTGAGACCACAGTCCTGTCACCAGCAACGGATTGTGATGTCAGAAACAGAGGCTTATAACTTCAGCAGGAGGAAGAGCAGGAGGAGCAGAGGGAAGTCTGGACACAAGGTTACTGTTTTCATGCAAAATGTCTTTAATAGTAAAGAATGGAGGGGAATATATTACATACAGAAAATGAATGAACTGTAACCTGAATTGTGTCTGAAAATTAGATTTTAAAAAGTTATCCTGAATATTGGAAAATCCCTTTGAGGTCTTCTCTTTTTTCTATATGTCATTTGCTTCCTGATGGCCACCTATGCCTGCTATCTGGTCCCCTCCTGCCCCAACCCCACAATCCTCTCCCCCTCTCAGGGTCAACGAGAAGCAGGATTCAAGGGCATTGGGGACCATCACAGTCGGCCATGTGTTAGGTAAAAAAGGTAGGTAAAAACATTATTTTTATACAGGAGGAAACATGTCATTTGGATCAAAGATCCAGTTTACAAGACAGCCCTGTATGAAAATTATACAAAATTGCAGATGGTTTCAATAAATAACATTAGGGCAAAAGACATAGTTGAGGAGACATTTTAACATGGGGAAACATAGGATTTTCTGGTTTTTCTCCCATCCCACCTGGAACAGCAGCACACAGGTTAGCGCGCATGAATGGAGGCACACGCGTGCTCCTGGAAGCCGTGTGCTCCTTCCACCCTCGTGACATTCATCAGTCCCCCAGACCTCCCGTGGTCTGACATCCAGCCTCCACAGGGTGTCAGCTTAGGTAAGGAAATGAGCCTCCACAATCCAGAAAATTAGAGCAGCCCAGCGACTGCTACAGTCATCTCTCAACCCTCCCCCCGGTGGCCCAAGCTCACCTCCGAACCCGGGTCACCGGCACGGCATGAGGTGTGGCATCTAGTACCTCAGCCCTCAGTGCCACCGGGCCAACTCCAGTTCTTCTTTCCCAGGCATCACAGTACCTTGTACCCTCCAGAATCAGAAGTGGAAATGTGGGGTTGGGGAGGGGCACAGACAGTTGCATACATGAATAAAATTTCAAGGTTGACTCCTTCACAGGAAGCAATGTAGGGATGGACTGCTGTGCTGTGTAATGTAACCCCTAAATAGAAACATAGACATTGTTGGCAGAAAAAGGCCCTGTGGCCCACTGAGTCTACCCAGCCCTACCTGCTTAATGGTGTTTTTGTGAGGACCCTTGTGGTCCTTCACTCCCCTTTCCTCTCTCCTCTTTTGACACTGTCTTCAGCAACTCCATATGCCTATCCCACCTATGTTTAAATTCCCCCAGTGATTTTTCTCCTTTTTTGCGGTTAGTGCTGTTACTCTCCCCCTGGCTTCAACCAGCCCCTGGACACTAGCCATGCTAGCGCCATCTCCCCCGATTTTCCTCCATGTTTTACCTTCGTGCAGAGGCAGCACAGCCTGGGTGCTCATCGGGGTGCAGGGCTACTGGGTGATTGGGAGTCAGCAGCCGCATGGAAATCCATTTTCTTGTTTTTCTTCCCCAGAGGAGTGTGCATGTAGTGCCTGCCCCACACATCTCCATGCATTAATATGCATGTGGATCATCGGCAGGCACCACTCCCCCCCCCCCCCCACCCACCATCTGACCGTCCCTGACTGCCTTATCCTCTGCTGGTGCTATGGGCCAGGCTGATGCCGGCACTGAAACCAGGTCACACCTGTGAACAAGCTTCAGCTTAGTGTGTCTCTCCTGGTTTAAAAAAAAAAAAAAGAAAAGAGAGACCCTCCGTGGGAGAGGAAAGCAGTCCTCCAGATGCTCTATCCTAGCCCGCCCCGGCCAACTCCCGGCAACCCAAAGTCCCCCAATGATTTCACATGGACTACCTCCCTTGGTAGCCTATTCCACCCTTCCACCTCCTTTTCTGTAAATAAATGTTTTCTGATGCCTCCTTTAAATCCACACCACCACCAGTTTGATTGCATTCCCCCAAGTGCTGGTGTTCCCACTTGGCAGAAACAACTGTTACTATTTTGTTAATCCCATGGAGATATTTGGGTGCTAGGTCAAAAGGTCGAATCCAAAATAGCGCGGTCAATAAACGTGTATGGCAAAACAGTGAAAGCAAGGGTAGTGCTGAGTAAAATTAGCGAGCACTACCTTGCCAAAAGCAACACACCACCTAAAATGTATGTTAGCGAGGGGCTCTGCTCTGACTTTATTATAATCAACTCCATGGGGGGGTGAGACTTGGGGACAAGGAGGATCTTGGGGGGATTGCTACAGCACTGAGGTGGGGGAGAATAAGCAAAGAAAAATACACGTCAGGGGGGTTAAGAGAAAAAAACGCAGACAGGAGACTGGGAACAGAATCCTGGTCTCCTGGACGTTCCACCGCCGTAGCTGCTCCTGTTCTTCACCACGGGACCAGCTCGGTGAGACACCACTCAGTTTACTGCTTTGTACTCACCTCAGATGTGACGACAGCTACAGGGGTAGCAGTAACTGACTTTTGCTGTGCTATCCCTGTAGCTGTTATCGCTTTACTATTGTTGAAGCGCTATTTTTAACAGCGCTATTCTTAAAGCGCTATATTAACCGGGTACGAGGTATTTGTACATGTCTGTCATATCCTCCCTCTCCCACTTGCCTCCAGCATGTGCACGTTGGAATTTGGCAACCTAGCCACATAAGTCTTATCCTGCTGCCCTTCAGCCATTCTGGTTACCCTGCTCTGCACCGCTTTCCCCCATCCCTGTCTTTCTTCAACTGCAGGCTTCAGAACTGCACATGCATAAATGCATGAAAATCCAACAAGTTATGTGTAAAGAGATAACACAGCTGAGATGTAGCATCTCGTTTCCAGAGGGGTCCTCCTTTTCTACGATTTTATAACTGTGTGGAATGAACCAGTGAGAGGTACAGTGACTTGCTCAGGGTCACACAGCATGCAAGTGGCTGTGGTGGGATTTGAATCTGTGTCTCCTGGCTCCCAGTCCTATGCTTCATAATGGAGTCAGAGACTTGTAAAGTTCCTCTCTGGAAATTCCTGCCTTGTCCCTGCCCACCCCAGCCCCTCATTTCCAACATGTAATGAGGAAACCTTCCCCCAGACCCTCACCCGAGATGCTGGGTCCTACACACAGTGTGGACGGTGAATTTTTGTCCATGTCCGTCCCTTCACCACCACATGGGATGGGCTGACCTTCTAGTGTCTCTTTTTCTTTTGTCACTGTTTCTGGTTAACATCCCCTGATTCCAACCCCCTTCCACATGGGGCTCCTAGACAGCTCCCTTCAGACTTTTATCCCTCCTTGCCACCTTCGACACCAAGGTTTACTCTCTTTGGCAAGCTCACAGTTGGCAACAACTGTAATAGGCCCCTCCTTGGGTGGTGCCTCTCCTGTGGAGAAGGAACACATATTGCTGGCAGGGAAGGTCACAGGGGGTGGAGCCAAGGCACAGCCACAGTGCTCGACATTAGAGTTGGCATGCACATCCCAAACATCTCTGTGTTCTGCATATTGGGAGGACTGCCTGGGAGGTTATACTCTGCTGCCCCCCCCCCAACCAACACCTCCAGGCTACCATGGGGAAGCCATGCTGTTTCTCTTTTCCCTTCATTCACTTTTTGTGGTTCACCACCCATCCTTATATTTAAATTGGCAATCCTCGGTGCTTCAGTTGGAGAGGGGGAACCTCCCACTTTTTTCCAGCGTCTCTCCTGCCATTTTTACAGTAACTTCATCACCACCACCCATTGGCCTCTTGTGAGACCACCCTCTGTGTTCCCTGTAAGTTGATTATTAGGGGAGAGGGTGGTGTAGCATTTCCTATCCTGCCATCGAGAGCAGACGCATCAACTCCACAATATATCCGTTCACCTCCGTCCCCAGTGCTCAAAGGCTCAAGAGCGATTGTACCAACTCAGTGTTTTCAGTTCATAATAGAATTTGTTTCTATATAGCGTCTTTTATACCATTGCATCCCAAAGTGATTTACAAAGCAGTGAGTTAGATACTGGTAGTGTAACCAGGGACTAATGTTTATGTGGTCTACATGCAGTAGTCAAAGTGTGCTAATATACAAAACACATACATGGAGCTGTATTGCATGGGGAAAACACAGTGCTGGACAGGGCACTGGTGGTAACTCCCCTACTTTTCTAAAAAGTGCCATATGATTTTCATCTTCCACCCAGACAGCCAGTGGAGTCAGTCAGAGTAGGCACCTCAGTTCAGTGTGTCATGCGAAGGCTGGCAGCTCCAATAATGCAGCAGCAGCCCCCCCCCCCAGCACTTTAGTGTCAGTGTTGAGTATTACCTCAAGTGCATTGAGTGAGACTTGAACTCATGACCAACTGAGTTTCTTGGCCCAGAGATGAGACTGACATCAGCCATCAGTGACCAACAGCCGTGTTCAAGGATTCATCGTAATTTTTTTCCTTTAATCATTAGAAATAAAACAACCTTTCAGCTGGGTTGCATTCCCATCTCCCGTTGGCCTAAAGTGGCATGAAATGGAGGCACCGGGAGGACTAGCCCCACCTCCTTGATAACTTTTCCAGGGAAAGTAATTTCATGGGCTAGGCACAGTGGCCCTTATAATGGGCGCTGTGTAGAGATTTAGTTGGAAGTAATTTTTTTTTTTTTACTTTAAATTGACAAACAAAACTGAGACACTTTGGGGAAGCTCAACACACAGAATAGGGCATGTCTAGAGCACTTTCCTGGTTAACAAAAACTAAGTAAATAACATATTCTAGTCATTAGGATAAGAAGAAAAAAACACGCTGATCCCAGATTGTTCTGTTGAATTTTTTATGGAGCTGCAAACAAACAGTTTTTTTTCTTTCCCTCCTCAGGCTTAACTTGGTTAGTTATAATGACAAAAACAACATACTGTATACCTGTTGTCTGGGGGGAAGGGGGTATCAGGGTCACAAAGACCCAATTAGTTCCCCACAATGCAGTAATCTGGTGAACACTCATAACACACTTAATGTGTGAAAAAGATATACAGTATATATTTTTTTTTAATAACATCAGGTGAATTTAAAGAATCAGCATAGTTTTTTTGCTTTGGTTTTATCATTCTGCCCCCCCCCCCACTCCGAGATTTAGAGGAGGGGATGTTAGTAAGAAATGGTGGAGAGGATCCAAAGCTCTGAGAAATAGCTTCCCCCTGTTCAACTCTCCCTCTCAATCTCTCGCATTGCTTAGCACCCCAGCCATCTGGCAGCTCAAAGAGGATTAAGTCTGGCCAAATTCAATTTCTCCCCGCTGCTGCCCCGACGCCGCATCTGGGACTGAAGTGTCCCCGACAAACCGAACATGACAGGCACATTGCTTTTTTGTCACATCCACTATGTTCATCTTTTCAAAGTCTCATAAAAATTTATTGATGTCTCCCGCACCGCGCCGAGATTGGGGAAGCGCGGATATTAATGTCTCTGAAGCAGATCTGATTTGATATGTCTTGTTCCATTGCTGTAGACTGTTTAGCAAGCCTTCAGTAATACTTTCTGGCTCCCACTCCGCTTACTTAAAACTTGAGAGCGGGCACTTTAGCTCACAAAATTTTTGTCATTATAAACAATTGCCGTCACAGTCTCTTCCCCACTCCCCCCATACCAACAAACCCGGAGGTGGAAGGGGCAGTCTCCACCAAAAGCATTCTGTAGCTAATTTTTCTTACAACATATTTACAAGTATACGCATTGTAAGTAACATATTTCAAGTGCCATCAGTGCTGCAGGCAGCGCAGTGACAAATCAAATAACAAGAAAATAATTTATTTCCCCAACGCTGTTGCTGCATGTTAGAGGGGCCAATTTACATGAGAAAGATTACTTTAATAACGGGAAAATTATGGTGCAATCATGTTTGCGATGTCGGCCTAATATATAATTGTTTCAAATTCAACTTGTCTTTAGGGGAGAAGCGGTTATTAAATCTCATGTGTTTTACTCCAGCCCAGGGATTATGACAGCAGTTTATCGGTCACTCCGTCAACTTGGAGAAATAGTATTCTGTCTTCCAGTGCAAGGAACCAGATAGGAGTTGAACATTTTTTAGCAGCTATACTTTTTATACTGGTTTAATCTGAAGCAGTATATTGCTCCTGGGTTTTCAAAGTGGGGATATCAGCTATGCAAGTGTAAAGTGGAGGGGTCCAGTTGCTGTATCTGTCTAGTAGCATGAAGTCATTTTGTGTTACACAAAGGGCAGCAGCAAAGTTTTTTTTCCCATAATACTATCTTCACTACCTGTCAGTATCAGTGGCTCAGTAGGAAGGCAGCATACTCGTCTCTGGGGCTGGAAGATTGGAAGGTAATGGGTTCTAGACCCAGCTGCCCCAGACCAGGTAGTTGGGGTAATGCCGATAATTTACAGGGTGTAATGCCCACAAATTACACTGTTGTGCAGTGTGGTGGGAGGGTTGCCATCTTTCAGATGAGGTACTAACCTGAGGTCACTTCTGCCCATCTCTGGTCACTGTCCAGGGAGAAGTTAAAAATCCTGTGGCACACTTATCAAAGAAGAGTAGTGCACTGTCTCCGGCATTATGGCCAACATTCCCCTTGTCAGTAAAACTCACTGCCCAGGACGCACCGGGAAACGAGCTACGGCAGCGCAGTGTGCATTTCCTAGTCCAAAATTACAAATCAATTAACTAATGAGACAGTCACATGAACTGCTGCTGTTTCTGTTCCTAACGCTTTGAACCAGAACTGAGTACTTGTTCCACCAGGCTGGCTTATATGCTATGCTAATGCAAGAAACTTCGCACAGGGAGCAGAAGAGTCTATGCTTAGTTAGTTTGCAAGATGCCTGCAGCATGTCTCCTTGTCTCTCTCTCTTCCCCCCATCCCTACCTGTGTATCATTCTGCACTGACCTTTTGACCCCTGTTGCTAATTGCACAGGACAGTGTCTATTAGACAAACTAGTGCTGTGAGTAAGCAGTTCAAACATCAAGTCATACATAGATATGTAGACAATGATGGCAGAAAAAGGCATGTCCGCCCATTCAGTCCGCCTACACTACCTAACCACTCTGCGTTGGCCCGAGTGGCCATTCTTCCCCATTGGTTGATGCTAGATGGACCCTTGGTTGTTTTCTACCATCACTGTCTATGTTTCTATGCCCCTCCACCATTCTAGCTAACCCCATGTGCCTGTCCCATCCCTGCTTGAAGCTGTTCACTGATTCGTCCAGTGCCACTTCCTTTAGCAGCTTGTTCCAGTTGTCCAGCACTCTTTCTGTGAAAAAGAGCTTACGGACACCCCTTTGAATCCCCCCAACCCCCGTGTGTTTACATGAGTTCCCTCTCATCCCTGTAGTTGAACTCAAGGAGAAAAGTTTATTCCCCCTATTGATCCCTTGCAGGTACTTGAATATCTTGACTGTGTCACCCCTTTCCCTCCTATCTCAAGGGTGTTCGTGTTCAAGTCCTGCTGCCTCTCCTCATATGTCATGCCCCCTAGTACGTGGAACATCTTGGCAGCCCTGCGCTGTACTGCTTCTACATTGTCATAGTCTCTCGTCAGGTGCAGACTCCAGTACTTTGCACAGTATTCCAAGTCAAACAGTAATTCAATGCAGCCTTAACCCTTTCAACCCAGTTACAATCTTCTTACAAAACTACAAAACGTTATGAAACTATGACAATGTAAATTTGCCTAGACATGTGCTCTGTTATTACTGGTGTACACAAGCATAAGTTGGCCGTCAAAAGTTAGCAGCTGGCTTGCAAGTGGCGTGGCAGCTGCGCGTGGAGCTGCCACCATACAAACTGTTGGCCCTATACAAGTCCTGCATTGCCACACTGAGGCTGGCTGTGGGCCAGGAGCCTCACAGAGTGAGGCTTTCGACTCCTGTAGGGGAAGGACATGGGCCACTGGTGCCTGGTATCTCCCCCCCCAGTGGCTGACCATGACGCTGTCGTCGGCCGTCTAAGCAGTTACTTGTGTGTGCCTCCAGTTATAGGGAATGTGAGGCTATGATGTCCTGGAGCATTAGGATAAGAAATAGGGGGAGCCATGGGCGATAGAATTTTCATTTAAAATCAATTTTGTGGTTTACGAAAAGAAACTTCGTTGTCTATACTTTTTACTGCCAGTCTTGCCTTTTAAGTGGCTAGACAGTTCAGTTATTGTTTCCTTCATTACTTTATCCCTCGTTCCCCTGCCACCCCAACTCTAATAGAATAACTAGGCATTTGACCTCTTCTGCGAGTTCTCATTATCAGCACTGATATAACAGAGGACTTTGGAGACCTCTTTCATAACAGCAGGCGGCCATCACATAAGTACCTCCCCTCTCAAGTGCTGCAAAACACCCGGACTGGCATTATCAGGGATTGAAACCTAGGGTCCAACACAGGGCCACCAAGCTGATTAGTGGCCTTAGGGACAGCAGCAACAAGGAGAGAGTGTACATACTCAGATTATTCAGCCTACAGAAGAGACGGCTAAGAGTGGACATGATGGGGTGTTACAAGTACTAAGGGGATAGACAGAGTTTAGAACACACAAATGTTTGAACTGGTGAGTGCAAGCAGAACCAGAGGGCATGCACTCAAACTGAGGGAGTGGTGCAGGATATGGGAAAATATAAGAAAGCATTACTTCCCACGGAGGGTGGTTAATATGTGGGGTAACCTACATTGTGAGATTCTGCAAGCTAGCACTGTTCAGGCTTTCAAGCAGGACTAGATCTATTCTGGAGGGAGAATGACATTGGGGGTTACACAGCATGAGTAGAGGTAGCATTTCTAGCCAATAAGTTTGAATATATGTCAATACTCAAATGTGGTATAATCACTGCTGTGCATATTATAAGGCAGACAAGATGAACCCTACATTCCTTCCATCTCCACAGTACTATGTTACCCAGGGCTAGGATCCTTCTCTGCTTCTAAGGCAAATGCCCTGCAGCTGAGCTCAAGGATCTTCTCCATTTGCTTATGCTGCTAGTTGGACACTTGTCTTCTTCCTGCACGTACACTCACAACAACACCCACTAGTAGTAGCAAATGCTAGGAGACAGCTGTGGGATTCTTCATATCCATGTCTGTCAGTGCCAGCCTTAATGCCTCTGTCCTTCCCCACTACCTCCCCACCACAACCCAGCCAACCAAAATCAACCAAAGGCAGGCCCTACTAAGCAGTCACCTTCTCACTTAAATGTAATTTTAAATGGTAAATTTAGGGGTAACATTAGGCACGTCTCCTGCCACAGGGTGGTGAACCCATAAAACAGTAGGCAAGAAGACAAGACAGGCCTTCAAGGTAAGCCTAGACAAGTGTGTGCTTGCCAAGGTAATCACTGGATAACCTGGTAGTTACTTTTGACAGTAAAGCTCTGTATATTCCACCCATCCACTGAAGAACAAGACTGATTACAGATCGTCAGCAGTATTTTCCGTTGTTCTAACATCACTGCTGTTGTGACTAAAATGAACTAGCATGCTACGGGCAGTGCTCCCTGACCTTATGGGACAACAGGTATACAAAAACAGCTGAGAATATGGATGAAAACCTGGTTCGAGCCTCATTAAAATAACTCTTTTTATTATTTCACATGTGAAAAAGGTGCTAAAGCAGACTCAGAATGCGGAAAGAAGGGTATCATACAAGTCGGGAGATAAGGGGCAATCAAAAACAGAATAAAAATGTACGAGTCAAAATTGTCACCGCTATCATGCAATGCTGCTTTAGTAAATATCAAAAACCAAAAAAATTAAAAAATTAAGATTGCCCTACAGAAAAACTATAACTGTCTACTTGTTCAAACTTTGCAAGCAAGGACTCTTGGGGTTTTAAGAGGTCCATGCGCCTCAGCGTGATTGGTTAAGTCAGTGCAAGAGATTTATAAATCATATAAAATGGCAAAAAGCTAGAAACGCTAGATTTCGGAGATGTCACCGACCGTGCATTAAAATTCTAGCACTGCATGGTCAGGCCCTGGACCTTATACCAAGGCCAAAAAAACTCATTAACTGTAAAATCAGAAACTGTTTAAAATGAATTTAAACAAAATGATTAATGTAAAAAAAAATATAAAAAATGTTTAATTTTACATATAATGCATGAGATCAGTGAGACATTTTATAAATGCAATAAACCACTCGAAGGTATGCATTTAAGGATTTGAATGAACTTTCCAGAGTCAGAAGTACACTGTCTTCAGCCTCATGCCTTACTCCCCTGTGGTGTACATTAAGGCAACTTTTTTAAATTAAAAACTGGTATTTTCTTTTGTTAAAAGTGAAAAAAAAAGTAGTCCCATCCCAGCTGTCAAGCATCTGTCTATCCACACATTTAGCAGATGGAATGTTTATCATGGAATGCAAGAATTCAAACTTCTGCAGAATTCTTAAGCATTATTATAAGGGTCTAAGTAATGCTGCAGTCTGACTGATAGCCAGCATTCCAAGAACCTTAGGTTAATCTCCTTATTAACATACCTGTGCAGCCTAATTATGTGAGCACTGATTTATAAAGTACGGTCCTACTTACCCTGTCAGTATTCTACGTGTGGAACTCACGTCTGCCATTGTAGCAGTGCTGACAGTGGCAAGTATCCTTTACTCAGACTTGACAAACTGGTAAATTTGTAGCAGCTGCTCAAAGTGACACTGAAGATAGAAGCAATACAACTAAATGAAATATGTCACCACCACAGATTCATCCTTTCACCACAGAATCTGGACTAGGTGTTCAGTATTGTAATACTGCTAATGTAACCCCCCTTCCCCATTCACAACAGCTCTAGCCCAATAGCAAAAATAACCCACGCAAAAAGAAGAAAATAAAACATTTACATCTGCATCATGATAGCTGTATTGGTAGGCTGTTGTCTAAATTCTGTGAAGTCAGTGGTTCACAAGCACCACTCATCCAAGAATGGGGGTGGGCATGGGATCTCTTCAACACCATTGGAACTGCAGTGTTGTAATTATCATTGTCAGCCTCGTTGTGTGTTAAAAAGTGCGCAGCTTCAGGTCCCCAACAGGTACTCCAGTTATTTCAGAAGGAGACAAATGTTAGTTTAATTTCGCCGGCACATTAGTTTGAGAGTGAGAGAGTGGCCAGGACTTAATGTACACTGAGCAGCTGCGCTGTGGCTCATTCTAGTATTCAGCTCTGTGAAATGTAGTACAGTTCATTATACAATGGCTTGAATTAAAGAAGCAATCTGATTAGTCAAAACTGGTCACGTGACCATGTAGTACTTTGAATTACCGCACACCTCAAATTTTACTTTCTTTTTTCCAGCATTTTTAACTCTTAAAACCATTTTATAAGCGCAATAACACACTCCAGGGTGTGCAGTAAAGGCCATAAATTACTGCACTTCCCACGTGGTTGAAGGCATTCGGTTGCAACTTGTGCCTCACAACCCACCTGGGGCGTGCAATAATTAATCATTACCGCACACCCTGTCAAGTGTTATTGCCTGCTTATATTTGAAGCTCAAATATATTTCATAATACAAAACTTCTGCTTCATAGCTGTTCATTGATTGTACTGTACTACTTATACTAGCAGTACAATTATAAATCACTAATGCCAGTATTACGGCAGGCGGGCTTTGGTCAAACAGGCTAATGGACAGGCAGAAAATGTCACTGAAGGGCTGCACTGCGGCTCATTCATACATCTGACTCTGAAAAATAGAAATAAACCCCACTCAGTGCAGCTGTTCTATAACTGGAGCATCTTGCATGAAAATGGCTTTTTTTTTCTTTCCTTCTGTGTTTCTGTTATAATATTATTCTTAACCTTTGGCAGTGGGACTATTTTATGTCGATAATTAAGAATATCTGCAATAAATACATTACAACACTGGAAAGCTGCTTGAAAACTGAACCCGATTATAATAATAGCAGTAAGGAACTCTTGAGGGTTATGTTAATGTCCACTTAATCACCCTCTGTGGGCAATATGGTACTTGGCTGTGCCTCGTGCCACATTATACCCTCAGAGAGTGATTAACAGGACATTAACATAACCCCCTGAGTTCCTTATTGCTTAAATAACACATGACTAGGGGTTAAATTAACAGTCTGTTAATTTTTTTTGTCATTTTGCCTCAGACTGTCCCCCTCGTACCCACCACTGCTTGCTCTACTCTGCCCATTCATCCCTCTCTTGATGCCAGGCACCTTCCCCACTGTGTCTCCTTTATATCCAAATTCTGGTTTGGTTCCACTCTCTCATACCTTACATTCCTACTATTCTCTTCCCCCTTCTTCATCCTCCTACCCCCACCACAGGAATATTTCCCATTGGATTTGCTACAAAAGACTGACAGGCAGTTGTCTGACAGTCATAATCCCGACGCTGCAAGTCCAGCACAGAAAATCCCAACAGTGGCAGCAGATATTTTTTTCATGTGTCGGGATGGGCTTCGCACCCGCACCCCATCTTAACTCCACTGCGGGCAAAATCCCACTGTCGGGATTTTCGGTGTCAGGCTTGCAGCGTCAGGATTTCAAGTGTCGGGGAACCAAATTTCAGTCTTTCAAAATACCCCCTTCCCCTTCCCTCTCTAGTCCTTCTAGAAAATCTACTATTGGTCAATTTGCTTTCTCATATTGCTTTCCTAAACTCTGGTCCTACCTTCCCCTGTCAATCCTCTCTTCCTCTTCTGCTGTCTCCCTAAAGTCTCTTATTTGTGACTTTTCTACTCCCACCTGCAACTGTCCATGACCCCTACCTATTGTCTTTCTTTCTTCCTCCCCACTAGTTTTGCCCTGGCCATTTTGCTCTCCTCATCCCTTAGGCTTTTGTTGTGCAATTAGTTTCCCCCTGCCTATCATAACTCAGTTTTATGCAAGAGGTGTCAGGATAAAAACTGACACATAACTTCAGTTATCTGAGTCACTATGTGGATAAATGGTTGGTGATGTAATCACTATGTGGATAACTTCAGGTTACCCACATAGTGATTACATCATCACCCAATTATCCACACAGTGACTACATCACTAACCACCACCACCTGTGCTGCCTGTTCTGCAGTACTGCCTCCCAGTTTCACTTTCACCTTCTCACAGTGCTCTTTGCAAGCAAAGCTATCACAGTCCCAAAGACTCACAAAATGCGTACCCTAACCAAATCCCCCCCCAAACCAGAACAACATTTTAAATGAAAACTCAACAAAAAAGCCATTTTTTTCCTCTTTCTCAGCACAGCAAACCTGCAAACCAAAGACAGTAGCCAGGCACAGAGAAAAAAACATGGACAGCAACTTAAGAAAAAAATAATATATAACAAAACTGAACCCAAAAAATCCTGTTGCATAAATTAAATATGCGTGGGGCACCTGTGGGATAACCAAGTTATTTGTACAGTAGCCTGTGACCTCTCGTAAACCTCACTCATGGCTTCGACACTTGTGAGGTTACTCGAGGTCAGAGGCTACTGTACAAATAACTTGGTTATCTCACAGGCACCCCATGGATATCCCTTATTTATCTACTACATGTAGCTGTTGTACTGACTGCCTTCAGAGTTTATAATGGTGCTCTTCTGAGATACAGTATTGCTGTACATGACTTCTGTTTTTGTAATTTAATGTTGATATTACTGTTTCATTTTTTTTTTCCGCCTCTCGATGCGTCACCACTTTTCCTCACACCCAGGAAGCATCTGGAAATGAGCTGCTAGCAGCTCAGTGTGCCTCTCCTAGTGAAACTTTTGAAATAAATTAATCCGTCATCCCCTAGGGGGCAATGAACTGACTGTTAATCTTAACTCCTGGGAGTGCCTCATTGCCATTATAAAAAAATACTCCAATAGAAATGTCTTAGAAGTGTACCCTTTAAATGTTTTCCTCATTGAGAGTGAGATTTTAAGCAAGAAGGTACAACCAGGGGTTACATTAATCGTCAGTTAATGACACCTTAGGAGTGTGATGGGGCACAAGGTGTAGCCAAGTGCCACATACCCCGGGGTGTGATTAACTGATGATTAATGCAACTCGTGGGAATATCTTATTGCTTTTACAGCAGTCAAATATAAAAAAAAAACCAAAAAAAAAAACTACATTTTTCTCCTTTATTTTTTAATTATAATGCTATATTTTGGTGTAAAGTAGTCCTTCCACCAAATGATCTGCAGGATGAATTTCATAAAGCTTGTTCTGCAGATTCCCTGCTTTCCAATATTCCATTTACAGAACTTCTAGCTGCCATTTCTGGATGCCCTCCCAGTTGTCACAAAATATTGACTGTCAGTGTTTACTGCAGTACTGCTCCGAGCTCCCCAGTGATTATACAGCAGGAACGGCAACTGAGCATGACCGAACTTACTAGCTACTACTAGTAGCTACTACTGTAACTAGAAGGAAACATGGATTCTTTTTCTTTCCCAGTTTTTAATCCAGCTGACTGTCCAATTAGTCCTCTACAGTCACAACAATCACACCGTGCTGACCTTTACACACGATCGCAGTGTTAGTTTTTAACAGCTGCTCTCGCCAATGCTGATCCCAGTTCTGAATACAGTGCTGTATATAAGGTGAGCTGTGAGGAGGTGCTGTACAGAGTAACTGTGGGGGTTACTGTATTTGAGTTATTTGAAACGGGGGGGGATGGCTAGTTAGTGTTTGGTAAATAGGTATGTGCATGTGGAGCAGCTTGAAGCATTATGCAGCTGGCGGGGGGCGCGCAGTAATGGTAAATGAAGCCTGGTGCCCCTGACTGTATGCAGGGGTGCTAACCCCTGACCCAGAGTCCCAAAGTATCTGATAGATAGGAACTAAACACAAATGCTCTGTGCTGTGCTGTATGTGTTGTTCAAGTAACTGTGTCTGCATTCGGGGAGATGTTGTGGAAATGAGCAGGCAGGAGGCACTGAGTGAATCCAGATTAATTCAGTGCTTTTTAAAAGTTTTTTACTTACACTTTCCCCCACTGTGATTTATTCGTGAAAAGAATGCCTGTGAGAGACGCTCTGTTTGTGTTCACTATGGTGTTGAGTGGATGTATGGCAGCAAAGCAGCTAGGAATACTGGGATCCAGGTGACTTACAATCAGTGAATTAAGGAATTTTAAAACAAATTTCAATATTACTGATGATTTCTCCAATAGGCTATATTTAAGCAGTTCAATATTGTAATGGGCACAGCAATGGCGGCTTCAAACAACTGTCATGGAATGCTACTGAACAATCAAAGCTATTCGTTCTACCATGCCATAACGGACTTCATATGGAGATTGTGCTGCCACGTGAATGGCTGTTATTTAAAAATTAGTGTAACCTTTCAAAGCCTGCACTAGACAATCAGATTGCCACATTTTCCAGCCTATTGCTATAATTAATAAAACAGGTCATCCACCAACTTTTTAAGAATTCTGGTTCACAATCAGAATGCATCAGTTTAGTCATTCAGCAGTGCTAGAGGATAGAATGTTGACAGGAAGAATTCATGCACAATGGTGATGAGGCTATACATGACAGTGTAACAGGGATAAACGTAAGAGTCTTGGAATGCTGACAGCCAATCAGATGAAAGCATTTTTTAAAAACCTTTATATCGGCCTGGTGGCACAGAGGGTTGAGGCGCTGGATGCCATACCTCATGCCACGCCGGTGACCCGAGTTTGGGAACGGACTCGGGTTGCTGTGGGTCGGCAGGGGAGGATGAGGATTGAGTGTCCATAGGACTGCTCTCCTCTCCTCTCCTGGGGTGGGTACTGGGCGTGCGTCGCTCTGCAGTGGCCCCTAGTGGAGACCGGGAGCACTGCAAGAGGGATGCCAATAACCATGGGACCAGAAAACCGGAAAAATCGCTTGGGGCTCTGCCGGATGACGGCTGCTGGACTACCCGCACTTCCTCCGGACCTCCTGTGACCCATGTCCACGGGGCCAATTGTTAGTGTGCCGGACGCCCTTCCCGGTGCCTTCCCTCTCAGAAGAGAGGGACCCGTCCAGCGAAGGGATATGCTGGGGCACCCTAGATGGCTGCTATGTGAGGTAAGGAGGCTCAGGGGGGAATCGGAGGGGTGTGGGAGTCCTTGGCAGCCTGAAGGCGTGGATGTGCCCTGAGCACGTAGGGGGAAAAACAGATAACACAAAAAAAAAAAACTTTTTATAATACTGGCTGAATGCTCACCTCTCCCAATACAAACACACATAACAGGAGGCCTTGGTAAAGCCAGGGTTTCTGTTGTATCTGTAGCAGAGTAAGCAGCAAAGATTTCCCTTGTAGACGGATAAGGGGAGGGGAGTCCATAGTCAGCAAAGTAGCTCAAAAAACGTAAAACAGTGAGTAGTACTTCATTTTAATTTGAGTATGTGTGTAAGGAGGGGAGTATAAAGGAAAAAAAATGTTTCATCAGTTTTTTTGAGGGAGTTTAATTTTTAGCTCCTAGATGATTTTTTTTGATGAGTAGAGGTGGCAGCCATGTTTGTAATACACTTTTAAAAAGGCATTGATATTGTTAGTGTGCTGTGTCCTGATTGCCAGCACTTTTCTGCCCATATGTTGTGCTATCTCAGTGCACTGGTCCTAGCCAATCAGGAAGCAGTATTTTCCCCTTCCCATTTTATAAAATCCTTTAATGCACACCATGTCATGGGTTATTTATTACATGCACGAAGGCTTTTTGGTGATGACTGGTCGCTAACAAGCTCAGACCTATGAAATTGTTTTCCACTGTTTAAGCCACAGATGTTTCAGTGAGGAAGCTTTGTAGGTGGGGAGAACTGTCTTCTCTGGGTGGCGGAACTCTCGTATAGTATTCGGTGGAGAAAGAGCTGTAGGAACTGTTAAACAATTCTGTATGAGGTGGGGGAACTGAGTTACTGTGGATTCCTGCCCAATTTAATCCCTGCTCTTTTCACATGTGACATAGGCCTGGACCTGCTACCTGACCCGCAGAGCTGAAAGGCTGCTGCACTATCCACACTAGTTCCCTGTGACCATTGTAGTGGTTCTGGTCATTGGAGCGGAAGCAGGAGATTACACAGAAGCTAGAAACAAAAACTAACACTTTTATTTTTTGTTTCCTTATTTTCTCCTCTGACAGCAAGAGTTCCATTCTGAAGGACTGCATGACCCCCGGCACGCCCAAGGTAAGTGAGGAGCATAAAGTCATGTCATACTGCATGTAAAGCTCATCATGTGATCACTGGTTAGAACTGGTGTGTGCGGGGCAGGGGTCTGCATAGTCACCAGAAGTGATCTAGCACTGAAAGGGTGCAAGGACTGGAGGGCAAGACATATGAGGAGAGGCTGCAGGACATGAACACATACACCCTCGAGAAAAGATGAGAAAGGGGTGACAGGATCGAAACATACAAGTACCCACGTGGGATAAATACAGTGACTGCCATGGAACCTTTCTCTTTGAGCTCAAATACAGGGATGAGAGGGAATTCACTTAAACTTGTGGACGGGAATTCAAGAGGGATGTCCGCAAGCACCTTTTCATGGAAAGAGGGGTGGGTGAGTGGAACAAGCTGCCACAGGCAGTGGTACCTGCCAAATCAGTGAGAAGCTTCATGCAGGGTTGGGACACACTTATGGGATTAGTTAGAAAAGGGGAGGCTTAAATAACGGGGCTAAATTGCCACTAGGACCATTGCAGAGACGTTAGAGAGGGCAGGCAGAGTAGATGAGCCAATGGACCATTTTCTGCCATCATTGTCTAAGTATCTATACATCTGATGCTCTACAGAGTTACATACACACATACATATACATACATATATATAGTTACGTACATATACATACGTGTATATATTTTATATATAGTTACATGCATATACATACATACATATACATATATGTATATAGTTATATATATATATATATATATATATGCACACATATACACCTGCAGTCCAGCTATTGGAGGAGCTTCCCTGGTGGATATTTATTCTAATGAGGCAATGGCCCACCCACATTCCATCAATAGGAGGAGCTTCCAGACTGGTGAATGTTTATTCTAATAATGGGATCATCCAACCCTATCTAGCTATGCAAGGAGCTTCCAAACGCTGGGTGTAATAAGGGAATCATTCAGCCCTATCCAGTCATGAGAGAAGCTTCCAGACTGGTGAATGTTTATTCTAATGAGGCAATGGCCTGCATGCAACCCAGCCATGGGAGGAGTATCCAGACTAATGGGTGTTTATTCTAATAATGGGATCATCCAATCCTATCTAGCTATGCGAGGAGCTTCCAAACTGCTGGGTGTAATAAGAGGATCGTTCAGCCCTATCCAGTCATAAGAGAAACTTTCAGACTGGTGGATGTTTTATTCTATTAAGGGGATGATCCAACCCTATCTATCCATAGCAGGAGCTTCTAGACTGGTGGATATTTATTCTAATGTGGGAATAGCTCATCCCAATCCAGCCATGGGAGGAACTTCTAGACTGGTGGGTGTTTATTCTATAGAAGGAACGGCCCATCCCCAATCCAGCTATGGGAGTAGCTTTCAGACGGAGTGTTCAGTCTGATGTTGGGATTGTCCAACCCAATTCAGCCATGGGAGTAGCTCCAGGCTGGTGGATATTTTTTCGTTTTTTTTTTTTTTTTATTTGAAAACTCCATGTTATTCAAGTATAAAGAATTGATGATACAAGTACATGATACAGTTGACAAGGAAGTGAGACATTCAGTACAGATGACTTTGAGAATATGGGTCCAAAAAAGTGAGTTAAGAAACATGTCTCCACCCTGTTCCTTGTATAAATTGCCTATTGTTGATGCTTATTTCTATTTACTATATTATTATTGTTTTGATTGTTTTCTTGAACTCCCAGCATTTGGAAATGAGCTGTTATCAGCTCAGTATGTCTTTCCTGGTGAAACGTTTGAAATAAATAAATACATACATATATGCATACATATATACATACACACACACATATATATATATATATATATATATACACATACATACATACATACATATATATATACATAAATAAATGTCACTTGGAATTACAATGCCATCTGAAGAAATATTGTCAATCAGTGCCTTAATCTTGTAAGCAAAAGAACTTGATACCCAATTCTGCATCTATCAACCTGAATCACAGTCTGGCAATCGTGTCATTGATAAAGTGGGTGGAAAACATAAAGTTAAACCAACCAACTCTGCACCTACATGTCCGTGTCATTATTGAGTCTGTCCATATTATGAGACCAACGAGACTGTCAGGAGTAGCTGTGAAGTGGGGGAGTGTGGGGGGTCCCTGGGGCCAAAAACTAATAATATATACAATGGGTATGTGGCTAGGAACCCGTATGCTTTCCTTGTCTAGAGGTTATGTATGTCTGAACCCCAGTGTCCCAGTGCTGCCAGGGTAGCCATCTTGTATGGTATTTGTCCTCTCTCAGGTATAATTTCACTGCCATGAGTTCCACGGTCTGGGGACGATGTACTCTCTTGTGCCATTCGTTTGGAGTGGGTGGATCTACTTGCAGCCAACGAGCTGTAATGCATTTGTGGCTGTTTATTCTACTGAGGTAATGGCCCACCCAGTCCAGCCGTGGGAGGAGCTTCCAGACTGGTGGGTGTTTATTGTAATGAGAGGGTGGTATGCACCCAAGTGAGTCTTGGGAGGAACTTCTAGACCAGGAGGTGCTCACTCTGATGAGGGGATGCCCCACCCAATCAAGCTACACTAGGGCTAGAAGCCTAAATTTCAGTTCCTTTCCAGTGTCTCTGTTATCAGGGAGGACGTGCAAGGAGACACAGAAGGTAGGGCAGACGATTGAGGGTAGATATTAGAGACTTAAACAAATGGAATTTATATGCTAGATAAAGCAGTACCAGCTAGGCAGGGGGTGTTATGATAAACTGAGCCCACCATCTGCTTTCTGTGCAGGATTAAGGAGTAGTGGCAGCGCGGTCTGGTGCTGCCGGGTGTCTGTGATCTGGGAAGCTGAAGGACATCAACAGTGTCTTTCTTCTTTGCCTCTGCCTCAGTCTCTTTTTTTTTCCTCGGCTGCCCTTGCTGGAAGTCTCTAGGATGACTCACCTCAGGCGGATTAATGATGGCTAGCAAAAAGGAAAAAGAGGAAAAAAAACACACTCTCTAAGACATCAGAGCCGGCTTCTCTTTGGGGGTCCCTAGCTGTTTGAGAGACCCCCGATGCTATAAATGCTTTCCTGCATATTGATCCCTTCTCTCTAGCAGTCTAGTAAAAATTGCTGTAATAGAAATGTAACCAAGACACCTATGCATAAACCTATGACCCTGGTATGTGCACGGTCTTGGAGTCTGTATCTCTGATGGCGTCAGCATGGCTCACGTGGTAGCACATCCACCTCTGGGCCTGGAGGTCATGGGTTCTTCCTGCATCAGGATTTGGCTCATAACATAAATGCTGGCACCCAAGGGCAGTGCTACGGGGATGCTGTATTGTTGAGGTGTGCTGTCCGTTGGAGGAGACCTTGAACCAAGGTCCCTTCTACCCATCTCTGGTGGTTGTCCAGGTGGAAGTAAAAGAACCCAAGGCACTTTTCGCAAGAGTAGATTTTTGCTGGTGTCCTTGCCAATATTTACTTGTCCAGGGCGGTGTGTGGGTATTGATGTGAAAAATGGCTGCCACTACACGTTCACATTCTCTTCATTTCCAGTCTGTCACTGCTTGCAAAGCACTTTGGAATACATGTGTATAAAAAGTGCTATATAAATGTTGGTTCTTCTTCTATTTCGGTCCTGCTGTGACCTAAGTGCCTGTATGCTGTGGTGCTGGAACGCAGAGGGTCCCACCTCTATTGTGTCTGCCCCGGTCTGGCAGATTACTTGCCAGCAAACTGTATTTCAGGGCCCATAGGAGAAGTCAGTTTAAAAAAAAAAAAAAAAAAAAAAAGGGCCATCTTGGGGAGGCAGAGTCAACTGCTGAGCTAGCCATATGCATGAGTTAGAGCTCTGCACTTGCTAAAGTTGAAAAATTATACAAAGTGCCTATTAACTTGGAAAAGCTTACTTCAAACTGATACCAGGTGAAAGAGGTAGTGTTTCTAAACAAATCGGTATCAAATTTCAAAGAAAATGAGAAGAAACACTCAAGGGTTAATGTAAGAAGGCACCTGCCCAAAAACTATACAGCAACTGGGTGGCAGGGAGCTGCCAGCCATCTTCATGACGGCGGATGCTGCACAGCCCTCTAGCGCTGTGCTCCTGAAAGTCATTCAGACCATAGACTTCAAACTCAAGTCACTGGTTACGAAAGTTACAGTTCCAGACGCGAACATTACCGAAGTCTAGACTGAAGCAAAGGAGGCCTCAGAAACAGCAAATAAGGCTTTCACAACTTCTGAAGGACTAGCAAAAGAAAACGCAGCAGTACTTAGGTACCATCTTGAACATTTATAGAATCTGGGACTATCCAGGTGGCGGGCATGGTGGTGGAGAGTGCGGAAGATGAAGAGGACATCAAACCATTCATGAACAGTTGGCTGAAAGAACATCTACAAATTATCCGTCTTACTGCTGCAAAAAGATTACTGTAGAGCCCCCTGCCACACCTTGGATGAAGACCCCCTGGCATGCACCACCATGGTGATCCTGGCAGGTACTTGGGAAAGGGACGAAGCATTGCACGCTGCCACACGGGCAGAAACCTAGACCACCGTGGACAGCGAGTAAGACTGTTCCCTGACCTAAGCTGTTCTACATGACGGATGGAGTCCGGGCACAGTTGAAAGCCTTGGGAGTGCAACATGTCCTGATGCTGACGGCACAAATCAGGATTTGTTACGGTGGCAAAACATATGCTCATACTGATTCCCAGGCAGCTGGGAAACTGGTGGCAAAGATCCACACCAAATTCAAAACTCGGCATGATGTACGTGACTCTGATGAAAATGAAGTGAGAACTGTTTCTGTTCTCTCTTGGGGGTGGGGTATGACTGTACAGTAAATACTGAGCTGCTTTGGAACTCTGGAGTAAACTACTTACTTACTAGGATCAAAGTTAAATGTTTAAAGTTAATATTGTGGTTTATGATAGAAATGGGACTACCTCTGCAACAGTTTGAGCAAGATGGTGCCTACACATGGCCAGACTCCATGTATGGGTTTCTTCTCCCTCCTAGTTCTTCTCTATGCTTTTGTCCCCCACCGCTGACTTGTACTGCAACTACACATATGGCTGCTGTTGAAACAGTGCTCATATGAACTAACGCAATCATTAAACAATCTGAACTGGTGCATCCAGGTCATTGCAGCCACGGGAGTAATGTTCGACTTTTATATGGACAGTTTGGACTTCAATAAATTTGCACCCAGGTTGATGTGTTGTATCCACAGCAGCCAAATGGCACTAAGCCACAGAGTTGTTAGGCATAAAGCCAAATCAGTTTAAAAGTTTGACAGATAATGTGTGAACAGCCCTTAATAATAATGGTTAAGGTTATTTTTATGTTTGCTTGCGCACACAGCGCACAAGAAACATATTGAGGTTAGCAGAGCATTGCAGAGGTGTGGCAGTGTTGTGGCCAATGCAGGGGATGCTTTAATGGGTGTGTCCCTCAGCCACCAATCAACAGGGAAGCTGCTGATGATGGCAGTTTCAGAGCGAGTGCCGCACTTGAAATAAATCTGATACTCCAATACGGGACAGTTTCATCATTGCAGGGGCAGATCTCTCTCCCAATCAACCAGGCACATTCCAGCCATGTGCATTACAGTACAGATAATGCGCATGGCTGGAGTACTAGCAACTTGTTAGCTAAGTGTGCCTTTCCGGTGAAACATATTAATAAATAAACATGCAAACATAATAAATGAGCCCGCTGTGGTTTTCAGTAGAATTGCGGGCTCCTGCCGCCCACCACACACTCCCCCAAAGCTGACATCGGGATGCCCAGTCCCCGTGTCGGCATGTATACCCCCCATTAATGTGGCACACTGTGAGCCCACCCCAGTGTGCCAAACTAATTATATTTCTGACACCGGGATGCCCACTCCCAGTATCGGATGACTCCCCCCCAAAGCACGAACATATCTTTTGCCGACAACGGGGTTCCCAATCCCCGTGTCAACATTTTCCCCACACCCAAACTATTGTTGCAAATTTGGAGGCCACCCTAGCGTACCAAGTAATTCTTTATCTTTATCTTATGCCCACTCCCGGTGTCAGATGCACCCCCCCCCTTTTTTCAACCGACCTCGGTGTGCCCAATCCCTGGGCGGCATTGATTCCCTTCCCTCCACTAGTCTGGCACACTGGGGCCCACCCCAATGTGCAGAAATTTATTTTTCATATTATTTGACCTGTAAAAAAGAAAACCGTCCATTGAGATCTTTTTTTTTTAAACCTAAAGAAAAAGAAACCGGTCCCTTGTCATCCTCACCGCCCTCTCCCTATCCCAACCCACCCTCTGTGCACCCCACCTCCCCACCCCTCCTCACCCATACTTACCTCCGGAGGTCTGGCGTTGCGATCTTCTGTGGACCAGGAACACGTCCACACTCTCCAAAAGCCTACCGTAAACTGAAGAAAATCACGATGAGCCCTATAATGGCAGTCAATGGGGGTTTCAACTTAGGTTGCTATCTCAGCTATTTTGGGGAGTTTTGTTCCCAAATTTTCAATATGGAATTCTTGGGACCCCACCTCATGAATACTGGCACTGTCATTTCGTTTCTCAGTCCCAAAATGTGATTTTGCGGTTGCTGCGCGGAATCATCTTTTGGGATCGATTAATGAAACGACAGTGTCACTGTTCATGAGGTAGGGTCCCAAAAAGCCCATTTTGCAAGTTTGGTGAAAAAAACTCTAAAAAATGACTGCAGTCCGAGTGTGCATTGCACAGTTTGTATGTACGCTTGTAACTTAATCAATTTTTAATATGTTCACTCCAAATTTCCAACATTGCCATTCTATCACACATCCTTATGAACAGTACAGCTGTCATTTTTTGCATCTTGCCTGAAACGTGTTTTAGCACCTGTGGCACGGAATGGTGTAGTCACTGTGCGAAATCAACATTTGCAACAGATTAATGAAATCACAGTGCCACTGTTCATGAGAGGAGGTCTTAAAAAGGCCATGTTGAAAATTTAGTGGAAAATATTCAAAAAAATGACTGCATTACGAGAGTGTGTTTTGCAATTTCTATGCATGCTCGTAACTTCACCAATTTTTCATATTTTCACTCCAGATTTTCAACATTGCCATTTTTTCACACCTCCTCATGAACAGTACAGATGTTATTTTTCACATCCTGCCCAAACCGTCTTTTCGCACCTGTTGCGCTGAATGACGCATTCACTGTGCAAAAATCTCCTTTTGGGATTGAGTAACAAAATGATAGTGCCACTGTTCATGAGGTGGGGTCCCAAAAAGACCATGTTGAAAATTTGGAGTGAAAATACCAACAAACGCCCAGGCATCAGGGTTTCCAACTGTAGTGCCTCACCCTGTACAGACTGACATGCGTTGGGGGTGTGGCTTGGGGTCGTCAGCTGTAATGCTCATGCCATTCCACCCCACCCCCACCCTGCAGCCATTGACCGGCATTGAGGTGTGCCTTGTGGTCTTCAGCCCTAACGTTCACCCCATTCTTCTGTACTACACCCATCTCATCTTATTTCCTTATGGAATGGGGTGAGCATAAGGGCCGAACCCCCAAGGCACATCATGACACCTGTCAGTATCTGCAGGGCGGGGTGAGGTGGAATGGTGTGAGCAGTATGGCTGACCCAAAGGCACACCCCAATGTCTGTCGGTCTCTGTAGGGTGGGGGTGGGGGTTGGCAGTAGTTCAATACTTCACTGCCATTCCTGTTGTGCATCTCTCTAACTCCTGCACTACCAATGCCAGCAAGATAACATTCGGCATTGACAAATGCTTGTTAGCTGTAGTAATGCTGAAGTCAGACTTGTAGTCATTTACCTCCTGATGCATATTATGACAGCGATTAGAACACTAATCCCACAAGGTGGGATGTTTGACACTTTATTATTTTCTAAGTGTGACGTGAAAATCCAGTTCAGTTCTCTCTGTGGATGCGCGTAGCACAAAACATTAGTTGGGGCAATTGAACGCCGGTTTGGTATCTTTTGGAAAGTTTGTGCCGGACTTCTGAATGAATATTTTATTCTGGTTCCTGCTATGTTTCTTATATGTTTGGGTATGGATAAAGGAAGCTGATTTGTGCACCAGGACCGAATTGTGTAAGTGGTTCATGCTTCCAGCCTGAGTTAGTTTTTGTCCTCCTGCTAGCTGATGGGTTGGCACAGTGTGTTCCCTTATTCTTTTCTTTACATAGGTTTTATCTACTGACGCCTTCTGGATCCACCTTCCGTCATGACACATACTGGTAGCCTACTTCATTTTCTCATTCCTCAGTTAGTTTAGTTGTAGTTCTCAGCTATGGTTGTTCTTATATGTGCGTTGCATTTTTGAACTAGCACGTTGTGTGTCAGACTTTATTATTCATTTGATTTTGTCTGTGTAATGCAACAATGTTACTCATGTGACTGGGATACAATTTGTCCTGCTGTGCTATATCTCAATAAAGAAAATATTTAAAAAAAGAAAAATCTATGAGGTGACCTGTCTGGTTTAGTGGATATAGAGCTGAAGTTTGAAGGTGGAGATCGCAAGCTCGAATCCAGCCAGAACTACTAACTTTTTGTGTGACCTTGAGTAACTTATGACTTGCCCTCCCAGTATGTCATGTAAACGTAGAAAATGACAGCAGATAAAGGCTTTGCCACTCTTTCAGTCTGCCTGAGGCTGTCTAATTTTGGGACTGTGTCCTTGTCAGCCCATATTCCTTCCCCCGCCTGCTCCATCACCCACCCTACCTGTGTGCAGCTCAGTCCCTGGTGTCCAGTGACCTCCCTTCCCCTGCCTTCTCCATCACCCACCCTACCTGTGTGCAGCTCAGTCCCTGGTGTCCAGTGACCTCCCCCCCCGCCTGCTCCATCACCCACCCTATCTGTGTGCAGCTCAGTCCCTGGTGTCCAGTGACCTCCCCCACCGCCTGCCTGCTCCATCACCCACCCTACCTATGTACAGCTCAGTCCCTGGTGCCCAGTGACCTCCCTCCCCAAACCTGCTCCATCACCCACCTTACCTGTATGCAGCTCAGTCCTTGGCATCCAGTGACTTCCCTCACCCAGCCCCAATCCTGTCAGTTGTTAGCATTCAGTGGCACCCCCCCCAGCCAGTCCCTAACATCCAGTAGCATGCCCTCCCTCACCCTGCTACTGTGCAGCTCAGTCTCTGGTGTCCGGTGACCCCCCCGCCTGCCTGCTCCATCATCCACCCTACCTGTGTGCAGCTCAGTCCCTGGTGTCCAGTGACCTCCCTCCCCAGCCTTCTCCGTCACCCACCCTGCCTGTGTGCAGCTCAGTCCCTGGTGTCCAGTGACCTCCCTCCCCAGCCTGCTCCATCACCCACCTTACCTGTGTGCAGCTCAGTCCCTGGTGTCCATTGACCCCCCCCGCCTGCCTGCTCCATCACCCACCCTACCTGTGTACAGCTCAGTCCCTAGTGCCCAGTGACCTCCCACCCCCAACCTGCTCCATCACCCACCTTACCTGTATGCAGCTCAGTCCTTGGCATCCAGTGACTTCCCTTACCCAGCCCCAATCCTGTCAGTCGTTAGCATTCAGTGGCACCCCCCCCAGCCAGTCCCAATCCAGTCAGTCCCTAACATCCAGTAGCACGCCCTCCCTCACCCTGCTACTGTGCAGCTCAGTCCCTGGTGTCCAGTGACCCCCTCCCCCGCCTGCCTGCTCCATCATCCCACCTACCTGTGTGCAGCTCAGTCTCTGGTATCCAGTGCCCCCCCCAGCCTGCTCCATCACCCACCCTACCTGTGTGCAGCTCAGTTCCTGGTGTCCAGTGACCTCCTTCCCCCAACCAGTGACTTCTCTCCCTCCGCCTGCTCCATCACCCACCCTGCCTGTGTGCAACTCAGTCCCTGGTGTCCAGTGACCTCCCCCCCAGCCTGCTGTATCACCCATCCTACCTGTGTGCAGCTCAGTCCCTAGTGTCCAGTGACCTGCCTCCCCCTGGCCTGCTCCATCACCCACCCTACCTGTGTGCAGCTCAGTCCTTGGCATCCAGTGACTTCCCTCACCCAGCCCCAATCCTGTCAGTCATTAGCATTCAGTGGCACCCCCCTCTCAGCCAGTCCCAATCCAGTCAGTCCCCAACATCCAGTAGCATGCCCTCCCTCACCCTGCTCCTGTGTCATGCAGACCCTGGCTTCCAGTGTCCCCCCCCCCATTACCCCAATCTAGTCATTCTTTGGTATCTCCCTCCCATGCCCTACCCCAGTACAAGTATCCCTGGCATCTAATGGCACACTCCTCCCACAGCCTGCCTGAATCCAAGCATCCCTAGTGTCCAGTGGCCCCCATACCTCAGCAGAAAAAAATTTGGAACCACACACTCAAACAACTAAAGGTACTGCCGTCTCAGGAGCAGGAACTATGAGCATGGACCACAGAAAGAAAATGAAAACAGCGCACACACACCATATAAATGCTAATGGCAACTTTTATTTTATCAGAGCATACAAACAAGTGCACAGACAGGACTCTGCAAATGAGAAAGCATCCATATGTATTGCCTACACTGCCTCTTCTTTGAGCAATGAACCTGTTTGTATGCTTTGGTAAAATAAAAATGTTGCCATTAGCATTTTTATGGAGTGTGCACCATTTTCTTTTTCATTTTATGGTCTATATCTCCCTCCCTTACCCTGTCCCAATTCTTTTTTATTTATACCTTTCTGCACACACACCCCACTCCGGCATAGCTGAAGTACCACCTTCCAGCCGGGTATTCCACACTCCATGGAACAATGGGCAGAGGGGGATTCACCCTTTATTAGTTTCCCCTTTTTGGTTTCATGTTCTCCTGACCTTGTAGGGATTCTGGCATTTAGGATTAGGTCCTCGATGTGAGTACGCCTCCCTCCCTATTTCCTGAGTGCTCTGACACCTGTATGTCTACAGGCTGCAGTATCACTGTGGGATGCTCAATCCTGCCCCCTTCAGGCCAGCGCTGATGACCCAAGCTCATTCCCGAACATGAGTTTCCAGTGTTGCGAGTGGTAGCCACTGTGCTGTTTGGCCGGTACCCTGCTCAACTTCTGTGTCATCAAGGGGTAACTTCCTGAAACATGTGGGCGAGGAGGTTCAGAAAGGATATCAAGATGTACTTTTTTACAGAAAGAGTTGTGGTGCCAGTTTTGAGCACTTGATTTTTGGGGTATTGCCTAAAGGGAGACGTTTGAACTGCCAGAGATCATTCCTAGGAGCACTACTAGCAACTGCCGGCAAAGCAATCACGAAAAAATGGTTGACTCCAGACCCTCTTAAAGGGCAGGACTGGACCGCTGTTGTTAAAAATATACATCACATGGAAAAAATGACAGCCAATCTCCGTTTACAGACAGACAAATTTGCAGGTAGAACTTGAAGGCAGTTCAGTCCTGTCCCAGCAAGCATGGGGGTATTGAATCATATTGGTTCTTTCACCTGAGGTGGTGGATGAGCACTTTACCCAAACCATCCCTTTCTCTTTATTTTCCAGCCCGACCCACACAGGTCTGTTATCAATCTGTGTTTATCACACTGTTCAGTAGTACATTGGTTATGTTCTACATTGCCAGTTTTTTTACACCTGGTTACTGCAGACAGTACTTTAGTTTTTGATCAGTATAACACCTTAATTTTAACTAATCTGTTTGTAAAAAGCAGGAGTCACTGAGATGCAAAATGTCTTCAACAAGCTGATTAACTGTTTTTTAATTTTTTTCAAAATAGACAAGGAGACGTGGCCCATAGGGTCTTTCTTTTCCCTTGATAGCGTAATCTTTAGTACCTAAAGGCAGCAGAATGGATCTATTTTAAGCAACTGCACTATGTCTGCAGATATACTGTCTGATATTTTTGCCCAGCACATACTCTGTAATGCTACTGATCACCTGAATAAACAAGTTTAAAAAACAAGTGGTGGTGGACCGGAAAAAGTTTGTGGAGGAGGTTATAGGGGCCAAAATAGTGAAAGGATTGAAAAAGGAGTGTAACAGGCACATGGGACTAATGCATTAAAGGGCAGATGAGGGAGGGAGGGAGGAGGGAGGACTGACAGGGCACAGTCACAAAATTAGACTGGCTTGGAGAGACTGAATGGGCTGCTAAACTTTTATCTGCCATCATTTTCTATGTTTCGGTGTTTCATTTCCTAGTGTCCAGTGGCACCCCTTTCATCCCCTCGCCCCACATCCAGGCTTTCCTTGTCATCCAGCCCCCCCCCAAAACAGTGGCCAGCTCAGGCCCACCTCTCACCTTCTTTGCTGGACACATTCTGAACTCTGTATCACAAATTGTGATAAACTGTAGGAAATCCTTGCATGCTGAGTGTATTTTACATATGCATGTTGCATGTATTTCCTTTGAAAACCTCTTGCAGAATGATTTAGGAAATATACACTAGTAAGTATTTCCTATATTGCAGTTTGTGATGTAGAGTTCAGAGGATGGCAGGCCAAGGTGGTATGAGGAGGATTTGTGCTAGCTATCATCGGGTCTTTGGCAGCACTGTGGTTGGATCCTGGTTCCAGCCTTTAGAACGTGATGCAGGAAGAACAGGGTGAGGGGTGGGGGGTGGTAGTGGGAAACCGGAAAACTGGCTTGACTGGTATATGCTGCCTTGGAGGGGGGAGCGGGGGGGTATCCTCTTGAACTAAACTCCCACACCACAGCTTCTTCTCCCCTTCATCTTACATGATTCAGCCAGATGGGTCCAGTCCCAGGTTGGAAATGAGCTTCGCCTGGGGTCCCTGCAGAGGATATGCCTCCCAGCTGTTTACAGAACACCATAGCATCCTGAGGGTCCTAGTCATCAGCACACACTGTCCCCCACTGACCACCGTGATAGAAACCTGCACTCTTTCAGTACAGAGACTGCCTCCTTTAACCAGTATCTTCTGTCCAGCATCAGAAAGAGAGGAATGAGACCATGGCTACATTACATTAAGAACAGACCGTCTCTGCCAGCACACAGACTGCCTCCGTCCACCAGTCTCAGGCAGTATAGCACAGTGGGTTAAGGCTCTGAGCTGCAGGTCTGGAGACCTGGGTTTGAATCCCACAGCTGTCTAGGTGCATACTGTGTGATTCTGAACAAGTTACTTAACTTCTTTGTGCTCCCAGGTCGCATCTGGAAACAAGCTTTGGCTTAGTGTGCGACTCCTGGTTAAACAATGTTCCCTTTCCCTGTTTACCAGTTGAAAAACTGAGAGGAGAATCACTTCGGTCCCCATGCACTGGACACCCAACTGAGCACATACATGCATGACACAAATAAAAATATAGCTTTAATGGTGTGAGGCAAACTATTTTTCTGATTTGTGTGTTGCCATTCCCAAGTGGAAGGATATACTGGCTGTTCTGGTTACACTACTATCCTCTCCTATGGATAGTTAAACAGCTGTTACATAGCAAAGTTATGCAGCTGTAATAAAATGGGGTTATAACAATGATTGTTTTATTTATTTAAAATTGGTTACCCAGGAAATTAGGCTGAGACAGTCGGGTTTTCAGCTACATCTCGGTGCAAGCTGGAACAGTTTCTTTGGCCTGATTAGGCCAGTTCCTGCATTGTTCACCAAGTCATTCTAAAACAAAAGTAATCCTTTTGTCACTTACAAAAGTGCTGGCCTTCGTTTTAGGGGCCCCCCAACAGTATTAGGGGGGGAAATTGTTTAACCAGGAAAGGCACACTAAGCTGGAGTTGTTTCCAGGTGTGACCTGGGAGCACAAGGAAGTTAACGTGACTTGCTCAGGGTCACACAGTATGCAAGTGCGGGCTGATAGGATTCAAACCCAGGTCTCCAGGTTTGCAGCTCAGTGCCCTTAACCACTTTGCTATACTGCATTAGTCTTTGACCTTCCCCCACCCACTGTGCCTCTTTTTATTTTGTATTTCCTTTTCATTGGTTCATAAGATAAACACTTACACACTTGAGCCTTCACACCCCTGCCTGGTGACTTTACAGGGCCCAGCAGGTTGAGGAGGTCGTTTTCATTTTTCATTTTTATTTTTATTTTATTATACTTGTTAGCTGATGAGCAATACTACCCATTTTCACTAGCTACAAGTGTTGAAACATTCAATGTTAGTAAAAAAAGTAGATACACAATTAATTAAATGCAATACTGCATAACTCCAAGCTCAGTAACACATTAATACAAACTTCAGTTACAAGTGCATTCATTCAAAGATTCAAGGTCCTGCTTCAATCTTATTATAAGAAATCTAACTGTTGTACTACAAGTTATTTCATCCGGAATAGAATTATAAAAGGAAGTTGCCCTATAAGACACAGATTTCTGACCAATAGCCTTTTTAAAAAGTGGTATTCTACAGACAAATCTACTTTGAGACCTACCCTTTGTAAGTTTAAAAATATAGGAAACAATAACTGAACCATGGGAGGCAACAAACCTGTGGTTTCTTTAAAAAGAAAAGTGCCCATATTTAAATGAATCCTATTTTCAAGAGAAGGACACTTTGCAGCCTTCAAAAGATTACAGTGATGAGTTCTTAATGGTAAATTTGTCATAAAACGGAGGACACTATTATAGGTGACCTTTCATTTTTTTTAACATCCTTTCACTTGTACCCGAATACACAATTAATCCATAGTCAAATACTCTAAAAAGGAAACTGTGGGCGAAACGATTAAGAGACTCTGGTATTAGATAGGACGTGGCTCTAAACAATAATCCCAGTCTCTGATAAACAGTTTTTATGACACAACGAACATGGGGTTCAAAAGAAAGATTAGAATCAAGAGTTATACCCAAATATTTTAAACTATCCACTAACTCAATTTTTTCTCCTTTTAGATCCATATTAGAAGTTTTAAATTCTCTTTTCATTCTCGGTCCAATGAAAACCATAACTTTTGTTTTCCTAGTGTTCAATACCATACATCTAGTAAGTAACCATTTTTGGAAAAAAAAAATCAAAATAATTTTGGACAAGCATCAAAGCATCATCTGGTTTAGTTCCTGTATTAAAAATTACTGCGTCGTCCGCATATATCATATCAGATTTCTGACAGGAATTTGAGGTGTCATTCGTAAACAAGGAAAACAAAAGAGGGCCTAAAACTGAGCCCTGTGGTACTCCATGATTACTCAGAAGAGATTCCGAGGTGCTACCACCAGTCATTGTTCTCTGCTCCCTGTTGTTCAAATAAGCTGTGAACCATGCTGTTATAGCTGGTGGAAAATGCGCGTCCAAAAGAGAATCCAGAAGCAAAACATGGTCCACAGGATCAAAGGCCTGGGTGAAGTCCACAAATATAGACGCGACAGAATGTCCTTTATCAGGTACACCCTGCACACAGCTAGTAAACCCCACCAAGGCCGTTTCTGTATTATGGTTGGTTCTAAATACATGCTGAGAACCTGTAAGCAAACTGTATTTTTCAAGGTGATTTGTTCTTTCTCCTATGGTAGGAGGGTTTGTCCCAAAACAAATAATAAATAGCATGGTGCCCCCACCCAGAGAAAATAACTGGGCTAGATGGTGTGTGCAATACCACCCCCTGGGATGCAGTACCTGCCCACCCCTCCTCCGAATCACCTCCAGGGGACCACTAAGACAGTTGTTATCTTCACCAATAAACACGTCAATCAAGTTATACAAACTAGGTGCACACACAGGAGTAAAGTTCAACAAATGAATAGTGCTTTTATTTAAGAACACAGACCTGGATAAGGAGGGGTTAGAAAAATGTAAGTCACCTTTAACACACCCACCCTATAGCAGTGCCCCCCGGGAGCCACTGTACTGTAAGTAACTAGCACCCTGTCAGGTTCCACACAGTCTGTTAAGCACCCACCCAATCAAAGGGCACAAAGAGAAGAATTATACTACACAAGGTGTGGTAACTGTTCAGCTGTACCATTAGTAAAACTACAGTTTCAAGTATGACACACACACCAATGACTTTGAGTACCCAGAAATTACACTAGAGTTGTGGTGCAGGTCTGGCAGCTACGTTGCCCGGGTTCTTTCGTTGGTGCACTTGATGAAAATTAACAGGCTTCCAGTTTAACTCCCCAACAGGCCATGGTGTGCTAACACATTTTTTATTCTTTTTGGTGCCAACCTCCCTATACTTCCACCCTGTCCTCACCAGATCTGACAAGAACTTGAAATAGAAATAATAGAAACAGAATAAACAGAATTTGTCGACCGATAAGGACCTCTTGGCCCACCCAGTCTGCCCATTTTCCCTACCTACAGTATCACTGCAGACCCAGCTTGATCTGCGGCTCCCCCCCCCCCAACATTCCTTTCCAGTAAGGTTCCCTTATGCTTATCCCAGGCTTTCCTGAACCCCACCACTGTTTCTGCCCCCACCACCTTAGCTGGCAGGCTGTTCCAGGAATCCATCACTCTTTCTGTGAAGAAGTACTTCCTCACATCACTTCTGAATTTACCCCATTCAAGTGTTATAGCACGTCCCCTTGTTCTTGAGCACCTTTTGCTCTAAAACAAAATACTTTCCTCCTGTAACTTATTTACCTCAGTGAGGTATTTAAAGGCCTCTGTTATATCCCTCCCCTCTTCTCTTCCAGGTGTGTGTATTGAGTTTCTTCAGTCTATCCTCATAGGGTTTTTGATGCATACCTCTCACCAGTTTAGTTGCCCTCCATTGGACCGCACCCAGTCTGTCCATATCCTTCCAGAGATGTGGCCTCCAGAGCTGCACACAGTATTCTAGGTGGTGTCTTACCAGCAACTTATACAGATGCAACACCACTTCTCTTCTTCTGGTGATGCCTCTACCTGTACACCCCAGCATCCCACTAGCCCTCCCAACTGTCATGTCGCAGTGCCTGGCCACCTTTAGGTAATCAGAAATGATTACCCTCAAGTCTGTCTGCTGCTTGGTGATCGTCAATAACACTCCACCCATTTTGTGCTCTGCCTTAGGGTTTCTGTTCCCCAAGTGTATCATTTTGCATTTTTTTTTTCACATTGAAACCCAGCTGCCATACCCTTGACCAGTCCTCGAGTTTTCTCAGGTCTCTGCTCATCCTTTCCACACATCCCAGAGTGTCCACCCTACTGCATATTTTGGTGTCATCCACAAAGAGACAGACCTTCCCCTCCAGTCCCTCTGCAATGTCACTTATAAAGACATTAAAGAGGACCAGTCCCAGCAATGATCCCTGAGGCACCCCGCTGGTCACCCTCCCCTCCTCTGAGTGAACTCCGTTCACCACCACCCTCTGTCGCCTATCCCCTAACCAATTTCTTATCCAGTTTACCACCTTTGGATCCACTACTAAGTTACCCAGCTTGCTTACTAGTCTACTACGTGGAATGGTGCCAGAAACCTTTCTGAAATCTAAGTACACCACATCCACTGCTCCACCCTGTTTCTTTGAACATCAAATCAAAGAAAATCTATCAGATTTGTTTGACATGACCTCCCACTTGTGAATCCATGCTGTCTGAGTCTTGTAACTCATTGGATTCAAGATATTCCATGATATTTTCCTTCAGAAGTGATTCCATTAATTTTTCCCACCACTGATGTCAGACTGACTGGCCTATAATTGCCAGCCTCCTCCCTGCCACCACTTCTGTGAAGTGGGTCTACATCTGCCCTCCTCCAGTCCTCTGGAACCACTCCTGTTTCCAGTGAGCTGTTAAATAAGACTGTCAGAGGTGCAGCAAGTACCTCCCTGAGCTCCCTCAGTACCCTAGGATGTACCCCGTCTGGTCCCATTGCTTTTTCCACTTTCAGATTAGTGAGTCCCTATAGGAGTCTCTCCTCTGAAAAAGGACTAATGTCCACCTCACTCCCTCTAGCGCTCGTGTTACTTTTTGTAGCCTCTCCCCTTCTCCTTCCACTGTGAACACTGAACAAAAGTATTTGTTCTGCATATCTACCTTTTCCTGTTTCCCCCTCTGCACAATTCACCCCCCCCCCATCTCTTTTTAACCTTACAATCTCTCACCTGGTCTTCCTCTTTTCACTTATGTACCTAAAAAATGTCATGTCCCCTTTCATTACCACTTGACTGTTCTCTCTCCTGCTTGTGCCTTTTCGCTCCTTACTGCTGTCCCTGCTTCTCTCTGTTTCACCTGATACAGCTCCCTATCCTCCTCTGTCTACATCTCCTTATATCTTCTGAATGCTACCCTTTTAGCCTTTACCTTTTTAGCCACCTCTTTCAAGAACCATAGCAGTCTCTTTTTATTTTTACTCACTCGATTGATCTAGAGGATTGATGCCTTCACTGTGCCCAATTTTAGCATTGCCCACTGTTACCCCACTCTGCCCAGGTCATCCCTAAGGCATTCACTCATTTTTCTAAAATCTGCCATCCTGAAGTCCAGGACCCTCACCCTTGTGTGGTTCAATTCCCCTTGTGTGGTTCGATTTCCCCTTGTGTGGTTTGATTCCTCTTGTGTGGCTCGATTCCTCAGTTGTCCTTATATTGAGCCGCACTGGTCCCCAGGTAATCTCCCACCCTGATATCTGCAACACTGTCACTGTTAGTAAGTACCAGGTCCAGTATTTCCCCATTACAAGTGGGTTCACAGGTTAGTTGTCTGAGGAATGTCCCCACTAGGGAATCCAGGAGTTCCTGCTTCTAGCTGAAGCTGCAGCTGGGAGGCTTCAGTCTACATCTGGCAGACAGCGGTCCCCCACCAGCAGCACCTCCACCTTTTCTGCCATCTTGGCAGTGTCTTCCACCAGTACCTGATCTAACTCCTCCCCCATGACAGAGGTGCTCCCCTCTGGCTAAACAATCTACCATTTTCCATCTTACTTGCCCCCAATCTAAGACTATTCAAAACAGGGATCAAGAAGTTTCTGCTTAACTCGGAGACCTGTAGCTGTTCTCCATCTTTTCACATAGGTTGTCGGGCACCGGGGCCACCACATCGTTAGGAACATCTCAACTCTCAGATATTATCTCAGCCTTGGCAATACCCTATACTGTGATTGTTAAACCTTTGTAATGTCCTGGCAACTTCTGTACAAGCCTGTTCTCTGTAAATTTACTATTACAACTGACGTGTAGCCTTTTACTTATGCTATGATTTTAATCATTTGTCGAAATGTAATATTGCTGTTTTGAGAACGTTGTCCACACTGTCTTGTTGTATTGTCCTGTCATGACTGACGTGGAGCCTTTGCAAAGGAGTCCTTGACTCAAAGGTTGTAATTCCGAAATTTTCAATAAATAAAAATAAATAAAATAAATGTAGATCACACCAGTGTGAAAAGCAACACTGTTCCCCTTCTCCAGGGTGACCCACAGCACCTCTGTCCCCCTCCCGTATGCCCTGTATCTCTGTCACTTTTATGCTTTCCCTCACATAAAACGCCACACCCCTTCCTTTTCTTCCCACCCTGTCCTTCCTGAACAAAGTATTGCCTGATATGGCCATGTCCTAGTCATGGACATTCCCAGCTCATGGATGTAACAAAATAAAAATACAGCAAGTGGCAGCACATAAAAAAAAGGCTTTTCAGTGTGAAAAGCTTAATCGGGGGTAAGCCTTTCAGGGGCGAGGACCTCATTATTTAGACAGTTTTCCTTTAATATTGTTGAAGTACAAGAAGAGCAATGCTTTTAACATCAAAGGTTATGACGTGTTGTGCACATCCCCAGGACAGAAAAGGTATATCAGAAATGGACCGTAAAGATGACCTGCACCACAATTTTTATGGCTGCCTGGGCGAAGCCCTGCAGACAAGGTCTAGGAGAGAAGAAGGGGAGTGTGACTGCTTGCACAGTGCTGCAGCAAGATTCCAGTAATCTGCTGTCAGTGCACCCTCCCTTCACGGCCACACAGCCCCCAGTAGGAGCACTATTTTTTCCCGCCGCCATCATTTCTGCAATTTGGCAGAAAGAAAGATTGTGGTTTGAAGATGCCGCCAGTACCTTCGCGGCACATGCACAAGAATCGCATATGCACACCTCTATCACAGCAGCCATCTTGGGCACGGCGGGCTATGTCTCATGCATGCACAGTGATTATCGGCCACTGCGCATGCACGAGACTTGCAGAAGTATGGTGTCAGCTGTGCTGGGAGCTCTGAGTACTCTTTCACTCAGGCTCTCCGCTCTACAGCAGCCCTAGTGGCTCCGACCAGAGATTATTTTAAACAAGGAATGGTGAACATTCAATAAGATGAAAAAATCAAATATGAATTCCATTAACATTGTGAAACTGGAACTAGCATGAGTGAACTTATTCTACTGTTTCTCTACTCCACTGAGTTACAATCAATATCACTTTAAAATGAAGCCAAGGTGATCCTGTATAGTGCTGACTTTATGTAGCCTACAGCTAATAAACATCCATATTCGATGTGTACTGTCAATGTATAACACAGAAAGTAGGAAATCAGGATGAATGTCTAGGGTTACTTCACAGATGCTACAGCATTTGACAGCTCAACAAGAAGGTTGTGTGTTTGGTACGAGGTCAGTAGATCGTACCGTATACTGTAACGAGGACGTCACTGTTTCACCAGCATTCTCAAGTTCATGATATTGAAAAATGGAAAGCAAACTCGGTCGACTCCTATGACAGCTGTGTTGTTACATTTTGTATTTAGACAAGAATAAAATAAAGAATGATTACCAATTCATCACTTTAATTATGGAGACCCACAGACATTATTGTACATTAAGACAATAGACATGCAATAGTTTTTTATTTCCTGTTCTAAAATATATAATATAATATAATATTCACATACATACAAATGACATACTTAGAGTAGGAGATTCAATTGATAAGTCCAGCTTTATACCCCATATGAGGGGTCCTACAATATTAAGCAGTTAACATCAAAGCCTATAAGGCAATATACCCATATAGAGAATAATGGATGGACGCCCATCAGTAACACACCTGTTAGATCATCGAGTGGTTCCTAAGGCAACTGCTTTAACCTCGAGAGTGCAGCTTGAGAGGTTTGGTCGCCTTGTGAACTGTGAGATGATCTAACGTGGCGTGTTACTGACTGGGCATTCATCCATTGTTTTTTATAAAGTAGGATGCCAACTACTAAGTACAAAAGTAAAACAAATAGTTTAGGAGCATATTTGGGATCCCTACTTTGTTTGTTCCCCTGTTGTGCTGTGCTCCGTAGCTCTCGTTTTCACCGCGGTGGCTGCTTCCAGGTTGTGTAAGGCGCATGCGTTAGCAGGTTCATGTTGTTATGCTGTAGTAGCAACGTAGCTAGTGCAGCATAACAGCTATGATGACGTAGCTGCTACAGCATAACAACATTTTAAAACAGATGTATTTTAATGAATAACAACTTTGCATCATACACTATGCCAGTATTACCATCAGAGTGCTTAACCCATTCTAGACATATATAAGCCCAGAGAGTACAACAGGCTGTCAAAATGCCTGAATGGCCACAAACACCAACAGAGGCTACTTAATTATACAGCAGATGGTATCAGACTAAAATGATAAATAGAAAATCAAGCTTGTGTACTTCACATTTTGTACAAACTACCTATATTATGAATTTCTAAACATATGTAACCCCCCTGCAAATGGGGGTTCCCAAAAGTCTTCCAGGAGCTTGCCTGAATGCTCCAAGTCTGGGTGGTGTTCGGTGTTTGAGCTGTTTAAATGTGGTTCCAAGTGAGTGCTATTTGAGCCTCCATGTACTGTCTCTTTAAGAGCTGTCTGCTTGCAGACTTAATTAGTTTGTATGGGGGGACTGTGTATTTAATGCTTGAATCCCGCCCGAGCTGCTGCCAATTCACTCCGTTTCTGCTGTCGCTACATGTGCAGAGGGAGCCTTGTTGAAAGATATAACTGTTTGCCAGAAATCATTTAGAGTGACTGAGAAAATGTAGTTTGTCTAACCTGTCTTTATTTCAGCACAAACTGTTTCAGTGTAGCTCTTTCATTTTGGTCCTGAATTGCTGACTTGGACCAATCAGGATGATAGGAGGCCTTAAAATGGAGCCTGTGGATGAATTGGAACTTGGACTCTCAATTTTGAGCCAACCACAAGGGGATTGTATGAGCAGTGACTCTGGGAAATGTAGTTTTGACCTTAGCGCCTTTTTTCACCAACAGGGGAGTCTTGTGTGTGATGACAGCCAGACCAATAAACAGAATGGTGTGGAGCTAAAGGAAATGCCCTGCTCTGTGACTGGAAAAGATAAGATCAGTTTGACAGTGAAGAGAAGGAGCTCCTGTGCTTCTGTGGTGTATAGTTTCTGGAAGCGCGTGTGAGAACCCTGAGGTTCGGCTTGCAGCCGTTGTAAGCGTTAGTTTGGACTGAATCTGACTTGTGAGGAGAAAGAAGGAAGTCTGAAAGGCAGAAACCAGGCTAAACCTATAGAAGACTGGAGAAATTGCTGAATTGCGCTTGGTCTGTCAGGAACTGAAGCTGCTGTGTGTGCTCCCGGGTATTCTGTAGTAATTGCGATCGGGATCTAGGAGCAGCCTGCCTGGTATAGTACTTTCCTTTTACATATGAATGTGCATAGTGCTTGTGGGGAATCGCTATTTCCAATCCCCTGTGCTGTGTGTTGTGTGTTGAAGCTGGAAGCAAGCCCCAGCTTGTCTCAGACTAAATCTGTTTGCTATCTACTGCAGTGGGGTCCAGTCACAAGGACCTTGTCTCCATGTCCTATTGTTCTGGCAACCCAGAAGAACATCCACCATCCAGTTCTCAGCTAGGGTATTGTGAGTACAAATCAGGGTATTCCCCTGCAGCTTGTTTTCAATTACAAGTGTGTCATCTAATTATTGTTGTTTCACTTCTTCATGGACTGAGCCATCCGGCTCCGGATTACAATTGGATGTTGTGCATATATTTTCTTCTACAGGGCCCTGTCCATCTGCACCTGCCGGCCAACCCTGGGCAACAACCTGGCTAGCCCCCCCCCCCAACCTGGGTACCCAGAGTGTGACTTTTCAGACCCTGTATGTATGCACAGTACTGTGATTTAATTCTGCCAATTAACCTGATCTCCCCCTCCCATGTTTTGTTCCCCCTAAATAAACCAGATTTGATGTTGTTAAACTTTAAACTGTCTGAAGTGTCAGTACCTACATATCAAGCATTGTGTTGGTTTGTGTATGTTGATTAACCTTATTTTACAGGGGGTTCCCAGAGACGAACCTCAGAATCAGTCTCGAGGGTAAGTAGTACTTTATGAATGAACAGTGTGTACATGTGGAGTATTGGGACTGTAACTTCTGTGCATTGTGTGAGCCACTAGAGGGAATAAAAGGGGGTCTCAGTGTCCCAGAGGGCTGTGACCAAGCTAGTCTAACCACTACAAACCCTGACCTCTGGGTGGAGGCACCCGCCATAGAACCTAGGCCCCTCAACCTGTCAGTAGTCAAGCAGGCAGGGGTAGTAGCCCTTGGGATAGCGCCACCTGGGGGTTACACATAGTAAACATTATGAAACATTGACTGCACATTCACAGTTTGGTTTCAGTTAAACCCAACGGCATGTAAAAGTCACCAAAAGCTTCAGTTATAATAACAGCTAATTTTGCAACTTTCAGAACCATAAATATTTAGAGTCTGTATGGCTTACTGAGTCTTTGGTATCAGATCTAAGAATACAGTGAATAATGCCACTGCTGAGTAAGGAAAGAGCTGTTCAAGGCACCGCCCAGGGAGCACGAGGCAAGCGCCATTTTGGCACAGTTCATGGTGCATTTGCAGGCTTATGATACATCACGTACAAAAGCAATCCAACATTAAAAAATAATAAAAGCATTCTCAGTGTCACTCAGTCCTCTCAAAACTGCACAGTTCTCATGCCTGAGTCAAAAACTGCTCCCCTGAAACTGACGGCACATCAATCCCCCTCAGCACTACCGAAAGTACTTGCATAACTCCATCCGTTAGATCAGTCCGGTTCCTCACCATCTGCCCCATCTGCTTTTGTGCCGAAGTACCAATTTATTTTCTCTGCCAACATACCTGCACCCTTTGGGTCACTAAATAAATACTGTTTACCCACATATATCATCTTTAACTTGGCGGGATACTGCAGGTTATGGGACATACCGAAGGACTGAAGAATTGCTCTTGTGCCATCAAAGGCCTTTCGCCATTCACGTGTGGCAATGCTCAAGTTAGGGTATAAAGAGAGCTTATCTCCAGATTCTGTAGTGAGCAGCCTGTGTGTCTTGCTGCCTTCGGCATCCAGTCTCTTTCATGGGGGCCAATTAGGGTAATAGGCAATGTCCAGGGGAGGTTGTCATTGTCTCATCTTTTACAGGGTGTGATCCTGAATGCTCAGTACATGATGGGGGGGGGGGTCGGTTCCAGGTGAAGCGTATCACCCAACCAAGACCCTGTGAAAGTCATGGGATCATCCCCCTCTGAGGTCTTTGGGAGTTTCAGAATTCAAATATTGGCTGATGTGGCAATATTCTCAAGTGCCTCAAGCCAATATCGCAGGGATTTATTTTCCTTTATTAACTCCGTTGTTGCAGTCACTGCTGTCAGCACTGATCCGGCAGCTTCTTTAGCCTCTGCTGCTGCTGCTTTAGAGGCCTGCAATTCACAAGTTGCAATGCTGGTATTGAAGTCTACAACTTTTTTGGTCCAGAGCTAGGACCCTGTTATACAACGCTTGACTGGCCCGTAATAAGTCCTTGTTAGAAGGGCCATCTGAGACCTCATCAGCCAAGCTCACAGCCACTGCTTTTCTGCCATTACTGAGCCTGTTGGCCCTGATGACCTCCTCCTTTGTTCGCTTTTTGGGATTTCCAATGGGTAATCCAGACCCCCAAAGTCCTTCAAACTGCAAAGTTAGCATCAGGAAACAAAACCATGTTACGCAGAGCGAAAAATGGATGTTAAAATCTGGTAGATGGTGTTAGACTGTGGATCCCTGCTGGAGAGCCTAGACAAAGCAGGTCTGCACAGGATGGCTGCTGACCACACCCCAAGCTACTCTGCCTCTGACTGGTCAGGCTGCCCCATGGCCAGTCTCCTATGTGGCATTCAGATGCCATTTTTGGAAGTTTCGACCCATTGTCCCCTCACATTGCCACTTGTGTGCTGTTTTAACAAGGTGACATAAAGGGAATGATTGAGTAAATGAAATTGCATTTCGCTTTCAGACATGGATGGCACTTGCACAACATCTAGCGGAGACTCACTTGTGTGGAGGAACCAGGCTGGTGGGAATAAAATAATCTAGGGCCAGCACTGCCTGTGAATATACAGTATTACAAGAATTGTTTGGTAAATAAAACTAGATGGGAAATATGCATTAGCCTGACTCAAAATATGCACTTTATCTTCAAGTGAGAGGGGGCAGGACCATAATGTATGAGTGGTAGCGCCACAGCTGAGTTATGAAAAGTCCTGCTTCCTCATGATCGAATAGATATTTTGAGTCAGACCTCTGTGTATTCATTTTTCTATAGCGGTAGTTTACCAGTGATAAATTTTACAGAGCCCCTGGCACTGTTGGGACAACTTAAAAAAAATGTCGTACTTGTACATAACTCAGCTTATATTTAATTTTTTTTCAGTGATACTCGCCCTTATTTCTTCATTACGGTGGGAATTTACATAAAAATAGGATCTTTGCCCAAGTGTGCTCTGGGTGCTCGTCTACGACTGACATCAAAATTCTGCTTGACATTACAGTCTGTTGCTGTGAAGGTAATCATATGTCCTAAATAGGACATTATGGTGTCAGGTGTAGGCAAGCAGCCAGAACAAATACAGTCAGGGGACAATGATCATGTTTTCATGTAACTGTCATCAGTACTAAAGAAAGTGGGAAAGGATTACAGAAAATAGAAATCTTGTATTTATCAGTTTCTCAAATGGTGTCACGGCTTTTAAAAGCTGCTGTTCTGCATAAAGATTTACCTGTTTTTCTTCAGGTGATGGCTTCAGTGCTGCACTGGGCAATTGTGATGTCATCAGCACTGTGAAAGTTGCTCTGATTTGTTCAGTATTCTGTTGTGATGATTCTAATTATCAAGATTCCAGTTACGACAACACATTCAGCCTCATATTTCCAATACCTTGCTGTTAGTGTTATCAGCCAAGCTATCACTTTTTTAGCTTGTCATTTTAACCTCCACTCCTGTTGTATAACTATAGAGATAGTGATGCCTGGATAGTATTATTGTCACCATGTTTTTACCATTGCTGTATTAGTGTATCTTTATTGTTGTGCTCCTTGTTTTCATGTACTGTCCCCAGGACACATCTGGAATCGAGCGGTACTCTGTTCAGCATGCCTTCCTGGTAAAAGAAAAAAAATAAAAAATAAATAGTGATTTTGACCATATGAATGTTATCCAAAGGACAATCCATTTCTCGGCAGCCAAGATCCTATCTGACCCCATGTGTATTTTGGAAACCAGAGCAGGTTGGTGAGATCTGAGGTTGAACTGTGTGATCCCAGGTCAGATGGTGTGATATGAGGTCTGCTGTCTGCTTTGTATTCTGTATAGTCATATCAGATAGTTATTATCAGATGGGATACCAGGTGAAAAGCAGCAGTATAAGTGGTATCTGATTCTGTCAGGTGCTATCTAAGCAAAACTAATTCAGTTCCCGCCACTTGTACCACCCATGGTTAATGTGGCTAGCCGGTTAGATTGGGCAAACAACAATAGCCATTTGCCATTGCCATTGCCATAGACTGCAATTAAAAAGTCACCGTTTATACTGCATTAGAACCTCTGGCTATTTCAGGCAGCAGCAAACAGTTTGACAGCTTTCTGCACCTGTTCGCACCTCATTAAGGTGCGATTACTACAGTACTTAATCCCCGCATTTGTGTCAGGTTATTGTTTTCACGACAGCTACTGACTGCAGCAGCAAACAGCAGTAAACATGTCTGGGAAACGCAAGGTGATGAATCTGAGCACGAAAACTGACATCCTGAATAAGATGGGCGAGCTTCCAAAGATGAGCCAGCACAACCTTACACAGCATCTCGGGCTTCCTAAGTCAACTGTTGCAGACTTACAGAGACAGCGTGAACAGCTGTTTTCTGAATGGCAGCAAAATTCAAATCCTGACAGAAAGAGGAAGTGCGAGGGAAATGATGGCGAAGTCAAGGAGACACCTCTCTGCTGGTTCCAACATGCATGTGGGAGAGACACGCTTATCAGTGGCCCCCTCCTAGCACAAGAAGCCAAGCAGTTGGCTGAAGCACTTGGTCGTCCATATTTTAATCCTTTTGATGGGTGACTTCAGCGGTGGAAGTCTTGCCACAACATAGGCCACAAAACTGTCCTGATTCTTGGCAGCTTTTCAGGACACCTTCATGTCTTTGGGTTGAGAAACATATGGCTCGTCTTCCTCCCTGCCAACACAACCTAATTCAGCCATTGGACCGGGCATAATTTACAGCATGAAGCAGCATTATGTGTGTTCGATGAAAGAGAGTGCTCAAAGAACTGGATACAAATGCTGAACTAAGTGCATTCCACTGTGTAAAAAAAATCTTGCTGTTAGATGCTGCCCGTCTATTAAAGCATGCGTGGGACTCAGTTGCTCAGCAAACAATCCTGCATTGCTTCAAGAAAGCTGGGTTTGCTGTTGTTGCTGAGGACGAAATTGACACAGAAACTGATATTGTAACAGCACCTTACGGGCTGTCAGAGGAAGAATTCTTGGAGCTCTGTCACCTTGGAGACCATGGCGCTTCCCCAGAAACTGACACTGATGACACTGGAGAGGTGACTGGAGCGATGCGAGCCAATGTCATGGTCACTGGGAGAGGGAGAACATGACTCCGATGATAATATGGACGAGATGATGGTCAAGCAGTCCAATGTTCGATCTGCCGTTCTAACTTTGCGGCGTGCTATGGAGCAGCATCCAGATTTAGAGCCAGACTGGGACACGCTATGGAAAGTGGAAACTGCTTCATGACCCTACTGCCAGAAACAAGCTATTCAGACATGGATTACAGAGTACTTTGGCAGAGGAAAGTAGGACTGGTGTAAAGCACAATACATACTCTAATGAAATAAGAAGCCAGATTATTTTTTACCTTTTTACTTTTTACCTTGCAAGTCTTGCATTAATAAAGGAATAATGCCTGACAGGGTGGGTGTTATGCTGGGATAACATGAGGAGGCAGTATAGCGCAGTGGTCTAAGGCTCTGAGCTGCAAATCTGGTGACATCCAGCAGACCAGACCTGGGGTTTGAATCCCACAGCTTCCACTTGCATACTGTGTGACCCTGAGCAAGTCACTTAACCTCCTTGTGCTCCCAGGTCGCTCCTGTAAAAAAGCTTTCAGCAGTGTGCTATACCTGGTTAAACAACTAAATAAAAAAACAACAAAACATCCCACCTCGGGTTGGGCCCGAGGCCACCGCCGAGAGGGCAAGTGTCTAACACCCGAGAAGGATGTTATCCCAGCATAACACCCACCCTGGCGGGCATTATTCCTATTATACAATGGCTTGTTGTTTTATAATAAAAAAATAATTTTAAAGAATGTTTTTGTTAGTGTGGAAAAATATTTTTGTTTCTTAAGAGGAGATGCAAAAAAAGAGATCTGCCATATCTGCCATAAGCTCATCTGCCATAATGATGACAGTAGAGCTGTGAACAGCAGGGATGTTATGCCAGGATAACATCCCTGCTGTGATGGCCAACTGACCAATCAGAAGTCAGGATTATTTCTTGCCATTGTATAATAAAGTTTTGTTAGTACAGTACGAATACTAGCAACGTTAATTGTTTAATGGTGATTGGGGGGCATTTTACAGCACAGTTAACTATGCATTTAATAGATGAGTGTTTTACTGTCCGACTCATATAGTGGGCAAAACGGTTAACACCAGTGTGTCCAATATAAACGGTGGGGACTCTATATACATGTTTGGGCCCTTGTCCACGAAGAAAAAGCTATTGTATATTTCCCTGTATAACAACATAGCCAATTAGGGTATATGAAAAAAAAGTTGGGGTATATGGAAAAAACAATTAGTGCGTATGACACCAACCAGCTAGTTACACTATATTAATCTGTTATTAACACCTTAATAACACATCAGTGCCTAGTGCACTACAAACCACCCTGTTACACACAATAACACCTGTAACAAGCATCTTAATATCACTGTAACAACCATATTATTACAACATTTAACAGCCACCATAATAACACATACAACAATAAATGCAGCCCCTAAAACAGCAGCTCACAACCTGAAGAAAACATTTCTCTAACCAACAACACACTACAGCAGCTCCTTCCAACATTACTTTCCTCACTGTATGTCCCTCAAACAGCTTGAGCTGACTTTATCTGCCAAGCCCTTCATGCTGCTCCAGGCCAGCTCTCTCCTGTATTTACAAAACGCTCCTCATCATAGACCACCGCTTCCACCCTCACAGTTTCAGATGTTGGCTCTCACACAGGGCTTCTCACATATACCGAAGTCACTGCTCTGAGTCCTGATTGCATCGCTGCTCTGAGTCCTGACTGCCGCTCCCGACCGAACAAACTCGCACGCCATTCTAAAAAGAAAGTCCTGCCGAACCACTCCACCTTACATACCAGAAATGCTTCAAAGGGCATGCGCGTACAGAAATGCGCACCCACCCTACACTCCAGGAAAACACTAACACTACTCCCACTACACTACGGAAAAGCACAACGATGGAAAAAAACTATACTACCCAGGAAAACTTTCAAAACCACACGCAGTAACCAAACCAATGTATTATATAAAATAAATGGTGGCTAGTGTGCAATATGGAAATCTACCATTTTGGGGGGCTAATTAGCTCAATAAACCCACTCACCCTTCGGGCTCATGGGTTATTGTGTTAATTAGACCCCTTCTGTGTATATTTTCCTATACGAACATACGAAATTTGCCAGCAGATAAAGGCCTAGAGGTCTATCAAGTCTGTTCGAATGTGCAGCTAGCACCCCTTATTCTGCAGCTGCCCCTCCCTTCCACCCTTCCCCTTCATTAACCCTCCCCCTTGCCCTGTCCCATCCTCGTTTGAATCAGTCCACTGTTCTACTGCAAACCACTTCTGCAGGTAATGCATTCCACCCAGCCACCACCCTCTCTGTAAAAAAGTGTCTCCTCATCTCCCTCCTGAACCTTCCTCGCTCCAGTCTCATATCATGGCCCCTGGTGGCCCTCCCCTCCCTTACTTTGAACAGCCCCTCTGTACCTGTCTTGTTTATTCCTTTCATGTATTTAAAGGTTTCAATCATGTCACCCTGTCTCTCCTCTCCTCCAGTGAGTACATGTTCAACTCCTTTAACCTCCTCTCGTATGATAAGTCCCCCAGCTCCTTGATCATCTTTGTCGCCCCTGTGCACCCCCTCAGTAACTTAATGTCCCTCTTCAGATCACAGACGCCAGTACTGCACATGATACTCAGGTGTGTTCTAACTAATGACCTATACAGTGGCAGAATCGCCTCCTCCCTCCTCGAGGATATACCCCTTGCAATACAACCCAGCATTTTGTTGGCCTTTGCAGCTGCCTTCCTACACTGTGCCGAGTTGTTCATTGACCCTGTAATGAGCACACCCAGATCCTTCTCCTCCTCTGTCTGGGCTAGCTGCACCCCCCCCCAGCTGGTAAGTCCTCCTTGGGTTCTTCATCCCAAAATGCAGCACCTTGCACTTTTTGGCATTAAAGCCCAATTGCCAGGTGTCTGACCAGGTTTTAAGCTTTGCCAGATCATCCTGCAACCCCTGCCATCCCCCTAGGTCATCCACCACCGTGACAACCTTGGTATCATCAGCAAATAGACTGATCTTGCTCTTGATGTCCCATGATATGTCTGCAATGAATATCCCAAACAACACTGCTCACAACACCGAGCCCTGTGGGACATTGCTCGTCACTGCCCTTGGGTGTGAGAGCTCCCCACCCACCACCACCCTCTGTTGCCTTTCCTGCAGCCAGTTTACTACCCATCTCACCAGCTTTGCACCGCCCTGTGCCTACTAACTTCCTTCCCAGCCTTCCATGTGGCCCCAAGTCGAATGCCTTAATGAGTCCAGATACAGGACATCCACTGCATGGCCCCTGTCCAGTGCCTAGTTACCAGTCATAGAACCGACCAGGTTGGTTTGGCAGGATCTGCCACGTATGAAGCCATGCTGTCTGCTGTCCTGTAGTCCTTTGGCCTCTAGGAGGGCCACCAGCCTCTCCTTCAGGATAGTCTCCATTAGCTTACCCACGATGGATGTGAGGCTCACTGGTCTGTAGTTTCCCGGTTCATCCTTGGGGCCACTCTTGTGGAGGGGCACCACATGAGCCATCCTCCTGTCCTGAGATACACACCCTGAATGTAGTGAGGCATTAAATAGGTCTGCCAAAGGTCCTGCAAGGACCTCTGCCAGCTCCTTCAGTACCCTGGGGTGAATGCCATCTGGGCCTGGTGCCTTGTCCACCCTCAGTGCCTTCAAACCCTCTCGAACTCTGCCCTCCATGATTTCCCCATCTGTCACCCCTTCCCCCCCATGTCTGCCATTTCTCCCACCTTGGGTGTCACCCCCCTCTTCTCTTTAGTAAATACTGAGCAGAAGTACTCATTTAGTGCTTCCGCCTTATCGTACTCTGCTTCCACCCAACCCCCCTCCTTCCTAATCCTTACTATGTGGTCCTTACAGCTCCTTTTCTCCTGATGTACCTAAAAGTCCTTCCCCCTTCTTAATGCCTTGTGCCAGCCTGAGTTCCGTAGATGCTTTGGCTCCCCTTACTGCCCTTGTCACCTCCTTGATTCTGTCAAGTACTCCTCTCTGTCCTCCCCCTCCCTGTTTTCTTGTACTTCCTAAAGGCAGCTCTTTTCCTCCTTACCTTTTCCATGACCTCCTTGCTCAACCAGCTCGGTTTCTTAGCCCTAGCCTTCTTGCTCTGGGCTTTGCAGCAGGCTTTGGTTGCCTCCACTATCCCCAGCTTTATGAGCTCCCATCTCTGGTTAGTATCCATACTAGACTGAATTCTGGCCAGGTACCCTTTTACCACTTCCCCCATCCTCCCAAAGTCGGCCCTCCTGAAGTCCAGCACTCTTGTGCTAGATTCCACTCCTTCCTTGCCCATATCCAATGTGAGCCATACTGAGTGGTGGTCACTCCTGACAGCGGTTCCTCCACTGTAAGTTCTCTCACAAAGTCCCATTTGCCAGCACAAGGTCAAGGGTATTCCCCTAACCTGGTTGGTTCACTGACCATTGCAGCAGGAAGCTGTCCTGGAAAGCATCCAGCAGTACCTGCTCCCTTCTGTTCCTGGTTGTTGGGGTGCTCCAGTCCACTCCTGGCATGTTGAAGTCCCCCACAATCACCACACTACTCCTCTCAGGTCCTGCTGATCTGTCCCGCTAGTTCCCTGTCTAACTCCTCCATCTGAGATGGTGGCCTGTACACCACTCCCATTCTAAGAATCCTATTCTTGGAATCCTGGATTTGCACCCAAAGTGACTTTGTACTACCCTCCTCTCCTTCCTCCCTTACACACTTCAGTCCTTCCTTCACATATAGTGCTACCCCCCCTTTCCCAGTCACCCTGTCCCTACGAAATAACCTGTACCCTGGTACAGACAGGTCCCAGTCATTATATTGGGTGGCCCATGTTTCCGTGATGGCTGCAATGTCCACTTCTCCCTCTGCCATGAGAACCTGTAACTCTGCAGTTTTCCTCCCAAGGCTCCTAGCATTAAGGGTAACCACCTTTCACCCTTCCCCCTCCCATCCTGCCCTCCTTTCCTAGCATCACCAATAGTACTTGCCATTTGTCCTTTGTCACTGTTATGGGGGGTAAGCTCATATGGTTTCCCAACCTGTGGTCTCTGCATATCTCTTCCCCAACTGCCACCCCCCACTCCTAGTTTAAATTCCCAACTTCCTCTATATACTCTTCCATCCTCTGTTTCAACACTTTCTTTCCCTCCTCACTCAAGTGTAGTCTGTCCTTGGCATAGAGACTAATGTCCTCCCAGGTCCCTCCCCCCCCCACCAACAGCCCATACCCTTTAGCACAACACCAGGTTCTTAACCATCCGTTAAATTCCTCTATTCTCAGCTTTCTTGTTGTGCTTGCCTTTGGCACCGGAAGTATCTCAGAAAAAGTTACTGATCTTCCTGCCCCCTCACATAATTGTGCTAGTTCCGCAAACCTCCTCTGGACTATATCCACTGTCTTGTCAGCCAGGTCGTTTTTCCCAAGATGTATAATTAAATGAGGCTTGTCCCTACCCCTTCTAGCATATTTCAGAACAGACTGTCCTGCCCTTTCCGCTGTCATTCCTGGCATGGCCTCCACCCAAATGCGACTATGCCTCTCCCCCTTGCTACCCCACCTAACTCCTCTTAGTATTGAGTCCCCCAGCACTAAGATTCCTCCCCTCTTACTCCCTGCTTGCTTCCATTCATCTCCCTCCCTCATTTCCAGCTCCTCTTCTTCCTCCTGCACATTACTTCCCCCTTTTACCCCTGTTGCAGTTCTCCCAGAAATTCCCCCCACTCCAGTTTGGTCCAGGAATTTATCAATTACTCCTCTAATTTCATCATTTCCCTCCTCCACTTTCTTCCTCTCTAGCAGTGCAGAGCTGTTTTCTGAAGACCCTTCACAAATGCCCGCTCCCTCTCTCTTCATAGTAACCTGTTCTCTCCTTTCAACTCCACGACTTTTGCCACTTCTTCGCCTCCCCTCACAAGTCCCTATCGCCTCCTTCCATTTGACTTTTGTCTCCTGACCTGGTTTCCCCGGCAATCGTTCTTCCTGGCCTGGGCCCCTTTGTCTCTGCTTCCCTTCTTCTGACCCTCTCCTCACCACTGTTGGCTTAAATTGCCCTCCTTCATCTCCCCTTCTTCCTCCCTCCAGTATTGGGCTAAACCCACCCCCAATCTGCCTTGCCTGACTTAGTTCCTCCTGCAGACCCTCAATCTCCTTTCTAAGTTTTTCTATGTGGTTGCACACTAAACATCCTCCCACACTCCAGGCAATGTTTAGAAAGATTGGTGCACCACAGTTGTTGCAGCCTACCACCCTACCCATTGCTCTTATTGCCCACCAGCGACCCCCCACCCTGCCAGATGCAGGATACCAAATACTCCCCCAAGTCTCCCCTCTCCCCCATCTATCAGTGCAAAACATTTTATTTCCCGTACCTCCTTTGTTGCACACATTTAGATATATTGAGCAACTGCTTTTTATATTCCTATCCTTCCTATCCACACTCAAAAATAGACTTTAAGTAGCCATTGCACAGCCTTCTTCAAACTCCTACTCCTCCTTTTCCCAATGCAATATCAATGTGAAGAAGTAATAATGAAAGCTCCTAGATTTGCATTTCCTTCCCTTCCACTGAGAGAGCAGTCACCTCTTCACTTGCTGCTGTTCCTTTCCTGGATGTCTGCTTCTGCTATGACAGGTGCATATCCTTTGCCTGTTTGAGGAAGTGATGTCAGAACCCTAGTATAAAGGAAATAATGGACATAGGGTGCGTGGGTGAGGGGTTTGGGTGGGTGGGACCAGCCCAAGTCTTCCAGAAACAATCAGGTAGCTGAGGCCTCTGGTCAGACCATTAGCTCCTTCCCCACTGTGCACTCAAACTTTGCAGCTAGTGAAGCCAGCAACAATGAATCATAATTCTACTCAAGCCCCCCAAATAGGTTTGCTACCCAAAGAAACAGGACACCAATTCAAACAGCTTCACCAACAACACATCAAAATAGGCTTGGAATTAGAAGATACAGGTCTCCAATTCAAAGAAACAGACCCAGTTAAATTACAGCAATTATGTTTAAAACAGAAGAAATAGGCCTCTACAAATACAGCCTGCCACACAGTGAACCAAACAAATGAGCCCACTTATAGCTGCCAAAAACAGTTTTCAAAATTCCAACAGCCCCAAACAATACCCTGCTAGCCCCTTAGTAGTAAGAAAGAAAAGAAACATTCTACCAAGTAGAATCCACGAAAAACAATGGAAAACAAGAAGCTACTGTACTGTAGATCTGATCCTGTCCCCCTTCTAGTTCCTATATACCACACTTTGCCATTATTTATTCTCATGCTCTCTTGCGAATGCTCTCTCTCGACATATATATATATATATATATATGTAACCCCTAGATGGCGCTATCCCAGGGGCTACTACCCCTGCCTGATTTGCCACTAACAGGTTGAGGGGCCTGGATCCAATGGCGGGTGCCTCCACCCAGAGGTCAGGGTTTGCAATAGTTAAACTAACTTGGTCACAGCCCTCTGGGACACTGCAACCCCCCTTTCTTCCCACTAGTGGCCCACACAATATCAGAATTACCTTCACAGTATACACTTACCCCAGGTCTGGTTCGGCACTGGGACCTCCTGTGAAATGAGATACAGTGCAACAATCACAGTACAGTACTTTAACATAGACAAATACCTCAGGCAGTATAACTTTGCTGAAACAAGCAGCTCTGATTTATTTAGGGGATATAACAAGGACAGGGGAAATCAGGTTAATTAGCTTATCACTCTAATAATCTACCTATGGCTCTGTGCACAGGCCTATCCCTATCAGTTACTGTCCCTGGGTACCCAAGCCCTAGTGGCTAGTCAAACCGTGGCAGCTGGTAGGGCCCTTTCACACAGAGAAAGGAGAATTAAACAGTCAGCAGTACAGTAATTCCATTTGGATTTAATATGGCAATTCAACGGGAGCAACCTGAATTAGTACTCACGACCTCCAAATAAGATAGGGTCCTTCAATGTCAGCAGGGCTCACTTGGGTACACAAACCTCTTCACACATCCATATAAAAGAAAGTACTATACCAGGCAGGCTGCATCTGTATCCCGATCGCAATTACTGCACAATACCGGGAGAACACACAGCAGATTCAGTTCCTGACAGACCGAGTGCAATTTCAGCAATTCTTCCAGTCTTCTACAGGGTGAGCCTGGTTTCTACTCTTCAGAGATCCTTTGATTCTTTTCACAGGACAGATTCAGTCCTAACAAGCTGTTACACAAGCTGCAGACCGAACTCTGGGCCTTACACCGTTTTTGACTAAAACTGCACACTGAAAAGCACAGGGCTCCTTCCTTCTTCACTGCAAAGCTCAACTGAACTCCAACCGACAAAACGGGCACTTCCTTTGAGTTCCTCCCAGTTCTTGACTGGATTGGCTGTCACTCACAATAGACTGCTGCTGTTGGTCCAAAAAGGCACTGAAGTCTAAACTACATCTCCCAGAGTCACTGCCATACAATCCTCTTGTGGCTGGCTCAGATTATGAGTCCAAGTTCTGATTAGTCAAGGCACCATTTTAGAGCTAGCTTACCCCACACTGATTGGTCCAGTTCAGCGGTTCAAAACTAGAATGGGGAACTAGCAGACACAGTTCTGACTGCAAAAAAGCAGGTTAGACAAACTGTAATTTCATTATTACTCTAAATAATTTCTGGCAAACAGTTACATCTTTCAGATAGGTTCCTTTGCACTCTAGTGACTGCAAAAATGAAGTGAATTGGCAGCAGCTCGAGTGGTACTCAGAGAAGCACACAGTCCCCCATACAAACTAATTATGTCTGCAAGCAGACAGCTCTTAAAGACAGTACCAGAGGCTCTAAAACACTCACTGATAAATGGCTTAAATGCCAAACACCATTCAGGCTTGGAGCATTCAAGCAAGCTCCTGGAAGTCTTTTGGGAACCCCCATTTGCAGGGGGGTTACACCCTTCCTGGCCTGGGAAAGCTTGACGTCCGCGTCAAGCAAGTACCCCCATAAGTTTCAACTGCAACCATATACATTTGCATTAGGCTCGCACATGTAATCATCAGTCAATATATCATTTTACCAAGAACACATTTCTGAAACATTGCAGTACGTCACTCTTTACACAGTATTACATACATTGTACCATAACTCAAGTTATTACCTCTTGTACATGAAACCTGAAGAGAGGCCCTTCCTATCAGTTACCTTGGGGGCTGGATGGGGCAAGGGCACCATACTTAGAGGGCAACACAAGTAACTTGGAGTTAGCACTGATGCTCAGTTTGGGCAATGAGCTCGAGGACACATACACTCCTTTATGGACAACATTGAGAGGCAAGTCCACAGGCCTCCCAAGTGAATCATAAACTGAGGTGCACCACAGGCTTTACAGCTCGACCAGTCTTTCTAGGGGAACTGTTATAGTCTCTGCACTCTGAGCCTCATTTTCAGCATTGTCCTCACTTGTCAGGGAGTCTCCATGGGGTAGAGAGGCTAGAACTTGGGGCACTTTCAGCTCCAGGAGTTACAGTTTCTGAGTCCACAACATTTGGCTCGCATGGAGAGCTTTCGGACACTGGCAGTGGACTGTCAGGGCACTCAAAATACTCTTCTTGTTCGGGTGTATCACCAGTCTGCCCCAATCTATCATTTCCTCCCTGAAAGCTCAAACAGTTCAACCATGCACAATGATTCCATTTCATCTGATCTGATGCTTTGCACTTCACTTTCTGGGAGCATTGGCTCCAGGGATGAAGCTGGGGCTTAGACAGTCCAGAAGGCCCAGCTTTGTCTCCAGTATTGACTAGGGATTGCCCACAATTGACTCAGTTCTAGAAGAAGGATAGTATTCAAAGTCACTCTCACTTTCTTCCGATATGGACTGACAGTCATGCTCAACTGGGACTTGTGGAGGGAACACTTTAACTTTGCTTCTGTAGGTGCAGACTTTCTTGATCTTTTCTTAGCAGCAGCTCTAGTCACTGGTCCAGAGGGGCATCTTCTAGGGGCTCAGACTCAATTAAGATTTGTCCAATGGGCAGTAAATGATTTCTATGCATTGTTTTTACATCTTTTGAATTATTCTCAGGCCTTACTTTGTACACTGGCAGATCATCTAGTTTGCCCACTACAATGTAGAGAGATGGTGCCATCTGTCAGCAATCTTGTGCTTGCCATGCAGTCCCAGATTTCTTAGCAATACCCGATCTCCTCCCTGGAGTTCCTGTGCTTTCACCTTTTTATCATACCTTTCTTTGTTGGCCAGATTTCTTTTGCAGCCATGGTTTGAGCCAGTTAGTACGCATGAGTTAGCTGGGCCTTTAACTTTTGCACATACTGTAAATAGTTGTCAGCTTGAACCCCATCAGGAGACCCAAAACACACATCTACTGGTAGTCGAGCTTCTTCCAAACATCAGGCGGTAGGGGAGAATCCAGTGGCATCACTTTGGTGCAGTTATAAGCATGTACCAGGGTGCTAATTTGTTGGCTCCATCTAGGCTTGTCCTTGGGTGCAGGGTGCCTAGCATATCTAGCAAAGTGCGGTTGAAACGTTCAGGCTGTGGGTCCCCTGGGGTGGTAAGGAGTGGTTCTGGACTTTCGACTCCCCACAGAAAAGCATCTCTTTGATCAGGCGACTCTCAAAGTCTCTCCCTTGATCAGAATGGATTCTTTGTGGAGCCCAAGTGAACAAAAAGTTTTCTACAAGTACTTTGGCTACAGTGGATGCTTTCTGGTCTTTGGTGGGAAAGCTTGGGCATATCTTGTGAAATGGTCAGTGACCACCAGCACATTACTGATATTTCTTTGATCTGACTCCAAACTTAGAAAATCAATACAGACCAGCTCCATGGGTGCACTGGTGGTTATGTTAACAAGGGGCAGCCCTCTGGGGCAAAGCTTTCCTCTGTAACCCAGCGACTACAGATTCGAATGTGTTGCTCCACATCAGCCCCCATCTTAGGCCAATAGAATCTGGATCTCACCAAGTCAAGTGTTCTGTCTATACCAAGGTGCCCCATGTGGTTGTGCAAGGACCTCAATACTGAGTCTCGAAGGCAGTGGCAGCACTAGTTGTTGTTTGTCTACTTGTCCCCTCTGTCTACTGTTTCTCTGTATAACAGTTTATTGATCAGTTTCAACTTAGGACCTTCTTTGTATAACAGTGCAGTTCTCAAATCAGTGGGCGTAATTTGGACACATCTTTTCCTCCATAGAGGGCTTCTAAAGCTGCTTTGATCATGGGAGCGGGATTGAGCCCGCCTTGAATACTGTCATTGTCCAGCTGAGGCAGTGCACCAATGTCTATTGCAGAAAAGTGGCAATAAGCAGCAGGTATGCAATTCTCAGAGGCTCCCAAGCAATCCACCATGCAGTCCACTGCGTCCGTGGACATTTGTTCCTCCCTGTCAAACTTCCGGCAGAGTGCCCGAATGTCAGGTTCTGCCAGTCGGACCCAATCATTCTGGGGAACAGGCCTCCGGGAGAGAGCATCAGCATCTATGTGGTTCAGACCTGCTCGGTATTCGAGAGCATAGTCATATGTAGATAATGCAGAAAGCCACCTATGGCCAGTGGCATCCAACTTAGCTGAGGTCTGCACATAGGTCAAAGGATTATTGTCAGTTTTTACTAGTATTTTAGCCCCATACAAGTACTCATGGAATTGGTCAACAATAGCCCACTTCAAAGCTAGGAACTCTAACTTATGTACAGGATAGTTCTTTTCGGATGGGGTCAGGCTTCTACTGGCAAAGGCCACTGGTCTCAGGCCATTCGTGCTCTTGGTACAACAGGCCCCAACCCTTGCAAGCTAGCATCAGTGTGCAGGACGTAAGGTTTTCTTGGATCGGCATAGGCCAGCACTGGAGCATGGGTAAGTTGATATATGATCTCATGAAAAGCAGTCTCACAATCAGGAGTCCAGCGGGCCCCAAATACTTCACTCGGATGAAAATACACTCTTTCAGTCTTGAGGATGCTGACTTTTGGTATTTTTGTGGGTTGGGGATACCCTTGAGTAAGGTTAAGTAAAGGCGGATCACTCTTGAATAGTCCTTGATGAGCGCCGATAATAACCACAGAATCCCAGGAATCTTTGCAGTTCTTTTAGATTTTGGGCTGTGGCCAGGTGGTCAAAGGCCTCAACTTTACTTGGGTCGGTCTCTATTCCTCGGTGGATACTATGTGTCCCACATACTTTACTGATGTTTGAAAAATTGACACTTATCAATGGACAGTTTAAGGCCAAAGTCCTCCAGTCGGTCCAATACCTTAAATAATCTGCTCTCATGTTCCTCCAGTGAGCTGCCAAACACAATAACATCATCTAGGTATACAGGCACTCTAGTAAGTTCATGTCCCCCACTGCACGCCCATCAATCGTTGAAAAGTGGCTGGGGCACCTGAAATCCCTTGAGGCATCCTCATGAATTCATAGAGCCAAGCGGACAGATAAGGCTGTCTTTTCACGGTCCTCTGGGGCCATCGGGATCTGATAGTACCCACGCGGAGATCCAGCACAGAGAACCACTTGCTCCCGCTTAGGCAGTCCAAAGCATCCTGAATGCGGGCATTGTGTACTGATCAGGATAGTCCGCCGGTTTAAGGTGCGATAATCCACACACATCCTTACTGTTCCATTCTTTTCCTCACTACCACAATGGGGAAGCATAAGGCTTCTGGATTCTTGTATTACACCAGCAGCTAACATCTCTTGCAGATGCCGTCTCACATCATCTATGTCAGCAGGTGCCAGGCGTCGAGACCTCTCACGAAATGGTCTTTCGTCATGCAGCGGATATTGTGCTCAGCTCCTTGCACGCATCCTACATCCCATTCCTTTAAAGAAAACCTGGTCTCTCTGGGCAAGCTTCTCACTGATCTTCACTTTCCATTCAGCTGGCAGCGGGTCGCGAAATCAAACAAGTCAGGCGTTACTCTGTCATTCTTCCTTGAACTCTTGCTGCTGGGTAGCACTGCAGTGTCTGCACAATGCACATTAGCCAGGATGCAACCTCTGTTTACTCAATGTCTCTTTCAGACACTTATGAACTTGGACCATTACCCTTCTGGCATAAGCATGGGCTCTAGCGGGCAAAATACTAGGCTTGACCAGCAGTCCCTCTGGCAATTTTCCATCGCCTGTGCATCCAACATTAATATTTTATTCTTAACATCCTTTCTGATACGGACCTCTCCCTGTAAGGTACACTGGGCATTTGGCGCCAGGATCAGAGACTCAGGATCCTTCTTCCATACAATTCCGACCGGTTCCTCTGGTTCTGTTTTTCAGCACTCTCTGTGCCTCATAGGCCTTCTTAATTAAAGCCGAACTCTTAAAGCTCTACTAGTCTTTGACCCCTGTTTTCATAACACAACTGTGCCAGCCTTCCAACATATGAGCATTTGTTCCAATCAACAAAGGGACACCATCATACAGTCCAGTGGGGGACACACTAAGGCTAGGGTCTCTACTTGTTCGGCCACTCCAGCCACGGAGGTGGGGAAAGACAGCCAAATCGGATATACCGGAATAGGGGTAGGCCTTCTCACTTAACCCCCATACATGCAGTCCTTCTAATGGTTGTAAGGGTACGCCTGACAAATGCTTCTGATACCAATCTTGGAACATAATTGTCACTTGGGAGCCACTGTCTAATATAGCTCTTGTAGACACTCCGTTCACCTTTACAGTGGTCTCCATGGAGGACCCACTATTCTGGACCAGTCTGGAGAGGTGGTAGTGGGGGCCTGGGCAACTGACCTTGCCACAAAAGGACGTGAATTAGCATTTTGGTGCCCTCACTGGGATCATGGTGCACCTCTTAACCACTGATTTCTTCTCAAGCTCTCCTTGTAGCCTATATGCAACTTTGTCAGTGTCTTTTGGGGACTGGCATTCCCTTTTCATGTGCCCATCTTTCCCACAATTATAGCAAAACATACTTCCTGGAGTTTGAGCTGGCCGAGGCGCCACACTGGGAGCCAGGGCGGGGTATACTAACTGGAAACCTTGGTGCCATCTCTGTTCTGGCGTGATAAGCATTTGGAGACATCTCGTCAGTTTCTCCACTTCCATGGTCAAGGAATCGAGTTGGAGCTGTTATCAGCAGGAGATACATGGGTGGGTACCCCCACCCCATAGCAGATGCAGTCGGATATAGTCTGGGGCCCGCGACTTGCAGGTGGCCTTCATAAAGGGACTGTTTTGAATTCCCGGATCTCTCTCAACAGTTCGCCCCATTGTGACATATCTTTTTCCTTGTCAGAGCACTCATTGACTGCCAGCCTCTGCCCCTGAACTTCACTTGATGGGTCACCTCAGTCACTCGGTCGTAGCCGCAGCTATTGGTGCAGGTCCCTCCCAGGTCGTCTTTCTCAACTCCTCGAATTTCTCTCATTAACTCATCATAGGAGGTGGGGATTCCAGTCGATCTGCCAGGTGTAACTGAAGCAACAGCAGTTCTGAGAAGGGGCAGACTTAAGGATCCTGTCCAGCCTGGTTCGTCCAGTTCAATCGCTGGCAAACTACCTTTTCTGAGGCATTCTTGCAACAATTTTTCCAGCCGAGATACATACACAGACAACAACTCCCTGGTACTGTTGTGCATCTCTTACTCTCCACCATAGGTCCTCATCAGAATCTGGGCTCCCATACACATTCTCCAAGGCCTCAAGATAGGCCTGTGCAGTCGCTTCAGGGTTACTGGGCCTGCTTAGCACGGATGGTAGCCAGGGCAGGACCTCGGAGGCTCTCACTAACCTCTTTCGCTTTTCACCTTCCGAGCATTGCCATTCTAGCACTTGGGGGCCAACATAGTCTATCCAGGTCTCCCAGTCATCCTCCCCTTGGGGGGTTGGGAGGGTGCCAGAGAAGATCCTCAACCTTCGGTAAGAGTCGTGACTAATGGCAGGTGCAGAAATAGGAGTCTGCATTGGTTCAGCCACCATTACGGGCACTGGAGCAGGAGAGGGTGTTGGGGGAGGAACACCCCCAGGTGGCAAGAATAGTTTCTTCAAGTCCTCCACAGTTTTCCCTCTCCCAGCAAACCATTCAGCAAATTTCTCCTCAAAAGTTTCAGATAGTGGTGGGGCTGATTCCCCGGGTCTTTACTGTCCTTAGTTATCACTCTCCAAGCAGTGAGGGCTCCTCTGGGGTAATGGTCTGTGGCACTTTGGAGCTATCTATGGGATCCTTAAACTCTACTAGGGCCAGGAAAGTGTGGGTGAGCAGATTAGCATGCCGACCCACCACCACAGGGTTTTGTAAACCTTCCACCTTGGAAAGTACTCCCTGCACAGTGTCCGTATTGATACCCAGGGGATGTCCAGGATAAGCATAGCATTTTGGGGTCGATCTCCTCCCCAGTACACCACTCCACCAGCCGGTGCACAGCCACTTCTGTCGGGTACCATTTTTTCTTAACAGTGGTTCAGAATATGGCCACTAGAGGACACACAATCCCAGCGGTGAGCCTCCAAGATGTAACCCCTAGATGGCGCTATCCCAGGGGCTACTACCCTGCCTGATTTGCCACTAACAGGTTGAGGGGCCTGATCCAATGGCGGGTGCCTCCACCCAGAGGTCAGGGTTTGCAATAGTTAAACTAACTTGGTCACAGCCCTCTGGGACACTGCAACCCCCTTTCTTCCCACTAGTGGCCCACACATATATCAGAATTACCTTCACAGTATACACTTACCCCAGGTCTGGTTCCGCACTGGGACCTCCTGTGAAATGAGATACAGTGCAACAATCACAGTACAGTACTTTAACATAGACAAATACCTCAGGCAGTATAACTTTGCTGAAACAAGCAGCTCTGATTTATTTAGGGGATATAACAAGGACAGGGGAAATCAGGTTAATTAGCTTATCACCTAATAATCTACTCTATGGCTCTGTGCACAGGCCTATCCCTATCAGTTACTGTCCCTGGGTACCCAAGCCCTAGTGGCTAGTCCAAACTGTGGCAGCTGGTAGGGGCCCTTCACACAGAGAAAAGGAGAATTAAACAGTCAGCAGTACAGTAATTCCATTTGGATTTAATATGGCAATTCAACAGGAGCAACCCTGAATTAGTACTCACGACCTCCAAATAAGATAGGGTCCTTCAATGTCAGCAGGGCTCACTTGAGGTACACAAACCTCTTCACACATCCATATAAAAGAAAGTACTATACAGGCAGGCTGCATCTGTATCCCGATCGCAATTACTGCACAATACCCGAGAACACACAGCAGATTCAGTTCCTGACAGACCGAGTGCAATTTTCAGCAATTCTTCCAGTCTTCTACAGGGTGAGCCTGGTTTCTACTCTTCAGAGATCCTTTGATTCTTTTCACAGGACGGATTCAGTCCTAACAAGCTGTTACAAGCTGCAGACCGGAACTCTGGGCCTTACACGCTTTTGACTAAAACTGCACACTGAAAAGCACAGGGCTCCTTCCTTCTTCACTGCCAAAGCTCAACTGAACTCCAACCGAAAAAACCGGCACTTCCTTTGAGTTCCTCCCAGTTCTTGACTGGATTAGTGTCACTCACAATAGACTGCTGCTGTTGGTCAAAAAGGCACTGAAGTCTAAACTACATCTCCCAGAGTCACTGCCCATACAATCCTCTTGTGGCTGGCTCAGATTATGAGTCCAAGTTCTGATTCGTCCAAGGCACCATTTTAGAGCTAGCTTCCACACTGATTGGTCCAGTTCAGCAGTTCAAAACTAGAATGGGAACTAGCAGACACAGTTCTGACTGCAAAGAAAGCAGGTTAGACAAACTGTAATTTCATTATTACTCTAAATAATTTCTGGCAAACAGTTACATCTTTCAGATAGGTTCCCTTTGCACTCCTAGTGACTGCAAAAATGAAGTGAATTGGCAGCAGCTCGAGTGGTACTCAGAGAAGCACACAGTCCCCATCAAACTAATTATGTCTGCAAGCAGACAGCTCTTAAAGAGACAGTACCAGAGGCTCTAAAACACTCACTGATAAATGGCTTAAATGCCAAACACCATTCAGGCTTGGAGCATTCAAGCAAGCTCCTGGAAGTCTTTTGGGAACCCCCATTTGCAGGGGGGTTACATATATATATATATTCTCACACACACACACATATAGAGTAAATGATGGAAAAGTATGGTGTACAAGGAAATAATACCATTGAGAGGTCGAACAAGCCATAAAGTCATGACCCCAAAGGGTAAATGGCCTTTATGAGCTTGTTCGACCCCAAGAGGGTACTATTTAATGAGTATTTGTTACTTTTGCTATCTTTTATTTTATACAGTGCATTAGGTTGGACACTTTTTGCTGTGTCTTATGCTTTGTCATAGTGTTGGTGGGTAGGGTGGCTGTTGCATGTGTTGTTAGGGGCTTGTTATTTGTGTTGTTAAAGGGCATGTTATTTGTGTTATTAAGAGGCTTGTTATATGTGTTATGTGTTATTGGAGTTGATTGTAGTGTGTTGGCTAGTAATGTGTTATTAGGGTGTTAATAACACATTAGTGTAGTGGTTGTATATATAATATATAGGTAGTGTATGTATATATGTGTGTGTGTGTGTGTGTGTGTGTGTGTGTGTATAAATATATATATAGTGCTTGTTAGGTATTAATGTGCTATTAAGGTGTTAATAACACATTAATACGCTGTAATTCGCTAATATGTTAAATAAATTTAGGGTAGGGGGTACGCTAAAGATGTGCAAAGTGGGCAAATTTGCTTTGCAGAGAAATCTGCAATGTCCATTGCACTTTGCAGAGTTTTTTTTGAGTTCTCTGTGAAAAAAAGTAGCCACTTGTTGGGAAAAAAAAACTGTGACTATCAGATTTCACAGTTGTGTATTACACTTTGTGGAGTTTTTGTTTCTTTTTTTTTCCAGCCTCAGGCCCTCTTCCCCTTCGGAGGATCAGCCCCTACCCTGCATGCTGCCACCCCATGCCCAGGCTTACCCCCTGGGTGGGACCACTAGGAGGGCACCCCCCAATGGAAAATGGTCTCAAGCCCTGGCTTTCCCCCCCCGGTCAGGGCCATGGGAGTGGGCCCCCCCCGGCAGACACTGATCGCAGTGGGAGTGGCGGCAAGCAGGACGTCAAGGACAGGGAATGGATTTTTTAATGCTGTAGCAATCCCTGGGGACAGGGATGTGCAGTGATGGCCAGTGTCCGCACCCCCTATATGTGAAGCACTGACAGCGGCATTACCCCCAGCCTCCGCCAGAGGTCCACAGAGCACCGGACACTCTTTCCTCCCTCCCCCTGGAGAAGTAGAGCAGTCCCTGGGATGCTCAATCCTTCTCCCTCTGGCTCCGAATCCAGGATGTTAGTGCCACAAGCGGACGCCTTGCCACTGTGCCGGCGGGCCAGCGTTGTTTTTGTTTCTCAAATTTAAAAAAAAAAAGAAAAAGAAATCCTTCCCAAACCCTTGTAACACCTCTCTCTCGGCCTCCTCCCCAACCAAGTAAAAGAAAACAACCCCTTCCCACAACCCACATAGCCCACCATGATACCTTCCTCCCCTAAGCCAATATGTTAAATAAATTTAGGGTAGGGGGTATGCTAAAGATGTGCAAAGTGGGCAAATGTTGCTTTGCAGAGAAATTTGCAATGTCCATTGCACTTTACAGAGTAGAAGTGGGTAGCCATCAGATGTAGAAGTGGGTAGCCATCTGGGAACCAGCGACCATCGAACAGTATGGTTCACAATAAACACAGCTGTAGAGTCAAGCCATACAAAGGCAAAAGTACTGGATTTTAGGAGGGCTTATTTTGCCAAAATGGGTGAGTTCCTAAGAAATGCACTAGCAAATGGGCAGGAAGGAGGGGTGGAAGAACAATGGGGAATAATAAAAACTGCCATCACAGAGGTAACATGCCTTTGTGTGAAGCAAATAAACAAAACAAAACGATGTAAGAAACCACTATGGTTCTCAAAGGAGGTGGCAGTGAAGGTTCAAGAGAAAAAGAAAGCATTCAGGAAGTACAAGGAATCACAGAAGGAGCAGGACAGAGAATTGTATCAGTTAAAGCAAAAGGAATCTGGGAAGGCTGTCAGAACAGCAAAGGCCCAAACTGAGGAAAAGATAGCCAACTCAGTTAAGAAGGGGGATAAAACCTTTTATAGGTACATCAGGGGCGTAGAAAGACCAAGGGAGGGATAGTGAGGCTTAATAAGGGCGGGCAGGGCTGACGGTGAAAAGGCAGAGATACTAAACAAATAGTTTTGCTCAGTATTTACAAATGAAGAGGGGGAGGTACCTAAACCAAACAATAGAAACACTTTGGATACAGAAGTTGATACCAGCCCATTTACAGAAGAAAGGGTTCTGAAAGAACTCTTAAAACCGAAAGTGGACAAAGCAATGGGGCCTGATGGGATTCATCCCAGAATTCTAAAAGAACTAAGGGTAGAACCAGTGACACCACTGACTACCCTCTTTAACAAATCATGGGAGGATGGGGCAGGGGCGTAGTTTGTTATTTTTACAGGGGGGGCAAAGTAACAAAAAAGTCCTGATTTTCGCGTATCATGACGGTGAAGAGGGCGGGTGGCTTGTGTAAAGCAAACAAATCAACCAGCATCAAATAATGCCCAAAAAACATTTAAGACTACAGCTGAATAACTCCTGGGAGTGACCAGCCCAGGCCAAGTCAGAGCACTTCCCCACCCCACCAGTTTTACTGCAGCCTGCTCTCGGCCCAACTCCTCCTGAGATCAGAGTCGAAAAACTGACCGAGATCTGTTTTGTATTCAGTTCTTCGTTCTTCTGCCTTGGGAGCGAGGACTTACTTGAAAGTTGAAAATATGTAAGGAACTTAACTTCCTTCTCAAGACGACAGGACCTCCCCTCAGCTTCAATTCAAATCAGCGTTGACCTAATTTTGCCCCCACCTGAACCTCCAGGTGGATAACTCACTAGTCTCTCACCCCCCTTTGCTGCTTACATAACCCTTCCAAGTCCAGCCCTTATAGCGGATCCTGAACTTCTTGAAATGTCTGCTTGAGCTAGCCCTCCCACCCTTGAGGAGTGCAAAAAGTATGTTTCAAGGAAGTGCAGCAAATGGCTGTGCCACCTCAGTATACCTATAAACATGAATGGTATGGGAAACATCCCAGCATGTGCATCCTCACAGCATGAGCCCTTATTTACAAAGATTACATAAAAAAAATGCGATTATACAATGACAAGAATGAATGCTGGCCTCTGATTGGTCAGTCTTGGGCTAGACCCATGATGTTATCCCAGTACATCCGATTCATCACATGTCTAGTCTCAGCCTCTCCGTGAACCTCTTGATGATTGTTAGCATTAGTGTGATTTTTTGTATCTTCTCTTAAAAAACCTTTTCCACACCAAATAAAACATCTTTAAAATTATTTTTTTTAATTCTGTATAACAACACGCCATTGTCTAATAGCAATAATGCCCTCCAGGGGGTGTGTGTCATGGTAGGATAACGTCATGCCTTATGTATTGGATGCACTCGTGCCCAACCACCTGAGGCGTGACATTATCCCAGCATGACACACGCCCTGTCGGGCATTATTGCTTACTTGCACCCAATGTTAACACTTTTCTTTGTTATAACCAAGTTAATTCATTAGTCTCCCATCCCATCCCATCCCATCCCACATTATTCAATGTCACATGCCTGAATCTGGTTAGGTAAGGTAAGCAAAGAGGATAATGCTCTCCTCAAGCAAGCAAGCATTGCATACATAAGCATGGGACTTGCTGATATCCCTCAGGCGGTGCTCTTAACAAGCATGCTGATGTACCTGGGACAATGCAACAGAACAATGTAAAGCCCCCTAATTGTTCAAGATGATCATGGGCATGGTGTGGTCACACCACAACCCCTACCACTCTCCTCCCCATGGGCTCCTAAGGAATATGTATCTCTGTCCATGCCCAGGGTTACACAACACCATCCAAGCAAACACGGATTGCCCTGGCAAAAAAGTGGTCGCATCACATAACCTAAGAGAACAGACGCCACAGGAAGTTTGCTGGAACAACAACTCCAGATACCTGTGCACAGCCTCGCAGGACCCACCCTGAAAGGTAAGTACTTGGTTGGTGGTTTTTATTAGCATCACCTATGACAGTGTGTGGTGGGCCGGTTGTGGTAGCCCAGGTTGCCATGGATGCTTTCCCCCCACAGACTACTTCAAAATCGTCTCATCTGTCAGTTTTGAAGGGCACAAATGAAACATGGTTGCTTCAGTTTGATGTGGTTTAATACAGTTTTTTTTTTCCGAGCGTGTGTCTCTATTCTTCTACACACAGACACAGACAGACACACACATCACCAAAAAATGAACTTTTTTTATACCATGTTTACATTCAGGATAGAGACAGGGTAAAGCAGGTCCAGGCAGTACAACACAGTAATTGAAACAATGCATTTTTACAGTGCCCAACAAACCACCAAAAGATCACAAAACAATGGTGGGGAATGGCTAGGTCACAGGTCAGGGTGCTAAATGAGGAGGAGAGACCACAGAACATCTTGTCGAACCACACAGTAAGGTGAAACTACATAAACATGCACAATTTTTATACTGTAGGATTTCATACTTTCCAACAGTTCCTAATTTTGACATAGAAACTTATCTTTAGTGCTCAGAAGCCCCTTGTACGAGGGAGGTAAGCATGGCATGGACCCAGCAGACTGGCATACATGTTGAAAAAAATATTTCTGTGCCAGTATGCCTGTCCACCTCTCCCTCCTCCATCACCAGTGGCCAGAAACATTTTTTTCAGCATGTGTGCTAGTCTGCCCTGGTCAGCACAGCAGCACAAAGCTGGCAGGGCAGCAGAAGGCACAGCAAGCAACAGTGAATTAAATGTCCATGCAAAAAGCTACAGCCCACTCTCCCCACCCCAGACCTGCAAGGCCACTATCTCCACCCAGACTGGCCAGCTCAGCTACTCTCTGCACCCTGATGGACTTGCACAGCCACTCTCCACACTCTGTGTCCACCCCACCAGCACAGCCACTCTCCTCACCCCACCAGCACAGCCACTCTCCCCACCCCACCCAACCAACACCATTTCCAGCTCCATTTATCTGGTATCTGCTCCAGGCATCCAGGTCTGTGCCTCCCCATCACAGGCACACAAAAATAAATAAAACCACATTTTATACTGCATTTTGTTTATGTTTCTTTCTTTGTCTGGAAAGAGAGATGTTGAGCTACCGGTCAGTACAGTTTGCCTGGTATACAATTACAACCCTGCCCCACCGACACAATGCCAGTGCCTCCACCCACCCACACAACAGTGCCCCCACCACACCCACACAATGCCTGTATCCCCAACCCCACCCACACAAATGACCAGTGTCCGCAACACACACACACACACACACACACACACACACACGACCAGCAGTGTCCCCAACCCCAACACACACATGACCAGCAGTGTCCCCAACCCACACACACACAATCAGCAGTGTCCCCAACCACACACACACACACAACCAGCAGTGTCCATACCCACCCACAACCAGTGTTCCAACCCCCCCCAAAAAATCATGGCCAGTCAGTAGTCACTATAACAATAGCCAGGTAGTAGTATAATCATTTCTTTAGGGTGCATGTTTTAGTGCAAGATTTTTTTTTTTGCTAGTCTTGTAACACTGTATGGGGGAGAACACAAAAAGCTACCCCTTTGGTTGTGTTTGCCAGGCAACGAAGACAGAGACAGCAGGGCCAAGGAATCTGTCTGTTTCACCCCTCCACAGTGGACGATCGGAGAAATCAAAAAAAGTGAAAGATTACTTTTACAGCCAGGTAAAGGATGAGGGGGAAATAATGTTTCAACATTTACTAATGTTCATATGTTAGCTGCGGGCACAGGTCAGTGAGATACATCCCTTGACAAGTAAAGGATGAGGTGGAAATTACGTTTTAACATTTACTTATGTTTATATGCTAACACCCAGTTAGCAAGCACAGAATGTCCCCCTCTAACCAACACGGACAGTTCACCAGAAACCCAGTCAGCAAACATGGACAGTCCCCTTCACCCCACTTACAAGGACAGTCCCCAGACACCCGAACAGTCCCCCTCCCACCAGACACGGGCTAGCGAGCATAGAATGCCCCCCTCCCAACTGACAAGGACAGTCCCACCAGACACCCAGGCAGCCAGCAAACATGGACGGTCCCCCATATCCCACCAAGGACAGTCCCCAACCCCCGACACACAGCTAGCAAACACAAATTTCCCGCCCCACCAACATGACAAATCCCCCAAACACCTGGCTAGCAAACACGGAGAGTTCCCCTCCCCAACAACATTGATAGTCCGTCCTAGACACCTGATCAGCAATCACCAACATTCACCCCCATAAGCCAACATGGAAAGATCCCCCAGACACCCGACCAGCAAATAGTCCCCCTCCCCACAAGACACCCGGCAGGCAAACATGGACAGTCCCTTTTCCACCATTATGGACAGTCCCCAGACAAATGGCCAGCCAAGTCCACCAAACAATGGCTAGTGTCACCACCCCACCATCACAGCCAGTGTCCCCACATCACCATGACCTGTGTCTCCACCCCACCAGACCCCAGAATAGAAAACAGACTGTCCCCCAGCCCCACCAAACACTGACCGCCCTCCCAGTCCCAAACACTAACCACCCCAGCCCCAAACACTGATCGTCCCCCCAGCCCCACCAAATGCAGGCCCTCCCCCAGCACCAAACACTGACCATCCTCTCAGTGAGTCAGCCCCAAAACACACAGACTGTCTCCCCGACCCCAACCCCACAAAACAGACCATCCCCCAGTCCCACCAAACACAGACCATCCAGTGAGTTTCCCCAACAAACCCCACCACACCAGTAGCACAGTAACTGAGTGTCCCACCCCACTAATAGGACAATATGACCAGTGTCCACACCATTCCAAACAAAAGGCCTCCACCCACCCCACCAACATGGACAGCCCTCAACAGCCAGCAAATCCTCTCCTCCCAAAGAAACACAAGCTGACAGCAAACCTTCCACCCACCCCAGACACATGGCCATGGCACAAGACAACTCCCTCACAAAAGACACATTTCTGGGATGTGAATGGTATTAATTTCCAACAACCAGCTTGCAGCGCAGTTACTCACCAAATCAGTAAGGGCACAGACAGGGCAGCATGCAGCAGGGCACAGCAAGGCCAAGAAGGCAGGTCAGGTAGCCGAGTCTCTCCCAACAGTCCCGTTCCTCTCCCGATTAATCCCCCAACAAAACAGTAACTCATTTTTTCTGACACCAGATGAACGTGTCGCATTATGGGTCTGCTATAGCCTGCATGACCTCCGAGTTCTTCACTGTTCTGGGCCTGGCTGTTCACTGACCTGCATAATCCCTCTCGGTGGACCGTGGAACTGGTGGGCAATGGGCGTGGTGTGGGACTCGCTGACAACACAGTAAATCTTTTTCTGGTTTGCTGGACACGGGAGCTGGGTGTGCAGGCAAGCCTGGCCATGCCTCAGACTCACTGTAATTGTACTACTCGCTCCTCCGCCTGGTCTGTCTGGTGGTAGATGCCTTGTGGCTGCAGGCCTCCTAGGCTTTCAGGGATGGGAGGCTCAGGTGGCAGCGGGAGAGCCCAGAGCACAGCTGGCTGCACTGAGAAACAGAGAGTAGGTAGTCAGAGGACTCGGGTGAAGTATATTTAAACTGGGCTGTTCAGGACAGGAGGAGGGTGGGAACACTAGACTGACTGAGACACTGGTGACACCTGACAAACAACCAACGACTGCTGCTCGACATCCTCGAATAGCTATCTCTCCGCAGCCCTACGCTATATGGATGCTGCTGCTGCTCCTTCATGGAAGGCACACAGACAACTAAATGGTGCCACTAACGGAGTACTGCTCACGCGATGGTGCCAGCTTGCAGCACTCTCTGATTGGCTGTAACATGCAGGCTACTATGGTTGCAGGCTTGCAGCCAATTGGAAAAGGGGATAGTTTTTGTTTAAGAGACACGGCACAGCGCCACCACCCCCCTCCCTCCCCCGGAGAGGTGCAGGCAGTCTGGGCATAGCCCTGAGCCCATTCAATATTAAAAAAAAAAATGATAACCGGAGAACGGTGGCTGGGCTCCTAAAAAAGTCCTGGTCTAATTTCTTGGGGGACAGACTTGCCTCTGCCCCCACAATCTCACGCCTATGGATGGGGTGGTACCTGAGGGACTGGAGGAGGGCAGGTGTGATCCCACTTCACAAAAGTGGGAGCAGGGCAGAAGCAGGAAACTACAGACCTGTTAGTTTAATGTAAGTGATAGGGAAAATGATGGAATCACTTCTGAAGGAAAGAATTGTCGAGTACCTAGAGGCCAGAGGGGCACAGGACCCAAGGCAGCATGGATTCACAGTGGGAAGGTCATGCCAGACGAATCTAATAGATTTCTTTGTCTGGGTGACCAAAGTAGTAGATCAGGGAGGGGCTGTGGACATGGCCTACCTAGACTTTAGCAAGGCATTTGACACAGTCCCACACAAAGATTAATATACAAGTTAGCCAGCCTGGGGTGGGTCCCAAGATGATAGCCTGGGTAAAGAATTGGCTGGAGAATAGGACACAGAGGTATAATAGTAAATGAGTCCACTCTGAAGAAGGGGGTTACTAATTGGGGTACTGCAGGTTCAGTATTAGGACCGGTCCTCTTCAATATCTTTATAAGCGACATTGCAGAGGGACTGGAAGGAAAAGTATGTCTCTTTGCAGATGACACAAAGATCTGCAACAGGGTTGATGCACAAGGTGGGGTGGAAAGGATGGGAAGGGACTTGGCAAGGTTAGAGGAATGGTCAAATGTATGGCAGCTTAGATTCAGTGCTAAGAAGTGCAAGGTAATGCACCTGGGAAACAAAAACCCAGGGGAAGAGTACACAATGGGGGGTGAGATACTAACAACAACAAAAATGGAAAGGGACCTGGGGGTAGTCATATCAGATTACCTAAAGGTGGGCAAGCAATGTGAGAGGGCAGTAAGGAGGGCTGGGGGATACTGGGATGCATAGGGAGAGGCATCACCAGTAGAAAACAGGAAGTTGTTATCCCTCTGTACAGACAGCTGGTGAGATCCCATCTGGAGTACTGTGTGCAGTTCTGGAGACCCAGTCTCCGTAAAGACATAGACAGGATGGAAGCTGTCCAGAGGAGGGCAACTAAAATGGTGCAGGGTCTGCACCTGAAGACATATGAAGAGAGACTTAAGGAGCTTAATATGTATAGCCTCGAGGAAAGGAAGGAGAGGGGGGACATGATAGAAACTTTCAAGTACCTCAAAGGAATCAACAAAGTCCAAGAGGGTAGCATCCTTCAGAAAAAGAGGTGTGCAAGAACAATGGAGCACAATTTAATGATGGGGGGAGCGGCTCAGAGGTAATGTAAGGAAGTATTTTTTCACAGAGAGGGTTGTGGATGCATGGAACGGCCTTCCGGAGGAGGTTGTGGAGTCAAAAACAGTGGTGGAATTCAAGCATGCATGGGACAGTCATAAGGCAATTGTAGGGGGTGGCGGTAGGAAAAAGTAGGCTGCCGGTGAACTAGGATCTGCAGCTTATCCTTTAGGTAGGGAAATGGGCAGACTGGGTGGTCCAAGTGGTCCTTATCTGCCGTCAAATTCTATGTTTCTATGTAAGAAACAAACACCCATTTCTAGCCCATGAAGCATCCCATATCACTCTCCTCACAGCAAGAAACTAGTAAATAAACAAGTCCCCTTCCCTTCTACTCATATAGCACCCGATGCCACCCTCCTCCATAAAACCTGCAGCCAAGCTGCCTCCCCCCACCCATGTAGTACTCCATGCCACCCACCTCATTCCAGGAAACAGCAAATTAGTAAATAAGCAGGCTTCCTCCCTTCCTACCTACATAGCACCCTGTGCCGCACCCCCAGTCCCCATTGGTGCAGGATTTAAAAATAAATTGCTTAATTAATCAGACGGTGTCCAGCACAAACCATTCTTGCAACATCTTAATCAGCCACCATCTGAATGAATAAGAAAAGGCATTGAAATACTACTCCTTCAGCGAGCTCTCTCATTCATTCAGAGGGCAGCCAGCTGACCAAATGGTTTGAGAAGGGGTTGTATCAGTTGTTATCCAATTCTTTTAAGCAATTTTTTTAGTTAATCCTGCAATGGTGGATTGGTGGGGTATGAAAAGGGTGACACGGGGTGCTATATGGGTTGGGAAAGGAGGGCTTTTCTTGAAGGAGGGTGGCATGGGGCGCTATGTGGGTTGGGGGAAGAGGGATCCTTCTGGTATTTAAAAAAACAGTTTTTACAGTGCCAGCCATGCCACAAGGCACAAAGGTTAGCACATATCCAAGAATACTGCGACTTCTCTAAGTTTTAATTTGCAACATCTCTACGGTTTCACTCTAAATATAGGCAGCCAAGCTTAATCCTCATCCCAGCATACAAAGGGTGGAGTTATTTGGGCAACTACTGCCCCTTTCCTGTGTCCCTTCCCAAAAAGGGACCCCTGTGTTCCCTTCTCAAAAAGGGTTTCCTGTATCCTCTCCTAGAACATGTATAAAGGTACCACAAGCCACCTGTTTGTACAAGGTGACAGGCTGGTAGCAGGATACCTTAACCCCCTCCCTCAGGAAGGAGAGACGCCATGGGTTGTTCCATCCTCCCCCCACCCCGCCAACCCTCTAGCAGCCCAAGTCTGCTCCTGAACTCCGGTTGCCGGTACAGCGAGTGTTAGTGCTAAGGGCGCCCCAGATTTAGACAGCCGATTTAACTCATTATACCCTGGCCGGCCATTTTGTATCAGGAGAATCAATGGATGGTTCGGACTTCATACGGAACTATTGAGCTGCTAAGGCCACTGGAAAACTTTGGAAATTATACATTGTTGTAGTCATACTCCCTACATTTCTTATTTTATCTTCTTCTTTGTATGGGAAAATGATCCTTGCCCTTTGGACTTGATCTGCTCCTGCTGCTTGACATGAAGTCATAATCTTCTGCTTGTGATGTAATTATTTTCATGGCATCCAACTGTAATTCATGTAGAGGAGTATGACATCATATACGGAAAGGCAGCAGGAACAGATGACGCCTGAGGGACAATAATTCTACTTCCAAGCAGCTGTCCCTAGTAATACAGAAAAAGGAGAAGATAAATATATGAAATCCGTGAAATGTAAGCAGAACTGTGTGTAAATATTATGTTTGATAAAAGTTTTCCCAGAGATGTCACAGGCTCTTTAAAGCCAGGGAGTGTTGAGCAGGGAGACAGATGCTTCTTACTGGGCTCGGGTAGAGAACAAACTTTGTTTTACTGACAGCAGGCCAAACTGAGCCTTTATGAAAAAAAAAAAATTATGAGAAAAGCTCAGCTTAGCTCCCGCAGTAGAAAGAGAACATCACTAAATGGTTTGAATCACCTGGCCTTTAAAGGAATCCACTTAACAAAATGTCAGCTGCAGCGTAGACGGTTCTGTCTGCTTTTACGGCATCTGATGCACTGTAGTGGGACTAGAGGGGAGCATAGTATTTACAGTGGACTAGCAGATTGAATTTCTTTCCCTAACTGTAGCTCGAACTCTCATGTTCACTCCACCCAACCACACACACACACACACACACACACACACACACATACACACACTCACACTCTAGATTAATCTACAGGAGTAAAAAAAAATAACCCTGGCACAGGAAGGGAGAGCTAATGTTTCTATGAGCAGTCACAGAGTTAAAGCTGTGGCCGTCGCGGGGGGCTTCGGAGAGATTGATTGCCTCGTTGCCATTAAGGGTAAAATTAGCCGGTGGTGGCTATCATATTAAAGGGTGAAGAAGCCGTGAATTATTTGCTTAAAGATCTTTTCCCTTCTGATGATAATTTCACTTCCGAAAAGGCCAGCTTTAATGAGCTGAGCTGGGCGAAGACACCTGATTTATTGTCTGAATTTTTTTTTTAAATACATTTTAGTCCCCTTTTTTGTGCGCTTGTTTAAAGAGAGACTAAGTGACCTTTCCTTATGCTTGCCCTGACTATAATCCATGGGTACATCTTATCTCTTGGTTTTATAACACGTGGGAAAGGTTTATATTGGGGGGAGGGGGGTCAAAATGATGGGACGTGACTCTGAGTATCCAAACATGAGCACGTGCTGGGTTTTGCTAGTACCCTCATTACATAAGAGAAAAATGTTTTAGGCTGCTCTTGTATAAACCTTAATGATCCCGGACATCTCCAGGTTAACTTTAAAAAAACATTGTTTTTTTTGCCCATTTCAGCTTATAGTTCTTATTTTTACCATGGGAGTGATGAATAACAGGGCTGAATAAATGTGTTTAGTCTGCCCTGTTATTCCCCCCCAAGGAAATAGCATGTTATTCTCCCTTAGATCTTGTTTATGCTCTCTTAGAACCCTGTGCCTTCACATGTGTCGCTGTACCATTTTAAACCACGGCAGTTACACGCATCTAGCAGACTTGCTCACAACCAATCAGAAATGCTAATTACATGAATGACAGATCACCAATAGGATGTAACCAGAGCAATACTTTTGTAAAATGTTTGACATAACATACATTTAAAAAAAGGAAGTAAAGCCACCCAGGTATTTGGGTCTTAGATTCTCAGTAGTCTCGTGGTACAAACAGGATATCCCTCCTGCAGGATGTCCAGGAATAAGCTTTTCATTCACTCTGGTCTGATGCCAACAGTGCGAGCCTAGCACTCTGGTCTGTGCCCCTCGTTGCTAGGCAGCATTGCTGGCAACATTCCAGAGTGAATAAAAAGCTTATTCCGGCACATCCTTTGGAATATCCCCTATAATACACTATACTAGTGGTAAACAAAAAATGGGTAGATAAATCATGTTATTATGGGATAAATGTTTTCTTTTAGAATGCATTATTTTGCATAGAAACACGTGTTATTTCACTTAGAACTTGGAACGCATGCCATTTTATTTGGAACATATTATTTCCATTTGGAATCTAGAAACAGAGCACAGAGAACAACGTGCCAGAGAGAAAGCTTACACTGGAAAAAAGGTAGTGTTCAGCTAAAACAGGGTACAACACTAACAGTGTGGTACATATCAGATACATAATGGGTTGCTGTAGAATAACACCTTTACCGCCACACAAGTGGTAAGACCTTCATAAGTAGCTTGTGACTTCGCCACTCATGAGTTATTGGTCTTACCAATCACTAGTGGAGATGAGTGTGCTGTTCCACTGTGAACTATATTGTACCTCCTGTAGTCTCCATGTTTAACCCCTCCCCCTCTTTCTTTATAAGAGTACTCATTAAAGTGGATCACTGTCCCTTAGGCTTCGCTTGCTCTGGCAGCTTATCTGAAGTCGACATCACAATCCTCTACTTGTTGCTGTGAGAACAATTATGATGTAATCAGCAGAAGACTGTGATGTTGGATGAACACAAGCAGCCACGGCAGATAAAGTCTAGGGGACAGCGATCCAGTTTTCATATTAATGTGCAAAGTTATAAACACAATAGGGAAGTTGAGCTGGCTTGCTGGTGCAGTGGTAACATTGCCACTCGCAATGCCGGCAAGTCAGGTTCAGGAACATGCCTGGACTGTGGACCAGCCATTCATGGGAGAGGAGGATCAAGCATCTCCAAGGAAGTGCTCCTCTGGGAAAGGAGGCCGTCTGGTCTTGGCTGAGTTACCACCATCTCTTACAGCTGCCTGTGGTCCTAGAGATGGTGGTGGTACTGCTGGAGACTGCCTACTGGGAGAGAGGATGTTGGCATGACTCTACAAACATGTTGGCACACTTTAAGTGTACATGCACTGGAGTTTCCTGTGTTTGTATCCTAGCAAGAGGGAAGTGGGAAATAAATGGAGGAAAAATGCAGATGGGTGCAGCAGTGTGATGTACTCAGAAGGCACTCTTGGAGCCCATGCCCCCCGCTGCTGGGTAACTGGTGATGCAACTCCAGTGAGTGCCCGCCACACCACCAGCCCCACCACGGGTGTAGTCAGTGGTGGTGTGTGGCAGGGATGAGAGTTCTGGTGCTGGGAGGTTGCTGTAAGGGGTTAACATGGAGGAGAAAATTGCAGATAAAAAAGAGAAAGGCGAGAAGCTGAATACAGGGCGAGTAACATACGTTAAGTAGAAATAAAGTTCCCCCTGCGAGGTTGGGCATTGTTTAATTGAAGTCAGGCCTGGTGAAAGATGAGGGATTAGTGACACTAGGAACTGAAGCCCCGCCCCCCATCTGAATGCCAGGTACAGGGTGAACAACTGTGGTACAGATTTACTCACACTGCACTGCATTTTAGTATAGGCAGAACAGGGAGGATTAGTACTGTAGCATACTGGAAATGGAGCCCTTTGTCTATCTACATGCCACGCATAGTGCAGGTAGGAAGTGGGCAAAGCATAGATCCCCTGAAGTGGCATGAACTCTAGCCTTGTGGTCAGGAAGGTCAGCAACACTAGAAATGCTCTTTTTTTCTGCAGACCAGATACAGATCAGGTGGGCTACTATGCCAAATCCTGCGTGGAGATATTCAGGCACTGGCTCCTGCAGTGCCACTACAAACACAGCTGAAGCCACCTAACTCACTGCACTAGTGAGCAACCTGTGCCAAGTGGCCAGTGTTGGCATTACATCTTACGGTATCTGCTTGAAGAGGGCCGTGTATTTAAAGTCACCTCTCCACTGGTAATTACATTATCTTTATGTGCCATGGAAGCTCACTTCAGAGCTCTTCCCTCTCCCCCCACAATTTCAACACTGGCTAGGACTTCAGTAAGGTTGGACTGTGGTACTGGGGGCTGACCTGCAAAATCAATAGGGCAGGGCCCAGGGGTGACACAGTCATATCAGCATTCCACTTCTATTTTGAGCAGCGGCTCTATATTTGCATTTTACATTTACTTGCAGTTATCGAAAAACCCTCCTTAATTAGAAAATAGATGATACATGGACTGATTTTCAGAGCTTGGGAGGTGGAGATGAACAACTTTGTGAGGGGGACTACCTGAACATTTCTAGGTATGCAGGTGGGCCTGTCTGACATTGGACTTGAACCCATATCTGACTTCAGCACTAATGGAGCAAGACATGATCCTATGAGAGGCACAGTCCCTTTATGTAATCTGACACATGCAACACATAATTTGAAACAGCAGAGAGCAATAGCTTACATACCCTGCATCATAAGATGTCACCCCCCCACACACACACCCTTACCAGGGGTTAATTTTTCAGCACTGTTGCTTTCTGTCAGAGGTAAGCAGGGTCAGGGAAGAACATAGAAAAAGGCACTCCACTGGCAGGTTGAAGCTCTTACCCATCGCAGGCCCCCCACCACCAACGGGGCCCTGGCTTCCATGTCTGGTCGTGGTCAGTGGGGGTGAGGAGGATGAACCTTCCTCCTTTGGCCCCACCACAGGGGTAATCTGCAGGGGATCGCTGGAGGCCAGGTAAGTTCCAAGGAAGGTGATGAGTAACAGGGCTGGGCATACAGGAAGCAGAAGGGAGCTGGCGGAGACAGAGGGGCATAAACACATACTGGAAAAATAATATCCCACACTGGGAGATTGTGGAGGCAAAGTGGTCGGTTTCTTGAGGAGGGAGGAGCTGGGTCACCCAGCATTCACATGCCGCCTGCTAACCGACCAAGGAGTGGCACAGCCATCAGCTGTGAAGATAGCTGCTATTCCGCTGTCCAGGTTACAGGAAGACAAGGGCCACTACCATCTTGTAAATGAGTACTTCTCAATGATGCGTCATTGGTTAAATAAAGATTGATTGATTGATTTGGGGAACTAGGCGAGAGGGGGAAAAAAAGAAAACAAAACATTTAAGTCAGTTTTCTTTAAGAAAAAGTTATTTTATGCTAAGGATGCAGTCCATAGAGGTGGTCAGGATATGGACAGATGCTTTTTCATCCATTGCTGGAAATCAAACCTGGAAACCCCACTTTCCAAAGGCAGCAACTCTGTCCATTCAGCTAAAGAATTATTGAGAATGTTATTGAGAGTCATGTATTGCTGGAATATTTAATTAGTTCTGTTTGGAATACTGGGAGCTGTTGCTGTTTGAAATTCTGTGCTGTGTAGTTGAGTCAGGAAACTACAGATCAGTTGGCTTTGGGAGTAGAGAGGAGAAACTAGCGGGAGCCAGCTATAGTGCATGGTGGAATGCCGTTATGCATGGAATTCTATGCTTGGAATATGCTTGTTCTGCTGCAGTAGTGACATCATTATGTTGTTCTGCTGCAGTAGTGATGTCACTACTGCAGTAGAACAACTTGGAATGTTGCCACATACTCGATTTTCCCTATCCAATTAAGCTGGAAGTTTTTGTTTTTTAAACCTGAACTTGCAGAAACATCTGTAGCACACTGTGTAAGTAATTTGAACCTACCATCAATCCTCAGGTGTCCCCCCCAACTACCAGTTCACTGAAACAAAGTGCAAAGTTCGAAATAGGCATGGATGCCCATACACTATACAGAATAGTGGATGAGAAACTCTGTGCACAACCAGTGTGTTGTGCCACCTTGGGGATCTGATTCCCATGGACCTCTCGAGCTTCGCTCTTGAGGTCACAGTGAATGAGAACCCATCAGTGGCACAACACACTGGTTGTACATAGTTGCCCATCCACTATCCTATATTTGCTAGCTGAATCACTGAGAAGCAACAACAGTAGGGAAGTATTGATTTATTTTCACTTTGATATTGGAATAGTCTGTACTATGAGGGTAAAAAGTGGTGGTGAAATTAATTAGTACTGTGGGATGGAACTGTTGTTGAGAGTCATCTAATGCTGGAATATTTAATTAGTTCTGTTTGGAATACTGGTGGATGCTGCTGTTTGAAATTCTATGCTGTGTAGTTGAGTCAGGAAACTACAGATCAGTTGGCTTTGGGAGTAGGAAGGAGAAACTAGCAGGAGCCAGCTTTGCTAGCTGAATCACTGGGAAGCAGTGGAGTAGAGGAGTGTTCAGTGGTGGGTCAGAGCTATGGCTGATTGTTTCTGGAGGGCACAGGCTTGGTCCCACCCGGCCTGCCCCTCTCCCCCACTCACCCCATGCACATCACTTCCTTTATACCAGGGGTTCTGACATCACTTCCTAAAAAGGGCAATGAACATACACCTGTCATATCTTTATCAGCCCAGCACACTGCGTAGGGGGTAAACACATGCACATACTAACAAATATTGGATTTCTTCAGTCTGTGTTTATTTCAGTTGAACTGTTCTGAGAGTCACAGAGAGAACTGATTTAGATTTCTTCAACCTGTGTTTATATATTTATATATTTTTGAATTTTATAGTTTTATAATTATTTTATAGTTATATATAACTGGAAGCTAGGAAAAACTGGACTGGAAGGAAGTGGGGGATTAGGTACATGTATGGGAAGTAGGAGAGTGGTAAACTGCAATAGCTGTGGGACAGCAGTCTTTCTGGGGGTGATATGGAGTAAAGGGGGATGTCCTGTGTGTACGAGCCTGGAGTAGCTAAGGGCTGAAGTAAGGCTGCTCAGATGGGAGCTGGAAGGATGGTTTGAGAAGTCAGAGGAGCAGAGCAGTGGAGGGAAAGGCAGAGGGGTGATGCTCAGGAGAGTGATGGCATCAGGCAGGGGATGGGAGTGGGGAGGAGCACTCAGTATACAGGAGTATCTCTTCCTCAAAGGAATAGAGAGCCCAGGGTAGAGGAATTGCAAGTGGTATGGGGAAGGGGTGGGAATGTGAGAGTAGCATCGGGGTAGGAAATTCTAAAGGGGTGCCTTTATTGAATAGATTTGCACCACTGTCTGGAAGGAGGGAGGGGGTGGCAGGGTGTGAGGTTGAAGGTCACGTTGAGCCATGGTTGAGATTAGGCTGTACAGGAGGGAGGAACTAATCAAGGTGAGCAGGAAGAGGAGACAGGCAAAGCGGAGTGAGGATGAGGGAGGGAGAAAAAGGAAAGGAATAGGAAAGGAAAACTGAAAGCAGATACAGATAGTCAGAAGGGGAGAGGCAGAACGGGAGATGGAAAAACAGTTGAGGGGATAAATTGTGGATGTGGAGATAAGTTCACTAGGGTGCAAAGGGAGCAGCTAGGTGGGGAAGCAACTAGTACCAAAGGTGAGAAAGGAAGGACAGGGAGCACAGATGCAGGGGATGGAAGGGTTGCAATCATAGGGGCTCCATAATTAGAGGAATTCACTGGGGAAGGAAAGGAGACCCAAATGCAAGCAGGAGGGTCATTTGTATGCCAGGGATGACAGCGGGGAGGGTAGTCCCAAGAATAAGGGAAATAAGGGAGGCTGGAGGAAAACCTAATTTAGTTATTCATTTGGGAACAGACGAACTAGCTGGGGAGGAAGTTGAGGTAGTACAAAGTAGGTTCAGGGAGTTGGGTAAGATCTGCAGGGAGGAAGGAAATTTGCTAGCCTTCTCAGAGGTGATACCAATACCAAGGGCCAGCACAGCCAGGAAAAGAAGAATAGAGGATTTTAATGACTGACTGAGGAAGTGGTGCAGGGAGGAGATGTTCATCTGTATTGGGGACTAGGAGGAGACGACCTGGTCAAACAAAGCACTCTTTTCACCAGACAGGCTACACCTCAGTAGAGAGGGTTTGAGGGTACTCAGGGACAAACTGGGGGAATATATAACCACTACACTTAATTTAAACTACTTGGGGGGGGGCAGCAGACGTGCAGGCCCACAGACTCTGACAGGAGGAGGTCAGTGAACCTCCCCCCTCCACAGTGATGAAACCGGTCTGGAGGTAGGAAGTGGAAGGGGCAAGAACACAATTAGCAAAGGGTGGAGAGGGTGAGAAACACATAACAAGGGTACGTGGAGGGGTGCACACAGGTGGGATAAATGTGAATAGAAGAATAGAGAGAAGGAAGATCAGATTCTAGGTGGAGGGTGGTGTCTCTGAATGCGCAGAGTCTTGGAAACAAGATGGACGACCTGCAGGCATTATTAGCAGACAGGAAGGTGGATATAGCTGCAGTAACTGAGTCTTGGGTAACATCACACCGTGACTGGGACCTTGCAATCCCTGGATATAAACTATACAGGAGGGACAGGGTAGATGGGAAGGGGGAGGGGTGGTAGTTTATATCAGGGATGGTATAGCTTGCACGAGGGAGGAGTTGGAGGAAGGGGAGGTGGAGGCATTATGGGTTCAATTAAGGTCCAGTAGAGGGAGAAAGGTGAAGCTGGGGGTGGTTTACAGACCACCCAGTCAAGATGAAGAGAGGGACAGGGAACTGAACTCACAAATATTGGAAGCTGCAGGGAAAGGAGAGGTGGTAATTGTAGGGAACGTCAACCTGCCCAAGGTGGACTGGAGCATACCATCCACAACATGTGCTAGGAGTTAGGTGAACCTGGAAGGACTGCAGAGTGGGTTCCTGACTCAGGGCATCACTGAACCAACAAGAGCTGAGGCAGTTCTTGATCTGGTATACAAGTTAGCCAGCCTTGGAGTGGGTCCCAAGGTAGTAGCCTGGATAAAAAACTGGCTGGACAACAGGATGCAAAGGGTAATAGTAAATGGAGTCCACAGTGAAGAAAGGAGGATAACTAGTGGGGTACCGCAGGGTTCGGTACTGGGACCGGTCCTCTTTAATGTCTTTATTAGTGACATTGGAGAGCACCTAGAAAGAAAAGTATGTCTCTTTGCAGACCACACAAAGATCTTCAATAGGGTTGATACACAAGGTGGGTGGAAAGGATGAAAAGGGATTTGGCAAGGTTGGAGGAATGGTTAAATGTATGGCAGCTCAGATTCAATGCAAAGAAGTGCAAGGTAATGCTCCTGGGAAACAAAAACCCAGGGGAAGAGTACACAGTGGGGGTTGAGATAATAACAACAACAAAAATTGAAAGAGATGTAGGAGTAATTATATCAGATGACCTAAAGGTGGGCAAGCAATGTGAGAAGGCAGTAAGCAGGGCTGGGGGGATACTGGGATGCATAGGGAGAGGCACCACCAGTAGAAAACAGGAAGTTGTTATCCTCTGTGCAGACAGTTGGTGAGACCCCATCTGGAGTACTGCATGGAATTCTGGAGACCCCATCTCCGCAAAGACATAGATAGCGTGGAGGCTGGTCAGAGGAGATCAACCAAAATGGTGCAGAGTCTGCACCAGAAGACATACGAGGAGAGACTAAAGCAGCTTGATATGTGTACCCTTGAGGAAAGGAGGGAGAGGGGGAACATGATAGAAACTTTCAAGTATCTCAAGGGAAATAACAAAGTACAAGAGGGTAGCATCTTTCAAAAAAAGAGATGTGCTAGAACAAGGGGGCACAATTTGAAGATAGAGTGGGGACGGCTCAGAGGTAATGTTAGAAAGTATTTTTACAGAGAGGGTTGTGGATGCATGGAACAGCCTTCCTGAGGAGGTTGTGGAGTCAGGAACAATGGGAGAATTCAAGAATGCATGGGACAGACATAAGGCAATTCTAGTGGGGGGTAGGAGGAAGTAAGCTGTTGATTAACTAGAATCTGCAGCTTATCCATCAGGTAAGGAAATGGGCAGATTAGGTGGGCCAAGTGGTCCTTATCTGCTGTCAAATTCTATGTTTTTGTTACTCACAAATGGGGAGCATGTACAGGAAATTATGGTCAGGGAGCCACTGAGTGGAAGTGACCATTGCTGGTGTTGTTACAGTTGGATATGGGCAGGGAAAGCATCCCGACTAAGACCAAAATCTTGGATTTCAGGAGGGCGGACTTCAGGAAAATGGGCGAAGTGCTAAGGAGCCATCTGGCGGGCATCAGAGCAGATATGGGGGTGGACCAAAGATGGTCCATCATTAAGGATGGAATACTGTTTGCCACAGATGAGTGCATTAGGCTCAGGGGGGAGAACACAAGGGCTAAAGTGCCCAGCTGGTTCAGTTCTGGGGTTGCCCAGGCAGTAAGGGAAAAGAGGCTGGCCTGTAGAAAATTCAGGAAGACCAAGAGAAAGGTGGATACGGAAAATTACCTAAGGTTGGCTAGTGAGTCAATTAAGGATAAGGAAATCCGGAGACCAAAGGCAGAGAAGGAGCTGCAGATAGCTGAAGGAATTAAGAAGGGGGAGAAGGCTTTCTTTCGATATATGTGAGAAAGGGGACAAGAAGGATGGGACTGTTCGGCTTAAGAAAGGGGTGGAGTGGGTGGAGGATAATGGGGGGAAAAGCAAAGATACTAAAGGAATACTTCTGTTCTGTCTTCACCAGGGAGAAGGATGGACCATTGCTTTCAGGATGGAAAAGGGGAGTGGAGGGGTACATAGATGTAGTGACAGGAGGAGGATAGAGTGAGGGAGGGGCTGCTGGCAATGAAGATGGACAAATCACCAGGCCTGGACAGAGTACATCCAAGGGTACTAAAGGAACTGGCTGAGGAGCTGGCAGCGCCACTGGCAGACCTATTTAATAGTTCACTAGAGTCAGGAGTGGTACCGCAGGACTGGGGAACAGCACATGCAGTGCTCCTCCACAAAAGCAGTCCCAAGGATGACGCAGAGAATTACAGGTCAGTCTGACCTCCATTGTGGGCAAGTTTATGGAGACCATACTAAAAGAAAGGTTGGTGAAATATCTAGAGGAGCATGGTCTTCAGGATGCGAGGCACCATGGGTTCATGGGGGGGAGATTGTGTCAAACAAAGCTGACTGACTTCTTGCCTGTGTCACTAAGACAGTAGACAGGGGCCAGGTGGTAAACATCCTCTATCTTGATTTCAGCAAGGAATTTGACTCTGTGCCCCACAAAAGGTTGATCAGGAAGTTGGTGGATCTCTTGGTTGGGGGAAAAGATGGCCAGATGGGTGGAAAACTGGCTGAGGGACAGAACCCAGAGGGTGGTTGTGGGGGGGAGAGTTATCTGGCACTAGAGAGGTAACCAGTGGGGTCCCGCAGGGCTCGGTGCTGGGGCCAGTGTTGTTCAATGTCTTCATCAAGGACATTGGAGATGGCATTAAGGGCAAAATGTGCCTATTCGTGGATGACACCAAGCTCTGTGGAAGAGTGGACACAGCTGAAGGGGATACAGGACCTACAGAAAGATCTGGAAAAGTTAGGGAAGTGGTATAGGACCTGGCAGCTTGATTTCAATGCCAAGAAATGAGAAGTTATGCATATTGGAGCCAAGAATTCCAGGAAATAGTACTACCTGGGTGGTGTCCGAGTATCTGCATCAGAGGAGAAGGACCTGGGAATGACGATCACAAGTGACCTGAAGCACTTCACGCAGTGCAAGAAAGCAGCAGCAAAGGCAAACAAGATGTTTGGATTCATATCTAGGGGAATCAGTAGTAGGAGAGAGGAGGTTATACTGCCCTTGTACAGGTCACTGGTGAGGCCACATCTAGAGTATGGAGTTCAGTGCTGGTGCCCACACTTCAAAAAGGATATTAACCTGCTGGAGAAGGTTCAGAGCAGGGCTACAAAGATAACAGCGGGTCAGCAGGGTAGGGCATATGAGGAGAGATTGAGGGCACTGAACATGTACTCCCTGGAAGACAGGAGAGAGAGGGGGGACATGATTAGGACCTTCAGGTACTTGAAAGAAATAAATAAGGTTGATAAGGAGAGTCCCTTTAAGCTGAGTGGCAACCATAACACGAGGGGGCACAGTCTTAAGCTGGAGGATGGGAGGTTTAGGAGGGAGGTCAGGAAGCACTTCTTCACAGAGAGGGTGGTAGACACTTGGAATGCGCTGCCAGAAGAGGTCTTCTCGTTGAAAACAGTGGGCAGCTTTAAGAGAGGCAGGGATAGACATGGGGGAAGATAAGGATCATGGGTAGAGAGGATGGGAGGAGTGGGGAGGGAGGACAGGGACATTAGCTCAAGCTGTGGACCCTGCAATACGAGCAAACTTAATAGACCAAATGGCCTTCTTCTGTTGGGTTCTTTGTATGTTTGTTTGTTCATATAAAGAGTAATTCTCTAAGCTGGGAGGTAAGAATGCTCATTTGACTGTTCGCACTTGCTATCCTATAGACAACCACTAGAAAATAGTTTTAGTTATGTATTGTGTAATAGTCTAACTCACTATTCTTTATGTCATGTGACATTTGTTCCATGTCAGGGGTAGTGGAAAATGGGGCTTCTACTCTGTCTACCTCCTGGTTAAAGCAGCATTGCATGATAGCAGTGCACATTTCGACGCGTACATTTTTATTCTATTTTTGATTGCCCCTTATCTCCCGGCTTGTATGATACCCTTCTTTCCCCAGTTTGTCTGCTTTAGCACTTTTTTTCACATTTGAAATAATCAAAGAAGTTCTCTTTTTAATATGGCGCAATCCAGGTTTTCATCAGTATGCTTTTTGTGCACTTGTTCTCCGTTAAGGTCAGGGTCAGGGAGCAGTGTCTGCTGAATTCTAGTTCTTTCTGGTCACAAAAAAGTGATCTTAAAGCAGCAGTGCATGATAGTGGTGACAACTGTGACCCATACTTTTTTATTCTATTTTAGATTGCCCTTATCTCATGACTTATATGGTACCCTTTTACCTCATTTCGAGTCTGCTTTACCATTTTTTTTTACAGGTGAGATAATAAAGGGAGTGCTCATTTTACTGTGGCTCAGACCAGGTTTACAACACTATTCTTGCAGGGCTCCTTTCCTGAAATAGAATCATGGTTTACCTCCCACAAGCTTGTCCTAAACTACAAAAAAATGAAGGTCATGCTATTCGCCCAACCCCAACATAAGCATAATGCGGCCAAATTATCCATATTAAATTCCCAAGGTACCGCGCTGGAATCGGTCACCAGCTTTAATTATCTAGGGGTCACCCTTGACTCAGCCCTTACCTTCCGTGATCATATAGCTTTGACATGCCCTGCTATTAACATCCGAATTGGCCTCCTGTATAAATTTAGACCCTGTCTCCCGCCTGATGCCCTCCATCTAGCCATTTCCAGCTCCATCCTTTCCCTAGTGGACTATGGGATTATCATATATGGCGCCGCCTCCGACACTGCCCTAACCAGTATAAAATGCACCCTAAACGAAGCCTGCCGGCTGACCACTGGATGCAGTCGGCACACACATACCTGTGACCTCTATCGACGCTCATTATGACTAAACTTTCAGGGTTGTCTACGCTGTCAGACCTGCTTATTTGCCCAAAAAATCTGACTGAGGCTAGCTCCCTCTGGCTGTCTCTCACTCCTCCAAATGAGCTTGCCGACATGGGCTACAAGACACTCTGACTGTACTACCATTCATATTCCTTTTGCAAGGACCACAACTAGCCAAAGGTCCTTTCGCTACAGGGCTGCACTCTGGATGAACGCTCTCCCTGATCCTACCCTATCTATTCCCAGGTTGGGGCCTTTTAAAACTGAACTACGTGGCCACATTATGTCCAGCTCTATATGTGATTGCAGTTACACCACTCAAACACGGGCAATGTTTCTGTCTATACCTGATCCTAATATAATATATGATTTGCTGTTTCACACCTTTGATGTTGCTCTGTGTATGTATTAACCATTACTGTCTCTGTACTTATTACTGTAATATAGTCTACTCTGTATCTGTCTTCATTCTATGTATGACGTGGAGCCTTTGCAAATTAGTCCCTGACTCAAAGGGTTGTAATTCCAAGACTTGATATAAATAAATAAATAAATACATTCTCTGTTGTTTCTGAACATCCATTGTTTAAGATCACTTTTCCTGTGACTGTAATGAACTAGCATGCAACAGACACTGGTCCCTGATCTTACGAGACAACAAGCGTACAGAAACAGCTGATAATACTGATGAAAGCTGGTTCGATCCATGTTAAAAGGAGGATTCCTTTTAATATTTTGAATGTGAAAAAAGTGCTAAAGTAGACTTAAAATGGGGAGAGAAGGGTATCCTACAAGTTTAGCAATGTAAGCAGTAATACAAGGCAGGCTGTACGTTACAGCATTTGTAATGCACATCCTAGGGGTTTTGTAAGGCACAAGGTCAAGTAGCCTCACAAACCTTAATGCACACCCTAAAGTGTATTACTACACTTATGAAATGAATTTGGTGTAAAACAAAAAACAGGTCTGGGGAGGTATAGCGAGGAGCTCAGAGACCGGACCTTTAGTGAAGCTTGAATAATACGAACATATGAAGAAGCCAGCAGAAGAAGGCTATTTGGCTATCAAGTCTGCTCGTATTGCAGGGTCCACAGCTTGAGCTAATGTCTCTGCCCTCCCTCCCCACTCCTCCCATCCTCCCTACCCTGTTTACCTCTAATACTTCTGGCTGTTGTAATGGGATTCGACAGATGGTCCATCTATCTGACTCTGGATCAGAGGGCCTATCAGACTCCATTTGGATTTCAAATCCTGGGTTGAATACTGAGATTGGAGCTCAGATAGTGGGATCAGAGGTTGGATGTCTGCTTGAGATCCTGGACAGTCACATTAGATAGCTGGTATCTGATTGGATCCTAGGTGACAGGATCCAGTAGTCAGGTACCAATGGTATCTGATGCCATCCAATATTTGAGAAAACTCTGTGGTATCTGACAACATAAGATTCCTTCAGATACTATCTGAGCAACACTACCAATCGTGCATCAGTGCAAGCAATAATACCCAACATGGTGGGTGGTATTGGGATATACTTGCCCACCCAGGAGCATAATGATACTAGCCCCTAGTAGGTCCAGTATAGCCCAGTACTGCCCACCCTGAAGGATATTATTGCACTTAGAAAATGGGCTACATATGTCATTTTTCATAGGACTTAACAAATATAATGGCAAAAAAAAAAAGTAAAAATAAATTTTTAATGAATTTTTTGGTCCAGTAGTCCCTTCACTGGTATTCCTGTCAGTAAAGAGCACTGCAATGTTTTTTTCCCATTTACAGTCTGAACCTTGCCCCCTCCCAATGTCTATTTAGAGGTTTGTTGACAGGAAGCTCTCAACCCTCTTTATGTGTTACCCCTGCTGCATTTTACCCTTTGCTTCATTTTAAGTCCTCACCCCCTACTGTGCTCTGTGTACTGCTGACTTGAGGATGAGGTCAGTAGTACTTTCTTGGTTTCTGCGCCCACTGATGGAGTTGTGCTGCCAACTGTTGGGATTGTTATTAACGCGGGTAGCAGATGAGTGGTTGGCAAGGAAGATCCAGTGTAGAAACCCGACAGAGCAGCAGTGGGAAATGGCACTATGGTGCATCATTTTTAACAAAAAAAAAGAACTGTTGAGTTCAGCTGAGAAAAGCAGCTGGTTTAAGAGTGCAGAAAAGAACCAGGGGCTGAACAGGGGACTATCACACAAGTATAGCATGAAAGAACGGCCATGGCAGTTCAGTTAAAAAAAAACAGAATTTTTGTGAAGACTGGGTTTAAAATTACATTTTTGGTTATAGTAAATGTATTTCTGTTGGTTGTGTGTAGGTTAGGGTCACACCTATTATAGGACATAAATTTGAGGTGGGGCTTAGCGAGGAGAGAAAAAAATGATTGCCTTTCAGTTTTTAAAACTGGCGTGGCACAGTGATGTACCTTGTGCTGTGGCAGTAGGCACTGGCACTTGCTTTACTTGGGCTCTGTTGTCTGATACATGCCCACCTTGCCAAGGGGCTCAGCCAGTCAGAGTCCGGCAAAACGTAAGTCCATTTTTGAAAGGGATTTAATGCATGGTCAGGTGACCTGTTGTTTCCAGATATTTTTTTTTTTGCCATTTTATCAAGATCATTGATTTAAAATATTGTTTAAGTTATACTAGCAGCAATAAAGACTATTTCTTGCACATCCCGAACTCCATCTTTCAATTGCTGCCGACTATTCCTGGTGTCTTAGTCCCACAACATTCTGAGGATGCGTTTCAGTGTACTGTAGTCCTGCCCCCACCTAGAACATAGCGGTATGCTGTGTTTTGCTTAGTGCATTCTTACTTGGGAACTGGGCCTGCACATTCAGGAACTGCATGAAATATGTGCATGTTTAATTTGGGTGACATTTACACAGTGCTGCTGCACCCCATTCACAGATCTCTGTCAGCTGGGAGAACTGGATGACTAACTTCACAAAGTGACATTTAGAATCACCCTGATATACAGTAATATAAGGGATAAAATACACCTGCGTGTACATAATAAGGCTGTAATGGCGTTTAAGGGTTACATAGAAACATAGAAAAGTGACGGCAGAAGGAGACCGTGGTCCATCCCGTCTGCCCAAGAGATTCCAAGACCTCTTATAGGTCCCAGGGTCTAACCCCCCCTTTTGGTATTAACCCTTTCCTGATCCTGCCATTCTGGGGACACTTATAGGTCTGTATTTGATGCCAGGACCTCAGGATATTATAACAGCCTAATATGTATATGTTTGGCATATTTCTTTGTTCTAATTTTTCTTAATTCCCTGTTGGTCTGTATCTTGTCTTTTAATGTTCGTCCTAAAGTTTTTGGATACCAGTGACAATGAGCACTGCTCATTGGTTCTCCTTTGTAGTAAAATGAGTAAAAATGAGTACCTACTTCAGTGCCACTGACATTCTGTTCCATTTGACTTTCACTTTCGGCGTTGATTGGTATGCGTAGCAGCAGTGAAGTATGAACTTACTGTTTCTGGTGTTATAATTGGTGAGTTCCTACATCAAAATGAGTCAATTACAAGAAATGGTTTATTGATTATAAGGATACAAACTCCTGTAGTTTATAAGGAAATAAACATTAAAAAATTGAAAAGCTGGCCCCCACCCAGAACTAGTACTGTTATGGCTCGGAAGGAGGGGGTATACACAGGGAAGAGAAAAGAAGAGTACACTCAGGCAAACCAGTAAATCATCAGTCATGTTTTCTGAAAGTCGGTCATGACTGATCCTTGTTAATCATCAGATGTTACCATATGATCATCAAGGCAGATCGTGATCTAAGATCATCATCTAGATCATGATTTAATCATCAGACATGCAACTTTTAAATCACCAACTGATGGTTATTGATTATTTTTGTAAACTTAAATCAGCATGGGGATTTTGGATGATCTGTGGATGATCAAATGATGATCATTGATCACTGAAAATTATATTAGTTCTATATTGTAAGATTGTAAGTCACGTGAGTAATACTTAAAAGTTTTATTTGTTACTAATATGAAAATATGAATGTCAAATTTCAGCAAAATCAAATTAATTATAATGTAAATTATGTGAAGTCAAGTTGTTATCCCTTTAGGAATAGTATATGCTGTGTTAGGTGTAGAACACACAGTTGCATAATTAATTTGCATATTTCAAAAGCACAGTTTATGGATCAAAACATTGGGAAATTCTGTATTTAAAATTATTTTACCTTGACAGTATTAATTTGCAGACTATTGGGAATTTTTTTTTCTGTATAGGTATTTATCTCCTGTCACCCCTAGCTTCCCCCTTCAGACCGACCCCCCCCCCAGCCCCGTCACCTCAATATCACTGAGATTTACCTTCCAGAGTTCTGTCTGGTTGCCAGGTGTGGAGCCTGCGGAGGGTCAGTCACTACCCACAGCCAAGGATTTTTCCTCTTTTATTCCCTCCCTCCTCCCGTTGCTGGGGCGCACATGCCAGACATGCTTACATGGAGGTGCGCACATCCGTGGAAGTCCCGCAGCACCCTCCCTTCCTTGGTGCCCAGCAGACCCGCACTACCCTCAGGCCTCCACCTGGGGGCAGTCATTTGACGGGAGCGCCAACCCTCCCCCCCCGGGAGGGGAGAGAAATCCTTTGGATGCTTGATCCTCTCCCTCCCCAGCTGACCCCTGGCGGCCCACTCGCACTGCAAACACAGGTCGTCGGCATGGCAGGAGGTAAGGCATGGATGCCTGAGCCCTCCACATCACTGGGCCGGCATATTAGGAATGGTTCTGAGCATAAACCTGGTACTTGTAGGAACTCACCGCAAGTAGAAAAAGAACCACTGAATGGAGCTATATAAACCAGTTTGTGCTTTCATGATACTAATAAGAAGTGAGGTGTCAGAGTCAGTATAATTGGAAGAAGACTGATTGTAGGAAATCTGTAATATAATGTTATTCCTGATATGTAAGTAGAAAACAAGATAAATCCCAAATGTATACAATAAAAACTAAGTTATTTTTAAAAATTTAGTTCAGTAATCTCGATCATGGACGATCATGAAACACGATGCTATGAGATCACCATTAATCACAATCCCCATTTCCATAACATCATGGTTTTTGATTGGTGGCCATTTAATGTTCATGTTTAATCATTGCTACTCAAGATCACAGTGATGGTTTTTGAATCTTGAACATGATCTTTGAACATAATTTATAATGCTCATTCATGATACATCATTATTAAATCATCATCTTTTCAGCTGGGCAGACAGAATAAGAGAAGCATGAGAACTCTGAGAAAGAGGGGAGAGAATAGTCTGAGAACAGACAATGGGACAGTATACGTCATGCCTTTGTTGTGAGAGCCACACTTTCACATCAGACTGAGAAAACTTATGCCTTCTCTGTAACTACAACAAGGGTGGAAGAACCAGTCTGAAAAATGTTCAACACCCACACCTGACCTTAAACTAGACATTTGTGTGACTTTTGAGTCCTTTTGAACCTAATGACCGAAAATGGGTTAGACAACTTCAAAATGCAAATGGCGTGATATTCATTTAATTTATTATTAAACAACTGAAAGATTGCACAACCTCAGGCAGAAAAAAAGTTATAAGTTTAATACAGGGACGCCAACATAACAAAAAGTCACAGATCAAGCTACAATGAAGCCTCGACCGGTTTCGTACTAACGGTACGTCATCAGGAGGGTGTGTGTCTAAGATACTAACAAACCTTAAGTAATGGTTATCTTAAAGGCATGGTATTCATTTAGCATTATACACATATAAAAACTTTTTGTAGTGACAAAAATTCCGGTATATTCATTTATAAATGGCTAATACATACAGTGGCGTGAAAAAGTATTTGCCCCCTTCCTGATTTTCTCTATTATTGCATATTTGTCACACTGGATGTTTTCAGGTCTTTAGACAAAATGTAATATTAGATAAAGGGAACCTGAGTGAACAAATAACACTTGTTTTTTTTTTTTATTTCACTTATTTAATGAAAAAAAGTTAACCAACACCAATTGGCACTGTGTGAAAAAGTAATTGCCCCTTACACTTAATAACTGGTTACTCCACATTTAGCTGCAATGACTGCAACCAAACACTTCCTATAATTCAATATCAGTCTTTCACATCGCTGTGGAGTAATTTAACCCACTCTTCCTCTAGAACGTCTTTAATTCAGTAACATTTGGTAGGTTTTCGAAGCATGAACTGCCTGCTTTCAGGTCCTGCCACAGCATCTCTATTGGGTTTAAGTCTGACTTTGACTAGGCCACTCCAAAACTTTAATTTTACTTCTTTTAGCCATTCTGATGTGGATTTGCTTTTGTGTTTTGGATCATTGTCTTGCTGCATGACCCAACTACGCTTCAGCTTCAGCTGACGGAAGGATGACTGGACATTCTCCTTAAGAATTTTCTGGTACAGAGCAGAATTCATGGTTCCTTTAATTATGGCAAGTCATCCAGGTCCTTAGGCAGCAAAGTATCCCCACACCATCACACTACCACCACCATGTTTGACTGTTGGTATGGTGTTCTTACTGTGGAATGCTGTGTTTGTTTTACGCGACATTATGGGATCCATGTTGTCCAAAAAGTTCCACTTTGAACTCATATGTCCATAGAACATTTTCCCAAAAGGCTTGTGGATCATCCAGGTGCTTCTTGGCAAATGAGTGACGAGCATTTATGTTCTTCTTGGTTAGCAGTGGTTTCCCTTGCTACTCTCACATGAAGCCCATTTTGCCCAGTCTCTTCTGATTGTGGAGTCATGAACACTGACCTTAGCTGAGGCAAGAGAAGCCTGCAGTTCTTTGGATGTTGTTTTAGGATCCTTTGAGACTTCTTGGATGAATTTCACACTGCCCTTGGAGTAATTTTGGCAGGCCGCCTACTCCTGGGAAGGTTCACTACTGTTCCAAGTGTTCTCCATTTGGAGATTATGGCTTCACTGTGGTTCGATGGAGTTCCAGAACCTTAGAAATAGCTTTGTAACCCTTTCCAGACTGATAGAGGCAACAAAATGTTTTCTGATCTTTTCAGGAACTTCCTTTGATCATGGCATAATGTGCTTTTGAATCTTTGTGCTGGCAATGTGACTCTGATGGTAAGGGCCAAAATAAGTGAGGTTTATATTGAGCAGGGCTGGCTGTAATCAAGCCTGGCTGTGTTCAGTCATCTGACTCTAATTATCCCTTTAATTGGGTTGATTTAATTAGGCAGTACTTTTTCACACAGTGCCAGTTGGTGTTGGTTAACTTTTTTCATTAAATAAATGAAATAAGTAAAAAAAAAAAGTGTTATTTGTCCACTCAGGTTCCCTTTATCTAATATTATATTTTGTCTAAAGACCTGAAAACATCCAGTGTGACAAATATGCAATAATAGAGAAAATCAGGAAGGGGGCAAATACTTTTTCACGCCACTGTATATAATCATTTAAAAACCCATGGTTTGAAATATAGTAAAACACCATGTGAAACCACAAAAGAAAGGTCGATTATAAATGTAGAGCACTCATTTAACACTTATCACTACATAGTAACAAGTCCACTACTGCAGCCAATGTTCTATGTCATTTATCTTTATAAATACCAGCTCCAGATGGCTCCCCTTATGTTGGATTGCCTTTATGGGAGAAGGACACAAGTCGAACATTTATATACTGCAAATAGTTAGATGTTGTGCTTCCCTATATTAAACTTATAACTTTTTTTCTGCCTGAGGTTGTGTGATCCTTCAGTTGTTTAATATTTATTTTTGGAGTATTGCACCCTCGTGCTTGTGGAGCTGAATTTGCTTTTTTATTTAATTTACATGCAAAGTACATGCAAATTATTTATTAAATTACTATTTCACTACTCCCAAGCCCTCCCTATTAGCCCTTGGCCATCTACCAACCCCACTGCTGCTGCCAGCATCATCCACTCACCCCATGGTTTACCGTCTCGTGATGGGGATAGCTGGGCTGCCCCAAGCTGCTTACTAATCGTACGAATCCAGTGGCTTCTGGCTGGCAGCTGGTGGGGGAGCCTGAGAGTCCTGCAAGTGTCACCAGTGGGTCTGGGCATTTCGTGTTTTCTCCCTACCCAAGATGCTGGCTCACGAGGGCTCAATGCACGTGCATATGTGTAAAGTGAGTAAAGTAAAGTAAACTTTATTTTCAAGCACCTTTCAAGTACCAAGGTACTGTACAACGAAATAATCAAACAATACAATCAAAATAAGCATACAATAACATTATTAAAAACCTTCAGAAAAAGCTTTAAAAAACAAATAGGTTTTGAGCTCAGATTTAATACTCGAGATGGTCAGGCATTCTCTTATCCGACGAGGTAGAGAATTCCACAGGGAAGGGGCAGCATAAGAAAATGCACGTGCCCCAGATGTTTTTAACCGAACCCTGGGAATCTCTAACAATCCCTCGTCGGTGGATCGGAGTGAGCGGGAGGGGCAGTAGGGAGTAAGGAGATCTTGCAGATACTGGGGTCCCTGTTCATGTAGAGTTTTATAGGTCAGTAATCCAATCTAAAGGTGATCCGCCACTGAACCGGCAGCCAGTGCAGTTCGTGCAGCACAGGCGTAATATGACTAGTCCTGGATGTACCTGTCAAAAGCCTGGCCACCGCGTTCTGCACTAGCAGCAAGTGACAGATATCAACCCCCGGACGCCCTAGGTAAAGGGCATTGCAGTAATCAAGGCGAGTGGTTACGAAGGCATGGACCAGTGTAGGAAGGTCAGCCAGAAGAACCAGGCATTTCACCCGGGCAATATTCCCAAGATGATAAAAGGAAGATTTGACAACGGCAGACACCTGCAATTTCAGGGTCAAGCCATCATCAGAAATAATGCCTAGGTTACGCATCCGGTCTGAGATCAAGAGCTGGACATCATCAAGCCATAAGCCTGATGGAAGCCCAGCCCTAAGACCCGCCTCAGGGCGACCCGGGTCCACAACCAACACCTCGCTCTTATCCGGATTTAACCTCAACCAGCTAGTGCTTATCGAATCATTGATTTCGTCTAGACAGTTGTTAAGCACGGAGGTCACATCATCGTGTCCGGGAATAAAGGACAGATGCAGTTGGGTATCATCTGCACAGCAGTGAAAACCCAAACTGTATCGCCTAATGATATCTCCCAATGGCAGCATATAAACTGCGAACAACATGGGCACCAATATGGAGCCCTGCGGCACCCCACAGGACAGGGAGATGGTGTCAGAGGAATAAATTCCAGTGACAACCCTCTGTGTCCTGCCTGTATGAAAAGATCGAAACCAGCGTATGACTGTACCAGACAGTCCATAAAGAAGCCACAGGCACTCCAAAAGAACACCATAGTCCACAGTATCAAATGCTGCAGAGAGATCGAGAAGGACTAGAACAGTACGAGCCTTTTGATCTCTCGCAATTAGGAGATCATTTAAGACCCGGACCAGGGCGGTCTCAGTGCTATGTCTTTTCCTAAACCCAGATTGGAGAATACGATAGACATTGTGGGTTGTAAGATGGTTATCCAGCTGCAACGCAAGCACCTTCTCAATAACCTTACCCACAAAGGGTAGATTAGAGACAAGACTATAGTTAGCTAGACAGTCTGGGTCCAAGGAGGGTTTTTTTAAAGAGTGGTCAAAAGACCACCTCCTTGAGGGGATCAGGAAAGACCCCCTGCTCCAAGGAACTCCAGACAATTTCAGCAAGGATCAGGTAGATAACGTCTACACAACCTAATAGTGGTGTAGCGCCCAGTTCCAAACTACAGCTGGTTGGTCGCAAAGTCTGGACAATCCTCACAATGTCCATGAATTCCGGCCTACTAAAGTCAAACCAGGTAGCATGGGTGCTCGACACCTCTCACTGATCTCCGCAATCCCTTATAGAGAGAGTTGGGCCAATACTCAACCTAATGCTGGCAATCTTATCTACGAAGAATCAAGCAAGCTCATCACACTTTATTTGTGAAAAATCTCTTCCAGACTGAAGACCAACTGGATTGCATAGTCTGTCTACAGTCTGAAAGAGCTGAGCCACTTGATTCCGTGCAGCAGCAATCTCCCTGGACAGGAATTCTGCCTTCTTATGGGTGATTGATAGGCCGCATAATGGTCCATCAACCTCAGCCTGTCAGCATCCAGGCCGGATTTCCGCCATGCTCTCTCTAGCCTTTGCCCCACTCTTCTCAGCTCCTTCAAGGAACCATCAAATCAAGGGGTCCTCGGGCACAAAGTGAGTGGGCGAACATGAACAGGAGCACTTAAGTCCAGGGCATCACCCACTGCCTTATTATAGGCAAGTATGAGATCCCCTGGACTCATGCATTCACTTGATAAACCTGATAGGTCTAGCACCACCGATAGGCCCTCTGGGGTAACCCCCCCAAAGGGCGATACTGGACCATCTCTGTAGGGGCAGGCCTATTTGGGGGTGCCCCGAAGCTGAACCTTATGGTTTGATGGTCTGATCGTTGTTTGGTTCCACCCCCAATCCTGTGATATCCATCTCCAGGAGAAACACAAGATCCAAGGAGTGACCCCCTATATGGGTAGCAGAGGCAACCACCTATGTAAGACCCAGCATAGTCATAAGCTGGAGGAGATTATTTCCAAATTGTGAGAGTTCATCGTCGATCCAGGAATTGAAGTCACCCAGAATTAACCATCAGGGTGCCTCCAATGCCACGTCGACAATGAAGTCTGCAAACTCCTTCAGGAATTCTCCACCATCACCAGGTGGACTGTAGATGAGGAGTAGCCAGAACGCTACACCTGCTCCCAGAATACACTCAAAGGATCGAGTGCATCCCACTGGCACATCCACAAGGCTCAGCTTTGTTTTAAACAAAATAGCTACACCCCGTCCCCTACAGTCCAATCTCAGGCAATGCATCACCGAGAACCCAGCTGGAACAGCAGATGCCAAGATAGGGCCTGTATTCTCATCCAGCCAGGTCTCGGTGATGCATGTCAGATCAGATGTTCCAGCAAGATCAGCTATAATAGCTGTCTTGTTCCTAATCGATCTGGCATTACATAACACCGCCTGGGTTGGATGGGTTATCAAGGAAGATCCCAGGACCTACCCACTATTTGTGGAGCCCGTGGGTATGGGAGTCAAGCAGGGAACACCCCTTTCCTGACCCCATTTCGCCCCAGGGCGTCTCCTAGTCCCCACGACCTCCATCCGCCCACCCCTCTCCATTCTCCCACGATGCCCAGGCCATGTCCCCTTCAATCGCCTCCTCACTATCCCCAATGCTAGACATCTCTTATAAACTTCAGCTGTACTGACATCCTTCCTCCCAAGACACACGTGTTTGTACTGCCATCACAGCAGAGTCATTTATCCTCCCTCTCCAGAGGAGGGGAGTGTCCCTGTGGGTGCTGAATCCTCCTCCCTTCCTCCCCCCACCAGCAAACCTACAACCTAGGTTCCTTCTTGATCACAGTCACCAGCATTGTGAGGGGCAGCGCTGTCATTATGCCAACCAGCTGGCCAAACTACAAGGTAATTATGTAATTAAATGGAAAGTAGATGCTTGAAGTTCAGGAGCAAGAGCTATTTTGGACCTTTTCTTTGCTGTTCAGATTCCTTTTGTTTGTCTCATTTGGTTACAATTTTGTTTCACCCAGGACAGCCCAGTTAAGACACACATCTTGTTTCCAGAACAGTCCTGCTTTTAACCTTGTTTTGCAGTTTTTGTGCCCTGGATAGCACAGCTCAGATATAACATCTTATTTTCAGCGTCATCTTGCTGTTTACTCATTTTCGCAGCTGGGTGAAGGAGCACTGGGAGGTTAAGAGACTTGTCCAGGGTCACATAGTGAGTATCTGGCTCTGGCAGGGTTCGAACCTGTGGTCTCCTAGTTCACAAGCTGATGCTTTAACCGCTAGACTTCAGTGCCTCCTTATTTCGCTTTCAATTGTTTCGATAGCCTCAAAGTATAACTTTTGGGGAAGTTCCCTTAAATAGAGGTGAGCCAGCCCACCCCGCCATCAGTTCTTTCATAACTCAATTCTCAGTGCTGGGATTTGGCCTTCAGACAGTAGGGTAGAGCAGATGGGAATTACATGAGGCATTGTGGGATGGTAATGTAACGGCACCGCTGTATTGATTAGTGAGTATTCGGTACCCTTCCCAGCAGGCCCAATGTCCAATCTATATAATGACGCCCCGCTCACTCATGAGAATTTCTATTCTTAACATCAAACATAATTTACTAAATTGTGCAATATGACCCTTTTAACCACTTCACTCCCCAAGTTTCTCAAAATAGAACTGCTTGTTTTTACAGGTTTTAACATCATGAAATGAAATCTTCTTGCTCTTAGTCCTAGTTATTCACAGTCTTTCGAGTCTGCTCGATTGTGCAGCTAGCCCCTCATCTAGCAGCTGCCCCTCCAACTCTTCCCCTCCTTAGATTTACCTTCACCCTGTCCCATCCCTTCTTGAAACTACCCACCATCTTACAGGCCACCACCTCCTGTAGTAGAGTGTTCCACTTGCCCACCACCCTTTCCTTGGAGAACTGTCTCCTTACCTCCCTCCTGAATCTTCCCCCCTCCAGAATGGGACTGTGCCCTCTCATGTCCCTTCCTCTTCTTAATTGGAAGATCCCCTCTGTTCAAGTCATGTTCACCCCTTTCAAGTACTTAAAGGTCTCAATCATGCCCCCCATCCCTCCTCTCTTCCAATGAATACATATCTAGCTCGCTCAGCCTTTCTTCGTAGGGCTTGCCCTCCAATCCCTGGATCATCTTTGTCACCCTACACTGCACCATCCCCAGCAATCTGACATCCTTCCTCAGGTACGGGCACCAGAACTGCACACAGTACTCCAGGTGTGGCCTGGCCAGTGACCTGTACAGGGGGGAGGACTACTTCCCTACTTCTGGAGGAGATTCCCCTCGCTATGCACTCCAGCATCTTGTTGGCCTTCACTGCCGCCTTCCTACACTGAGCAGAGTTGTTCATGCCCCCTGTTATAAGTACCCCTAGGTCCTTTTCCTCCATGGTGATACCCAACTGTACCCCTCCCAGATGATAGTCCCTCCCCTGGTTCTTTGCTCCAACCTTACCTTGCAGTTCTTTGTACTGAACCCCAGCTGCCGTGTTTCTGACCATTCCTGCAGTTTAATTAGGTCATCCTGTAATCCCTTCCATCCCTCAATGTCATCAGCCACCGCCCCCATTTTGGTGTCGACTGCAAACAGACTGGTCTTACTTTGGATCCCATGTCAGATATCAGCTATGAATAACCCGAACAACACTGGCCCCAGCACCGATGCTTGTGGCACCCTGCTCATCACTGCCCTCGGTGCTAAGCATTCCACTCCCACTACAACCCTCTGCTGCCTACTGCTTAGCCAATTCTTTATCCATGTCACCCTTTTTGCTTCTGCCCCCCACAGCTTCCAGCTTCCCCCCCCGGCCTCCCGAGCGGCACAGAGTCAAAGGCCTTGCTGAAATCCAAGTACTGGACATCCACTGCATGGCCCTTGTATAGTTCCCTTGTCACCCAATCATAGTACTCAATAAGGTTGGTCTGGCAGGATCTGCCTGAGACAAACCCATGCTGATGCCCATCTTGGAGTCCATTGTCCTCCAAAAAGGTCACCAGCCTGTCTTTCAGGATTGTCTCTATGAGCTTCTCCACGATTGATGTGAGGCTCACTGGCCTGTAGTTTCCCGGTTCATCCTTTGAGCTACCTTTGTGGATGGGCACCACATGGACCATCCTCCAGTCCTGTGGTACGCATCCCGTGTCCAGTGAGGTATTGAACAGATCCGCCAGTGGCCCTGCCAGAACCTCAGCCAACTCCTTGAGTTCCCTAGGGTGAATGCCGTCTGGCCCAGGTGCCTTATCCACCCTCAGTGCCCTTAGTCCTTCTAGTACCCTGTCCTCAGTAATCCTTGCATCTGTCACCACCTTCCCCCCCCCCGCCTACCCAACCCCTCTCCTGTGGTACCCACCCTTCTTTCTCTTGCATGAATACAGAACAGAAGTATTCATTTAATGCCTCTGCCTGATCCTCCCTCTCTCCACCCACCCTTGTCCTTTCATATCCTCATATTTGGTCCTTGCTGCTCCTTCTTTCCCTTATGTATCTGAAGAAATCCTTTTCTCCATTTTTAATACCCTGTGCCAGCCTCAGCTCCCTGGAAGCCTTGGCTGCTCTGACTAGTTTGGTGGCCTCTCTGGATTTCTTCATGTACATCTCCTTGTCTTCTCCCCTTCCTGACTTTTTGAACCTCTGGAATGCTTCTCTCTTGGACCTCACCCCCTCCCTGACCTCCTGAGTCATCCAACTGGGCTTCTTTGCCCTCCATTTCTTGCTCTGTGTTTTAATACATAGCCCCATAGCATCCACTAGCTGCCTTTTTTATGACATCCCACTTCTGACTTGTGGCCCAGCCTGGCTGAATCCCCTCCAGGTGCCCCACCAGAATTTCCCCCATGTTTTTAAAGTCTGCCCACCTAAAGTCAATCACCTTGGTACCGGTACCCCCATCTTCCCTCCCCATGTTGAATGTGAACCACACTGAGTAGTGATCACCCCCTGCCAGTGAGTCCTCCACCCCAGATCCCTTACCATCTCCCCATTGGACAGTACAAGGTCCAGAGTATTTCCCATCCAAGTTGGCCCGTGGACCAACTGCATCAAGAAGCTGTCCTGAAATGCCTCTAACAGGACTTGCTCCCTTGCACTTGTGGTGGTTGGGGTACTCCAGTTCACCCCAGATAGGTTGAAGTCCCCACCACTACCATCATGTTACCCTTCTTGCAGACCCTTCGGATTTGCTCAGATAACTCCCTGTCTAGGTTCTCCAGCTGAGCTGGTAGTCTATAAACTACCCCCATCCTCAGTATCCTGCCTTTTGAGTCCTGAAAATGCATCCATACGGCCTCTGTCCTGCCCTCTTCCCCAACATCCCTTGCACACCTTATTCCCTCCTGTACATAGATCGCCACCCCCCCCACCATGGTCCTATCCTTTCTGAATATCCTATACCCCAGGACCATCAACTCCCAGTCCTGATACTGGGTGGCCCACGTGTCCGTGATAGCTGCAGTATCCACCCTCATCTCTGCCAATAGGGCCTGAAACTCAGCTGACTTGTTTCTGAGACTCATCGCATTCAGTGAGACCACTCTCCAACCCACTCCCTTCCCCTCCTTAACCCTTCTCCCTCCTTCCCCCCCCCCCCGTGTACCCTTCCCTTTGCCTCTCCATTAACTAGGGGGCTAAACATCAGGCCCCCCCACTCCTGGACCTCTGTCTTCAGCTAACCACTCTCCACCCCCCTTCTGGTTTAAATTCTTCTTTGTTTCTGTGTACTCCTCTATCATCTGCTTCAGTACCGCTTTCCCTTCTCTATAAATGTAAGATAGATAAGACTGAGTTGCAGAAGGAAGGTGTTTGCCTAAGAAGGAAAGGGACTTGAGAAGGTGAGATGTTTAGCTGGGGAGCAGGAAGAGCATTGTGGAAGTAAGGTATTTAGCTTGGGGGGGAGAGCATTGTGGAGATAGTGTATTTGGCTTGGGAGGAGGGAGAGCACTGTGGAGATAAGGGACCCCATTTTCAAAATGTTAGTGCAACACAAACCAGGTTCGTGCCGCACTAACCTGGAATAGCGCCGCTGTTGGGGTGTGCTCATATTCAAAGGAAACTAATGTGCAGCGCACCCCTGACAGTGCTGCCATGCACAATATTGTGCTGCGCCTATGCAAATGAGGGATCCCTCATGCATATGCAGTGTGGCACAATATTTAAAGCTTTCAGAAGCACTAAATGGCTGCCAGCAGCAGTGCAGTTTAACGCTTCTGAAACCGAGCCCTTAACAGTGCGCAGAGGGGGTGGGTCCACCACACCCCATCTGTGCACTGTCAAGAGGTGGGTACCCTGGTGGTCCAGCGGTCCCTCCCATGCCCCTATAGCTGTCTGTTCCCACTCCCCCATGCCCCAATCCCCCTCTATAATAGAAAAAAAAAGAAATAGTCAATCTTGGTAGTTTAGCAGCCCCCCCATGGCCCAATCCCTGTGTATAATAAAAAAAATTAAAAAGAAACAATCCTGGTAGTCTAGCGGTCCCCTCCCATGTCCCGATCCCAGTGTATAATAGAAAAAAAGAAACAGCCCTGGTAGTTTAGCAGCCCCTCCCCAGACCCAATCGCCATGTACAACAATGAACAAACATTCAGGCCTGGTGGTCAATGAGTGCATACTGTCAACTGTACACACTCACTGACAGTTTAGTTTGCTGCTGCCGTGGGGCTGTGAGGTGGGCTGTGCTGGTCACTGACCTGGGTCGGGTAGGGGGAGAGGGGTGGTGGGCTGTGGGTCACTACCTGCCAGGGTGGCAGCCACTAGACTACCAGGGTATTGTAGGTTTTGTCAGGCCAGCGATCGGAGAATGGGGTAGGGACCACTAGACCACCGGGGATTTATGGTTATTAAACGGTTACGGTGATCGGAGAACAGGGACCCCTAGACCACCAGGACTGAATATTTTTTCATTATTAAACATGGCGATCAGGGCTGAGGGGACCACTAGACTACCAGGGCTGACTGTTTCTATTTTTTATTATACATGAGGATGGCAGGGGGGGCGCTAGACTACCAGGGCTGAATGTATCTGTTTTTCTCATACATGGGGATTGGGGCATGGGAGAGACTGCTGGACCACCAAATGCCTTCAGTTTTTATACATTGACGGGGATCAGGGCTGGGGGGGACCTGGCCTGGCACATTCGGCCTTGGCGCTGACATGCAGATGAGCCCATAATGGGCATACAAATGGCCCCCTTATCGCAGTGCATGCTCACTGGGCTCATCTGCATGTTTGGGCTGAATATCTACCATGGGGGCTACGGTGCTAACCAGTGTGTGCCGCACTTTACCCGTATGGACGGTCTTCAGCCCGGTGCTCTGGTAGCGCTGCACCAAGCATGGCGATCACTTGCTGTGCGCAGCACTATAATGGTCCGATATTCAAACAGCGTGGTCAGTTCAGATCAAACTGTTTGAATATATTTTTTCATATGGTGCATCTGTTTGCGTGCGCAGCTGACCGGCTCTGAATATGAGGCCTGAGGCCTGAGGTGTTTTGCTGGGATTTTTTTTGTGGAAGTGAGGTGTTTGGCTCTGGGGAAGGGAGGCATTGTGGAGGTGGGCAATATCTTTAAGGTAAGTTCTAACGTTCAATAAAATATGTATAGTAAGTTCTTATCCCGAACTGATGTGTGAAGGGGGATGTTTTACTCCACTAAATGTTTACGCTTTTATAAAATCACAAATATTAGAAATTGATAAACTAACAAAGAACCTCTGTGTGCAAACACTGAGGCAAGGGTTACCCCAAAGAGCATTTGGTTCATTCCACTGGGGTGTCAAACAGACGAGGTATACTGATGAGTCCTGGTGGGACAAAACACGTGTCTATGCCATCTGTTGGCACCCTTTGCAAACTGTGTGAGAGGCCTTTCGGCACCATGCAATTCTGCTTAAAGCTGAACCAGCATAACATTCTGTGGTGATTTGCATATGCAGCCCATGATGCTTTGCATTGTGTGGGCATGCGTGATTTTGTATTTTATTAATAAACTGAGTCTACCATTTGTGATTGTAAGGTGACAATTTCTTGCCACCCAATGGGGATTAGCCAGATGGTCCAGTGATTAATGCACCCATTCAACATGCGGCAATCGAAATCAAGGAAACCAGTTGGGCTGGTGAAGGTAGAGCACAGTCCGCAATGGATGTATGATGCCTTTAGGGAGTGACTGCCCTCTGGTGGTTGAAGGGGTGAGTCGCATGTAGCACAGTCTTCATTCATGTCCCTTCCCCACATGTTAGGTAGGGGAATTGATGTAGCCAACGTGAGGGAGTGAGGTAAGGTCTCCAGTAGTTAGAATGGAAATTTTTAGGTGTGGAACCCTCACATCTAGAGTTTTAGGTGGGGGACTGTCATCTGTAGGTGGAGGAACTGTCCTATAGTATTCAGTGGAGAAAGATGACAGAGGTGCAGGAACTGTCACACAATTTTTTGAGAGGTGGTGGAACAGAGGTCCTGTGGGCTCCTGCCCAGTTTAACCATTGAAAGTCCCCCTCTTACTGACATCCTTATTTGTTCCACTTGTCTGTCACCCTGCCTGTGAAGTAATAATTCCTAATGTCACTTTTAAATGTACCCGTTAAATGTTCACTGCAGTAGACTGCCGCTCGGGTGTCAGCAAATTGCAGAAGAAAAATGGCAGCATGTTTTGTATTGCTACAATTTTTCTCTTTCTGCAAGCAGAGAAATTTCAGAAACATGCCATGTTTGTGATGGTTTCGAGCACTTTTGTGACTGGCCCCAAAACATGGATGCTAACGTTGGATGGGGGAAATGCAAAAGTTAACCATCTTTAAGCAACGCAGCCTCATTGAAACATTCCATTCTGCCATGAAATGAGACATTCTTCACAACCCAACTGGATTCTGCAGTGAGATCCGTCTAACAGCACACCCTGTTGTGAATTACTGCTTACGCATATCTCCAGTATGAGGAACTGAATGTCGCCACAAATTGTAATCCTAGCAGGAAACTCCCTGAGTTGCCCTTACCTAGTAAATAAGTACACCGGTGGATACAGGCCAGTATGCCCACACCCCCATCCCATCCCATGTGCAGGTTATTCTACTTTCCCATAAAGCCACAGGCCTAAGGGGTTTGTAATATATATCTTTAAAGAGACCGTGTCAACTCTTTTTGCATCATATTATTTCTAGTCGGAAACCCACATTTCACAATGTCTTACCTTCTTTAAAATTCAGTGATGTGGCTGGATCTGCTTCCTTTCTTAGTAGAACTGAAATACAGGCTAATTTTGTTTCAAATCCTGATCTACTCTTATTGCATACTTCCAGAACATTAGGACCACCCCCAAACAAGGAAGTCACTCATAATGCAGTAGTCACCTCTCCTCCCACTACATCACTCATGAATGTGTTGGGCATGTTCCCAAGTCTAGCAAAGAAGCAGTGGGAGCTGATCAAGTAATGTACACCAACATGTTTTTGTGTGGTAACACCAGTATGGCGGGCAGTCTCTTTTTTAACTTTTAACAAGGAAACAAGGAATCAGAATCAAACTGTTAGCTACATTAGCACATTCTACAGATGGTGAACAATCATAAAATGTGTGTTTAAATTAGGGACAGTTTGAGGCCTAAGAGGGGCAGACAGTGTCCCTTTAACTTCAGTAACACTTGACTGAGTGATAAAGGGTTGCTGCAGCTGCTCTTCAGGGAAACGGGAAGTGCGGCTCAGCCAGCCTGTAAAGGAAGAAGTGTGTGACTTGGCATCAATATCACCGTGTTTAACATGCTGGGTGGGTACTTTGAATTGAAGTGCTTCCACACAATTTAAAAATAGACAGTTTATTAATCTAAACTGCGAGCGTATGTAGAAGAGCCCTCCAGATTGACATCTGCGGGATTAGTTTAGCCCTGCAGGGTTGTCAGAGGTCATCACCATGGTGCCCAGAGGGCCGCAGAATAAATGTGCCTTGCATTCCCCCTCCCTGGTCAGATACACTAAAAAACGAATATATAACATGCAAGGCACCGTCCATGCTGTCGGTCTTGCCACTTACGTTTCTGAACAGTAATAATATTGGGCAACGGCACCACAGTTCAGAGTACTAGTCATGAACTGATTACTGGTGGTAATATATCTTTGTCTAAGGGCCAGCAGAACACAGAGGTAGCTGGGGGTATACCCCTCTGCCATATTAGTATTGGGTTAGAATTATGTTGAAGCTTTTCTGTAAATTTTCGCCCCTTCCCAAACTGCAAAGTGCAAATATCCACCCTTTCCTCATTCTGTATTTCTGGGGTGTTCAATAAATAAAAATACACCACACTACGTATACCTTACTCCAGAATTATTAATGAAAATGGGATGGGCCACAGAAAGTGAATGCTGGAGGTGTATCGGAAATAATACAAATATATTTTCAGACTCTACCTGTAACTCACTTAGCTGTTGGTTATATCCCCACCCCCACTGTTTTTGTCTTCTGCCTAACCCTGTGCTTGCACAACATATGAACTTAATTATCTTGTGACTCCAAGTGTGGCCACTACTGTGTAAAACCTTCATTCAGCAACCAGTCCCTGGTTTTTAATGTGTCCTGTCTATAAGCTTGTTACTGCATTTTGTTGTTGCACTGATGCATACTGCTTGCTTTATGGATGTTCTGTAACCTTGGATTCTTACAGATGTTTACATGTACAGTTACTGCGTCTCTTAAGGTTGTAGAAGCACATGCTCCGGCTCTCTGGGTGAGAGAACTATGAAGCAAAGCTGAGCACTGCAGGCACACAAACGACTTGAGAAGAAACTCTTATTACCATAAGTGACATGGGAACTGCACATATAAATATATACACATCACGTGAAACACCTTCCTTAAAAACACAAATTTTAATTTGAAGTCAAGATGTTTTATTTTGCAGAATATTAGAAAATCCCCTTTGTTGGACTGAACTTGGAACGTTCAGAATTTTATAACTGTGCATGAGACACCCTCTTATGGTTATAAAACTACCAGGAATGCTTAAAAATAAGCAATCCTGATTGGCTAAGAATGAAGCCATGATTTGTATATATAGAATAATACATGGGTGGGTGTGCGTAACGAATTGTGTTTACACCGAGGTGTGAGATGCTAATAAACCCCAAGGCAAAACCTGAGGGTTTAAATGTATCCTGACACCAAGGGTGTGTGAAAATTCTGGTTTTACACCCACCGACCCATGTCTTATTGACTTTTTTTTTATGAGAGAGAGAGAGAGAGAGAGAGAGAGGCACACACACACACACACAGAGTCTGTCTCTCTTTCCAGTACAAACATTCATTTCATTTTTTTTTTTTTTTTATAATTATAATGCAAACTTCCTTGGCTTAGCAGTTGCCGCGGGATGGTTTTACTTTCTGGCAGTTCGTACAACTTCTCGCCACAGCGGGGATTTAGGAAGGTGGGGGGGGCTCCTCCAGAGGCATAATCAAAAAAATATATATATATATACACACACACACACACACACACACACACACACACACACACACAAACACACACACGCGCACACACACACACATATACATACATACATACATACACACACACTGTATGTAAAATGTTACAGTTCGCACCTTCGGACTGTGAGGCTGTGAGGAAAATGATGGGTGCAGTGCTGGGTATCAGAGGAATGGAGCCGCCATGTTGACTTAGATATTCGGCCTGCCCACACTCAGTGTAACGGCCAATAAGGTTTTGAAGCGCAACTTTAATTGACAAGCAGTGATTACAACTGCTCGGTTGTAACACAAAATATCAAGTGGGTAGTTGTAATGCGATTTAAAAATCTGGTTATACAGACATAAAAAATAAGGAATAATAATAGATAGGGGACTGTGTATTATGAGGCTATAATACCATTGGCCACGATTCACGAATGACTGTGCACCATATAAGGGCAGCGCGTTGGCATTGCCGAATGCCACTCGGTGATGCCCCATGCACCCCCAGCAGCATTCACCTACAGGTGCGTTAGCGCCCCAGCAAGGGATACCTGGCTGGCCGTGAGGCACTGTGCCAGGAGCGAGTCGGGGGTGTGCCAGGGGAGTGCTCTGTGGTGGCACCATTTGGGGCTTCATCCATTCCATGGGGGAGAGGATGGAGGTGTAACTGTTGTGCCCCAGTGCCACCATTGGCCCGCGACAAAACGCCGACCTTCAAATGCCGCAGCCCCGGACCAGAGGGGGAGCTGGGGGTGGCCGCAATGGGCACTCGGGTGCCCCTGCATGGACCCCATCCACAGGTCCAAAGAACCCCCATACTGAGGGGGGCTGGTGATCCGCCAGCGGACCGGGCGTGGGCATCCCATTGGCTGCCCGCCCATGTCCACTGATCTGCTCCTGCGAACTAGTATGCCTGGTGGGAGGGTCCGTGGACAGGAGGCACATGGTGGCCAGTGATCGTGAATGCCAGCCACTGTGCACCCATCCGTGAGTGAGGAGCCGTGGAGGCAGGTTACTTCCTTTCATGTGGGTAACCTGCCCCTTCTTGAATCGCAGCCATTGAGAAGTCCTGGGGACGTGGGAACCTGGAGTGCAAAGCTCGAGAGATTCCAACATGTCCCCAGAACCTCAAGATGGTATTATAGCCAAGTAATCACAGTCCCCGTCTGTTATTTTTTGTAATATATGGATCCGAGAAATTTCAAGGAATTACTTGTATTGCAGGTCGTGGAGGTTCTTCTGTATGTTGAATGGGACTAAGGTTCATTATAAAGTTTGAATTCTGGCAGGCTTTCAGGCCAGAATTCAAGGTGCTGGTTGACTGCAGGCTGTTGAAGGAGGCAGGCAGGCAGTTTCAGGGCTCCTAGAGGGTTGGCAATCTCAAGCGTGATGATCATCAGGTGGAGGGTGGGCCTGAGATTTTCCAGCAGGCCTGACAACCTCCTCTGTGTCTCCTGAGGTGTTGCAATGGTTGTTTTGCAAACAAAGACAAGTCTTTCGGAAAGTTTGAATTCTGACGGACTTTTCAGTGTCCGCCCTCAGCAGCATTCACAGTGTTAGTTGAGTGCAGGCTCTTGGAGGGAGGTGGGCAGTTTCTGGGCTCCCAAAGGGTTTTCATTGTCAAGCACAGCGGTCATCAGGTGAAGGGTGGGCTGGAGATTTGCCTTTTAGGAGGGATTTCTGCGGTTTCTCATCAGCGGAGTGTTAGCTTTGACTGTATAGGACAGTTACA